>OZ025184.1:17001249-18201249 GCA_964019065.1 Catostylus mosaicus | reverse complement strand
AAGATTAAACAGAACAGTCAAGGTCTACATGCGAAAACTTTTGCAAAATTGCACGAAGGAACAACAGGGCAAATATTGGCCTTTACTTCTTCCCGGAATAGCAAACAAAATTAATAAGTCATATCATTTTACAATTGATGATATCCCGTTTCGCATATATAGAAATAGGGATCCAAATAGTATGTCTTCTTCAATCATACCCGATGATGAAGTTTTCAGTAACGCATTTCCTTCAGCTGAAACAGTTGATGCAGACTCAGCTGAATTCGAAAATAACGACGATGATGATGATGGTGTATTTATGGACTGCTCTTCTGTAGAAGACAACCCTGAAGACCCTTCTTTAGCTTATGATGAAGTAGGTACTACTATTGACAACCCAGACCCGCTACCATCGTATAAAGAGCTCTTGCAGTCTTGCTTGGGATCTTCTTATGCAAGTAGCACTCTTTCTTCTGACAATTCAACAGATTTGCAGGACAGTCTTAATCAAAGTCCTGGCCCGGTTTCCAATGAGGAAGAATTCTCTTGTGAATCCTTCAACGCCTCTCTTTTTTACTTGACCCAGAAAAAACTTTCATCGTCATTAAATGCCCTTGAGTCCTCAGAAAATATGATGCATCGCAACATAGAACGGGCTTTGAAACATTGCTCTGGCGAGAAGTTTTCTGTAGAAGACAAGGTTCTGATAAGGAACCCTAAAATATCAGCAAAAGGGAGAATATCCAGCCGGGATCCTTTCGCTCCTCTTAATGTTGTTGGAGAGGTGCTGGAAGTTTTACCTGGTGGCATGTATAAGCTCAAGCTCCCAGACGGTGACAGCCATTTTCAAAAAGATTTTTTCGAAGGTGAAATGATTCTGTTTGAACGTCATCCAGAAGGAGAGAGTAACTCCGTTGGAGAGCGTCACGTGGAACCAGCGCTTTCAAATAATAGGAAAAGCATTTTGGACGCAATTACAGATTTTAGTTTTCAACTAAGGCGCAAATATTATAAAAGCAATAAAAAACGATCAAAAAAAAATGCTCACATATCCTGTAAGTTATTTGAAAAGCTTTTCGACATACTAGATTGCGGTTTATTGGCGGAATTATACACTGGAAAAGACAAACAGAAGCAACAGGAACTAATGACGCTTTTTACTAATGGTCTTGCTGACCTGGAGAAGGCCGGGTTTACCTATTTTATGTACGGTTCGTTGGCATGGGAAAGAAAGAGGAAGGTTTGGCTCAGTGACCCACTGCTTAGCTTTTTAGGAGAAGGTCAAGACCATAAATGTGTTGACTGCTTTAATGACTCCTCAATGCGCTGCAAGCATCCATGCTGCCAGCAACTTGCCCTAAACTTTGCTGAGCGATGTGGTGCGCTGAGTGCTTTTAAAAAGACTTCTACAATGAAGACAATTCATAAGTCAAAAACAAGGAAAAGGAACCTAGAAAAGGAATCTAGTAATCGCTCTGAGCCGAAGAAGACTAAAGTAGATACCTCTTGTTGTCAGCCCTCCCACTCGGATCTTCTTTCTCGTGCACATAGAAAGTGCTTAAATTTGACTGAGAATAGCTCATATGATATGGAAACAAATGGGCTGATCAAAGAATTCCAAGCAAAACTTGTCACTTTCTCTGATGTCCCTGCAGTGCAAAGAAACTTGCGCTACTTTTTAGAGGTTGCATTCCAGGATTTCCCTCAGGAACTGATGAGGCATATCTCACGGGAGAGGTACCAACTTTCCTCTCATGTTTTTGAGATAGAGCTGCAAGGCAGCACCCTTCTTTGTGGCATGTGTGCCTTGAACAATCTATTGGGCACCCAGATTTTTAATCCTACTAGAATGAATTTTATTGCTGATTGTTTATGGCTAAAACAGGCCCTTCTTTCTGATTTCCGACATGACTTAAGCCAGTGCTCCCTTGTTGGCAATTATAACATAGATGTTTTAACTTGTTCATTGAAACAGGAAAAATATATTGTACGACATTTGCACAATCAAATTATGAACTTCTTTGTTCAGTGCTCTCCTGAGGAAATAGATAAGAATCCTCAAAACCTCTTCTCTTCACTGTTGAGACACCTTTCTATTAGTCCCGGTGATAGAGTTCTGTGTAACAGTGCTAGCCACTACACAGTTCTTCATTTTACAGAGCATTCGATGTTCATTCTGGACAGCATCAATGGCCTCAGTTACTGCAATGCTAGCGATGCTGTAGTCCATTTATGGCAACGTACATATGATAATCAGTTTTCCCTTCTCACAGTACAAAGAAATGAAATAATCATTTTGGATGACAATGAGCAAACAGAAAATAGTACTAGGGATCATAGCGTATTTGAAATAATGAAATTCAATTCTAAGGTAGACGAGAATCAAGAAATTTCAGACATTTATCCATACGTGACAGCACACGACCTTAGAACTCTCGAGTCAACCAAATTTATAAACGACTCCGTAATCAAAGCAGTCTGTCAAGCAATAAATAAAGTCCATAATAATGTGTTTGCAGTTGATCCACTTATTGTCCAAAAACTTATTTGTAATCCTGATTTTCGCTTCTGTAATCGGAAAGATAAACCTGTCCTTCCTAGAAAAGAATGCCTATTATTTCCAATGAATACAAATAAGCATTGGTGGGTTTTATCTGTAAATATGGGTACTGAGGAGTATTTATCTCTGGACTCACTCGGTCTCTCCCATAGGGAAGAAGTTGCACAAATTCTGAAGGCAATAACTTCTAACATAAGGGAAAGAAATTTTGAGTTTAAGGAAACATTTGTTGACTTCTCTAAACAAGGCACAAACACCACCCAGTGTGGTGCTTTCGCCGTTTGCTTTCTCACCAGCATGGCAGCAAAAACAGAAGTTGACTTCAGCCTGTATGATATGGACCATGTTCGGGACAGACTCGCATGGTGCATCGTCAACAACAAGGAACACGAAATAGCCAAAGGTCGTATTTGGAAAGGTGAGCTACATGCATCTGAGCAGTAATTCATGATCTCCACACATCAATTTCTGCCAAAATGACAAGGTTTTCACATTTTATGTTGAAAGCTTTAATGACATCTTTGTGTTTCTGCTGTAGTTAATTCATATCTCATTCAGAATCTTTTACAATTTACTATTCCTACCTTTTGGCAGACACAAGCGAAATTTGATGAGGAAGGATTACAACGTATTTAATGCATTTGTGTATGTTAAAGCTTGCACTTCTAGGATAATCAAACCATGAGCTCATTTTTATTTCAATTGTCCAAAGAGATTTTATTTCCTTTTTCAATGTAAAAGAAGATTATGTTTGTTAACCACCAATTCCCAAAATGAAGCATGTTCCGTCAAACGCATCGACAAATCTCCTGTCTCAAAAGATTTGTGTGACTAGAAGAAATAATTTAGGAGCAGTCCTCAAGGTGCGGTTGAGATCTCAGTATAACAATCACTGCGCGTCTGAAATGTAGCCATCTGATTTGATTTGATGTTAGTCATTAGTGCACAAAACTGACATAATAGAAAGTATGATCAAAATTCCGCATCATTGTTTGACTTGATTTTATAACATTGCATGTCTTCAACTTTCAGATGACCTTAGTGATGAACAAATTAGTCGGCACATGAGGAGATTTGATCAGGACCAGTTGGATATTGATGTAAGTTTTGCATATGATTATTTGCAATATACCATAAATTTCAACTGTTCAGACAAGTCACATTTTGTGATAACCTATTAAAGTATTTTAGGGCTGCAGATGCTATGCTATATAAAGTAAGATCGATTGTACAACATTTACATCCTAAGCAACGATTTGATGTACCGGAAAGTTTGCCTGAATATCTTGAACCAATACTTCCACACAAGAGTGAGTTAACTGATATTTCCTTATTAAATAACTCAGACTTATTATGATTTATGTGAGATCTTAACAATTATTGTAAAGCATTAACAGATCATTGGCAATGTAAGCAAGGAAACTGATTTCTTACAAATGCAATTGCAATTGATTGTAAAAAAATCCGTAAGAAAACATATTCTATTAATTTATATCATTGTTAATTTATCCATTTTGTAGACAGACAACTTAAAGAGAATATATGGCAGCAACGCCAAGCTACTAGGACTTGGAAGTGAGGCAAAACGGTTCCTTTTTGACATGAGGAAGAAAGAAGTTGAACTCCCCACAGGCCATCACTACGCTGCTTGTACAGACCAGCAAATCAACGACTTTCTTTCTTGGCGTGCAGTCTATCGACAGCAACTAGGAACTCAACATTTTCTTGAGGAATTATCTCCCTTCCTACGAAGATTCCTTCGTGAGGAATCCAATTCCCTTCAACATCAGCTGGAATATTTAGGGGAAGGATGGGTTAAAATGTCAAGAAGAGATTCAGCCACTTACAAAGAATACTGTCAAAGATTAAGACTCCGAATCGACAACGAAAGAGAAAACATCATCCGTTTTGATCGATGGGAATAATTACAGTGTCATCAAAAATACCTTCATCAGAAACTTAATTAAAAGAATCATCCTCTGTTTCCATTTGCTACCAGTTTCACAAGATTGACTGTTCCTGTTTGCTGCTGATGTTCCAGTTCTTTATCATCATTATTCCAGATTATTTGATTCCTGATAATGATCGTTCGTTTTTCCATGTTCCTGATAACAACAGTTCGGTCTGCCATGTTCCTGATAATGACAGTTTGTTCTGCCATGTTCCTGATAATGACAGTTTGTTCTGCCATGTTCCTGATAATAATCGTTCGTTTTTCCATGTTCCTGATAACAACAGTTCGGTCTGCCATGTTCCTGATAATGACAGTTTGTTCTGCCATGTTCCTGATAATGACAGTTTGTTCTGCCATGTTCCTGATAATAATAGTTTGTTTTGTCATGTTCCTGATAGTAATAGTTTGTTTTGCCATGTTCCTGATAATAATAGTTTGTTCTGCCATGTTCCTGATAGTAATAGTTTGTTCTGCCATGTTCCTGATAATAATAGTTTGTTTTGTCATGTTCCTGATTATGATAGTTTGTTTTGCCATGTTTCCATTTCCTACCAGTTTCACAAGATTTACTATTCCTGTTTGCTGCTGATGTTCCAGTTCTTCATCATCATTGTTCCTGATTATTTGATTCCTGATAACGACAGCTTGTTTTGCCATGTTCCTGATAATAATAGTTCGTTTTGCCATGTTCCTGATAATAATAGTTCGTTTTGCCATGTTCCTGATAATGACAGTTTGTTCTGCCATGTTCCTGATAATAATAGTTCGTTTTGCCATGTTCCTGTTAATAATAGTTCGTTTTGCCATGTTCCTGACAATAATAGTTCGTTTTGCCATGTTCCTGATAATGACAGTTTGTTCTGCCATGTTTCTGATAATGACAGTTTGTTCTGCCATGTTCCTGATAATGACAGTTTGTTCTGCCATGTTCCTGATAATAATAGTTCGTTTTGCCATGTTCCTGATAATAACAGTTCGTTTTGCCATGTTCCTGTTAATAATAGTTCGTTTTGCCATGTTCCTGATAGTAATAGTTCGGTCTGCCATGTTCATGATAACAACAGTTTGTTTTGCCATGTTCCTGATAATAATAGTTCGTTTTGCCATGTTCCTGATAATGACAGTTTGTTCTGCCATGTTCCTGATAATAATAGTTCGTTTTGCCATGTTCCTAATAATAATAATTTGTTTTGCCATGTTCCTGATAATAATAGTTCGTTTTGCCATGTTCCTGATAATGACAGTTTGATCTGCCATGTTCCTGATAATAATAGTTCGTTTTGCCATGTTCCTGATAATAATAGTTCGTTTTGCCATGTTCCTGATAATAATAGTTCGTTTTGCCATGTTCCTGATAATGACAGTTTGTTCTGCCATGTTCCTCATAATGACAGTTTGTTCTGCCATGTTCCTGATAGTAATAGTTCGGTCTGCCATGTTCCTGATAATAATAGTTCGTTATGCCATGTGCCGTATAATAACAGTTTGTTTTGCCATGTTCCTGATAATAATAGTTCGTTTTGCCATGTTCTTGATAATAATAGTTTGTTTTGCCATGTTCCTGATAATATTAGTTCGATCTTGGCATGCAAGAACAATAATATTTTTGCATTGAATGTATCATTAGCCTGATTATTGAATCCTGCAACAATGAGTGGGTGGCATCCCATGAGACCCCTGCCAATGAGCAGCTAATACAGATTTTTATCTGGGGGACAGGAAGCCGAATGATCAGCCCCTCTACGATAATTCTTATTTAATAAAGATATTTTTAAACTGGTTTTTATTCTTTTCGTACTTTGAGTTTTTTGCATTTTCTATGTCGTATTGGTTTAGCCAGGACATTTTGGGCATCTTGACTTTGACCTTTGTAAAGGTTACGCTTATCTGGCCTTAATGTCAATCGACTGAAGTAAGTTTATTGTCAACTTTCTTCGGAGACGTTTCAGTATGCAAGAGAGTAATGTTATGTCACGCACTAGAAAAAAATTGTGGATAGCAATATCCAAACTCTTATCATCTAGATCTATTTGCACTTTGTTGATATTCATTACACGCCAAACTACCACACCCGAAAATATGACCAGTACTGGCAACATTCACTTTCTTTGTCTTTGAGAACTGTTAACCGTTGACTTTGGTATATTCGTTTATTATTAGTTGGATGATGTTACTCTCCGTTTAAGTCAAAGTTATGCAGTATACAAGGAATGTGATATTAGTTTCGGACATTAGTATATTAAACTTGAATTTCGGAAATAGGGGGAACATGAATTTCGCAAGAAAGAATATCCATTTCTTGGCGGAACCCCCCCCCCCCACCCCCCTCTTAGAAGTTACCTAAGTATCTGAGGCTAAGGCTAAGTTGAAGATAGCTTACAAATATGGCATTGTATATGGCATTGTTTGCACTTTTCGTTCATGTTAGTAGTCAATGTTTCAGATTACTTAGCAGCTTCATGTCCAGTGCTGGAAGTTGCTTGATTTTTAATTTACTGACCAAAAGAAGTTGATCAATAATACCGCAGTTTGCAAGACATAGATTTTTAATTTAGTTCCTTAAGTTTTTGTTTATAAAAAACTGATATTACTGATCCAATGTCTACTTCACTTACTTTTTTCAACCTCCCTCAACAGTAAGATTTTGATGCGTCAGAAAACTTCAAATCTAGTGTTGTTTCTATGTTCTAAAAAAAATCATCTAAACAAAGTGATTAACGCGACCATTGATAGAGCATCAATACTTTTGAATGCTTTAATTTTGTTGTGTTGCTATTCTGGTTAATAAGACCAGTGGCGGCACCAAAATGTGTGGTGGACAACCGAGCGAGGGGAGCAAAAATGCCGTAAAAAGGCCTTTTCGAGCGCCGGGAAACGCCCTTTTCTTCACAAAATGAAAGGTATTATCATCATTGTAGCAGAGATCAAACAATCAGTGAAAAGCAGAAAGCTGAACGATTTAGGCGAATCCCAAATTCGATTTCTGATAAAACTTGGGTGAACACGCCCCCCCCCCTCCACCTAGTGGCGCCGCCCTGTGGCGGCCTGGCTTTCTTTATCAGGAGGGGCCAGCAGCAAAAAGGCGCCCCTTCACAGAGACGCTACGCCTGCACAAGAAAAGGGAAAGGGGGAAAATTCATTTATCCGGGCACCAAGTATACGTCTTAACAGCATGTAATTCTTGAATAAACCCAAACCGTTTCTGCATCATCAGCATAAGCACCGAAGCAAGAAGAGTTTACAGTGAGGTTCAGGCCGTAGCACGGAGCAAACAGTACATCACCAGCAGAACAAGCCAGGGGGCTTGTTTTAAAAAGAGGGGGCTAAGTTACGACACAGGGTGCCCACCAATAGAGGACGTGCATGACGATTGCATCGTACTGTGTCGCGTGTGTTTATTTTTATTTATGTCTCAATGATTATGTAAGGTTTGAATGAAAAGTATATAAAGAGTTGTTTTGGAACTGTAAATTAGTCTAGCCGTACGTTTGCCGAGCTGGGTTTTGCCGTTAGTTTGTCGAACTAGGAGATCAGATTGTTAGCTGTTACTGAAATTATACTTGCCGTGTGTGATAAATTTTTTGCCATCAAATCAGGAGAATTTTGGAGTTTTTTGTTTTTGTTTTCCTTTACTTTGAACGAACTGACATCTGTAAAACCCCGTTTTCAAGAGCGGTCTTACACTTTTTTAACACGGAATTTTAACAATGTTGAGGGTTTACTTTGCAGTTCTCGCTAGGGGCGGAGATACAGTTTTTTTTTCTTGAGGGGGTGTAAAGTTGCCGACAGTAAGGCGTGGTTTTAGGGTGTGGTCGGCAAACAGACGTAACTTAATTGTTAATCTACAGTCACGCTCCTTTTTTTGGCCATTTTCAAAATATTCCACATATATGCATACAGTATGTGTCTCTTTCGTTATAAGCAGTGAATTTCCTTAGCATTAGAGCGTTTATTACCATTTGAATAAGCTTCTATGCAAAAATTTTTTAACGCGTTTTATTGAAAATAGCCCCAAAAGCAAACGAAAACATAACAGTCACAAAAATTCATCATTTGCCGACGAAACCTTCGTTGTGCCGACGGACGCATGCCTGGGGGTAGGCCAAGGGCGCCTACTGCGGGGGGCAAGGGGGCAACTCTCTGTCCTGTCCTCAGAAAAAAGCGTAATTTCTTACTTTCACTCTTGTTTTGCCCTAATTTTTCATAGTTTTGCCCCCTATGCCCTAGAGTACAGCATGCGCCCCTTGAATAGGGTACAGCGCTCCAATAGCCCATTTAGCAAAGACCCTGGTCTTCGCTGGGCAGGGAGATCGTAGGATGTGCATTTTACCTTACAAAAAGAGGACTTTACCTTGAAAAAACTGAAATCAGTCATGGGGAGCCCTTCAGCCCTTAGGGAAACGCCCGAAGTAACAAAGAAATGAGCCTTTTCAAAGAATCGCATAGAAAAACGACAGATGTTACGCCATTTATGGTTGAATCTAAATTACCGCATTGTGAAAAAAGTGCGGCGGGCGCATCTTGCTCCTTATACACTCCATGGCTCCATTGACTGCATACAATCAATGCCCGCGTGAACTTCTACCAATATAACAACACTATTTGCTGCAAGACAAATAAAACTTCCATTGCTTGATTATCATCTTTTTTATCCCGCCTTTCTCTCTTTCAATTTTCTTCCATATTTCTTGTGGTAGAGCTACTAAAGTTTATCCTCTAAAGTTTATAACTATTGGGGCTGTGATCCCCCCCCCCCACGCACACACACATGCTCCCCCTATCGCGTTCTTGCAAAACGCTGCACAACAAAAACATTGACGAATCCATATGTTAGTCTGGTTTTTAAAAAACTTTGTGGTCTTGGAAATCTCAATTGTGGGAATTTAAGAAAGTCCGTTAGTTTTTAAACGTGATTTTAGTTTGAGAAATATGTTGGCATATTCGTAAGGGGGTTTTCCTTGACCAATATTGAAAAATATCTCAAAAATACTTTTGAATGTTTAATTTTGGGAGTAGGTAAATGAAAAGCATTCTTGGAGGCCCAAATTTTAATTAAGGATTTATAAAAATTGCAGGTGGCGTTTTGGCAAATTTTCCTAGAATAGGCATTAATGAAAGGTATGTGACCAGTCCGAAAATGGTGGTTTTTATCAAAATATTCAAAAAAGATTTTTTTACCTAAATTGATAGCTCCATTATCAAAGATTCGAATTTTGTACATATCAAGGCAGTGTTTTTGGTTATTTTTACAAAAATCATGTTTTTGTGAAACATCTTTTTTTTGATTTGGCCGTGAAAATTAGCTAATAATAGTTGGATCGAAATTCAACAAAATTTTTCAAGAAAACACGCTACGAGAAATTGATATGCAGGGGCGCCGGAGCCAACATTAGGGTAACAATTTAAAAAGGGCATCTTCAGTGCCTAGATCGGTTCATAAATACTCCGTAAGGCTAACCTTTGGGAATTTGGGGGGTATGCTACCCCTAGCTAGAACAAGCAGTAAGTAAACAGCCGATGTTTAAAAAGTACTTTCAATTTTGAACAGAAGCAAAAATAAGAATGTATTTGTTTATAGTCCCTTTAGTCTTATTTCTGTTTTTTCCGCAAATTCCCTTGCAATAAATTTGATATCGACTCGGTCCATATTTTCTTTCTGGATATTTGCAAACATGATATTCCAAAGTTTGTTTCCTCTTTAAATAGAGAATGGCTTTATTCAAAATTATTATTTTCTTTTAAAGGGCTCATTTGTCCCCTCCTGGTGAAGGGCAAGGGGGCGCTGCCCCCTCAGGCCCCCTCCGGCATTCTTTTTGATATGTTTTCAAGTCAACCGTGCTGCTAAAACAAGATGCCGAACTTTCATCCTTATAAAAAAGGCCAATGTGATTTGTCTATTACACTGAACTTATTCTCACGCTGATATTTAAATGTATTGAAAATAATTTATTATATAAGGTTAGGTAAATTTTTGATAAAGCAGTACCCTTCTAAAGAAAGATTTACAAGGTTCCAAATTTTTTTGCATTTTCTCGATCTTGAATTCTTGAATCCCCTCAATCGGAAAAAGCGTAGGCCTAACAGTGTTCCTGTTATGCAGCTACCCCCTGGACTCTAATTTTATACATATGTGGTGAGGCCATTGAAAGATGAGCATGTGACATGACTACGCGCACCTCATTGGACATAAAAGGACGTGACGTAGAAGCAGTACTTGCCACGGCTAGCAGCACTTGCCATGGTACAAATGTTGATAATCTAAAATGTTATGAAAAGGGTGTCCACCGTTATTTGTCACTTCTAAAGATCACGAAGTTATCAAAAGACTTTTGCACGCAGCAGCATTAAAACAACGGAACTTTCCTTCTCCAGAGCCTTACCTTAACTGGATAACCCTTTCGAATTCGAAAATTTTGGCATAACCTTTTCATTTCAAGTTTCCTTGAATGCAATCAACTGCGTTACGATAGGAAGTAATTCGCCCTTTGACAAGCCCACGCGACATGTATGAGGACAAAGGACTTTGACAAAAGAATAAGTAATGTGATTGACAACACTGATTGACAACAATTTCACAGTTTGAATCAAGGAATTCAATTCATTCTTTGGGGCAAGAAAAATTCTGCCCCAAGACCTTATTGTTTTGCGAAGCCTGAGCCAATCAGTGAGCAGAGCATGCTTGAATAGGCACAAGAATGATTGGCTGAACTTGGTCAAAGCTTGGGACTCGAAATATCGAGGATACAAGAATGGTAGATAGAAAGAAAACAGTTGTGGGAAGAAAACATGCTGCATTGGAAAACATGTATAGAAGATTCTTGGTGGGGCTTAGCCCTACCTGCCCCAATACACGAGCTGCCACTGCTAACAGCTTTTTATACTTACATAGTTAAAGTTGCCCGATAGATCAAGGGCCAAAATTTTCCAAGTTCAAATATAATTGTGTATAAGGGCCTACCTTGCAGGAATTTTGCAGAAATGCATGTTAAGTATGTCATTTTTATTGTTGATTGTGGCAATTTTCTACTTGAATATATATAATGTCACATCAAAATTGAAAAAGCGACTGCAAAGTTAAACTTTTTGTATGCAATTTAAAACCCGTCAAAAACTCTTAAGAGAACCCGGAGGACTTGAGCTGCTGGGCAGCTGAAATATCCTCAGCATTAAACATACGGTGACCGGCTTCGGTTGGGAGACATGGTTTCTCCATATAAATTCTGCTTTTTCCCATGTGTCGTTGGTCCCACCTGTAGGAGATGAGTGCTACATATGTCTATGGGAATCAGATCTCCTAAACTCCCACATTGGGTACACAAATAAGAAGGCAGCTACTTTTTTATGAATGAATACTTTTTTATGCTTCTCTTTGACCTATAGTTGACAAACTTATTTAGGTCATAAGGTTTTCATGAATGATTTTACGACAATTTTTATTAACTATTTTGAGCTTCAATTAAATTTATGCATCGATCAACTAAATTGATGCATTGACACATCGCATCAAATTAATGCATCGTAATCTTATTCTTCTGCTTTTTAAATGTTCATTGGCAATATTACATCATTAACTATCTTCACTAAGTCGATACTCTTCACTAAGTCGATACTAATAATTATTTTCGAACAGTTTTGGACGGAGAATTGAAGAATGCATTGAAATAAATGGCGGAAGGTGTCTCGTCTTCAATGTTTTGTCTTGTGTAAAACTTCGTTGTCAGAGAGACCTGTTCTTGCAATTGATTTCAAGAAACCTGCTGCAATAGAAAACTAATTTCAGCAATAATTTGAGGCAAATGTACGTTTTACAATCATCTGATGAGCGCAGAATCATTAAAGAAAGCAATTATTGTATATATTTATTATAGGTTTAAAAACTGCATTTTTCTAAGTCAATATTTTGATAGGAATGAATTGTTACTATGGAAAATATTGAATTTTTTAGATATCGTTAATAGATTTCAGTGAAAAATTAGTTTTTCATTAGTTTTTCTTTCACAGTGCCAATTTATTATAACTCCTCTTTCTACTGTTGAACTTATTTCATTGCGTTCAATCTGTTCAGCAGTTAGTAAAGAAAGCTGCAAAAAGTAAACATTCTGCGCTAAAGTATATTTGCGGCAAATGCAAAGATTGATAAAGCCTGAAGTCAATCGGTTTAGGGTAAGGAGACAAGCTTGCTTAAACTAGTTTTGTAAGTATTTCTGTCGCCTTTAAAGTTCTTTCTAAATTCTCTATCAGTTTTGCCGTTTTCTGCCCTTTGTATGTTTCTGATGTTGTTCTGCTAGTCTTTCTTCTACCCTCTATAATCTTTGCTTTTGTCTTTAAATTTTCATTTCCATTCTTGGTCTTCTCTTTCCAAAGAATTTTAATCATTCTTCTTATTCTAATTTATCATTAGAAAGCATTGGTTTCCTTATCAAAGTAAGGTACAAAAACTTCGGATAAATGATACACAAATTCATTGTAACGTTTGAAAGTGACTGGAGTTGAGGAAATTCAAACATTCGATGATAAAAGAAAATATAATACTTTTAGACTGCTGCATAACTTTAAACCATTTGCAAAGCTTTTTAAGAAGATTGTGTTTTTAAGCACAAGGTGAAAAGCCACCTCTGTTGCGGATTCCTAAACAAACATGCCTTAATTTATCAGATGGTTAATTTTCAATTTCTTTTTGTCATCAATTGAAGCTAGCTAATCTGATAAGCGTTTGACTATAGTACCAACCCTATTCCTATATCTAATCCTATTATAATCTTAACCTTGATTCTCGTTGCAAGTGATTATCTAATTCCAACAGCATTTTAACACTTTTCAACTCTTAATGCTCTGCAGAGTGCAGGACGAAAATATATATTTCAGAATGCCACCACATGTTTCTATCTATTATGCAATTTGACACTTTTGAGGTGGAAAGAAGTTATTCTTATCAAAATTTAATCTTCAGAAACAATCAATTTCATTAAATAATTGCTTGATAAGTGTAAGATGAAATCTGTAATTCATCAATGCAAATCTGGGGTGACGACTTTCATCCGCTAGACATTTTTTGGCATTGTCTGGTTTTTTTCAAATCTAAAGATGCAAATTTACAAGACATTCAAGGCACTATGGATTGTCTGAATGAAAGCCTTACGTATTACTCTGCGTCGCAAAGTGATCTATAGGTCACACAAAGACCAAAAGTTAAATCTTGCGAACTAAAAAGATATCGAAATGGTAGCAGTGAAAGTTGCAGCATTAAGTAAATTATTTCTCATTAGAGAACAACCTCTCTCAAATATTGAGAAACCAATTGCACTAGGCTATGGGAAAAGGTTCAGGTTCCCAAGACTTCGAGCCACATTTTATCAAGATGCAATAACAATTGTCACAAAATAGCTGGGCGATCTGATTGGCTACTATGTAAACTGAAAGGAAATACTTTATTATTGAATTTGTAAGACCTCTCATACTATCTGTTCATTGCGTGATCGTTATCCTATGATCTTCAACGACACCTAATAATTGTCATTAAACAGGACAATTCGTTGGGAAGCGCAGTTTGATCATGAAGCGGAGTATGAAGCAAACGACGGTAATCGTTGTAAAGTTCATTTTAGCATTTTATCGACATTCAGTGTGGGCATTTTTATTAATAATTCCAGGAGACAAAAAACATATAATATCAATCAGGTAACACTGCGTGGCTTAAGAATCCTTTATTTCTTACATAGCCAACGAGTTTAAACTCTTTATTCACGAGAGCCTCCTTATTTTACGCGATCGTTTTGATCTTAATTAACAACAATCGTCTATTCGCTTAGTCTTCTTTTGATACGTTCCCGTTTTATTCACTCGAGACTTAGTCCCCGGGTCCCCTTACGCGTAGGAAATGTAACTCAATCTTGATTACCGTTTTTTCATTTTGTTTGTTCACTGGTATAAATGGCCATGTATCATTCACTAGATTTGCTGAAAATGAACCATGAATGGTTTGAAACGTAAAATCAACATGCTCAGGTCAATAATATTTTTAGTGTTTATTTCCTAGAATTGTCATTAAAGAAGGCTCACATTTAATGTCGATAACAATTACCTGTTTAGATCGATGGAATCATCAGTTTTTGTCTCCTGGAATTGTGAATAAAAAAGCTCACCTTGAAGCCTTCAAGTTGAAGGTCGATAAAAAAATAAATTAAATTTACAATGATTGTTGTGGCTTGCTTCATCTTCCACTCATAAAACAATATTATTGTATTTCTTTCAGTCTTGGAGTTGGAATTTATTGAATAATGTCAAATGAAATATTACAATATGTTTTGGTAATTCCATTGCCAGTAATTATTTCACTCCTCCTGGTGAACGTAACAAACACAGTATTAAATGGAGCCATTGCTTACTCTATCAAGAAGCTCAGAAAAGAACGAATCATCTCCTATTGGCTCATCTACTGTTTATGTATCTCTGATACTCTCATTGGAATCACTGGTTGTATGAGCCAGCTGTTTTTGATATTGTACCGAAATGAGCTGAACAATGTCACGTTGTATCTTATTTTTCAAATAACATCTTTTGCATTTACGTTCACCACACGAGTTTCTGCATACATGACAGTCGTTATTGGCATCGATCGCTTTATTCGCATGCAATATATGCTCCAATACAACACTGCAATGACCAAAAATAAAGCTCGTATTGCAGTTGCTCTATGCTGCTTATTCTCGGCATTTTCAGTTATTTGTTTAAGTAGCACGAGATTTCATCAATTGATGCCTGATAATGTTGTACGAGTCTGCCTTTACATAAGATCTATCATCCACTTTCTTTGTCTTATCGTTTTCCCTGTATCATACATACTTGCATATCGCATAGTAAAAAGAAGGGTGCATGCAGGCTTTTATGAGACAAATGGCAAATTATGCATTGTAAAAGTAGACAAAGAAGGTAACAATTCTTACAATTTGCGTAATAATAATGTCGGAAATGCATCAAAAATTACCAAGGACAATGAGCACAACAGTGCTACGTACAGGAACGACCAAGTTGCCATACCTGCTGGCACCATGATAAAGCCGAGATTGCAAGCTGGCCCTGACGTCAACCCAGGCGGAGAGGATGGTCAAAATACGGACCAAACTGAAGGAAAGAGAGTCACAAAGAAAAGTAATGATGAAACTACAAGGTTACCTGTTTCTAGTCTCAAACCTGAAAACGAGATTTTAAAGTACGCATGCCTTGCATTGTTTGCAATTATCATTTGCTACGTCCCATTTTTAACACTTGAAATTCATACTTTGGTATCTGAAATTCCAAACTACCAAATGGAATCAATATTTCTTATTTTTGTTTGTCTCAATTCGACAATTAATGGAATTATTTTATTGTATTTCAGCAAAGGGTTAAGGGCACCCATTAAATGTCTTTTTTGAGGATAACTAGAATACATTGGTAGAGTGCATGAGTATCTTTCGATAACATTTACGATATGTATTCTTGCATGACTATTGATAACTAGAAAGCGAAATTTTTGGATAAGTGATCTGTGTTATTGTAAAACTTAGAAGTATTCTATTCATATTGTCAATTTTGTAGCGTGTAAATCATTTCTCTCTATTCATCTCCATAACGTTGATACAAATAGCAAAATTCATCTAGTTCCTAACAAATATGGCACATTAACTTTGAAGATTGACTACCGTCATAATCAGCAATATCATTATCAGAGCAAAAGTTATTACAAATCATTGCCATTTTGTCAACTGGACGACAAGGAGCATTTATGACATTTTCATAATCTTTGCCCCGTTTACACCATAACGGATAGCTATCATCGCGTCGCGGAATGACTTTTGTCGGATAGGGTGATCGTTTACACTATATCGGATAGGCTCGCAGATACCTGCAGACCCGCAGAGAAAATAGGGTGAGTTCTTTGATTGATGCCAAAATCATCACATACAACTGGCCTACGAGAAGTGAAACCTGATTCGATTTACACAAGCATACTGAGTAAATTTGAGGCTCCCCCAGCTGTCATTAAAGAAAAAGAAAACAATTATTCCTGGACAGGCGGAGAAATTATGCTACTTCTTGAGTGTATAAAAGTGTATGCAGCAACTTTTCGTTCTGAAGGTCTCGACTGGGAAGGGATTAGAGCCAACTATGACAAATTTCGAGAATTTTTTGTTGAGAGATGCCGAAAAGCTGAAATCGGAACCAATTCAGCTGTAGCAAACTATAAAAACACTGGAACAAGCACAACAATTTATTCATCATGAAATACGGATCCATTGTTTACAACCTTTCCCTCCGTAATTTCGCGCTCGAAATCTGGCATAATAATTTCTGACTAAAAAAGTCCAAAATTTACTGACAAGTCCACTAAATGAACCCTCACCAATTGCCTTATACATAATTTTATTGTATTTTGAAGGTAGGTGCCTAAGATCAATTCTGTTTCATATTCCAAAGTAATTAAATTAAAAGTTTTGGAGATTTTTGAAAACATCAGATAGAAAATAATGTTCTATATTTTGTAATAGAGTTAGTCTTAGGATGCATTTCAGTGACAAAATATTTTTAATTTAGGTTATCAGTTAAGAATTTATTTAGGATATTGTACCTTACAAGAAACTGCTTAGGCCAATTATTCTGCACACATAGATATTTCGTCTATTACGTAATTAGTCAGTTGTAATCCCCTATTGTCTCGAATGCTCTCAAATGCAAAGTTAGGTACTGACACAAATCTTATTGTATGGCGATAAAGATCTCCCAAATGACCTCAATAGAAATATACTTGAGTTGACTTTGGAATACATATATACAACTGGCCGATTTGATTAAGAACATCGTAAATCTAAATATAATCATTAAATATAATCATTACGTCACTTAATCACAAAGTCCATTTTGTAAAGTCTCCTGTCGTAGAGTCTCGTCATTCTTTTTCCTTTTCTTTCTTTCATAAGCCGGTTTCGCACTGGATGTTAGTCTTCACTAAATGAACTTACTACCATCATCTATCTTGCTTACACGATCCGATGGGCGGGGGTCTTGGGCAGTAAATAGCAGCGTCAATAATGATTGTTGTTATTATTATCATCTTGGCCGAGACTCTTGATTGTCAACATTATTACTATTGGTGGCATTTAGCGTCCAGTGTGAAACCGGCTAAGTAATTTAAATTGCAAGGGGTTTTGTATATCTAGTTTTTTGTAATTGTAATGTATTTGTATTTAGGTTCATGTTAATCCAGGAAATAGTCATGTTATATTGCTCCTCCTGGTATAATGTCTTCGTAGTGTAGTATAGTAGATTGTAGGTAGTGTATTTAAGTCCTCTGTATTGTAAACTTTTTTTATATTGAATATATAAGAAAAAAGAAAAAAAAAAGTTCCCGTGACACAGCAACGTTCATTATTCCGTAGCATTCCATTCTATTGATATTTATGACACGTGGATTATCAAGCAACAGATTTGAGTATTCCTCTACTTTCTAGAATCTGCAGTTTCATAACTATGTACGTTACCCTCCTTACTTGTATATATAGTAGTTCAAACGTTTTATTCACTCTCTCAAAGCCTTCGCTCTTCGCACCTCAGTCACAGGCATCAAGCCTTCGGCTTTGCCTTTGGCATTCGCTTGCCATGGGGCACATGGAAGTCATGTATGAAAGTTTCATATTGCTCAGGAAATGTAAGTTAATTGTCTTTTGAAAGCTCTTGTGGCCCTGATTAGACTCAGGTGCCATTGGTTGCATGCTGAGGTAGAGATTAGTGATTATTCGTGTATCAGATTGGGACCTGATGTTTGCCGTTCTTGTATGAAGTGCTTGAGAAAGACTACATGGGCGTTAGAGTTGATATGTCATATGTATTGCTGTATTTTAATCGTGACTGCGGTCGACGAGAATAGACCTAGTACTTCGAAAGAACATTTGCTGGAAATGATGACTTTGCTACACATTTTATATTAATAAAATGCACAATCTGTTTATGTCGTATCAATTTTCCCGCTCGATCATCCACAAGACCAACAATCGAAACGTCCTTCACTTACCAAGAAAACCCCTTTAACAACTTGTACGCAATCCTGACCTCGGGTGTTTACGGTTTGGATTTTAGCTTTCATTTTGCTCAAAAACGATATCTTCCGGTATAAACTCTTAAGCATTCCGAGGATAAATTCTCTAGGATACCATGCCTGGTACAGTAAAGAGTACTGAAAACGTATCCAGATTTAAAAAAGGCATAAAAGGCTGGAATGGAGAAAAATGTAGCTGCAATATTTGTAAATACGAAGGGCTATATGATAAATTTGTTTTGTATGTAAATAGTTGATACTCATTGGTTTCCGATTTAATTTTCCCACAGCATAGGCTTCGTCTTTACACTGATTCTGTTTTATAAAAATTTTCTTACCATTTCACTGTCGCCGACTTTGCTAAGGCATGGGTCATTGATAATTTAGACAACCTTTTTTCAAGATAGATTCGCCAATGATTTGCCACACCTGTCAGTGCCACTTTGAGTAGCATCATTGTTTCTAAGAACCAGTTTGGTATGAACTTAAAGCTTCTATCGACTAAGTTTCTTCAGTTTCAAACTGCCCTCCGCATAGCAGAGTGCTCTTTTCTCTTTGCAGATCTCCCTGACTTCCTTTCTACTTGCATAATCTCTGTGGATTCATGAGGCTGAGAGCTTGTGTCAAAGATTGCTAATAACAAGCTCTTCATACTTGAGTTAACAGTAGGATATGAAACAAGCATGATCATAAACGTGCTAAATGCGAGCCGCTAATCTCTGGGCTAGCCTCTAGCTACAGCTAAGCTGCATTTTTAAATCTTTCCATGGGTTCATTCGGCATTTTTAGACCTTCCTCTCAGTCTTTTACATAACTGTATCGTGAAATAATTGTCGACAAAATAAATCTCCACTTCTTGGTCACCAAACTTTCTTCCTTAATTATAAGCACAGCATTTTTATAGTTTTTCGCAGAAATAAGGATTGATGCAGACTTCTCGGAATTTACGTTGACCATCTATCATTTTAAATTGTTGTTAGTAGGCATGCCAGTACAAACTACCTATTGTATTGAGGTTTGTGTTGTGGTGGTTGCGTAAAATTTGAAATGTTCCCATTAGCTTGTGTTGCTGTCATTTCTCCTTGAAAGCAGCCTGAATTGAATCGGATTGAAATAAAACTAAAGTTAATTCATAGTACATCGTCTCCTCATATTGCACGATATTCCAAAGCTACTTTCTATGAAAATCGTTAACACCATTGTGAATGTACCTGCAACAAAACCATCATATAAAAGGATGAGAATCATATATTACTAAAAAGTTGTTATCAAGCTATCAGTTTACATCAGTTTTGTGTAATCTTTGTTGATATTGATAGTTGTCGAATAAGATGATGAACAACTGTAACTGCATTTTGGTTGGTTTCGTCACATAATTGTAGTTTACAGACTTAGGAAAACATTACGGTCACACGATCACTGGCTGAGGGAAGGTACAAGTAAACAATAGACACTTTCATGACATTCGCAAACCATGCCAATTTTTTTTTGTTTTGTGAGGAAAGTTTGCCTTTCGACATGCTTTTGTCTGGAAGAAGAATTAAAAGTTCTTGCCTTAAGTATTTTAATGTCCAAATTTAGTGACCGAAGTATAAAATTCCCAAATGATGTCTTATTTGCTACAGCAGCAATTTGTTCGAAGTAAATTTGTTAAGTTGCTGTTTGGTTTTAAGTTGATAATGAATTTGAAGGTCGAAGTATACCTCAACTTGGGGTACATAGCAGGTTTTTTAAACCATTGATAGAAAAAAAATTATAAGTTCAATTCAGAAAATTGTTATTAAAGTGTGCAATAATAAAATTTTGTAACAAAATCTTTTATCAAACAATTTAGGAAAGATTACTGGACGCCAGATCTTCTTGCAGATCAAGGAATAGGCTAAATTCGAGCAGTTGCATCAAATAACTATTTCTTTTAATATCTTAGATAGGATGTTAAAGTTATATTAGTCTTAGCAAGCTTCACAGGATAAAGATGTTAAAGATTATAAATTAACATTTCCTTTCTCATTAAAGTTAAAATACTTCAGGTTTAGGTGCTGATATGAAGAATTTTCTAAACTTTTTCTAGCGAAAAAATCATATATCACATTGAAAATGCCATACGGGAAAGTGCAAGGAAATGGCATTTTGCAATACAAATTATTTATTCAATCTATTAATCATTAGCTATTCATATTCAAGCAATAATCAAGGATTCTCGGATTCGTCCACTCGTGCTTGCTTTTCTCATTCCATGAGCTAATCGCTTTCGATCATATCATGGATATTTATGTTCATTGAAATTTTGTTCACTATTTGAATGTTCATTCACTTGCTTAGGTGTTGAGTTAAATATCAAGTTTGTAATATTTCAATGTAAAATAATACCATTTATAATATCAATGAGAGTTGAACAATGTTCTGTGGTAGAAAATCATTTTCAATCAATCTCTTTTGCATGTTTCTATTTCATACTTTCCTCAAGACAAGGTTTTTAACAAATATTTGTAATTCCTTGCTAAAAAACAGTAACATCATTGCATTTATCGAAGAATACAGAAGCACAAAGGAGGAAAATATCGCTTCCAGATTGACATGCATAGTTCCACAAGCAATGGAGTGAAACATGAGAGACAAATTTGGCATGTAGCATACTACTAGTGCAACTAGGGCAAAGCATGTATACTTCAAAATCTCGTTTTCTGGTTTGGATCTTACAGCTAGCAATTTTTCAATTTTCATTTCAATTCCTTCTTGATTTGCATCATCTTTGCATTGGTCATTAATACAAAGCTGCGGCAAACCATGTCTCAGTTCACGACAAATCCTTAAGATCTCCTTCCCTTGGTCTTCAGATTTTGCAAAACAGCTATCAGTGCCTGCATCACAAAACTTTGGCTCATTTTGCCCATCATTTTTTGGAGTATTCTTGGTGTGGTTACAACTTTGAGCCTCTCTAACTAGACAATTTCCCTTTGTACTCTTGAAAACACTTGTTTCTACTCTTCTTTTGACAATGCGGTATGACATTATGTAAGATATTGGAAAAACAAGTATTACAATAACATGTAAAACAGCCCTTACATACAGCACAAACTTTCTAGCCCTTTGTGATGCTAGTACTTGTATATCTGCGACTATGCGAGATACAACTGAAAGAGCAGAGAGCGCATAGACAAGCAATATAATCAAATGGGCCTTTGTTCGTTTCATTTTAAGGTGATATCGATGGAGATATCGGAAACGAATAAGTCTGTCGACACCAATAGCGACAGCCATGCAACCAGAAACGTTTCTGAAAAATATCCCGAAATATTCAAACCATTGGCATATTGACACCTTGCTTCTACTGAAAGGGTTAACAGCAAGTAATAGCAAAGTCGAATGGAAACAGAGCCCTGTGATTCCGACTAGAATGTCAGATATACACAAACAGTATATAAACCAATAGGAGACGATTTTATATTTTTTGAGTCTTTTCAGCGAGTGGGCAACGATTCCGTTTAATATGATGTTTGATCCGTCCACCATGAGGGATACGATGATTATTGGCAACGACATTTCCAAAGATTTTTGAACCAGTTCCGTTGAAGTCATTATGAATGTTGGCAATGTAAAAAAAGTAGAATTAAATCACTATTTGAGCTAGATATGAATCAAATAATAAACTAATATTGAAAAAGAGGTTTTACCAACTATTCAAAAATCTCTGAACTTTGTTTTACAGATTGGAAGTTGTATTAGGTAAAGATTTCAAATATCATACCCTTTAAAATGGAACTAATGGTGGAGGCAGCAAAGAGAGGAAGATATTGCTTGTCAGTAGCAAATCAGTTCTTATTACACCAGTTGTTATCAAAGCTCTCCAGGGCTCGATATTAGCTCTTCTCAAAACTGAATGTTTCTAGGATGTTTGACTAGATTTCTTAGCTAGTGTACGTTTTGCTGCGGCGCTGAATCGATCTAAGCCATTTTATACAAAAAATACTAATCCTTGCAATGTAATTCTTATTGCAAATGAACGGATGAATATAAACATTTTCTATTTAGAAGCAAGTAGACTCCACTCCAATAATGATCTATTAATTTACAAAAGTTGTGTTTTCACCAATTTTGAGGAAACTGGTAAATAATATGTTGATTTAAACCTTCTACTATTTCTATTTGTAGATTGTATAGCACTGTCAAATGTCAATTGAGGAGAGTCAGCCCGGCTTATTGCGCCAGACCGCCTAATGTAAACAAGCCCTAAAAATACCAAAAAATTAGTCCTCCAAAAAAAAACACATGCACAAAGTATTGTTGAAAACTGCGTGGCCTGGCAAGCCAAAAAAAAGAGGAGAAGATCTATTAGAACCACTCCATAACGACCATGAAATCCATGGTCCACAGTAAATGTTGAATTTTTGCTTCTTGTCGTGCAGACGCATACATAAATTTCCCAATGCATTTTTACATCTACTAATCCAGAGTTAAAACGGTCTACCTGCAGCATATTGCATTATAGACGATTGGGAATATAGACATCAATATTTCAACAAATAAGGGTATAATGGTATTCCTGCCAGATTACACTAGTATCGTCGCAGGCGAAAGCTTTCTCTAAAAATAGAAAAATATTGGGATAGAAATTTACATCTTGCTTAATACAACATTTTTAATATTCAGCACCCTTGACCAAAAGGCTATGAATATCACGTGGTCTATCGGATATAGGGGTTAGAATAAAAAACTGCCTTATTGTATTTATGCCACGATTCTACGTTTAAAAAACCTCTATGGTGCATTGTGGGCTAATTCGACATTGTGGCAGATCTATCTCGCGTCATCTACACTGCAGGATGATTCTAACAATTAGCACCAAATCATTTCAAATCAACAGTAAAACGTATATCATTCTTTAATTTCCTTTTATAAGAAGGTCGGAGCTGAATCCTTGTCAGTGACTCTCCCTCTCCCTCCCCCCGCCGCCCCCTATGCCTAATGCCAAACGAGTTATTGAAATGGTGCGCATTTTACTACTTTTAGTAGAAGTGAATTTCTTCAAAAATATGTTTCTTCAAGTGAGGAGAACGCCATGTATAGCACTATCTATTTCATAGACGTCTGCAAGAAAATGAATGTAAATAGTTAGCTAGATGAAATATATTGAAAACATTCAGCTATATTTTACAAATTAAATCTAAAGAGAGCTGCTAAGGAAATAAATATTTATTCAGTGTTCAAAATATTAAAAGCATTTTATACCAATAAACTATTTCATCCTGAAAAAGAATTTTATGCTAATAAATTTCACCTGAAAAGCTATAAAATACGAGTTTTACAGTCAATATTGTCATTTGAAGTCATATGACCAAACAACATATGCGAAAAATTTTAATTAATGTTGTGTACATAATGACCTGTATTGCCGCTTTTCGTATTAGATTATCTAAAAAGGTTTTCACATTGATCATAAAGATGACTGTTTGAGATCTCTGTATAGTTTGCAAAATTATATCATTTAAACAATAAGCAAAAGTTTTTTATTAAAAATAGCAGTCTGGCGAAAGCTGAAACTAGTAAGACACAAAATTGGTTTGGCAGGTATTTCTACCTTTAGCAACAATTTATTTTTCTTTTGATATCTCATTTACTTGCTTTTCATGTAGGTGGATTTATTATCATTCGATGTCCTCATCTCCATTATCATCCCTTATACTTCTTCTTCTTTTATGAAGGTATTTTCTCATTGTATAATTTTTATCTATATTGTCATAACTTTTGCGATATTTTAAATGTGTGACTTCTATTTTCAGTCTTTCTGTTCAGTTATTCAACTTTTTGTCTTGTTCTTCTACACATAATCTCATTATTTATCTTCTTTATTCCTTTCTCACCTTCTTTCCAGCAGATTTTTCTTCTTCGTATTCCTCTCCTTGTCATTCATTACATTTCATTTCATTTTTCAATTCTTTATAGTAGGGTAGCTCTTCAGCAAAGCTGATTTTCAAGAGGCCCTCCGCTTAAAAAAGTTCACTATTTGCAATTTATCTAAAATAATACTTAAAATCCCTAATCACAATTTTTAATTTTTTTTCATTTAATTTACATCAATTTTTTAAAATATATTAAAATCTAGAACAAAATTAACTAATTTGAGATAAAAAATGCATCTGCTTCCTTTTATACATCGTCTTCTCTTAACTTGCTGCTCGCATGCGTTTACAAACTGTTACACATTTCATTTCACATCATTGCTAAGCATGCAAAAGCAAAATTGTTCCTTACTCCATACCAAAAGTCATTTTTCCAACCTTATTTTGCTATTTTTTGCTATTCTAACCACGTTACAATATAAATTTACTGCTATATATGAGAATATTTGTTCTGACCTGCATTATAGGGAATGCGTCATGCATACATTTGTCACTGCTGGAGGATATGTTAGTCCTTGAATGAGAATTTTATGACTACTGTTTTTTTGCATCCAACTTATTAATACTTGAAATATCGACATGAATGTAATTGCTGTAAATTGATCATTTTTTTAGGTCTGAAGTTCACTACCCGATGAAGATTTCAAAACGACAGCTGGAAGTTGCCTTAGCAACTCCATTGCCATTAATCATTGTATTCATCATTTTGCACCTATCAAACATCATACTAAACGGAATGTTAGCCTACTCCCTTAAGAAGCTCAAGAAAATCAAGATCATCTCCTTCTGGTTTATTTATTGTCTATGCATCTCTGATACTTTCGTTGGAATTACGGGCTTTTGTTGTCATTTCGCATTGTTATCCTTCACTTTTGAGCCAAAATATACTGCGCTGTGGTATATATATCAGCTATCTGCATTTATGATGGTCCTTTGTACAGGAGTTTCTGGATGGATTTGTGTGGTCATAGGAATAGATCGGTTTATCCGTATGCGATATCTTATTAGGTACAATGTCATAATGACAAAAAGAAAAGCTCAAGTAGCAGTTGCCCTCTCTTTCCTTTTATCTTCTGTTTTGCTTGCATGCTTAGCAGTGACAAGATTTCCCTCAAAGATACCAGAAAAAATCGAGCAAATTTTCCGCCTAGTGAGAAATATCATCCAAGTTACTTTTCTTGTCATTTTTCCGATATCATACATAATGGCATATCGCATTGTAAAAATCAGACTGAAAACAAGTGTGTTAAGGAAAAGCAACAAGGTCTGTCCTACAAAAGAAGAGCACAGAGATGAAGATGATAAGAACATTTGTTGTAAAGAGGTAGGAAATGCATTAGAACATGATGGAGACAATGAACAAAACAGCGATTTATACAAGAACAGCAAAGACACCAGTTCTGATCAAGGAATAACAAACGATGGTCGGGAAATTAACGCAGAAATCAAAGCAGATGCAGTTGAAAGTCAAAATATGGACAATCCTGAAAATAACGGTGATCCCAATGAACTTACTCAACAGTCAAAAAGGCTGCATGCTACAAATTTCACACCTGAAAGCGAAATTCTAAAGTATTCATGCTGTGCATTGGGTGCACTTTTCATATGTTATATCCCATTTTTCTCTCTCGACTTTTATACGTTAGTTTCTAGAGCGGCAACAGCAAAACTAGAATCGACATTTTTTATATTTGTTTGTCTTAATTCTACAATTAACGGTATATTTTTACTGTATTTTAGCAAAGGAATACGAGCATTCGTTAAAAGACTTTTTTTGGAAAGAAATTGACACATAAAATGCCACATTCACTGTTATTTAAGATGTTTAAGTCTTTTCGTCAAGGTTTAAATGAGAGAAGTACTTGAAATTTATTCCCAATAATGACTGCCATGTACTATGTTGTGAAACTGCTGAAATCAACTTGAGATACAACTTTGTAGCGCTAAATATCTCATCAAAGTTGGCGATCAACATTAGGACTAGGAACATTACCTTTAACAGTCTCTGTGCAGTTTATTGCAGCAGTTTCGTCCTAGGAAGGACTATTTGCATTTTCAATTTAAACTTTATTATCATCTTCTTGGTATGAGAGTTTCAGCCCATTAAGGGTTTTAACCTTGCTGTGTTACTTTATTGCTTAGCCTTAGTATATTTAGCTTATCTTATGGCTATGTTTGATTAGACTAGAGTTATATATATTTCATTTAAGTGTTCACGTAGAGCGCGCTATAGCTTGGTATAGAAGAAAGATTGATGCATTTTACCCTTTAATAAACCAATGCAGTTGACTCTTTCTTCTATTCTAAACATAAATGTTTGTAAACATGTTTTGAAATAAAAACGTTCGAAATTACCGCAGTATCAAAAATTTCCTAGCGAGCACAAGAATTCAATTTTGAAATTTTTTTGAAAATTTTTTTTAAAAACAGGTTAAGAGAACTTTATTAAGCCTTACAATCTTATAAAAATTATCTTTTGTATTTCTGTGAAAAATGAATTTTCAACAAACGTTAGCCCATTCAACAAATCAAAAACTTCAGCAAATCTCACATGAAAATAGAAAGTTTCAATAAAGTTATTCCCTATGAAAAGTAAAGTGAATTCTAAAAGAAAACGTAGTGGCATGGTTTCTTAGACTGAAGAATTTAGATACTGAACTGTCCTTACATTCTGGACAGCCAAATGTGTAAACAGTTAGGGGCCTTCTGGTCAGTAGCTATCTATGTAGTTTACTCAAGGGCCCTAAGCAATAAGTAAAAATTTATGCTGTATCTATTCGTTTCAAGTGTAATAAATTTATGTCAATAAATTTTAATTAAAGGTTGATAAATAAATAAATTTGAGTCTAGCAGGGAGAAACATTGAAGTGACTACCGTGTGCTTTCCAGCACTGATCAAAATCTAACCAACTATTTTTAATATACATTTAACACAAATCAAACGATCATTATTCAAGCTAATAAGAGACCAAAAGGAAATTGTTATCTAAAAAATTTTAAGTTCAATAAATTTAATATCACAAGCAAAGTATAAGAGGAAATAGTGGGATGCCTACCACTGAGCAATGCTTCACGCCTGCTTTCGATGTTGTATTTGTCTATTTCTTTAATAAGCCCAATTTGAGTGCATTTGTGAGAATGGTATTTAATATTAGAAATTCGCATTCGAGTTCTTTCTTCCAAAATCCGTAACTTTTGACCACTAGCAATATCATAGACTATTCTCAAAGAAATGTTTGAAGCAGGGAAGTCGTGCCTACGTCCATGGCTACGTCCGTACATAAACTAATGGAAGCTCTGATCGCTGTATTGTATACGTTGCTGCTTATTACACTGTTGAATATCTTACACAATTTAAGCTTGAGCAACCGCTTATAAATATAGGGGACGGGATAAAACATTTTGATTTCTTTTCCTTACTTTTTGTCGTAAATGATTTAATTTGGTGCTTTCGAGATAATTGATATCTATTTCTGTGTATCAAATGTGCATTATCAACGTAGAGAACAAACTTATTCTAGATCATGTATAAGCTGTGCTACAATAAAAAATGTCAGTGCTGAGCTTTACTACCATCAGAATCATTCAATTTAGATGATTTCTTTCGTCAGAGAGTTGCTTAATTGCTGTTCAGACAAACCCTAAAAAAGAAGGGGATAGAATGCAACTCAATATGGGAGCATTTGACAGAGTTTGAGACATGATTTTAGTCATTTGTTTCATTAATTATCAAGCAATCTTTGACTACACAGGAGGCTGATTAGATTATTGGTCACATCATTAAATATTTTTTTCTACAGATATATCGAGATAGCAAGTGATGCGGTAAGTTAGGTATTTTGTTTGTTAAAATTTATGGTACGTAGATAGTTACATAGATAATAAAGTATCTATAATTAAGGTATAGATAAAAATCAGTCAGTCGGTTTGCTAGTTAGCAAAATAGCAGTCCATGTAGTTTCCTAGTTAGTCAGTGCGGATCAAAGTCCAACTGAGAACTGGTAATACCACACATTTTATAAACCTAGTAAAGTCAGGGCTGAAAGTGTAGCGTGAAAAAGATGCATTTTAATATGCTGAACTACGTTTATGCATTTTTTTGTAATTTTGAAGTTTTGCAACATCAAATAGTTGAAGCAGATAGCTTGTCAAAAAGTTATAAGGGTAGGTCTTTTTTAGTTTTTTTGCTTTCTATTTGATTGCATGGATAACTTTACAGCTGATAAAGTAATTATTTGTTTAGTTAGCTTGTTAGTTGAATTGTGATACGCTAATTATGTAATTGTAGAGTGTTTCGTAATTTGCTTCCATTTACTTTTCAATTGTTTGTAGGAAGCATACATTTCTATGTTACTGAAATAAATCTATCTGTGTCACCTTTTTCCCTACCTTGTATAATGAAACTACAAATATCTTAATGCAACAATCATTGACTCTCCCTCTTTACTTAAGCCTGACCACTTAAGATGCTTTTGTCCTTAAGGCATATTTTCTAAAAGGGCCAAATTCAAATATTATAAGTCTCTATTAACTCACCTTTATTCATTACGTAGATTACCTCCTCAGAAGAGAGGTCATGGTCCTTCCAAATTGCAAAATCGTCTATGTGAATGTTCCAATGGTCATTAGTAATATCAAAAAGTGATCCGGCTCCAAAGATCAAGTATGGGTAATTTGAAGATGAGGCACTCTGTGATGTTGTTGACGTGGTAAGTCCGACGAGTCTCCCATTCAGGTAGAGCTTCATCTGTCGTCCTTTAACAAAAGAGAGATAGTGAGTGAATATGGAATTGTAATTATAAGAGGCACAAAGAAAGAAAACAGCCTATTGGCTGATTCAACTTATCAATGAAACAACATTCATTGTTATTAAATAGATTTATACTTGCCCAGCTTAAGTAGATTGATGTTAAAGAGTTTTGAAAGGCAGCAATTATGAGACCTTTAGGGCAAGGGAATTATAGTTGCGATATGAAAAAGATCATGAGGTCTGCGTTGACTTAATCATCGTGTCAGAATTCACCAAAAAAGTGTTTCAGATTGGCATAGGGAAGACATCGGTGCTTAGTTTCTCTACGGGCCTAGTGCATCGTTTGCTGCACATTCAGCCACTCAAAAAATCCCAACACAATAAAATAACTGTACAGATATTTCAAATTCATTTTCAAGCTAAGAAAACTTGGTAAAAATAAATGATAAAATAATAGAATTGATATGACTAGAATAGAACAGCAAAACATTTGGATAATTAGCAGTTAAGACTTTGAACCTTCTCTGATTTCAGGTTTTGTTCGAGAAATACATAGGAATTGCATGGCGCTACAACACTCTAAAAAGCAATAATCAAAGACTATGCAGTGTTATATGTTTCATTATTGAAAGTGTTATTCAAGATAAAAGATGCTACTGCCATAAAGGAAATATAGCTAAAATAAAGCCTATGTGATAGAAAGCTGCAGCTATTACGATCTAAAGTATCAAATCACCTGGTTTGATTTATGAGTCTCATTTAAGGCCCTACAGAAAAGTACCATGACATTCCAAAGAGGAAAATAAAGCATAAGGTAGGCAAATCAAAACATTCATTGATAAAGAATTTGATATATGCAACAGACTCCCTTGAGGCTATTTTTCCAGCAACCCTTTTGCACACGATATTCCTACGCATAGGTAGATGTATTCCCATAGATAGCGTAACGGTAATATAAAAGTGAATTTCCACATTCATTAATCCTATTTCAATGTAAACAACTAAAAATTGTGTCTTCTAGGGGTAGGCCAGAGGACAAACAAGTTGTGCTTCTTAATCGGGTATTTGCAGCATTTTTAATCATCATTACGCATTGCTCAGTGGTAGAGATACGGGGGTATCACGAGATTATTACCCCAACACTTTCTGAAAATATGTTTATGCGTACTCGTTAAAATTGTAGGGGTAAAAGCGCTTGTTGAGTTTATTTTATGGGTTAGTGACTATCTTTTAAAGTGATCACAAAGAAGATTTGATCTTTCTAAACTTTTCTGAAGCAGTATATTTAGGTTCAAAGGGAGTTTTAGAAAATCTAAAGGGGATGGCCGGCCCCCAATTATCTTACCCTCCCATTGCGCGGAGGCTGGTGCCACCACTGGGATTACTAATCAGACCGACATGTTGTTATGAATTTTTCCAGAATCTCATAGTCCTATATCATTTTACATGATTCGTGACAGTACTTGCAACCTACCACTGATGGTGTTAACAGTTAAAGCCAAATGAGTCCAAGTTTGCAACGTGTCATGCACTTGGTAATCTGCCGAAATTAGTGCAGCATCGGACAAAACACACCTCACGTGTATTGCTTTTGCATAATTTTTGACTCGTACGAGTGTCCCTGTAGTAAAAGTATTTCTGCCGCATCCAAAGACATTTTGAGTTGAGGAATGTGGTGAAGCAACGCGAAGCCATAATGAAATGCTGTATTTTGTAGACGCTGGGTTGCTGCAAAAGAACAACAACTTTGATAAGAGAGTAGTCTGCAGGTATGTATAGGCAGCTGCGTATGCAGTTAAGTATGCAGTTACGTATGCGCTCCAGAAGAAAGCAAAGGGCGCTTATTCGAGCAGGTCGCTTATTGAATATTCCTAGATACATACATGATTTAAGAAAAGGCAAAATGTAAAAAGTAGATTTTAAAGGCAGATTTTTATGTTAGAATCCCTTTACCATCACAAAAAAATCTTATCTTCATCCCCTTCCTCGTCGTTGTCAATGAGTAGCGAGTCAGTGATGTCCAGTTAATCGACTTCAAATGGGTTTTCCTCTTCTGTTTTCATTTCTTCCAATTCATATTGAGCAATGCACAACCTTTACTGCAAGGTTAACCTACTTTGAAGCATTTGTTGTTGTTATTTTAACAAACGATTTTTTAATCATTTTATTGTTTAACTTTTCCCAAGATTTTCAAATCCACTAGACTATTTATTTTCCCGGGGACCTTTCTGATTCATCAATTGGGTTGTTAGCTCCATGTGTCTCCTACCATTCGATTCTGAGGCAACTGCATTTGTCACTGATTTCTGTCACTGAAACGGTTTATTTTTCCACTGGCAATAGCTATTAAACAAACCGACATTAAATGTTTTGCCGATTTTAGATTGACACTTTTGCACCCTTACATTTTTAAAAGTGGAAGTAGGAACCAATGCACACACATCGAACACGTCGATAAATCAACATTGAAACAAGTATCGGAACAAAACCAAAGTAGCTGCATGACTTTTTATAAAGCAAGAGTCGATACAAGTATAGTTTTTATCGAACGCTATTCATAACCAGCTGCTAGATTATCAAATTAGTGGATTGAAAATTTGCAGTTGATAAAATTTTCATCAAGATATTGCAATTTAGTTTCCACTCTATTGCAACACGATAATAATAATCAAATAAATTTAATACTTGTGACAATGGAACATACTTGATAGGATGCCCTTGAAAATATCCCATTGTCGCTCCAGCATTTGTACCTTGGATCAAAAGGGCTTTTCCCGAACGACCGGATGATACACCAACTCTTGCACCATTTACAAGTGATACTTGTGAATTTCCATTCCTATCTTCTCCCCTCTCGTATGGCGACTTTGAGGAATCTCCATCAACTGTCTTTTCAAATGCAACATATATTTCTGGTCTAGGTGGTGATTCTACAAACAATTACAATACAAAAGCAAAGGTAGCATGTAAATACATGACAACCCTAAGATTTACACTTAACACATACAAATAATACAATACTGAGCTACAAAAGTAATCGGGGGGGTGTTGCCCATCGGGCCAATTGCGTCGCAATATAATTAAAGGGAATAAATTCACTTAAGAGAGAAAAAAGATTTACACGAGAGAGGTTTACACAAGATAGTTAGTGACTTATTGGAACCTTTATGAGGCCTGCATATATCTTAATGTTGCATCAAGAATTTTTGTATTTGAATCAAAAGGTAACATTTCGTGGCCATAAAGGAGTATTTTCAATAGTTCTTTGTTTGGAAGGTTCCAGGAGGACGCAATATCATATTAACGTTCTCGAGAAGATCGCGTCTGTGTATATCATAGGCACGGCTGAGCAGCAAAAAGTGCTCCGTATCCTCAATACCATTTTTCAAGCACAAGGGATTTAAAGTATCCCTAAAGTTATGTTTAAATTTGTGAAAATTGTTTTGTTTAAATTTTAAAAATTGTTAGACCCTGGATCTAATAGCTTTGTACTGCATTGCTTAGGCCCTCTGGGCTGTATTCATTAGTATACTGAATACATTAGATTAATCGCAATAAATCTCACCGAAAAATATGGCTTTGTTTGGAGAAAGGGGCAAAAAAAACAAGGTAATTTCATGATAAAACTGAACATAGATAAGGAATTAAAATATGGAAATGACAAACCATTGGTGCAGTTGCATGTGTAGCCAACAGCTGAGTAGCATGAATCAATACACAAGCAAGGATAGCACGGATTGTAGGTAAAACTACGACAAAGTTGACCAATCTATAAAAAAGCAATACGTCGCGTAAATGTCATTGGCGAAAAAGTAGGGTTACGATTCAAGGGAGCTAATAGCTGATAGATATATGAAGAGCATGGAGGACTTCAATATACTCATGTTATCATTCATTTCAGTTCCAAATTGTAGTAAAAATCTACAATAAAACGATGAAATAGCAAAACAGTCTAATAGACAATAAGTAATAAATTATTGAACAATTGGTTGGGATGCTTGAAAAGAAATTAGTAGTAAATTTCAGATTTTGTACTCCATAAAACGTTATAATAACGTGAAAATTACAGCTGTAAATGAAAACCAGTGACAGCCTCAATGAGAGATGAAACTCAGCCACTGCATAAGTAGATTCCGATCATACCTAAGGCTGCAGTGGCTTTGGTTAGCAGCTTTGAGGCAAGCTACTACTCAAGGTGATATAAAATCAAACGTTACACTTATTATCAACCTTCAGGTCTATATAATGGTTCAGTCGGTTTCAGATCATTTGCATTGAATTATTTCTTGCAGTGCGAGTGGAAAATATGCAATTATATTTATGTACCTGACTAGAGAAAAGTCCAGTGTCGTAGTAACTCCAACCACTTCTAGCGAAGATGTCATTTGGACTTATTGTCCGATCTTTCTGCAATAGTTCACAGGTTGCACTGTTTTTTCCAATTGATTTATAGTTAAATGCTTTGCAAACGCTCAGCTCAATGCATAGATCGATGCAACCAAGTACCCCATCTTCTGTACTTTTTGTTACTTTACTTGCGTCTGTCATTGAATAGTTGGAGGCGATCTTGTAAAATGTTGCTTCTGTATTGCAACTGTATCGTATAATGTTCTCGCCAAATATATGTGTTGCAACGAACACTAATGCACCGAATGCGATGCAAGTGATGCGCATCATTTTACTCAACGCTCCCTTGTACCAAGTCCAAATCAGCAACTGACTAAAAACACTTTACTGCTTTAGACATAATATCAATTATTTAAATCAAGCAAAGACAATAGAACTCGTCAGGTGGATCAAATTTAGCGAAAAAGTGAAGTTGAATAAGCATTCAAAAAAACAAGAAGAATTAGAATTAGAAATAAACAATAAGAATTAGTATTAATTGTGCAGTTCAGCTGTAGCATAACGATTAAATACAGTATTGATGCAAAATCATAGCAACACTTAAACAAATATGAATCATCAGGTGACCGCCTCTCTGAAGCCTGAGGAATGACCCTCAATTGGTATCATTTTTAAAGTGATTGTAAACGATTTGCTCGTCAGAACAACTCTTCTAGTGTTACCATAGTAACCAATGTTACGAAATTCTAGGTAAATACAATGCAGTTTTGTTAAACGCCCCAATATTGTTTAGCTTCTGAATTTAGTACGCTCTATTCTAAATGAAACACATTGAAGCAGCATAGCCGCCAAATGTTTGATTGGTTAAGATCTCTGATCAGGTGGATTTTCTCCTTTCCTAATTGGCCAATCAGCATGCAAAATTCTGACAACAAATGCGCGCCACAGCTAAATTTAGGCTCATTTTGGTTGTTTTTGCGTGATTCTACTACCCATGATAAAAAAGGGATAGCACGCCTCAGGAATAGGATTTTTACGGTGATCTCAGTCAAGTACATCCCTGACATAAGCTAAATTCCAAACAAGGCCCTACTGTAAAAGACTTCTTTACCATACCCCTGCTAAATAAAACTCTTAATAAAACAACATATCTTCCTAAATCTTCCTTTATGACTTCCCTTTGAGCTCCCTCAACTTCCTCATCATCATCAGGCATACATTTAATAACCCAAGGTCACTACACCGCCAAATTTTACAGAGGGACTAAGTGTCACACATTCGTAATTCAAAGAAAGTCGCTGGTCAAGTTAAATTATAGTCCTTATGACACCAGTTAATTCCACTGCAATGCACAGCGTGTATTTCATCCTGCAGGGATCTACGCCAATCAAAATTCTTCACTGAAGCTCCTTTTCAAGATCCCGTAGTGAGAGAGAAAAGTCAGCGCTATGGGCTTATAAGATGATTTACAATGTTGCTATTCACATTTAAAAGATGCTTGATGTTGGGCCGATTCCTATTACACATTCATTGCTTTTACTTATCTATTGATAAAACTAAAAGTGCAAACACATGCTGCGGCAAGTTGATCTAATACATAAATTATTCATTAACAGTTTATCAATGCAGCTAAATTTATTAATTATCTCTTTCTATTCGATCACCATCAATCTCTGCTGTTAGAAAAATGCTGATAACATCAATCTCCACGCCTTTTAATTGGTCACCTGTTGACCGTTAACACAATTAAACTCATTTAAAATGCATCGCCGTGACATTCATGCTGTTTCTGCAATGTTAAGACTAATTAAGATAGGATGATAAAGATGGGGTATGGACCAGATTTGAACTTATACTTTTTCTTATTTCAAGATGAAGAACTAGGCCCTAGGATTCCAGACATCGTTATTGATACAATAATTGGTAAATCATTTAGAATCAGGTGCCACCAGAATCATTTGATCGAAGCACTCAAATCACATTTTTTGTGCTGAGGTATTTCAATAGGAGTGGACCCGTCACAGTTTTGCTGTATCTCCAATGTTGTTATACGAATGCTTGCCAAATAATCAGGTTGGAGTGAATGTACAATATCTAGGTTTATATAATTTTTCTTGGATATCTGTTACGAGTACTGTGCACCTGATATCACTCTTTCTCCATTTGCTTTGTTTATATCAGATCTTCTTCTCACTTGTTCGTAACAAGATTTTGACACTTCTAGTAGTAAAACTGATATTACCATACACAAGTAAAACTAGTGTTGTATATCAATTCTAAAGGAATTATAAACATGCAACAGCCGATCATTTTTTGCTTTTTGACAACACAATAAAATATTACTAACTCGGCATTTCTCCCCTTGGGCAGTGTAACGTCGTTCCGAGTATAAATAAGATGAAAGACACGCAAAGGAATAATACAAAATTCCTCAATAAATCTTGTTTATTTCCAAGAAGCACTTTAACTTAAACTTAATTCCACTCTCTACTTCAACATACGTATCATCCTCCATTTACAGTACTTTAAACCTTTTCCGCCCCCTCCCTGCCTTAGTTACATGACAACATACTATTTGGTAACTATCGTTCCCAACCTCTTCCAACATTTCTCGCTTCCTCACAGCAGCATTTAATCACATGATTCTACCCAAAGATTTGGTGAAGTCATCAAAACAAAGTTTTCAATCAATTATCGCAATATCTTACCTTTTTGTGCTTCTCGTCTTCCTTTTTCGATGCCTCTTCGACTTTCATATAACCTCTGCTAAGTCTAAAGCTGCACATGTCCAGTATTTATCAACGTAGCAGAGTGTATTTTTCTATCAATTTTTATGCCAGTTTCACAATTGGAGCTAATAATATAGCAATCAATGTGGGTTTTAGAAGCTTGAGGGCTAGTACCCCAGTCCAAAAACTTCAAAAATGATACAGGGATACCTATCTTCATCAATGTATCAAATTGTTTTTTTCGTTGGCAATTTTCATGATTGTGTATAACAGATTGGACGATTTTATGATGGTTCACAACGTTGATGATTTAGAACTGCAGAAAATTTTAGGTCGCAGATTTACTTGGTATGTCTTTTCAAACCCGAAGTTCATAATTCCGCTGCGGTAAAATAAAATCTTTCATTTAAAATACGTTATTGTTAAAACATACGCAGTTCTGCTCCCGGCATATGCATTTCTACGCACATTCTGAGTGTGGTGCTTCTCTTTCACTTATCTCAATGCTCCTGGCTTTTCAACTTATAGGCACACGCTATGGATATTTCAACATCTAGGATAAAACTCGGCGTTAGTTAAGACAACTAGGAATGCTGGGGAAATCCTCATCAGCAGTGACCACAGTGCAATCAAAAGGCAAGAAGAAAAAACAAATAAAACACTTTTGTATATTAAAATATGTGTTCACAATTGTATGTTACACGTTCATAGCTTATTAAGAAAATGGTTTTAATTCTAATTGTTGGACATAATTATTAAAATTTGTGGTCAAATCCTGTTTTCAAGAGACCAAATTTCAAGAGAAAATTTACCAAGGACGTCAATGTGGCTTTTAGCAAGAGCGTTATACCAAAGAGATGGTATTTTAAGTGCGAAAGCTTTAAGAGAAATGCTGGGAAATATGATATCGACCTTACAAAGGCCTTTGATTCTGTTAGCAGACAGGGTATGACAAAAACGGTAGTTTATGACACCAAAAACAACCCAGGGCCTTCTAAAATAACAGCGGAGTGGGGCAAGCATGCTATCTTGATCCTGTTCTATTAAAACATTCTACTCTTACCTAATAAGAGATGATTTCGAAAAACTGACTGATAAAGGAGTCAATTTGAGAACTAGACATAATGATGAACTGTTTAACATCTCTATATTCAGAAAAAAGAACAAATTGAAAGAATCGAGTGTGCGTGAACTACTCTCTGCAGATGATTCCGTGCTAGTTGCCAGCAGCGAACAGTCGCTGCAAAGGCTTCTTGGCAAAATTTCAGAGTAATGCAAGAGCTTTGGGCCAAATTCTGAAATTACTTTTATTTAGATGAAAATAGTCTTTACAATGTCGATCAATCCGTTATCATATGAAGGGCTCACGAAAATTGTTCTCAAGATACCTGATGCGGAGGTACCAAATTGATCTGGGCTAGCACATCAAGGACCTATGATCGTGAATGTAAAAAAACTATGTGAACAAAAAAATCGTGGGAAACCAAACCAAATAAACAAAGCATCAAATCAGACGGTTTAAAACGTAGAAAAAGCAAGGAAACAGCCAAGAACAGAGAGAAATTTAAAGTGCTGTTAGCTGGCGACTCACAGCTACGAAATGTGAATGGGGAGAAATTATCGAATGATAATCGTGATACCGGAATATGAAATAAAGTTGGATTGCCTATTGAACAAACAAGCGCACAAGTTGAGGAAGACAGATTCAGATGTTATCATTGTGCGTTATCATGTTATCATGTTGGGGGCGAATAATGTGAAGAGCTACTCGCCACAGAATCTAGGATATGGGATTTCATTTACACTTGAAAAGATACAGAATGACAACCCATCTACAAATATTGCGTTTTCAACGATATTGAAAAGAGAAGATGACCACTGAACACCAAAACCCTAATGGTGAACGAATTAGCCGCCGAATCACTGGAAGGTGTGGATTATATTGAAAAGAACATTATCTACAGTAATATAGCAATTGATGAGCAATCAATGAGGTCAGGACTGCTTGAAGGCACTCAGTGATGGCTGACAAGTCAGTTGGTGCTGCAAATACCGACAGGCTGGTGGCGGGAGATCGATGCATAACTATCATATAGAGCCACGTGAATGAGCGATCGAAATTAAGGAAACCAAGGAAAATGAGGGTAAGGGACAGACCAAAGATCTCTTGGCATCATTAGATTAAAATGGGTTATCGAGGGCTGATCTTGTAATATCAATCTAATGTTGATACAGCTTGCATGACTGGGAATTTCAAGGTGCCCGGAATTGTCTCACAAACACGTTGGTCTTATCGCAACCTACTAAAGCAGTATGCCGATCATTTTAAGCAATTCAAGATGCGTTGCAAGCAGTGGCAAGTCTTCATCATGTTGCTCCAAATGCGAAGGGTAAACCTCTTGCTTGCTTTAGGCAAGATATGCCCAGCCTATTCCATAAATTCTTTTCAACAATCACTTAAACAAGAAGTCAAATTTTTATCCAGAAAGAAATTCAGAGAAATATATGCAGGACTGGCAGAAAAGTTACTATATGAGACAGACAAGGCCGTATCAGTATTTATACTATAGCGACATATCTATTCGCACCCACAAGCATTCTGCTATTTTGAGAAAATGAATATAATTATTGCCAGTGCAGAGCAGGAAATGAGGCTTTTGGCACTGTATTTTGTTTACATGGCGTGGATGAAAGCAATATAACAGTTTTAATAGATTTGAACGAGATAAAACCTTTCTCGAGAGAAAATATCCATGGTGGATTTATAACCGTCAGAAAAAATCAGCCTTGTGCAATATTTGCTTAGAATTTTTTTAGAAAAGAAGTCGATTGGAAAAACTGTCTTTGGTGCTGAAGGTGATGGATTTTCAAATTGGAAAAAGGGTTCCCAGAAATTGACAGAGCATTACAAAAGTGATATCCACAGACATGCAGAAAGACGCAAAAAAGTTTTTTAAGGAAGTGAACAAAATGTGTCAAGTTAAATTGGTTTGATCAACCAGAAACTACAAAAGCAGCGCAGAGAGGGGTTGGTTGCTCATCTTAATGCAATGAAAATGGTATTACGCCAAGATGTTGCCATAAGGAGAGCAGATGATGATGAATCAAATTTGTCTCAATTTGATAAGGACAAAGCCATCCATGTTCCTGGTTTGAGACTACTGATGAATGAAAAGCGCCTTTTGTCCGATGATATTCTTGAAGAACAAGAAACATTGTTGGTGTTGAAAGCAAGGCAAAAATTAATCTCAGAAGTGCGAGCAAAAAAAATTTTTTTCTATCATTGCTGATGAGTCAGCAGATATTTCGAAAAAGGAGCAACTTTCAATGTCATTCCGCGCAGTGTAACGAAATAAAAGAAGAGTTCGTTGGAATTATGCATTGAACCAGTTGTCTCACTGGAGATGCCTTGCTCAATTATGTAAAAGATGTCCTTTTGAAAAAAACCCTGAAGATCTAGATGGGCCGTGTTTTTCGTCACAATCTAAACCAATACATCTGAAAAGCTTGTTCCAAACTCGCTGGACGACAAGGGGAAGAGCTGCAAAAGTGATAATTGAGAAGCACTCAGAAATAAAATCCACACTGAAAGAAATTGCTTGCGACCAAAGCAGCAGTTTCCAAATAAGGGCGCAAGCACGTGGCTTACAATCGAGGATGTCCTCAGGTAGAATCATGTTTTTCATTGTTTCACTTTATGACATCATCGTTGTCATGGAGAAGCTATCAAGAGAATTACAATGGTTGATAATTCTGCTGATTAGGCATCATATAGTATAGAGAAAACTGCTGCCAGGTACCGTACCATGCGATCCAGTGAAGAGTTTTAGCACATCGTTCATAACCTTGAACAATTTGAGGATTTGGAGGACCTTGAAGAGAATGCACCAAGAAAAAGGAAAATGCCAATACGCCATTCAGATTTTGTTGTCTATTCTGAAGGACTGGGAAGTCGGAAAATCAATTCGATCAATTCGAGCCGATTCGATCAAATGAAAACAAGAAATTTTGCAGCCCTCGATGCAATTTTAGAAGGCATTAATACCCGCTACTACCAAACTGACATTGGGATGTTAAAATCAGTGGAAAAGATATTGCTTGCAGCTGCAAACAAAGATCCGCATCCCGTGGAAGATTTCACTAAGATCACAGAAGCGTATCGTCCATTCTTTGACCCAAAGGTTTGAAAGGAAGAATTGGATGAAATACCTTTTGTTGTTAAAGTCCACAATGTGTCAGCATATAACACTTGTTGGTACATTATGTGATATGTTTAATGGCAACGAGTCAGCAAAAAAGTCATGTTCAAGTGTTCATGCGTTAATACAGCTTTACCTATCAATACCACTCAGTTAAGCAACTGCCGAACGCAATTTCAGTGTCAAGCGAAGATGCAAGACATGGCTGCGAGCGCAAACGGAAGGAAATCACTTGAACAACATTATGTTCGCAACAATTCATAAGAAATTGATGGATGATATTGACGTCGACGAAATAGCGAAAGAATTTTGCGCGAAAACAGAACAAAGGAGGAACTATTACGGAATGGATGATTAGACCGTAAATAAGATGCATGTTCCTTTTATAAGAAGAATTTACGATAAGAATAATTCCATACGTATAAAGAAAAAAGTTTTACGATTTCAATACTCACACTATCTTAAAACTTTCTTAACACAAAATTAAATATTTTTTTGTTTTCCTTCTTTTGAAATTTAAATGCACTTCGTAAATACTTGTAGGAAAACATATCTAGACAAATTAAGCCTTAACTGAACTTAATGATGCATAGTCAGGGCTGCAAGGTGCAGGTTCGATTCTCAGCCGCGGTAACATGATTGCATAGTGCATTGGGTTTGAAAACTCAGTGCTATAAAAACTTATTACTTTTCGAGCAGCCGGGTACTTCATTCTTTGACCGTTTTCAAAACCGTGTATTTTTTTGAGCAGTTCTTGATTCCCTAATAGGCGAGTGCACAGAATATTTAACATCAATTAATTTGACAGTAATTTGATTGAGCATCAACAGAGCAGCGTAATGGATCCATTGTAAGCAATTTCAAGTTGGTTCATTAAAGAGAATTTGACACGGAAAATGACAGTTTCTTCCTTTGATTCAAAAGAGATTTAATTGTTTCACAGATGAGAAAGCTGCAAGCGACGAACAATCGAGAAGCTTTTAGTTTGGCCTCTCACGCCGCTGAAAGCAAACATGGCTTAGCAAGAAGTGTCTCGATCCTGCATATGAAAAAGATGATAAAAAGGTGCAGAGTTTCAAAAGTTTGCAGCATAAGAAAAAAGTATCGGAAATAAGACCCCGACCATTCTTTTCTGACCCCGTTAACTCTCGAGAAAAAGAACGAGACTTTGATTATGAAGCATGCGCAGTAGCCTTATATTTTCTTTGCGCGGGAAATTTATTTAATTGTTCAAAATGGCGGCTGAAGGAACAACAGCCGCCATTTTGTAGTGAAAACCTCGTTCTAATAGTAAAAATGCATCCACTTAACTTCTTGTCATATATGCTGAATGAGAAAAACTGTAAGCCTTAAAATAATTCTTCATTGAGATCTGCCATGCTTTCTGGTACCTGTTCATGACTGCATTGGTCAAGTACTTTGAGGGAATTTGGATACAAAGAAACATCAGCAGAATTTGATTGATGATTTTATATTGAATTATTATAAAAGAAAATAAAAAAAGACAATAAAAACGTAACTGAGACTGCTTATTATCACAAATAATTAACCCTAAAAAAATTCTGATTCTGTGAAAGTGACAAGATAGCAATATTAGCTTAAGTTGACATGAAATCATACGAGTAGAAAACAAGACTCGTATTTCTTGACAGATAGTTATTGTAAACTGGTCCTTGATTCTTATGAGGAAGTTGGCAGGGAATGTACATATTGGGAATCCACAGTTATGGTAGATGGAGAGAAGAGACATTCTTTTCGTTGAGAAAACGTTGACTGAATATTTCAATCAGTTCAAATCTTTGAATCCTGATGTATAATTGACCACTATAATTGCCGCACGGAAATGAGACTAGGGCCACTGTAGTGGCCCGTGGCTTGTCATCTGTTTGGTGATAAATTTTACTGAGGAGGAGCAAAATAACAAAAGATCTATTATTCAAAATGACCAATCAATATCTCTATTTCAGTTAAATCTAACTCTTAGCCAAACAAAATTGACATATTGAAACGTGGGCAACTTAATTTTTGACAAAATTCCGTTGGGCCTAAAATTTAGCAAACAGATTAAGAGATGGTGAAAACTGCAAACTCGATATACTTGTATTTTGTTGTTGTTGTTGCTGTTGTTTATTTAGCTGAATTGTTGACCCCCTGACCTAGAGTTTGGACTTTGAACTCTATGTTGAAAACATGTTTTCTTCTGTTGAAGTTCTTTCACGCTTTTTCACACTTTGTTCGTCGCCTCGTGGCTATAAAGTTTTTGCAAGCTCTTACTTTTTCGGTACAAACACAACGCTTAATAAAGAAGTCTAAAGTTATTACAGAAGTTGGCTGCACGTTTGTTTGGCTTGACCTAGTTTCCTAGGCTTAGTTCTGGTCAAGCTTAGCAGGTACAAACTATGTGGCTACGAGGACATATAGATTGTAAGCGTCATGTTTCTTAGTTTCTTGGGTCTTATATCTTTTTGGATTAATATATTTATTTTCTATCTTAGTATGTAAGTAAGCTACTATTTACTTCTACTATTTCCATCATGTGATTTTAGTGATATGATTCGTATTAATTCCTCAACAGTGAACCATTGTTACAATCACCATCATTGTTAAAAAGCAACTAATTGTATTTGATTTGCTTTTTGCATTGCTGCTTGGCGTGGTGTTGATAAATGCGTTCGATCTTCCTTCGTAGTACGGTTTAATGACTAAAAAGTGGTTGATATCTGGTTGTTCCGGATTTCTTTCGAAAATAAGAATGTGTGATGTCAGTGATGTAGAAACAGAAATTCCTGATAAAGGTGAGTAGCGATTTCAGTGATTTTGATGAGACCTTGGATGAAGAAGATGAAGAAGATGAAGTGGATGAGTGGTGAAGAAAGCGATGCGCCAGAGGAGAATGTTGATTAACACCAACAACTATGGATATGGGTTTTCAACATTGACGATGATATCCAAAAATTTTTGATAGCCAAAGACTCCGCGTTTTACGGCTCAATTGGCCCCAAGCACTTTTCAGATGATGGCTCACATCATATCAGATATGATTTGCAACATATCAAATTTTTGAAAAGTTGTCGGTGACGTTGAGACAGATACGAAAGAACCTGGCAATTTGCATTAGAATATTTTGGAGATGATGAAGAATAGTGCTGATCTAGACACTCTTGAGGCTTTTCGGAGAATTTTATTTAACATGGGACTCATCGAAAAGCCTAATTTGAAGGAGTATTGGCAAGCAAGTGATTGGTCACAGGCCACACCACAATTTGGGGAAGTGATGGGAAGAGATAACTGGCTCATGTGGCTCTGATTTACGCAAAATTTTGGTGCTACTGATGTGAGCATAGATACAAGGGATCCAGGATCCAGGATCCAGGATTTGGTACATTTTGAATCACATGAACAGAGTTTTCAAAAGAAACTATCAACCAATTCAGACAGTTACAGTAGATGAAGGGCTTTGTAAATTTTTTGGAAGAGTCCCATTCCATCAGTATAGAGAGTTTTTCTCTGTTGTAGATCAAAAGTGGAATCCCACAAGAATTTTACCATCTTTGCCCTACAAAACCATATGATATTGTAACTACATTGATGGATGGCTTAGAACATCAAGGTTATCAGTAAACAACTGACAATTGGTACACATCTTTGCAACTGTCAAATGCCTTTAAGGAACAAGGAATTAGGCATGCACGAAAAAGTAGCATACCGTAAAGGTGATATACTTGTTGTTGCAGTCAGAGATAAAAAAATTCCAAGCAAAACCATTGCTGGTAACATCTACGGCACACTCAGCTTTCGATGTTGATGAAAATGGCACAAATCTTTCAACAAAAAGCAGTTGGTTGATATTTTCACGACGAATTCGAGACTCATTACTGTGGACTTGAGGCTCTTGGAGTAAGCGCGTCATAATATTCGTCATTTGTGGTGCCAGCTTTTCTTGACAAAATACTAGAAAAAGTTTGAGTGCAGATGATACAAAGTTCGGACACGAAGTATCTAAAATGGTAATTGGATGAGCTTTTGGCATCTGTAAAAAGGAACTCGCGATAAAAGAATGTCACATGCCTTTGGGAAATTAAAATGAAAGGAAAGAAACCATTAGACCGAAGGACTGCTACGGTGAAGAAACACCAACCACAACAAAGAAGGAACTCCATCATCATTTTTGTTGGGTAATGCGACCATTGTGCCTTTTTACGGATGACCATGCCACAGAAACCTGGAATAATGTTTTAGGGGCAGATAATCCTAAGAGCATTCTAAGAAAGTATACCAACTTAACCATGATGTTCTTGCAAGGTTTGGCCAAGAGTTGCGGGATGTCAAAAAATAAATAATTAAAAGAAATTTAAAGAAAGAAAAAGCCAAGCTTCAACTCATCTTCAAAACAAGTTCAACTTGCCAAAATGTTCTGCTCAAAACAATGCCAAATATTAAAAGCAAAGAATGCAGTGTACCAGAGCACTAAAAACAGGACCCTTTGTTGCTTTCAACATCACAAATATATACAGGAAAATGGTAACAACAGCAATACAAGGAAAACAATGATGAAAAGTAAGTTCAAGAAAAATTTTCAAAGATAGGACTATCTGCCACAATGGATAAAGCCCCTAACAAAAGAAATTGAGGCAAAGGCAGCTGATTTACTGACCAAAGTTTACTTGAAAATTAACTTCCAAACAAAGACTCTTAAAAATTATTTACAGCTAAATAGTAAGAGTACCCTTCTGTTTCCATTCTCTTATGAAAAAAAGGGTGAAAAATTATGAGACCTTCCCATCTAGATCCCATGAAAGATGTATAAAAAACATTTTACTTCCTATTCTTGCAAATCTTGTTAATTTCAAACTAGAGTAATTTTAACTGATAAATCTTAAAAGCAATTATTCACTATGATACCTCTTTGAACAAGTCTTTTGGTTGCTTCATCGCTGATCTGCAAGATACAAAAAATTCATATAACTTGGTATGATTGGCAAGAACCATTCTCAGCATTATGACTATCTTACATTGTCAAACTTACATGAAGTAATGCACATGATACACAGTTAAGACAGGCAGCTGCTAGTTTACTACTGATGGAATTGATCAAATACATCCAAGGAATAGGTCCTAGTGAAATACAACATAGCATAGCATAGCATAGCATAGCATAGCATAGCATAACATAGCATAGCATAAAGAGTGGCATGGTCATTCTTCCCTGTCTGCTACAATTACATGCATTGTCACAAACATGCCTCTAGAATCTTTTAGATGGCCTCCTGTTTTGTTCTTTACAAAATGTAACACAATGTAATACTATATGATTAGATTTGAATCAGAATAGGAATATATCAAAATGTTCAATGTTCATGTCTAAGATTAAATTATATGGTTCTTCTGGATTGTTCTTGACATTTTCTGCTTGTTTCTAGGCCACAGTGGAATCCATTCATGTTTCGCCACCGATTTATGGTGCATATACGAGTAACTATAGGACAAAATAAAAGAAACTGGGCGCAATATGTAGCGGAAGGTGTACACCAAGGTTCCAGCAGTGTCTCATTTTTTTTAGTAATGAGGCATGATAAACATAGTTTGAAGAATATGAAAGATAAGGCCTGGTCTTACCTTTGTGCACCCTTTCATCCTGACATATGATAACTGTTTACAAAGACCATTCAACAGTTCGTTTATTCCAAGATCAGTGACATAAAAGCAGGACCCAAAGTCAAGTTCTTCAATGCTGTTGCAGTTTGATCCGATAAATTTCATGGCCTCATCTGTGAAACCATAATTTCCAGCAACAGTAAAGATGCATAGCTTTTTACAGTTCCTGAAGAGCTCTATTACACCTGGACTTGTAATCTAAAACATAAAAGTAGTTGTATTGAAAAGAATATAAAACCACCACAAATGCAACAAAAGTATAATGTCTTCAGACAACACAAGTCCTTGTCTCAAGTACTTCATCTTTGCTGTTTTTTTCATGCACTCCTATCATCTTTAACCTATGAGGCAGATACAATTATCAAGCAAACTGAGGGCATGATGCTGGAAGCTCAGAATTACAGTCAAATACAACAAGCTTCCAGATTATGATCTACTAGTTCTGCATCAACCATATACACATTTATGCTAATTCCCAAGCAATCAAAACAAGTAAAGGCATTTAAATATTGTAAATAAAACTCCTATGAACTAAATCCATTGTCTCTCCAACATATGAATAATACTTGGCACAGAAAAAGAGTTCAGATGGATCTTCCTTCCTTCATTAGTTCCTTCATTAGTTTATATGTAGATGATAGGCTTGTTATCAAATCTTGACAGACAGATGCAAGAAATATACCCAGCAAAAAACATGTGTACATGTGCTGGGTACTGAAAAAATCGTCGTTGCTAAAACGAGGAACGAGCTGAACGACTGCGGAACCAGCGGAACGATCACGGAATGACTGTGGAACCAGCGGAACGCCATATGAGGATGCACAGATGAGTGTGCGCGTGCTTTTTTGACAACAGAGACTTTTGCCCTAAGGCGATATGAGCCTGTAAGTGTGTGTTTCATAATGCTTTGATAAATAGGCTTTTTTTAATCTTATGATTTATAAGAGAGCAGTTGGTGCTTTGTTATTGCAAACAAGTTAGTTATTCTGAACCCTGGCGTGACAAATTCCAGGTAAACATGTAAAAATGCTTGTCCGGGAAAATCTCTGTGAAAAGGGAACAATTTCTGCAAAATATAAGGCCAGAGAAACCCGAAAAAAGGGGATTATTTTTTAATCCATCTGCTGAGCCTTAAGTACACTCTCTGCCACCGAAAATTAGAAACTTTTAGAAACTTTGAGAGTACTGGATTCTCAAAAAAATTATGATGCTTTAAGTAATCAAAAGTTCTAAATTTCTTTTAAAACAAGAAGCACGTAGAGAAGAAGGTAAAAAGACAGAAATAAGACAGGAACAGGGTTCTCTAAAGCAGTTGAGCTGCAGGTATCTTTCCGGACTTTTAGAAGAAAAAGAAAGTTGGGTTGGGGGCACGTGCCTTCTGGGCCCCACAGTTCCTACGTCACCAGTTGGTGTTTCGATATAGCAAGATTGAAATTAAAGGTTTTATCTCTATACAGGGTAGTATGGCAAGCAAGTTACTTAATTGATTACTCTACCCAGTCACAGATTATTAGATAAAAACAATAAAAATGAAAAATGTGCAAATCAACCGTTCTCAACTAGTTTTGTGATATTAATTGTAGGACTATTAACAAGGTCCCCCTTCTGGGTAAGAAGTCAAGTACCTCCCTTGAACTACCTATTCACTTGTCGTCATTGCTAAAATGAGGAACGAGCGGAACAACTGTTCATGTCTCTTTTCTTTTTTATCTTCTTTGCTACGTACTTCTTGTTTTAAAAGAAAACTAAGAAATTTTGATGATTTCGAGTATCTTAATTTTTATGGGAATCCAGTTTCCAAAGGTTTCTTAAATTTTCGGTGACAGTGAGTGTACTTTAGGCTCGGCAGATGTATTAACAAGTATCCCTTTTTTTCTGGTTTCTCTGTCCTTATATTTTGCAGAAATTGTACCCCTTTCTTAAAGATTTCCCAGACAAACATGCTTACACTTTAACCTGGAATTTGCCATGCCGGGGTTTAGAATGACTAACTTTCTGTAATAACGAAGCACCAACTGCTCCCTTATTAATCAAAAAAATTAAAAAAGCCCATTTATTAAAGCATTATGAAACGCACACTTGCAGGCTCATATCGCCTTGGGGCAAAAGTCTCTGTTGTTAAAAAAACACGCGCACAATCATCTGCGCATCCTCACATGGCGTTCCGCTGGTTCTGCAGTCGTTCTGTGATCGTCACGCTGGTTCCGCAGACGTTCCGCTCGTTCCTCGTTTTAGCAATGACGACAGAAAAAAGTATTATAGTCTTGGACAGTGGCCAGCACAAATGCACATAAAACCAAGTGCACATGAGGCCAAAGTCTCATAAGATGTAAGGCCTTAAGTGCAGAATTGGCAGTGCTTCTCTGGAGCAAGCACCCTTAATACAATGTCTGTATGGCGCAAGATAATCACCCATTCCATACTTTTCAACCACCATGCAAGTAATAGTCCATGTTCCTTGAATTTGACCTTCTTTAATACCAAGAAGTATGATCTATTAATGTGTCTAATGTCAAGTGTAACCAATTCAATAAAGCCCTTGCCTGATAACAACAACTTATGTTAATGACTTCCAGCTTCCTACAGTTGTGTGCCATTGCTGCAAGAACTTCATCGTCCACAAACTTGCAGCGCTTTGAGGAGAAATTTTTCAAGGACCTGCAATTTTTGAACAATGTTAATAAATTTGATTTTGATGCTGTTCTCCAGCAGCCATCTAAAGTTATTTCTTGCAGATTTGATAGATGGTGGACGATGCTTTCAAAGCCAGCTTCGTTTATGATGTCCTTAAATTCAAACAAATTGAGCCTTTTCATCCTGGAAAAATGCAAACCTACACGGTCGTTCCATGCTTTACTAACACTTCTCATAGTACAGAGTTCTGCTAGATCTAGGTTTGGCAATATGTTGTCTAAAATTACTTCAACTGGAAGCTTGTTAAACAATTCAAAAGCATTCACAGATGTATTATCCATAGTTTATACGACTAACGTTTTAGGGCTAGGCCCATGTGAAAACTGTTCTTTATCTAATATTTCCACTACTGCCTACAGGAAAATTAATACTCCTCTCGGGTCTTAGTTGGCCATGTGATGTTTTATGCAGCTATAAATCCATTTTTGCATTTTTATGGTGGTGAAAAATACGACGAGTTTTCGACATCAGTGACCTTTACGAAATCATGGAACTTTGTTGCATTCTTGTTGTTTTTTTTGCAGAACGTGCAAAAACGTTTGCCCTCGCTTTCATCCAGATGGAGGCCAAATACGAGGCTGACGATATTGATGCTCCGCAAAGGAACAGTCGAATGTAACGCTCTTTCAAATAAAATATCAAATGGTTTCACGGTATCACTAATCATGCTCACAAATATCGATTGTAGCCAATAACATTCTCATCATGTGTTCTACCAAATGGACCCGATAGACCGTTTTTGCAGTGAGGAATAAAGCTTTCCAATCGCACCGATCCATTTCTGCCAATTCGGGAGGTCAGTTGGCAGTCCAGGAATATGAGTCACTTAATATCGGACAATTCATGTCAGAGATCCGACCTTTGCCCTTGTGCCACAAAAGCGCCAATGCTCTGATTTTTGCGTTTACGGAACATCTCATATTTAATTTTCCCTTATTGGAAATCTAAATAGCTGCCCCTATTTTAAAGAAACAAAGAGGATATCTTTGTTTCTGTTATTGGAAATTCTTGCTTTCCATTTATAAGCGGACCGTTTTTGAAGAATATCTAAGAGATATTTTGAAATCCTGCAGTTTAAATCATTCAAGCGTTCGATGCTACACTAATTTCTTTTCTTTATTAGTATACTAGTCTCATCATATATCGAATACCTTTCTATAGTTATTTCTATAGATATTCAATTACGATAGCCTTTTGATCATTATCTACGAGAACAACACATCGGAGATTGTGTGACTTTCATGGTTATTTGTGAGTCAATAGAGCACGTTACTTTCGCTGTTAATGATGTCATTTAGCAGGGCAGTGCCTAAGGCATTGTGACAAATAAAATGTAACAAAGTTGTAACATCTGATGTAAAGAGAATTCATCATACTTTATTAGATCATTTACGGTTTTAAATAAGAAGAAGCTACGGAGACGGAAATATGTAGTGGGGGTTTGTTATAAGAATAAATAAATTCTTACGGTTTGAGTGACTTATGGTTACGATTAAAGAGTTAAGAGTTATGTTTTAGCACACAGCCTTCAAGTCTGTAGCCGCAGCTGTTTAAATTACAATCATATAGTTTTCTGCCTGGAACAAATGTCTTCCATTCGCATCAGTCATGATACCTTCTTTAACTGTCTGGTGAATCACTTCTTGCACTTCCTTGCTAAGATCCATGTATTTGGTATGTAGTAAGAATGAAACGATGTCATCTCTAATGGGGCTTCTGTTTCTTTCCACAAAGTCAGTTACATCCAATTGAACTGTGATTTTTGTAGCCTCGAGCTTGATGTTATTCTTTTGCAGACATTCGGATAGATATCCACCAGTTATGGTGCTGCTGTTTGATTCAAATGGTGCCATCAAAACTTTGCCATAAATTTTAGACGAAAATTGAAAGCCACCTTTCTCTCCGTGAACGAAAATCAAACATTTCCCACCGGTTTTGAGAAATGACTTGGCCTTGATGATGGATTCGATTGGATTTTGAATGCCGTAGATTGAGTGGACCATTAATATCACATCAAATCTCTTTTCTGTTTGGTAATTCACATCAAAGTACGAGGAATCGATTTCCCAAATGACGTTATTCCATTTAGCGCCCATTTGTCGAAGGTTTTCAAGATGAACCGAGTTTGGCTCGATTGCAAGGATGCTATTCATACTGATTCCAAAATGCCTGATGATTCTGTCTTCCAAAAAACCGGTCCCTGCTCCAATGCTCATAATATCAATCGGTTTGTTGCTATATTCACTCAATTCCTGCATGATAAGATTGCTTATTACCTTGTCCTGATCTGAGTGGCTCTTGAAAGTGACGAAAAACTTTGCATATTCATCATCTGTCAATTTTTTGCAATCCATCCTCTCTGTCATTTTGCAAGCAGAAAATAAACCTGTTTCCTCAACAATAAATCTCGACTTTCAACAGTTAAAACTAGAACTATCAAATATATGTATATTTGCGAGGTTTCAGTACTAGTTGTATGCTTCACTGCTTTGCAAATGCAGTTTTTTCGTATTTGCGAAAACGTTGGTTGATGTTGGTTTTTTTGGTCATGCATTATCCTTTGTTGCAGAGTCGTTCTCAATTGTTGCTTATCTTATTGCGGATTGAAGAAAACTATTTTGAATACGAGATTCGCTTTGACCATTGTAAGCAAATACCTTCATAAGGGCTTAGCCTCGGGTTAGTGTGTGAATTCCTCTAGACTTGCCCAAGTCACCCTCGTTTTCGATTTTTGCCAATAAGAAACGAAATCTCTGGCGGCTCGGACAAATTTAAAATAAACTTTAAATCATTGTATGCGATGCTTCTTACCATTGTTAGATTAATTAATGACAATAACTGTTGGTGCAGATGCAGAATAGGGTAGCGTGAGTTATCTGAGTCGCCCGAGCCGCCCGAGTTTTCGTCCTGGCCATGCAAGCAGATACACCATAGCAAACGATCAGCAGAAATGCTAGAAATTGCAGTTAAATGAATAGGCAACATACCTCAAATAGCGTTAAGCCAAGAAATGAAGTAGATGGACAAGGGAGGCAAATAGATTCAATTCACTGGACTTTTGGCATCTTTAGGAACATGCTACATGAATGTGACTACGCACTTGTGGGTGAACTGCTTAGTAAATAGAGGGCACGTAGAAACATCGCAGTCTACTCAGGGGCGGATTCAATGCACAAAGTTCAGATTTTAATTTCAGATTCAGAATTTACTGGAAATAAAAATAGTTGATTAAAAATTATTGAACCAAAGTTTGGAAATTTGCCCGTTTTTGTTGCAATCTGCTGCTTCTGTGGAGGAGTTGATAGTCCGCTGTTTTTCAAACTTCTTCTAAAATTGCCTGTGAATATGGTAAGCAACATGTGAAAAAGCTAAATATGCTACAGTTCTTGATCTCATTTTAGAAAAGTATATGTCTTGGAAGTATCACTTAAGTAAACATTTGATATAGTAGCAAGAACATATGACATCTTGCTTATGGTCAGTCCAGATACGCACTTCAGGAGAGGAGATGCTGTGGTGTTTCATCCCCTCAGTACTTTGTGAGTCGATGCAAAGTATTACGTGATTTAAAAATCGGTGTAAAAAATCCAAAAATTTAATTGCAAGACCATGCTCTTTAGCAAAATTCAAGATAAACAAAACAGAATACTTTTTAATATAAAAAATGAATAAAAGATACAATGAAAGTCGTTCTAGCTAGAGTACACACCCCAAACATGAATCTACATCCCTGGATCAGACATCTTCTCCGTCAAGTTGTATTGGTTTCGTTGTATTATTCATTGCTCCCTCTTTTTCTTCAATATCGAATTATAGTTCAGGCTTTGCATATGATGATGCGTACTTAAAACCAATATCCATTAACCATCTGTCATTCTTACTCTCCAACTTTAAAACTTTCAGGATATTTATTAAAAGAAACTGCTCCCATTCATTTACGAATCTTTTAATGAATTTTTTCGCCTTTTTTTTATATATTTCGTTTTCAAACTTTTAAAGCATGTTTAGCATTGAAGTTTAGCAAAATCTAAGAATAGTTTTATGTATGGTATAAGAAAAGCTTCAACAGTTAAAAATTCATCAGCTTAATTTTCATTGTCACCAGCTACCTATTCTAGAGCCACTAAACAACCAATTGATATTAGCATTTTATCAAATAGTCCTTTTATTTATAAAAAAGAGATTTTAACACTATTTTCAACTAAAAAGTGGGCACTCTCCACGATTAGTCTACCTCTCAAAAATCAACGTGAAGAAAACTCTACCCTAATTTTTTTCAATTTATCTTTAAGCTCAGATTCAAATATTACTTTTAATAGTAGGTATACGAAATTTGCTTATAATAGTCCTTTTAATAGTAGGTATACGAAATTTGCTTATATGTATTCACAGGATGCTTTTGAACATAGTGTTTTTTTACTATTAAAGGTACCATCCTGTATAAATGTTCGTTTTAATAATAATGATTACAATGATTGAGAGTGTCTCTTTATTAAGAAATTCCTTGCATACAAAGTGCCTTATCAGATTCTTTATTTATTTGTCCGAGTTTCCAAATGGTAATTTTTAGTTTGATGTAAGTATGTAGTTTCTATCTTTAATGGCACTTGTATGTAGGGGAATTATAAATTTGATCAACTGAACAGAATCTTTACGAACTCCTCTTCTTGAATCTTTCATGCTTGACGCTTGGTTGATATTTTGCTCTTGATTGTCAAGTCCGATAGCAAAGAGCATCACTATAGGATAATAAACCTCTTTGAAAGTCACTCTTTAAAAGCGTTTCACATTCGTTAATTGATCGATTATTACGTTCATCATAATTCTTGGAAAATTTCCAATTCATTTTTTACTTTTATCGATATCAAAAATTTTAACGAATATGTTCAGGTCCAGGATGCCGTAGCAGGCGATAAAGTTACCAAGTTTCCATTTAGACTTCGACTCCTTACAAAATTTTGTCCTTAAAACATACTTGTTTCACATTTAGAATTTTTCATAATCGTTCAGCGCTTATCATTATTATTATTTTTATAAAGTAGCATACATTAATAATGATCTTATTTCAGATACTTTAAAAATGTATACTGTAGTTAGGATGGATCTTCCAACGTTTTCTCCTTCTGGCTTCTAGCTCTCCCTATCTCTTAAATCGTCAAGTTCTATTTAATTATCAATAGGTAGACTGCTGGAATGATATGTGGGACAGATAGACAGGGAAAGTCTTACAACCACCTAAGGAAGTGCCTAACCTTTGTTTTTAAGCATTAACCGTACTAAATCGACCATGGCTAATTAATGGAGCCAGGAGCCGATTTGAAAAATCAGCGGATCACGAATTAATGACGTCATAACGGTCATCAGAAATACCGCTTAGAACAGCCGTATTTCAAGAGATAGCCAAGTTTTTAAATAAATTACATATTCAAGATATGCGCAACTTGCGCTCTCATTTGATATACAGTTTTGTATATTTTGATGAAAGAAAACAATTTTTGTTGATGACGTCATCAAAAGATGGAGGAAGCTTTAAAAGGGAAAAAATCGTTGAAAGACTTACCAATGACCAAATATTTCCAACTGTTTAGCTCAGAATGGTTTAGTTTGATTTTATTCACACCATTTACTGTGTAAGTAGTATGTAATACCCCAAAGGTATGATGAAATAGTTGGTGACGTCATCAGGGAATCAATCAATCCACCAAGAAAGGTTTTTTAGAAAGATATCAACAAAACAAATCTATTTCCAACCAAACAAGTGTTAATATCAATTGTTACTTCGTTAAAACTTTCTTCACTTCTAGCTATATGGAAACTATTCGTCTCCAGAATCCTCGGAGGACAGAAAATCAGATTCCTCCCATTCACTCTCACTACTGCTCCATAATTCCGTTTCTCCACCTGCTGTACTGAATTTTTTTACATCGCCACTGTCATCTTCCATTCCGTTTTCGTGTTCCGGCGTCCGTTCTCGGTTAACTGTCTTTCTCTTTCGTCTTTTCGCAGAATCTTCGGAATTTTTTTCAACATTCACATCTCCAGATACCTTCTTATGTTTCTTTTTCAACTTTTTTGCGAACAATTCGAAATGGCTTTCTACATCTGCGTATACGTGGCATTCATTGACGGTGTTATTTTTGTTTTTCCTCTTACCTTGCATGGGCAATGGCAACTGACGGCCCGTGAACCAAATAGGGACAGTCTGGCATTCCTTGTCACACCATTTCCACCCGAATCGTCGATAATCGATTTCCTCAATATTCATCTCCGTTGATCGAATCCAGTAGTAAACTTCAAAATGCACTCTCTTGATAACTTGCATTAAAGAATCAGGATCAGGTGATATGCTCATTGAAGACTTGACTTTGATATCTTGGTATAAACGAATTCGTGTTGCGATGTATGTCTCGTTTGGCTTCCCTGCATACAGCATGGTCCTGATAAACTCTTTTCCGCTTTCGTATAAATCACCGGTAACTTCCATAGTTAAGCCAAGGTTTCTTATCAGATCAGCACTTTCTTTAGCTTTTAACAACTTTTTTATAACCTTGATTTTCCCTACCTTAAAAAAGTAGGAAGTGCTATCAAACATCATATACCAGTTACTTTTTATTCCACATTTAACATATGCCCAAGTAAAAAGAATTAGAACATCCATGTCTTTGAATACCACAACGACATCGCCATCAACTAAGAAAGCGTGCAAAACAAGACGCGTATCTGCTTCTTCGTAATTGCACTGATAAATCATGCTTTGCTTTCCGTTCTCTATTGAATATGTAAAATTTTTTCCTGTTATTGTAAATGGATGTTTCAGTTGAGAACTGCCTTCCTTCGTCCTGATATATTTCACCGAATTCCGGATGAGTTCTTCCTTTAACGCTATCCTCTCGATAGGTGTCATTTATCATTCCGAATCGTAAGGCATCAGATTCTTCTGGTGGTGTAACGAATTTGAGCAAACTTTTAAACCAGTCCCGGTAAGTCTTCTTTGGTCGGAGAGAACGAATCGCTGCAAGACCATCAATCAATCATGTGCATCCTTTAGGAGTTGTTTCTACCAATGATCTTGATCGCTTATGATAAAATTACGTAACGAGCTTTATCTGATTGTCTTAGCGTCGAGTCAGTTGTTGCTACTGCTAGAGGGACACTGGTAATAGTATACTGAAATGCATCTTCTAAGCTGATGGACTTGGAAATAATAAGACGGAATACCTGACGGTCTCCTTTTAGCAGAAAAATTTTCTTTGGCGTCTTCTTTTTCTGTGCGATGCCATTTTTTAGTTTCACTTTAGATATTGGATCATAAAAGTCTTTGCTTTTTTCCCTTATGCATGTCATTACCGATAGAAGCTGCCGAAAGCATATCTTGCACTACTTCCTTTGAAATCTCAATTCCTTTTTGGCAAACATTTTGGTGGACCTTTGCTAAATGGGTCAGCTCCATAACGTCTGAGTTGATTTTTTAGACTCTTTACATGATTCAAATGGATCTCCTTTGATCCTTCGTTCAGCTCTTTATGCTGCGACGTTGTTTTGATTAGGAGCATCTCCTTGAACTTCTCATGCAGCATGCTGTGGACCCAAGGATGAATCGTATTGACCCAAGTATTAACCGCTTCTGGATTTGCGCTAAAACCACAGGGAAATGGTCCAGCAGTTCCTTTGGTGTCTTTGTTAAATAGTTCGGTAACAAAATCACCAAGAATTGATGAAAATTTTTCACCACTGATGCTTGCACCAAATCCTTTATCTGACAGCTTATGAATTGCTGGGTGATCCTTGTTTGAACGCTTCTCAAGTATACGTGTTGAAAAGAGCAATATCTCGCATAATTGTGATGGTTGAATGCGAATACTAAATTCGACATGGCTCACTCTGCTTGCAAATGTCGCTCAAAGTTGCCTTCCCTAACGGCCGAAACCATCACCAGCATTATCGAGACATCCTTTAGATAGGAAATCGTCATACTGGCTTCCAAATCTCCATCTGCTTGTGTTATACCACTCACTAACTTATCCAATGCTGGAATTCGCAAGACATTTTCAAGAGTAGCAGTGCTGGGATTTTTTTTTTTAATTCTATCAGTGATGCTTCAATGTCTGGATCAATAATTGTATCGCTGACTGTGATGTTCTCAGTCCTGAACTGTATTAGTGCGTCGAAACACTCTTTGTGAACCCTCATGCTTCTATGATAATGCCTGCTTTCAAGCGCTTGGGCAGCTAATCCTTCAGCAATCACGCCAGCATCCAGACACCATTGCTTGTAACCCTTGCATATGTGGCGCCTGAATAACAGTTTCTGTATCACTCTTAGCTGGTGGAATCCACCCATCAATAAAACGATATCTTTGTATAACTCTTGATTTTTCCCTAAAATGTGACATAATTTTGAATAGACAGCTTCATCCGAGTGAACAAATATAAAGGGTATTTCCAATTCTTTGACGACTTCTAGCAAGAAATCGAGATAATCCTTGCATACAGGGTACTGAGGACGTTGTGCTTTCACCGGCAAATATTCTTGCACACATTTTTTGTTATTGCTGTCTGTAACTAGTTTATTGAATGGGGTCCAAGAACCCAGTAAAGGAAGCTGCTCCTCACGGAAATTTTGTGGCAAGGACCCCGCTACTGACCACGCTATATCTTTCTTAAAACAGATGTCAATCTCACTATCATTGTTACTATCATCTTGATAATCAAGAAATGCAGGAGGCCCAATTCTCTTTCCTATGCTATATGATGATAACTCAGCCTGCTGACTGTCTACGTTTTCCAAGAAATCCAATTGGCGCTGCATCTGTGACCCGTTCGATGGAACTTTTCCCTTTCTTCTTTGTTGGCACCTGAATCAAAGTTTTATTGGTATCATGTGTTGTCCCTGCACCTGTTAACGTTTCTTGCTTTCCGTCATTATTATCTATGGTACTATAAGATGCAACCCCTTTTCTCATAATTTGCAGTTGCATCTGTCTTGAACAAGCTATCTTTGACCAGGCAAGATTCTGTATTCTTATATCCTTGTAGGAAATTGCACGGTTGCATTTGTGCAGAAAATTCGTCACTTCTGTACTTTCAGTCATTCTATGAATCACCAGACCCATTATAGCCTGTTTTGGAGAGGGCTCTTTTGTTATAAGACTTTGCCAATCGCTTGCAAGTGACCAAATCTTTATCGCCTGCAAATGGGATTTCGTTTGTGCATACCCGTGCTCTTTTTTAGTAGCTGTGTCGTAGAGAGTATAGTAAATAGCATTGTAAAGATGCTGAAGAGGACCACGATCCATCATTTCTGTAAGCTGCTCAGGTGTTAAAGGCCATTCGTTCTTTTGCTCCTGAAATTGAATTAGCTTCCTTCTGATCATTCTTCCGAAAGATCTAGATAGATCGTCGTCTCGTAGTCCGCATCCGTGTAAAGTTGAAATGACGTAGTCAAAAGGATTTACATCAGATGCATGGACAAGCAAGTACTTACTGATCTGATCATTCTTCCGAAAGATCTTGATAGATCGTCGTCTCGTAGTCCGCATCCGTGTAAAGTTGAAATGACGTAGTCAAAAGGATTTACATCAGATGCATGGACAAGCAAGTACTTACCAGTTGGGTAGAATGATACTTTGTCTTCAAATTCCTCGATTATTTTGCCTTTTAATGTTGCGGTGTGCTGGATGGTTGGGGATTGCAATCCTCCCTCTTCACTCATGATTTTGAGATCCTCTAGAAGCTCGTTAAGCAGGAATGCTGACTTACCACGAACAATATTAGTGTTTAATTTATAATAAAATGAGTGTTGTACTTCTTGCTCTCGTTCCTGGTTAGAATTGTCTTTGTCAGAAGGCAGTTTCGATTTCGCAAATTTAAGATAGCGAGATTGGTGATAATAAACGTCTAGTGCAAATATGTCATGAGATGCACCGCTCCTAAGGATCTACAATCTCTGAGCAGCATGAAAAGCTTGTTGGTAAGATCGATTCGGCAAGATTTCTGTACATTTCCAAAACCTTTTTCTGCATCTTTGACGGTTTGGAAAGTTTTAGTAAAGCGATGTTTTGGGTCATGTAATGGAATTTTGATTTTCGCCAGCTTTTCGGCATCTTCTTTGAAACGAATCCACTCAGCATCTCCGAGGGCTTGCTTTTTCTTTCTGTTAGCAATAGTTTTCTTGCAAATTAAGCAGACTTCAGCTGCAGTTTTTTCGATACCCACGGTCAAGAATGGTGTTGAGGAATGCATTGCACACCTTGATTTTAAAATGAAAAATTTGGCCTATTTATGGAAAAAGCGATCAAAATTAACAATCATATAAAGATACGTGTTTGTATACGTATGCTTAACTTACGATACATTTTACTAAGCCACAAAGTTCATCGCGAAATTGTTTCAGTTCATGATTATAATAGAAGAAGTATCAATTCAAGTCGACGTAGTGAGCAACATTGCAACGAAACACTAATGAACAGTTTACGATTCTTTTCAAAGACTTCTTTGACACAGTGCCACCCATCGGCTTAGGAAGTTACAGGCAATTTTGATTTCATCTTTAAGAGACGGATCTCGGAAATAGGCATTTCCATTTGGATGTTATAATGTAAATATCAAACAGGAAATGGTATCTTTTGGGAACGTTATGTCAACAAAAGTAGAATGGAGTCATTTCGTTGTTAAAAGAGCGGTTCATTTTTTCGAGGTCACTGGGATTGAGCGTCATTACAAAATACTGATAATATACAAACGTTATTCCCTGATGACGTCATGAACGATTTTATCATACCTTGGTGGTATTACCTAATGTTGACACAGTAAATGGCGTGAATTGAATGCAAATAAATAATTCTGAGCTAAAACAGATGGAAACATTTGGTTATAGAGAAGTCTTTCAACGACGGTATATTTTTTTTATTAAAATATACAAAACTGTACATCAAATGAAAGCTCAGGTTGCGCATATCTTGAATATGTAATTTATTTTAACAAAACTTGGCTATCTCTTGAAATACGGCTGTTCTAAGCTGTATTTCTGATGACCGTTATGACGTCATATAACACGTGATCCGCTGATTTTTCAAATTGGTTCCTGACTCCATTGAATTCACCATGGTCGATTTAGTAAGGTCAAAGCTTAAAAACAAAGATTAGGCACTTCCTTAGGTGTTTGTAAGAATTTCCCTGTCTAAGAACTTAGAAAAGCAGTCGTTTAGAAAAATATCACTTGCAATTCTGAAATAGGATGCATGCTGCAGTCGCTCATTGAGTGTAAAAAAGCAGATCTTGGGTAGACGAGTCTGATTGAAAAGATCATGCAGGATGGGTTAGGTTAAATTGGGGACATATTAGCAAAAGTTATGAATGAATTAAGTTCTGATTGACAGTGTCTATTTTAAAACATTTGTTTGAAATGTTTTTTACGAACCCGCCTGATAGTTCCTCGTAACCCATTCATTTGTTATAGTACACGCTACTTTATGGTACAAGATTATGGTTAGCTCTGTTAACCTGTAAATCAATTTTGGGTAAAACGGCTCCAAATAAATTTGATATAATACTAATTAAATAATTACTAACCATTCATAAGAAAACACCGTAATTTCATGGATGATTGGCCAATAAATCTATCAAACAAGAATCTTAGAGCACGTGACCGTGAAATTCAGAATACTTCATTCTTTACTTTAAATTGTGTGCCTAGTAAAGAACTGACAAATTGAAATGACATCAATGTTTATAAACATTACACTTAATATTTATATGCAAGGCAAAACCTTATGCGCTTGTTCTTCTCTTGATTCGAACCATGTATCATATGTTCACCTATTGGTTAACAGACATTCCATCCTATGATGACTGGTGAACTAAAACTGTCTTGTATGTCAAAATAGGATATATTTTTTCCAACAATCCTGGCTTATTTTGTTATTTGCATCCTGCACTACCCATTATTTTTTTCTCAATGGACACTTTTTAAGGAGATTTACTAACGAATATAGATTTATCTAAACAGTCGAAACTCTAACGAATTCAATCAGTTGTTTTGAATTTTGAAATAGAATCCATGTTCACAAGCAAGTAAGAAAACGAACACTAATTTACTGCCTTTAAATCTTTTTCCATACCTCGATAATATTGCTTTATAACATACCCTGTTTCTGCGAAGGGGCTACGAATATATCAAAGAACACTAAGAATTTGAATAATATCATTTTTGTTAGTTTTCTCAAAGAAACTTTGAGCTCGGATGATGACTATTTCAGCTTCGTATAAAAAACACAAATAAATGGCAATTGATTTTTTTGTTCGATACCAAAAAGGGCGAAAAATGTCAAATTTCAAAATCGTTTTGGATCATAAGCAATAAATGATAAGTACCACAGTATTTTCCTGTTGTTTTCCATAATTTTGTAAAGTTTTAAAAAACCTTGTGATATGAATCTGCAGGGATGCTTCAAAGATAATTGATCACTCCTGCTGCAACAGTTTATAACCAGAAGAAAAACATAACCATTGTTTCAACGAATCTTGCAACTAAAATTTACGTGCACACATTTTTATTAGTAACAGCTATATAAAGATTACTGACGAGAAAACCCAAATACCAAGGCTATTGAATAGAAGATTACCAGGTAAAGCAAAAATTCTTTCTTTAAATGAAGCATTTCTTGTAATAACCTAATCTGTTACATTACACTAGATTAAATTTCATTACATTACATTACATTACATTACATTACATAACATTACATTACATTACATTACATTACATTACATTACATTACATTACATTACATTACATTACATTACATTACATTACATTACATTACATTACTTTACATTACATTACATTACATTACTTTACATTACATTACATTACATTACATTACATTGCATTACATTGCATTACATTACATTACATTACATTACATTACATTACATTACATTACATTACATTACTTCACATTATATTACAATACATAACATTACATTAAATTACATTTGATTGAAGATCAAAGAGATATCTTAGGTTAAATGTTCTTAATCATTAAAAGCGTCAAGCCAAATTACCAAACCTCAGACTAAATAAATATTAGGCGGTAAACGCAAATTTACAACAAAACTATTAAAAGTTATTATTGCGTCAGAGTGGTTTTAATCTGTTCTTAAATTAGTTTTTTCATATCTACCCATCAAGTAATTTTAACTTTGTTTTAAGCTTAGACCGTGTTAATGTAATTATGCGGATTTCACAAGATTCTTTAGGCGCCTTTTTATTTTGTTACCTTCTCACTTGAATATAATATGCGATGCCTAAAACCATGCACTTTTTTGGAACAGTTTTTAATGGTTCATGACATAGTCAAGATAATTTTCCCCAAGAATAAAATGCATTGAGAGTCAATCGGTCACCTTGGAGGGTCAAAGTTACCTAAATTAGAACAATTTTAGGGACGTTTACCATCAAAACAATGAGCAAACTACAAAGTTGCGCCAATTAACTATCTAAGGATTATTCAATTGAAATATAGCTAATCTTCTCTTTCCAAGAATTCCTATCTTATTTCGTTAATTCTATGTATATATCTACCATGGGTCACTAAGTGCTTTTAAAAAATCTCCCTGTCAGAATTGTTAAGGCACCCTTTGACAAAGCAGCCTCAAGCCATATCCACACCTATCATTAAGAATCATTAGCTCAAGGGGAATCAACTAAAGCCCTCGCTTAATCTATAAATTTCTTTGATAAAAATCCCCTGTTTCAAGGGATACCTGAAATTAGACAAACAAATCCTTTTTCAAAATCGGATCTACTATGTAGTTAGCTGTTCTAACTCATGTTTGTTGCACCCTTGCGCAAGAGTTACAAAAGAGATTGTTTCCCTTTAAAGAATCAATTGCTTTCACGTTAAGCATTACACCGTTTTCGAATGATAAGAATGAAGAAAGTGTTAGTGAACGTAATTTTATGTTTCATGTCGTAGAAACTTTGTTCTTAAAGGAGAAAGGCCCACATAATTTCAAAACAACATAAATTCAAAGAAAACTGGATACAGTGGAAGGAGAATGGAGAGTTTTCTTTATATTTTTTTTATCTATGGAAGTCGGTTGCATGGGAAATCATAGTTGAATTGTAAAACATTACTGAATTATATAGTTGAGGCATTGTTAGCAAAGCGGGTTTGGGATTACTTATCTTAGTTATAAACTGTTTCTCATGACCAGTGACTAGGTACCTTTCAATACACCTGTTCGGTCATTTGTCTCGAAAGTTGCTCTACTGGCCTGAAAAGCCCTCGCTGAGTTTAGCGTTTTTGCTGGGTATATCAGAGTCCATAGAAGTTTTAAGCAATGGCAAGTGGCTGATTCTTTAATTAATGAATCTTCACATTTTGAAGACATGAGGACATATAAAGAAGGACACAGACAATATTCTCGAGTACAGGTGATTAGCAATCATTTAGAATCGTTATATTATGCTGCGCATGTTTATTAAATAGAGTTCCCAGATGTGCTATATCAAACAGTTAATAAAGTGCTTCATCGGTTTACTAGCCAGAAGTACTGATTACAAACCATCGAAGTTTTCCTGTCTATGGGCAAAGGCTATGATTAAATAACCTAAATATTTCTTAGACGGGTTAGAATTTCCAATTTAATCCATATTATAATATCAAATGATTAAATTATTAGACAATAAAGAGTACTGTTTAATCGCAGACTGTTGAAGAATGGTGAATAGATCTGTAATGTTCTTTATATCTTAGCTTCGGTGATGTTCTGTGCCACATAAAATCGTAGAAGACGTCACATCTAGTATCTTAAAATCAAAATTCTTTCTCCCAATAGCATATGCTACTGTTTTTCGAGTATTTTGGGATCTTTAGAAGTTTTGGTGGTTAATTAAACATTATATGTTTCCATTTGCAGTACATATGCATCGATGTGATTTACAATTCTTAACGAAAATTTGAACTAGATGGACAGAAAGAGCATGATCGAAAGCAGCTACAACAACTTCCCAAAAGGATAACTGCGGCGAAGAAGTTATTAAGTTTGAGAATGAGGCTGTCATCTCCCACATGCATCCTCCTATTTTCAACTGCGTCACTGCTTTCCAAAACCAGGGATTGAGCTCAATGTTCAAAATAACAACGAATGTCAACGAAATAATAAGTCATTCATTGACTTTTATTTAATCAGTACGATTATAGGGGAAGATTTAAACACCAGTTCCTTAGGCCCTAGCTATCCTGTTTGTCACAAAACGTTTGCTAGTGGATTACATCAAATTCCCTCAGTCTAATAGCACTTCAATTTAATCATTAAACTCCTAAAGAGTGGCGCCTATTTAAGCACTAAAAACGGGCTAAGGATTTCTTGAAAGGCTATAAAGAAATACTTTGTTTAGAGCAAGGTTGCAATGACATCACTAGGGAATTTCTCACCATGAAGTTAACCAATGTTTGAATAGGGTTTTGAAGTTATGACGTCGATAGGATTTATCCATAAGGCATTGCGGTTCAATGCCTGACATCGAGAGGAGAAGAACTTAATTTTCTACATGATTTATTCTCAAAACACAACTTGAATACTAAAAACAAATGCCACTCACAGTAGTAAAAGAAACATGGTTATCCACTCTCCGCTAATAGTGCGATTACAATTCTAGTAAATCGACATATTAATGCAAAGAACCAAACATTTATGGGGATGTTAGGGGATATTAGCACATCCCCGTGTTAATAAGATAAAAAGTCAATTTTTTTTATTCTTGTATTGCTGTTTGATGATTTAGGTCTCTCATGGATTGCGTTGGCCTAACTTAATGATTTTGCAATGTGCATAGTTTTGCATCATTGATGGTAGCCCTTAGGAATCTAGCTGAATAAAATTAAACCACCATTGGCAAAAGTCAACCATGCCGTCCCTCTTTTGTTTCGTGAAGAATGCTGAGAGATATTTGAACTTTTGTAAGCATTTTCTCAAAATTGCCATTTGCAAACTCTTGTGTTTTGATGTTGCTATCTGAAGGCATGTTATAAGAAAGGGTGCGTTCAGAAATCTATCGCCATGAAAATTTGAGTTGACATGACAGTTGATCTTGAAGAACAGCATCTTTGCAGAATTTGCCCTACAAAAAAGCAGATCAATTTACGAATTTTGATTTTAAATTTTCAACTTAAACCATAATACATATGGCTGCAATTTAGAACGACTTTAAAGAACAACAATTTCTCAATTTATTTGTTACAATGTATTTGATTGTTCGCAATGTTTGCATTATTGTACTTTCTACACAAATTTATATATATGATATATCTAATAAGATGGTATTCATATAAATGCATATAGAAAGATAGTGACGGTAAGAGGTGGGTTCTTTATATCAGATTGGCCTCTTCAACAGTACAAAAAGAACTGAAACGGTACTAGGGAAGCATCATGTAGCCAAAAGAATAAAATGAAAGAAAAAAATTTTCTTGTCAAGTTTTAGCTTTAGTTCAAATCCGGTAAATTTGATCTTTTGCTTTGTAGGTCTTTCATCTATAGTATCCAAACAACGTACAAGCCTCTCATTTACTCAATGTTTTTTTGCTTTGCAACAATCGCAGCATCAACTGCTTAATAAACTTTGCAAAAATGCAGTGTTTTAGTGATATATCCGCTTAAGTAGTCTGGTCCTATTTCCAATCGTATGAAATCCATTTTTCTTGGTTTCATAATGCTTGCAACACTTGTCCCATAAGCATTCAACGCAGCGCTAAATGTGATCATATGATCAAGGTACTGATCCTCCTCATTCAACCATTACGTAATGAATCTATATGGCGATTATTGTTTGACTCTGTGCAGGTGAAAATCTTTGCGTGACTCTTCATTTGATGTGCTGTTTTCTTGTCTCTGTTTTAACTACTTTTCCTTTTGTTCCTTAATTTGCTTGGTATTTGTTAAACGCATGTTGAAATAGTTTTAATCAGCGCTGGAAAACACACGGTGGTTATCTCTAACGTCCCTCTCCGCCAGACTCAAGGCTAAACTCATTACATTAGTGATAGAGGACAGAGAGCTGATTTTTGTGAGGCAAAGGCTGCTTCACCTTCTGCTTTGCTGGATAAATTCGAGTCGCGAGATTTCCCCGCATGGCTTCGCAGTTTCGCTGTCTGCTCTGTTTTAATGGCTCGGACGACGAAGGCAAACTCGTAAGGCTGCCTGCATGTCTTCGGGGCCAAGCTTTATGTCTTTATCACACCTAGGCTGCGCTACTAAGCAGTCTGCACTGGAAAACGCTGTGTAGGACATGGAACTCCAACGAAAACAACAGCAGCGATTTCCACCTCAACATGGCCGCAAAAATGCAGAAAAATAGCCTTTATCTACAGCCCGTCTTCCAATATTTGTGCATGCGAATTAGGGTAGAAAAGTAGAAGAATTAGGAAAAGGAAATAGGAAGTATTTGCAAATGGCTGATGACAAGGCTTTTTGCAAAGAAATCAGACGACATTGGGCTTATTCTTTTCTCCTTGGATAATGTAAATAAGTGATTCTCTCTCTGTCTAGGCCCGTGCTCTTTAAGGATGTAGATGATCATGGCCTTCAACTCTAGTATGTCTTTGGCTGTTACCAGCAATTTTGCCAACGTTAAATTCTGCTCCGGAACCTGCCCGTCCATACACTTACACAAACTGTCGAAGAATGTTTTACTTTGCAATCCTGCTTCTTTTTCCATCACCGAATCCAGTAATACATACGTTCTCCATGCAATCTTTCCTGTATATATGACCCAAGAAATCTAGTTGTCTTCTTCTTATGTTTTTAGTCACATTCCTGCTTGCCTCGATTCAAATAAGACATTAATAGGCTGCAAAGCCAACGATAGGCTTTATAGAACCCAAAAAGCCGTTAGCTCTGATAGCTAGAATCCTGAACAGCAATGGTTCTCCTAAATGAAAAAAAACATCGCTACGTATTGGACTGTGTGACTGTTACGCAGAAATTGCGAAGAAAAGATTAAGGCAGCGAAAAAAATGTTGCGCATAAGTAGAACTGTGATTGAAGCTGACTGCAACATGAGTCGAGCCTCAAGACTTGAGGCATGGTTGAAGAATTTCTTGGTTAAGTGCTATGATATCAAAGAAGTCAAAATCACATATTCTGTATTTGAAATCAGTTTTTGAGCACGTTGCAATGCATCTTTAAACTGCTGCATGCTAAACGAAGTTAAGTGAACGGTTTTACAGCTTCAACAAGGAAACACTTGGCTATGTTGATTCTAGAAGGTTACTAAAAGCCCAATGAATGAAAAATTTATTGCCTTATAGACCACCTTGCCTACATAATCGTATTCCTAAGCATTTATTTAAGCATTATAAAAGACAATAATGTACTAAAGGAAATCTTCTATTTGATGATTAAATAGACAAAGTTTAGAGTTAAGACGATCAGTCAAAATATTTGTTAAATAGCTGCTCCGACATCCATATCTGTTTAGGTTGGCATAAAGATTACAGTGGTTAACTTTGCAATTGACTCTTTTTTATTAGAAGCTTTGGAATGACCCCAGTGCACAAAACTTCTCAGTAATCTAAAAGAGGTTCTGTAACCCGTTCTTCAGTACTGCCAAGACTAAGTTTAGAAAGATTCATTTCTATTTGAAATAGCTTTGGTGTATAATGTTTTTAATATATAATGATGTCTGACATGGGAAATCTTAATGAAACATTGAAATTTCCTCTAACAAAGCTCAGTAGATAAAGCTTTAAACTCTAAACATGGATAAAACATTGATTATGGAAATAAATTTTTATCGACAGGATCTGTACCTTCACTTTGAACGTTTGTTTTTGCATTATCTGAGCATAGAAGTTTGTGCCATTGAAGGCATGGAAGCATGGAAATAATTGAATTTCAATACACTTTTAATGAGCATAATCTAGTAGATTGCTGCAATATCTTTTCTGTTATATGAAAAAGATAGCGAATACTGAAGCAATCTGAGGCATCAAGATCCAGGGTCCATGTTTGGTCTGGATCGAGACATAGCTCCAGATCGCATGCGCAGTAACGTTTTATTCAACCGTCAATGGAGACAAGAAAAGATTTGTGGCTGCGCAAAGAAATTCAAGAGAAATTTCAAGGAAAGGAAGGGCGGTTATAGGTCTCGGTATCAAATTTACAATGTCTTATTAACTACAATGATGCGAGGATAAATACGGGCAGGGATGGGTTGAGTTTCAATGTATTTTGAATAATAATAGGAAAGAAGTAGATGTACAGTGCACATGCGATCTGGAGCACTTCCGCTAATTGGCGCATGAAAAAGCCACAAAGCATAAGACTGAAATAATGGGGGGAGGTGGGTACTTCATCTCCCCAACAAATTCGGGAATATTGTCTAAAGCTCACGAAGACCAACAGTAACACGTGCATATTGCAAATATCAGAAATGGCATTTCTGGTATAATTATTGATTTGGGTAACACGATAGGCAAAATTTCAGGTTTCCTTTGCATTACAATTTACGATAAAATGTTTGATCGGTAGCATTTATTTATTTACTAAAACGCAGTGGCAATCTTAGTACGTAACAAGCAAATTTTCATATTTTGCAAATTTTTTACAAGCATGGGTGACCACAACATTTGTTATAAGGCATAGTTCATAACAAAAAGGTACTCGGCTCTTGAAAAGGTCTAGAAAGTTCAGCTTTTATTATATTATCCATTAGGAAGGAATTTCAATTGCAATTGAAAATGAAATACCATCATATTAATTTCTAGATTCAGACATTTGATTTGTAGTATTTTTTTGGAAGCAATTATTCGAGGCTTCCAATGCAAGAGCTCTTAAATCATACTTAAGTGTATTTGTATTGCATTGTCTTGAGATAAAACGTTGTCAAAAATAGTTTAATTGGGTTGGAGTTCTAGGAGTTAGAATCTAAATGTTCTAGGAATTAGAATCTAACTTTTAGCTACCATGATGGTTCCTAATAATCAAATCAAGAGCATCATATAGTCATTAAATAAGCCAGCTCATTTAGCTATGCAAACATGATCTTTGGCTTCACCTTTACCAATCGAAATTGCGTACGATTTAGCATATTACCATTGATTTGCCAATGACTTGTTGTCAACGATCAAAGTACACCTAAATGTCCTCTTGGCAGTCTCAATGTTTATAACATTTCTAGTTTAAGTTTTAAGTTGGGCTTGCAAAGCATAACTATGAAAATTTGGAATCGTGGTTGCAAATTCCTGAGAAATCCTTTGTGGGATACAAGACTAGCATATTTGGTTTTGATTGGGTCTCCAGATGAACTATAGGTCACGATTTGTACCGTTCTAATTTGCTTTTAAAGAATGTCACGAGTAATGACTTATTTTGTCCCCTGACAAAATATTGCTCTACATTCTCGTGATTTGCCTTAAAGTTGATTCTAGTACACTGCATTAAGTATTCTATGGTTGGGGAATGATAACATATACATATATAAGCTTTTAATCATCTAATCTGTAAAGTAAGAACATAATCCTCATATGGACTGAGAAGCACATTCAGCAGATTTCAAGTTACACATGCATATCCTGTAAGCCATCCATATTGAATTCAAAGTTCAATGCATCAAACGCTGTAGAAGAAAAGGAATTTGATATTATTTGCTGGAGCAAATTGCTTTCATAATCTACCTAATGCTATTGGAATTTCATCCCTCTTGAAACATGAAAGATGCATTTTTATGCTATATCTACATGTATTTTTCGATTAAGAATGTCGAAAAAACTCATTATTTAAATCCAAAAATTGACGGAAAAATTCAAGTGCTCAACATTCTTTGCAAATTCATTAACCTTTAACCTGCTGGATTAACTAAATAAGAGATCGCAAAGATTAAAGCTGGCAAATCCTGTCTGGAAACGAAAGGGATGGAATCTATAGTTCTTAAAGATGTAGACGTATAGGGTCATAAGTCTTGCTTTAGACTGAAAGCTTGCCAATTTATATCTATTAACATCTTTTGCAATCGTTATGTTTCCATTTTGCTTATTGAAGTCATTAGATTCACACTTGGGTCGCTAACAAGAGATATAGCTGATGATCAAATATGGGTATAGTCATATTGTTCTCAACTCCCGCCCCCCCCCCCCCACCCAACCTTTGCTACAAAGTGAAGCTTGCAAAGAGAATTGCTTAAAATCTCTATTCTGCGGTAGAAAAAAGCCGTAAAACTATAAATACCATATTTTACTTATCATTATTTGTTATTGAAGAGCATAAAAATTATACAATATTCTATACGCTTCATATTTAAAACCTATTACATCTATCAAAACGATTTAAGCAAATACATATCAAAAGTTTCATACTATTAAGAATGCCAAGTAAGATCACACCCAAAATATTATCCTACACCCAAAATTATCCCTCCCAGCCCGCATGGAGCCATGGACACAGGAAGCATTAAAAAAGAGGGGGACAAGTTTTGTGGGGCACCCTAACAAATTTTCAGAGAGTGTTTCGGAGAGCCTGGGGTGGCGGTGAATGAGTGAGAGACTAGTTAATTTAACTACTTTACCCCATTCATGTAGCAGCTGAGTATTTGAAGGTACATTTTAGTTACACGGTTGGCAAAAAGGGCAACACTGTCAGTTTCAAAGGGGTACTCTACCCGAATTTTTCAAAAGTGGAGAGGACACGTGCCCCCTTTGTCCCCCCCCCCCCCCCGCTTCCTCCGTCGATGCATGGAGCAAATAAAAAATATCCTGTTTAAAAAATTCTCATGTCCTCTCTTTTGAATAGAGTCGAGCTTCTTCCACGTGAGTAACTCTTAAAACACATTTTTGTCGTCTTGGATTGGTCACCTGGAGTGCTACAAAGGACAAAGAACATTTTTGTAAATTATTCTACTGTTAAAAGGGTTTTAAATGATTTATCAATTCTGCTGTGCAGCTCATCCTTCTTGATAAGTATTCTACTTAGGCGCTCAATGTGTTCCTCACTATTGATTAGAATGACCTGCAGCAGAATGAGTTATGCTTTTCACAGACGCTAAAAACCGTTTTGTAATGTGACGCGAGCTATTTGCAATAAGAGCGACCTCTTTTTAAGCAAACATTGACATTTCTCATTGACATCGTAGAAATTTTATCTGAGAAATTATAGTTGAATTCAAAATCTGCTAAAGCAGGTCATTTTACTTAACAGTTCTTTATGTTATACGGCCTTGCTAAATTGCTACTGCTATAAAGCACGTTTTGTGGGAATAAAATTCAGAACTGTCAAGTCCCACAAATGTAAATGAGCTTAACGGTAGTTACGCTATCGATAAATGCAGGATTATCCTTCCGGCTTTGCTGGGAACGTCACAAAACTTCATGATTGCATTTTGGACGCATGCAATAATGCTTTGTTTGAACAATTCAAAGATAACCATTTGTAGTCTATTTCATTTTCAAATCAAAGACAAGGTTAAACGTCACTATAATCTATGTTAATTACTTGGGAAACATCCTACAGGGCCCTACCTAGTTAATCATCAGTGATATACAGCGGTCATTTGATATCATTATCTTTAAACAGAGCTTCTTTTGTCTTGGAATAAAAATATCATAAATAAGAGGCCATTGACAGAGAAGTTGTAGATGAAAATATCGAGAATCGCCGTCTCCAGCAAAGGTTTTAACAATGCAATTTTCCTAAGTAACTTTCACGCAATCATTTTATAACAAGATATGGTACTCGAGTATCAATTTGAAATATAAACTTCTCCTTCATTGCTTGCTTGTCGATTGAAGTGCAAGATGCAATGAACAATATGACGCATATAGAATCATTTTGATGGCCTATCGACATTTAGTATTATTGAAATCAGGCACGTTCTTTGGTTCGTCCCTAATGGGACACATATGAATTTTCATGGCCTTTTTAAAGCAAGGTAATATAGTCTCTGGAAATATGCCGCGATTTGGTCCAAGTTAATAGCCGATCAGTGGCAGTGGCGGATGCAGGGAAGAGGGGAGCAAACGCGGCGCCCCTTTTCTATATGCAACGCCATTTTATATACTGACGTACATCATCATGGGCCCTTTTCCTTTGTTATTCTTTATCAATATTCATTATCATTAATTACTTTTGCAAGTGTAGAGGAATCTGCTTTCCACATCATTGGAGGTTTTAGAGCGCTGCGCGAAGAAAGATCGTTGTTGAGGCTCAACCATAGAAGTTCATTTAACTAATTGTTTTAGAATGAATCAAGAGTTACTCTATGATGGGCGGCGCTCGAAGATTGGCCGCTGGTGCTCAAAGCTGGACTTAAAGATCAACTGGAGTCGTAGGGGCTTGCCGTCGTTAAATGTTTTGAGACAAGACTCCCAAGCACGACGGAAAATGCCGTATCATAAGATAATTGCTTGTTCACAAATTCGGGAAATCTTAAATAGCAATTGATCAAGGGTATAAAATATACTGTGCCTTTATACTTCATTTCATTTTGATTAAAAAAGAATGGATCTCTGCTATATTTCATTGGCAGAGAATAAACAAGGCATAGGTCAAATAGCCTCTTGCGTATTTCGATACGAAACGTATGCCTTCAACACAACATATCAGCATAAAAGATAAAAGTGCGGGGCCACATCCCCAAGCCACCCCCCCCCCCCGACTCCAGCTTTTCTGTTCAACGATTTGCCAAATCTACCGCAAGGGCCGGTTAAAGTCTCAGATCTGCTGAGTAAATCGACAATATCTGATCCTAGGGGACTTGAAACCATTACATCATCCGCAACACCTCTACTGTTCACTACTCCTGTCCTTTGCGTCATATTCGGGTAGCTGGTATAGTGTTATTGAGATCGTCTTAATAGATTCTGTATTTTACTAAATTTCTACTTGATGCAAATGACTATAGATTAAAGTTGTAAGCAAATTGCTCTATAAAGCTTCCTTAGTATTTTGAACAAACCTCATTCTGTCCAGTATGTACGGTCTTACGGATGTCCTACAACAATATAGTGTTGGTACAATGTGTTTCATTTCCGTTACTGTCTTAGTGATCTTCGACCTTTTACTCTAATAACTTCCTGAATGCGATTGTAGCGGGTATTGTAGAAAACAAATTAGCAAGCTTCCTACCGCTTCTATGGGAAGGTAGTATTAGCCCTATTACCACTGCCAAAAACATGAATAAAGTAAGAGCTTAATGCAAATAATGCAAGCTCCCGGTGACCTACATACAAAGAAAGGAGCGATGCAATGCAGTAGGTTTGTTGCAAAAATTTACCCCGATTCCTTATGCTTCTTTTCATGTGGCCGATATTGCGTAGCCATCTTTCAATGTCAAATTGGTTTGAATTTTTCAGTCCTTTTTTTGCCGAAATTCGTTCGATATTTTCTGAATTCCCCTTTACATATATTCTCTGTACCAACGAAAGCTAATGGACAGAAATCTAGTTAGCAGGCTAATCAAGGTTTGGTAGGAAAATATACAATTTTACAATTTAAATGTATGGAAGTTTGTTGCAATATCTCAATTTAAACCACTCTACAGTAGGAATTAAATTCTGACAAGCGTTGCCTGTTAACAATAACTATTACTAAATTACACTGACATTTTAATATGTGACCAGTTTAAAGGAAAACATGAAACTTCGCAAGGCATCATTTCAAGATTTCGCATAGCGCACAATGTTGCAAATACTTTAGCATGTTTACTGAAAATATGTCAATCTATACGGAATAATCTTAATTGAGCCAACAATTGCCTGAATTCGTTCAATTTTTGGGCGCAGACCACTTGCGTCTAGTGGTCTAAAATCACTTCTAGTAATATAAGACCGTGTCAGCCCGTTTTTCTCTGCTACATCATCTCTTCTTACTGTAACTGGGCATTAGTTGTATCGTATCATGTCCCTGCGGTGGTAGTTCGGCTCTGTGGTAATTCAAAGTTAGTGTTAACGGTACTTAATTATGCGTTAATTGCATAAGGACTGATCCACATAAGCTTTTTCAAAGGGTTTCGCGCCATCATAAATTATTACACGCCCAATGATCTGTGATTAAAGGTTAACCAATAGGATCATTATGAAATGAAACCTGTATCATCATCAGGATGTACAGCATCATTGATAGTAAGCAGAAAGTGGCAAATAGTTTAAGCTGTTTGGAAGAGTATCATACATGCTAGATTACAGCATTGCTGTAAACATGCATTTTTATCAAGAATTATAGGGCATATCAAAATGGATAATAAGAAACAAATTAAGGTTTGCTGTGGTACTGCTTCCAGTTTTGATGTGAAGGAATGGACACATTGAATACTCTAGTTTCTTGAAACTTATGCAATTTTGATATCTCGTTGTTGATGCTTTTTTAATTCAATTTATTTTTTGAGTTTTTTCATCAAGGGAAATGGGATCCACAGAGGTACGTATTTTCCTTTAGTTGATTTTTGCATTTCCTAAACGGCCAATCACTTTCGAAGAAGATCCCTAAATTTAACATTTTTAATATCAACCTGATCCTTTTTTACATCGAGCATTTAAAGTTCCTTTATATTTCATCTGAGTATCAATGTTTGCTTATGAACAAGTGCAGGCCTTTTTGTAAGTAAAGAAGGTTGAAAATTTACAACCTAAACAGGGATTCAGTTCAGTTCAGTTCAGTTCAGTTCAGTTCAGTTCAGTTCAGTTCAGTTCAGTTCAGTTCAGTTCAGTTCAGTTCAGTTCAGTTCAAATCAGTTCAGTTCAGTTCAGTTCAGTTCAGTTCAGTTCAGTTCAGTTCAGTTCAGTTCAGTTCAGTTCAGTTCAGTTCAGTTCAGTTCAGTTCAGTTCAGTTCAGTTCAGTTCAGTTCAGTTCAGTTCAGTTCAGTTCAGTTCAGTTCAGTTCAGTTCAGTTCAGTTCAGTTCAGTTCAAATCAGTTCAGTTCAAATCAGTTCAAATCAGTTCAGTTCAGTTCAGTTCAGTTCAGTTCAGTTCAGTTCAGTTCAGTTCAGTTCAGTTCAGTTCAGTTCAGTTCAGTTCAGTTCAGTTCAGTTCAGTTCAGTTCAGTTCAGTTCAGTTCAGTTCAGTTCAGTTCAGTTCAGTTCAGTTCAGTCCAGTTCAGTTCAGTTCAGTTCAGTTCAGTTCAGTCCAGTTCAGTTCAGTTCAGTTCAGTTCAAATCAGTTCAGTTCAGTTCAGTTCAGTTCAGTTCAGTTCAGTTCAGTTCAGTTCAGTTTAGTTTAGTTCAAATCAGTTTAATTTATCAAAATTAGCAAGATAAACGTAAGATTGCAGGGGGAGATTCTGCTCATCCTCCCAAGTTTAAGAATACTGTCTTCTTACAAAGCAAACTGCATTGCAGGATAGGTTTAGCTGAAAAATAGGTCATTTCTAAACTTAAGGCATGACAAAATTGCCAGCCTTCCTTAGAGAGAGCATTCTCTTGGATCCAAAATCTGCTTTTTCTACAATTTTCGATTTGTCAAACTCTGATAGAAAAAGAAAAGGCCATGTCCATACAATTTGCTAAGCTGTGCATTATTGCTTCTGTTCTGGTTTCAATTTCAACTTATCTTAATATCATGACATGATAACCCCCTCTTGCTGCCATTTTTATTGCCTTTGCTTTCACGTACATGGAGTTTTCAAGGTGAATGGCTTCATAAAAATAGCAAAATGCTTTTTTTCTATTAAGATGAAGATAATCGACAAGCACATTAGCTAAATAAGTTATGAATTGGTAACAGCTTATAAATAGACCTGATAAAGTGAAACTTTGAATTTCCAAACCCTTCTATGACAATTAAATTTGAATTTCTTTTCGGAAGCAGAACAGTCGCCAGACAAAGTTACATAACTCTTTTTTCAAATTTTACTTTGTGGTTTTACCAAGATCTTGATGTAATCACTCAGATATCTATTTATTCAATTCTTTTTAGTGTGCGCGAAGAAACGAGAACTTTTCAGGATGAATTCATTGATTTTAAAGGATATTGTCTCATTCCCATGTACCATAGTTATTTATTAACTTATATTTTTTTACAACTTGTAAACGTGTCTCATAGAATCGCGAACTTATGAAATGAACTTGACTTAATCTATTTACTTGTCCTAAGGACAAAAGGTCAAGAAACTGTTTAGGAATTTTGAGTATTCAATTTTTTGGTTACATTTGTTGAAGTGTATATGTATAGGCGGTCATCAGTTCAGTACAACAATTTCTTAATGAAAAAACTGCATGTATGCACGATTTTTTCCATCAGAAAATTAGAAATGGCCCTAGTTATTCACGCTTTTTGGCAATCGCATAATGCCACTACTGAAACTTCCATAGAACTTACTTTGCACAATTCAAATATTTCTACTCCCGCAGTCGTTTGAGAATTTAAATTTTTAGCAAAATTTGGCCTTAAATATACTTGTTAAGCAATGGAATCTCTTAGCTTGTCAAGGGGGCATTTTAGATTTTTTCCTTTAAAAAATTGAGCAGAGAAAATGGGGAATTTTCTAACGTACTTGCTGAATTGAAGATGTAGCATTCATTCATCGCCCTTGTCCCATATTCCACAGACGAAATGCATTTGGTGTTGCTGTCTTTTTTCAAACGTCTTCTTTGGTTTTCCGGTGGTTATCGCTACCGCTACCTCCATACCGTTAGCAGATTTCACGCAAGCATTTAGCGACTATTAAAGATTATCGTAACGATTCATGCTTAATACTTTCTTCTTGCCTATGATTTTTAAGTTTACTTCTATTCTATATCCTTGTGGTTTAGTATACATGTATAGTGGTCTACTGCGTATTTGATTGTACTTAGTACGAGTTCATGGGATTTTCAATACGCAGATACAGTGCCAAGTACGCAAATATAATTATTTGCAAAAAAGTCGTGTCTTGCATATACTAATAAAATGGGTCACTTCTGAGTTAATTAGAATAGAACTTTTGACCCCATAGCGGCTTAGAGACTTAAAGTCATTAAGGGGTCGCTAGATGCCAATGTCTATGCAATTATGGGTTCGTAGACATATGTTTTGTTACAAGTCTCATAACTAATGCTTCGCTTAAACTTCAATAACTTTGATACTTTTAACAGGGTTGAGAACCCTTCACTCTTACAACAAAATAAGAAGAACGAGAAGATATCTAAAACAAAATCGAGCGACTGTAAACATCTTTAAATGTTATTTATTTAGCATATCTCTCTGTAATTCAGTTGTCAGAATATTGCTGTCTCATCAGAATCTATAAATTGTTTTAATGGTAGAAGCAATAGAATTTATGTGAAGGCGAGCCATAGACCCCAGTACTCTGATCCTTGAGACTTTAGATTCTTTATATGGCTATAGGTCTGGTTGGTGCCTGTTCAAAATGCGTATATTAACTTGTGAGGTAGCTATTTTGGCTAGGTAGGGTCGGTAAGCAGATATCTGCCTTCACAAAAGTGGTTTATCCAATGTTATATTTTATTAGCTGCCTTTTGGGGGGCCTAAGCAGAGCTTTGATGATCGAAGGAGCAAACAAAAGCTTTTTTTCAAGAATTCTCCTCACTTTGACACTCTTGCAAGTCCTCTTTATGGATTAACACGTCCATTGTTTAAACAATGACGAGAAGCTGACTCCTTCACTGGGCCACCGACCCTTGATCTTTAGGCCAATATCCGATCGCGCAAAGCGGGTCCTCTGTTGAATCAAAAACTATTTACAATCAACCAAAGGAATTATATAGATTTCTCAGCTTTCTTGCTTTTACAAAAAGTTTGTATGAAAGGGTCTTTTAGGACATTATATTTACCTTTCCAGTCACAGCCCATGTTTCTGGGCTTTAATTTTACAACGAAATTGGCGGGATACAAATAAAATTTAGCCTCATGGTCATTGAAAACTTACGTCATTACGGAAATTTGCTCCAACAAACGTGTTCAAATTACAGCTTAACAGGCACGTTTTTGTTTGTACCTTATTGTCACAGATATCGAACTGGAATTGATAGGGATTTGGAACCAGAAGGCCTAGTCGTATTAGTTTTTGAGCGTACCGTAACAAATCAATGCTCATCTGCACGGGGCCTTAGAGTCAATTTTATTGACCCAAAATCAATACCTTTCGCGGTTTAGATTTAACCACTCTACCTGACCTTTTTTTGTGGTACTCTTTACCATAAAGAATACCTTAAGTGAATGATCAGGTTTCTTTCAATTATGTATCCAGTTTAGTATGATAATGTTTCTCCTGCGTATCTGATACTCCCACTTTTATTATCATCATATTGGTTCCCTTTCTTCAATTGGATCCTTGTTACTTTTTGCATACCCTGTTGCCAGTCTTGGCCTAATTTTCCTTTCAAGCTTTGTGAAGTTGGATGTTGATTGTTTCCATTTTGTACCAATGTTCCATGTTATTTCTTGTCACACTTCTTCATTGTAGTTTCGTGTGTCGCTCACTTTTGTCACCTTTATACCAATACAATGTCTGCATTTTCCACGTGCATACTATCATATTCTAATAGTTGTCACATTTTGTCATGTTTTGTCTTTTTTAGGACAAATTTTATCTTCTTATTAGGATTCGATATAAGAATAAATACAAACTTCTATTTTGATAAAAAGCATCATTTTCTTGGTTACAGTAGTTACTGTTGCAAAACATCATGACAGTAGATTCCGTAAAATGCAAGGGTGTCTGCAACATTAACTGCTCACCGGAAACCAGGCTCTAAAATAGATTAAATGACATTTTCAACAATTTAGAGACTGGGCCATAGCCTTTTTGTTGTGGGCTGCTCTTTATTTTTTTTCTACCTTTGTGAAAATTCCTTTATTTACTGTTGAATCTACATTCCATTTAAAGACAGTTACAATAAATTAGGCTTTGCTAGACGTTTCAAGTCCGACTAGTTTGTTCTTATAGGAAGATTTAAGCGGTGATCTGAAGAACTTTCGTCAATACGTTTTAGGCAATAATTCTACCCTGAATATCTTATCCGTTGGGCACCAATATATCTCTAATAATCATTAGGCTTTACTCTCCATGAATCGCTTTAAAGTTATGTTAAATTATCTCGCAAGGCTCCATAAAGTTTGATATAAGACATCAAGGCTTAATATAAAACATAAAGGATGTGCATCGGGATTACAATGGACCATTTGACAGCAAAAGCAGGTTTCTTTGGGAAGCAGCGGATTTTATTTCTTTCTCAAAATTAACGAGAAAATTAAACAGAAATGAGTCTTTAAGTTGTAGAATTCTATAAAGATTTGACATGATCCCTTTATTGCGTTATTGATGTTTTCCATAGGATGTGCAGATGGTTAAAATATTCAAATGAACCTTCGGCAGCTTAAGGTGATTTACATGACGTTGAGAAACCTTGTTTGGGTGTTTGATAACGTCAAGTGACGTAGAACAATGAGGATTTCAGATTAATATCTCCTTCGTTTAAAAGAGCCATTCATATTTCCTGCAAGTTCGAGAGCTAAACACAATAGCTATTGCTGCGTCATAGTTCACTAAGGCTCCGATGATAGAAGATGATAGTTCTCTAATCTACATGAGACTCATAACTCTGAAGTTTCCTCTAAGCAAACATCATCCTCTAGAATGGTATACGAAAGATTGAAATCATAAGCCCCCCCCCCCCTCCCTCAGTCTTCCTTTACAGTCAAAGGAGTCGTTATACCCAGCGCGTCACTTGAAACATTTTTGCAGAGTGATGGCACGTTTGCCATACAAAAGTCACTTATTGCTTTACTGCAAAAATAACCTGATCAGCAGCTATTCTTGGGTACCTATCTGTGCCCGCAAGAAGACGGAATCTTAGTAGTTAGGAGGCTGAACCATTCCCCCAAACCTCCCCTCAAGTGACACCCAGGCTACATCGGTCATAATCAAGGGCGCAAGTTAGGGGGTTGTTGGTGGGTACGATACCCAAAATAATTTCACCGCTCGGTCGCAATTGCTAATTGACTCCAATAAAATCTTCGAATATCTGAAAAAATTTTGTCTTTACAGTCCGAAACAGAGTTGGACCACAATCCTGTCATAAACGATATGTTCGTATCGTTATTGTAATTAATTCAGTAGCTTTTTTGTTGGTTTTATAATAAGTTGTGTTTAGGTTTATGTTTAATGCCAGGGGGGTAGTCATGATATTTTGGTCCTCCGGGTATCGTCCTTGTAATTATAGTATAGTAGTTCGTAGTATTGTATTAAGTAATTCGTCTTGCAATCTTTTTAATATTGAATATAAGAAAAACGTTATGTTTCTATAATTTGCGGCAAATAGTATTTTGCAAAATTTGGACCGCTGTGCCAGAAATTTAGGTCATAAAAATAACAATCCGCTAGATATTCATTCGCACCACTGGTCATATTTCACAGAACGGGGCTTAATGGTAAGGGAATACGTATTACTTTCAAGCTTTTCATAATTGATATTTAGTGAGAAACATCTGTTTACATTACCGTTGACAAAATCAGTCTATCTCCCTTGTGCAACCTGTCACAGTGGGTTGTACACATTGCCTTGCTGCTCCACCCTAACGCCTAGCATTTTGCAAAAGAGCAGGCATGCCATTCTTTAAAGATGTTTGACACACCTTTTCACTGCTGCAAGGCTGTGTACCTTGTTTTTAAACACTGCACGGTCGCTGATAAATAGCTGTTTGGTCTTACTCTCAGAAATAGTTTCGAAAAGCACCAAAATAATCACAATAGGTCAGCCTAAATAAAGATAAAGGTTTAATTTGAGAAGTATGATCTTGGTACTGCTCTGCCTACGAATCTTGAAAGTGTGTTACCTTAGCAGGCATGTAGTCATCAACCTCGAAGGGGCAAATCACTCCAAAAAAGTGTACTAGGATTTCTCGTATAAAAAAATTTGGCTTTTTTGAACGCGGATCCTCGGATTTTTTTTGCTTTTTTCATATTTTATCAATTGATTTTATATAAAATTCAAAAAAAATGAAGGGTCATCCATAAAGGATGTGCGCACCGTAGGGGGAGGGGTTAGCAAGGATAAAGACACAAGCAGGCAGGGGGTTTGGCCAAAAACGGGCATCCTTTGCCGAAATATTTCTTATATGTTTCTTATTGATATTCCTCATTGAGGAATTAGCACTCACCAGTAGCACAACCTCAATGTTTACATGACGTCCGCATTCCCACTACAGAGCACTTGCAGGTTTACATCATCAACTTCTTGCTGCCATCATTACATTTGCCTTAAAAACATTAAAATAGTTGATATTTCAAAAATCTTAAGATGTATTGGGGATGCCAGAGGAAGGGGGTAGCGGGGACAACTGCGCTCCTTCCCAGGGCATAATGAGGTTTCACTTTTACACAGGAGTGGCGCCAAGACCAAAACTTTAAGGTGCCGACGGTTTTACGCTACCTCGGTGCCGATAAAAAATGTGCGATAGTGCCGACAGAAATTTTTAAAGTGAAATTGCTTGCACCTAGAACGGTTTTAGCCATGTACATTAATTTTGATGTGTATTATATTATTATATCAGGGGCATATCAGGTACCATATGAAAATCGAAACTAAAGAATCGACATTTACTTAAGAGAATTTCAGTGTTGAGCCATTTCTGGGCTGAGCTCGGGACTCTTTCCTCTTCTCCTCTCTCATCCGCAGTTTGATTTTGGTGAGCTTAACCACAAAATTCCGACGCAAATTGATAACGAAGATGAATTGCCTGCCGACGGGGCTATAAGATTTTTTTTTTGGGGGGGGGGGGAGGAAGGGGGCTATAGCCCCTCCTTGCCCACCGTGCCGCCACTCCTGCTTTTACATAATTTGTGCTTATTACTCTGTCCTTCTACCCCTACCTTCTCTTTTGTGTCTTTGAAAAAGCCTATTTTGCCCAAGTACTTTGTCAGTAAAAAAGAATAAATTTGATAGTGCGATACCAACACTATTAAACAGGTAAATATCAGTAATACATAGCGTTTCAAGCGTAAAGGACGCCTTTGAGCAAAATATTTCTCCATTTTCAGAAAAACTCCTCAAGTTTTTCTTCACAATATATTTGCGCAAAATAACTTAGAATGCTCGTCATTTTTAGAGCTTCGTCCATTTTGTCATTTCTTCTGGCAATTAAGCTCCTGAGAGTAATGTTGATAATAATGTCGGTCGAAGCAGACCTCTTTTTAGGGAATCGATTTACCAGCATCTTGTTCTACAAAATCAGTCAATACAACTTATTGCAAAGAACGTGATCGGAATGTTTAGGTGCCTCTGGGAAAATTCCCGGTATCCTTGTAGACCACGCCGTTCTTGTTTCAGAATAACTTATTTTAGATGATCAGCGATATTAAAGATAAACACAGTAAGGGCATTTCTTCCGATGAAAGAGTCACTAAGATGTCACATTCCTTTGAAGGGGATTCATACACGAAGAGAAACAGCGCGAAAGTGTATTTGGATTCAGCTAAAACGGACGGGAAATTCGTATTAATCTACGTCACCATATGCTTACGGCTTTAATGTATTGACTAATCCAAACAGAAAATGATATTGGCGTCATCTCTTAAGGTATTAGGCAAACTAAACTTTCTTTATGTTGAGGATACGAGAAACGAATATTGGTACATTTGCAATTAATCATGGCCGAAACACCTATCCATCTGAATTATAAACTCGACGGCTGGCCCCTTGTCAAGGAAATTTATATTGTCAGTCTTGGTAGGTAGCTAGGACGAATCAAAGGGTCACGCAGCAGGAGCCTTGTCGCCGATGACAAAGCGCCACTTCATGTCTATACAATCATTGGGTAAACGCGAGAGTACTGGTCTTTAGTTAAAGAGGATATAAACCAGCAAAGCCTGTGCAGGGACGTCTCCATTCATAGAGTAGGTCTGTCAATCTATCAGTCAGTGAGGTTGATTGATATGTCAAAAGGCATTTTTGTTATTCAAACGCTCTCAAGATCCCGATCACTGCAGATGTTTTACGTCTAACCAGAGAAAGCAATATCCTGCCCTTGTTAAAGAGGTCTCCTCCTGTTGTGAGGTTATTTGATGATTGTGGCGGTGACGTGCTTAAGAAATTATCCAAATCGCACCTAAACAAGAACCGCAGGACAAAGACCAGACACTGTTTTAACGCTTTCTGCGGGTAGCTTTGCTTCTAAACATCAGTTGGCTGCTTCAAGCGACGTTACGAGAAACACAAAGTCATTTGCTTTACATTGCAGTTATGTATAATAGCCTTCCTTGCATAAAAATTGTATTATTGGTACTTTTGGCAGTCTTGCATCATTCAACGACGGCGTATATTGGACAAATAACGTGGGATTGGGATGATGCTGGAAGCGGGAATGAAGACCAAGAACAGGCAGCAATACCCATCTACGAAAAAAGCTGGGTGACTCCCCCGTTTTTACTGGTGGGTGAAAGTCTGAAAGGCAACGATTACGACGAGCCGCTTTCACGTTCAGAGAGGGTAAGTGAATTTGTCTATTTACAAATCCCCTTGTTTTCTCCAGTTTTATACTATTTGGAGACGAACCGTTTGAACAGTCTCAAGACCTCCAACTGATTCTGAAAAATAAAACAATAATGCAAGGATTTATGATAATGCCTTACAAAAACTCTAAAATGAAATACTGATATTGTTTTACATCAAGTGGCAGTATGATTTTTCCTTCTACTTGCAGTCTTTGTTTATCAAGTTTTGAAACTACCTTTATTTGTTAACTTTAGAGAAATTGAAGACTATTGCTTACTGATTCCAAATGGAAAAAAAGGTGTAAATTTCTCCGGCCTCCCAAAAGGTAGCCCTTGCGAAGATTACTGGAATTTATTTTCTCGTATCTTTTGAGGCACCACGGATAAAAACGATGTCTTGTCTTATAAGGGCTACCACTTCAAACATTAAAAGTCAAATTTATCTTGCTTAAGTAGAGCTTAAAAATCCTAAATGCTTTTCCGTTTGAGCTGTCCATTTTCATGCTAAAATGACTTGATAGTTCAACAATGACCTTTGGGGTATTTTATCACTATTACGGCATTTATCGAAATTTTTCTTCAAATAATAGTGTTTGGGTTTCTTTAGTTAGTTTCACGTTTCAAATCATTTCTTTTTTATCTCGTTTGTTGACAGGTATCAGGCTATCGAAATTCATTAGTAATTTAATTATATCTTTGTATGATATTTAGGGACTAAGGGTTAATCATACATTTGTAGAGTTTAATGTGTGTCAACCAGCTTGCCCACGTAGCTTGCTTCGATGTTTTGTGGCAAAGATTTGATACCTTACAAAGCCGCTTTTGCGGAGTGCATAAAGCACTTTTTCTAAAAACGTCGAAACGTTTCTTCTTGATCATTCAAAAGGCGAGTAATAAGAGTCGCTCTGATTTCCCTAACTAACAGCCAATATCGAGAACTGAAACTATCTTGAAAATACCGATATGGAATTGCTTTGGAATATCGATCTTTGGCTATGGTAAAACGCGAAAAACCTGAGTACATTTTTTCCAGCCAGTATGCTCTACAAGAAGATAGTTTCCTCAAAGTTGAGGGATTGGACCGTCCCTATATCAGGTAACCTGTGTGCCAACGACACCTTAGGATTATTCAAGTTTGCATTTAAAACCTGAAGATTGATTTGCGTAGAAAGAATGCTTGTTGCTTGAACATCCCTGTTATTTCATAAGAAACGATGGAAGTTTCTTGATCGTTTACGTTTCATAGATTTTGAGGTATCCTTAAAGTTTCTAATTAAGCCTTGAATTATGCGAGTCATGCTTGATATTCGTTTAATTCACTTTTACAATTGGTTCCGGTTTATGGTAACAACAAACAGGTGACATCTTACTATACGTAGGGTGTTTTACTGCAGTAGCAAAGATTGTGCCGCAGCCGCTCCGTAACCATTTGTCACCCCACCACCCATGTCACAGGACCTGCAGCGGACGTAAGAATACCGATTTGCGGGTCAAGTAGGGAGCAGAAATTGTATGGAAAAATTGAAAACGCCAGACTGAAAGTGGAGCTAAGTGTTTTTATAAAAAAACGTGCAATGTATTTGTCACATTTATCCCTGCCCCCATCATTCAGAAAAAATTAAACTCAAGATTCGAAAATTTTGTAAAAAAATATAGCTTGTCCCTTTAAAATTAAATAAGTGAGTTGAGGAATAAGAGAATCATTGACTGAAAAAATGAATGAGTAAATTCGCAGTTTTACCAAAATGACTTGGCCTCTGTTCCGCAATTAACCCATTTTATTTTTATACATTGTTAAACTCGTTTTACACGCATTTGGGTCATTGCGGGAACACAGAGTGGTAAACATAAAACTTCATTGATGTGGTTTGGAGAAGAAATGTTATTCATGCCAAATCCACGTAACTTAGCTATGTAGGTGACTTTGAGCAAAGCCATAACATATTTTATCCGTTAAAATTATGTCCAAGGCGAGGACTATGACCTTCGTGGCTTAGTTCCTCTTTGCTGGAAAATACAGAACCACATCAGCATTAAAACAACAGCAAGTATAACATTGATACTATGACGTATTACCCTCTAGGAAGTAAGGGTCAAACTGCCGAGAGGAGCCTAGGGTATGTTACATCCCACTTAATTTTTGGCAGATTTGTGCTTGTCACTGGGTTTCCGTAAGGCTTGCTTGAGATTAATGGGGATAAATAGCAAAAGCTCGCCGGAAAATAGGTTTTAGGGATGCTTTGACAAGCACTGCATGTCAATACCAAACTAAAGCTTTGATACTGTTAACCCTTTCGCACCCAGATTTATTTTTAGTTAACTGTTAAAACCCATATAATTCTACGCTTTTAAGGGGGTAGCATAGTCAAATAACTTCGGTGAAAGCGTAAACTATTCTAGAAAACTGCCATCAGAATATTTACAATATTTTGTACTTAGCCCCCTGAAAATTAATCTTTTCCAGTTTTTGTCATTGGGTCATATGGCCCATCCAGGGGTGAAAGGGTTAAGAGCATTAAGGCGTGTATTTGATCAAACCCTGTTTGAAGCAAACTGAAAGAACTCCATCCCAAGAACTATTTTAACCGTAAGGGTGGAAGCAACAGCTACTTACCTTTGCACGAGATTGATTCTCAACTGATGATAATTAGAGAAAACAGGAGGATGGGAAGTTTAGGGATTGCTACTAGCTACATTAATGTGCTCTCGTAATAGGTTTTTTGTAATCAGCATTTTCCATACATAATGCTCCTTTAGGCAAACAAATATTGAGAATTTCTTTAAGAATAAAGGACATGATTAGACAGAACTACTGTTTAGTACTAGATAATAAATGATATCTAATTTTGAATGCTTATCGCTTTTACCTGGTTGCAAATCACTTGGTCTTCATATTTACTCGTAAACGTCATCGCCCCCGCTGTTAATGTTTAATCAAACCTCCCCTCCAACCCCCTCCCCCATGAAGCAACCAACTTTGCAGATAACCACATTGTAAGTACAGTAAAATGTGTTCTCAACTCCATTTCTCCACTCCATTAGCACCAAGATCTTTTTTTTTTGTTCCTGGTCAGGCTTGTTATCCGAAAAACATGAAGTTTGATTCCTTGAGCAATCTAGATTTTAACAAATCTTCACACTTGATATATTTTTGCGTCATTTGGGTATTATCTTACCCGCAGTTAAAAGCACAAAATAGTATTTGAAAAAGAATTGCATTTAACCCCCCCCCCCTCAAAAAGCTTAGTTAGAAAAAGTACACCAGCTATAATAACACATGGGTTTTCCTCTCTGCCTAATGAGTCCTGTTAAATTGTGACTTATTAACAAATTTAATTGATTTCATACTAAATATATCTAATTTGCCTGACCCTTTGAGATGCTCCCCCCCCTCCGCCCAACCCAAAGTCCAGAAATGCTGTTTACCTTTCTCCGAGAAAAATAAATAACGTAAAGCAAATCTTCCTCACAAAACAATAGAAAATAGGCGTGGTTTGGGTGTGGCATTGGAGTCTCTTTTATTTTTTGTGGACCTTTTTCCAGCTAGTGATCCTGTGACCGTACTATTTTCCTAAACCTGCGCCAACCCTGCCCATTACGTTGTCAATCATTTGGCACTTGGTGCGGACCAAACAAGCAACCAATAACCTAGAAAGAATCGAGAAGTATTTTTATCTGTAATCCATCAAATACAGTAATGGTGTTATCCCTATGTTATTTTCTTTTAAAAAGCTGCGATAGAGAATATGTGGCCCTTGGAAAGGTTGTAGTGCGCTACACCAGGGTTCTGGTTTTCTTAAATCGCAGTGCATGTCAAGTCAATTTCTTGCGAGTAAGCCATGCTATGTATCCGTGTGTATTAAGTTCAACCGCAACCACTGATGAACGAACGAGAAACCACGGATCCTAGAGCAAGAGTAGTCGGCGAAATATGCCGACAAACCGAATTATCAGTTTTGAAATTCATTGAATTTTGGGCCATAAATGGAGTGAATGAATGAGCTGGTGAATTGAATTTGTCCAAGGAATCGCATGAAACGTAATCGGAATAATAAGTAGGAATTTGTTTTAAGATTGATTCTAACAATCTGTCTGTTTGTTTGGAAATGCCTTTACGTTTAGTCGCTCTAAGCTATGGAATGAATCCTTAAGTGGAAGGATCGTCGATATCTTTGCTCTTAAATCCATCAAAGTATACAGTATTTAACAAATGTAATTGCCGCTATAAGACAACTGTCTGTGGCTCAAAAACAATCTTGATGTTTTAGCCAAAGATTGCAGGTATATTACCAGTTGCTGAAGAGGATAAGGTCAGCTCTAAAAGCAAGAGGGCTTCAAAACTAGCATGCTTCCAATTCGTATTGTAGCTGTATGTGGCACGCTGTATTATAAACAACCGATCGATCTTCTATCCATTTGCCTTTTCGAGCTAAGGGAGCCGAGTTCTTTAACAATGCCTCATTCCTACCATCTTATTTTAGTATTTCTGCGAAATCCCTTCGATTTTCTTTAATGATTACCCCCCTTTTTTAGCCCCCCCCCCTCCTATGACCCTTGCCATGTCCCTTCTAATATGTCTAACAAATCCATTCCTATTCAGTTGTAAGAAATTTAAAAAAATTACGCGGTTTCTCGTGAATTTAAACCAACTTTATCTCCCTGTAAGAGAAATAAAACTTTCATCTCACTTGAAGAGCTTGGTGGGGCTCAGCGGAATCAAGGACAATTAACTCACATACTCTTGATTAAATACATTCCTTATTTAATCGGCAGCTGGTTGATAGGAAGCTAGGTAAAGAAGTGCAAAAAGTAATGAGCTAGGCAAAGAAGTTATAAGAACTTTACAGCTGACTTTTTCCCTGATGTAATTTTGTATCCTTCAATTTTCTCTAGTATCTTTCAATTTTCATACTTTAGCCAAACTATTTGCATCTTTCAACTTTTGGAATTTCCTTTCGAAGAATGGAGGTCTTTCTCGTTAGAAATAATTCCAGCAAATTGGGGCTTAAATATCAGAAAAATGCAGATTACCATTAAGGCCGATTTTTAGTTAAGTTATAGAGCGACAGCAAGTTCTAATGCAGCAAGCATTGGAATCAAGAGACATCTCGGCTATTTACCGCTATTTTCAATTACCTGCCTCCCTTCTTTGTTAGCAAATGCTTCTTTAAATCCATTATAATTGAGGCAGCAATGACTGACGGTGCCCCCCTTCTAGCTACAACCAAGAATCTAATCCAATGATTTGAATGATCGAATGACCTGTATTTTAATTCACATTAACATTGAATTTCCCATGCATGAATTCCACACACAACTGTGCCTTAACATTAAAAATAAATGAAAATCGACACAGTTAAGGCGTTGAACAGCTGAAAGCTGTGATTATGTTTTCTATTAGGATAGAACGGATTTTATTCTCCTCCCTAGCATTATGCCGAAATAGGAACTGAAAATACAGGACTTATTTCTGATGAAGAAAATATCTTGAAATCTGCACCAATTTTTAACCATTCAAATTGTGCAAACTAATGCTATTTCATTCAATCAATTTGCAATGTAAGGTCCTCCCATTCGTTTTATTGCCAATAGTGTTTTTAAGAAGCTTTTTATAGGAAATTTAGTTCAAGCCCCGCTGAAAGTTAGCAAACTCTCAGTACATGTTAAAAAAGAGAAATTTTAACGTTACATACTCTCTAGATTTGAGAAATCTAGTACTCAACATTCTTAACTTTTTGAGGAGCTGGGTATTACCTACTTAACCATTTTTCAAGAAAAAACAAATATTCTTATGATCAACTGGCGTGTTATTGCTTATTAGGAAAGGTTAGCAGATTTGAAATATTATTCCGGAAAAAGGTTAAAGACGTTTCTCAACTCTTAATTTGGCGTCGTACAGAGATTTGTCATACGATTCTTAAGAACAGAAGCGAGAACAAGAAACCCTTTATCAAAGGCTTTTGCAGCTTAAGATATCGATTTTTGGGATGAGACGTGATAGAAATTCAACACTTTCAAGTATTTTAACAAGTTTAAGGAAGACGAAGCGAAAGATTCGATAGGTATCCTGCGATCTTAGCTCGTCTGTGGTTTTGGCTCTTCCTAAAGCAGATATATTAGTTTAATGAATGGGCCGTCTTGTCCATGTCTTATGATAGATGCATAAGCATTACATTTGTAAGAAACCATTAATAGCAGACTAGGAATCTTTTTAGTGGGAATATTAAATCTTGTATGCAGCTAATCTTGCCCTGTCCGAAAGGTTGGATCAAAATAGACATGTAGCTAATTCATTTTCCCGCTCAATACTCATGATATAATTCCGTTTACATACTTTATTGCTTACAATCTTTAGTTATACAGAATTTCTAACACAGAGAAAAGCCCTACTCAGCTTCCTGTAATGTGCCTGTAATTCGAAAGAAGCCTAATAGTGGAGATACATACTAGAAAGAGAGATGTTAATGAAATATCGCTTGTGGTAGACAAATCTTCAAAGTAATCTCTATACTTTAAACTTAGAAATGCCAATTGTATAATGCAGATGCTGGGTTAAGATAAATTCTCATTTCTTAACTGCGTACGATTTAATTTTTGCATCGACCTCTCCTGGATTAAACGAACAAATTGGCTCAAAAGAAAAATTGTGTGGTTTAAGTGAGGAATTCTTAGAGTATATTGTTTTTGCATGTGGAAGCACATAACATTTTCAAGTTGTCTGGTAAAATACTTTGAGGAAGGCTATCATGCATTAACAATCCAGGATTACTTCGAATTGCAGTAGAGCACTAATTTGATATGCATTGAAAGCCTAGTATGTAGGATAGACCATCTCAAGCAAAAATTGTTTACAAAGCTCACTTTTTTTAACAAATCCTTGGTAGGATTTCAGCATGTGAAGCCTAAAGTTATTGGCATTTAGATGGAAATAGAAAAACCTCGTCCTCTGTGACCATGACATGTTTAGGTGCGTTTGGTTTATGAATACTTGTGTTCAGTAATGAATAGTTTCGAATATTCCCATTATGAAAGAGATTTAATAGTATCAAGAGCCCCTCTAAAAATAAATCTTTGCATTGGGTGCCATTTGTTGTTGATACATCTAACAATGTCAGTCCTCCATTGTCGTGACTCAGGAGCAGAAGCAAAGGTTTGCTATCCTTGAAATTACGAGAGTGAAAAAACTACTGTCGTCTTGGCAAGCATGGCTTTGCAAGGTAATGTATAACTCCCCGAGAGGCAAATGGCCCTTCCCATATGCTGCATTGTTTACAAAACCAGGGGCGTAAGTCTCCTGAAACGTACATACGACAGTCAATCTGATTACAAGCTGCAAACTGAGAAATTTGTTAAAACTAGCAGCTTTTAAGGTTTGCCAGTCTATTGCCACGAGGACTGTTAATTTTTGGCTTTTTACCTGTCAATATCTGTGGTTGACAATGAACTAGATATAATGTTTTTGCGCACGTATATGCATCGTTAGTCTTCTAAGATTGCATTTAGTCATGACAAGTTCTGGTCAATAATTTGAGAAGGAAGATCAAATGACATTGCTGTGGATCGTATTTTGGAATATATGCTAGACAGCGGTTTAACATTATAACCTTTGCGCATTGGGATACTTACACTGATTGATGAAAGTCAGCTGCAAGAACGGGAAGATGCTCATCGTTTTTGGTTGTTATTATTAACCGGCAACCCTCAAGCGCGTACCAAAGCATCCTAGACAAACATTAGATACAAAACACCAAATACGAAAAGGCAACCCATTGGCATTTAAAAATTAATTTAAAGTCAGTTTCAAAATAAGTGTCAGGCAAAAGAGCAAGGAATTTCCAAATGTTTGGTTATGCAGAATAATGCATAGTCTCAGGTTTAAGTGCCTCTCATGCGATTCCCATTTTGTAACAGGTTTCTATCAGAAATACAGAATAAAAAACATAAAGAAAAATTCATAGTTAACGTTTAAAGTTCTCTATAATATTTTTATAAATTTTCAGTGATGGTGGCTTATGAATGTATCTATATATAAATTACTGTCCAAAGGAGCGCTCTTTGCAATTATGTTCTCCTTCATCTCTCTGCTTTTCTCTTCTGCATGCTAATGTTGGTTTCTAGCACTTCTTTGGAATGTCCAAGCTCGCTGTACAAGTACTTTCGCAAAATTATTCGACATAGGCATTCCCCAACAGAACATAAATGGTGCTTGACCTGAAAGTTAAGCTAATTAAGTGCCAATTGTAAGCATTCGCGTTCCACAAATGAGTTCACCCTTGCAATGCAGTTGTCTTGTGGTGCTAAATTCTTGTCTAACCTTTATTTCTGTCACGAAAATGGACGTGAACGAATGCAAATTCTTAATCAACTGCAACTTTTGAATAACTTCTACCAAGGCCCGTTGTTTCAATTTACCCAGCCAAAACCTTCAAGTTCACCTCCTTTGAATCTGATGGACTTCAGAACCAAGCACAGGTCCATATATCCAAGCACAGGACATTCGCAGTATATCATGTACATTACCACAGAGAACTGTCATAGGGTGAGCTTCTGACAAGAGTATGTTGATGTACCTAAATACGCTTCTTAAATGGCATTGACAATACTTTTGTCCGAACCGTGTCCTGACACCAACCTAACTTTGGTCCGTAGGTACTCAGTTGCCAATTAGATTAGTTTGAATTAGCCAATTCTTAACTTTTTCCCATGGTAAATAATCACGGTCTAATACCTAAGATTACCAATGCCAGGTTATTACTAAATCCAGGCCGTTAGATTCGCAGAAAGATAATTGTTTGTGTTCATTGGAACAAAAATAAGTTTTCATTTATCCTCTAACTCTGCACCCCTTCCTCCAACCCTGATCAATTTCTGGACACACTTTGAATTGCGATACTCAACAGCAGTTTCCGTGCTAGCATTACATGGAGTGTAGAAAGCCGTGCACGACACGAGATCTTCGCATTAAGGTCACATTACAGCAAATACTTTTAAATTACGTGTTGCAGTTACCTAATTCCTTGTTTCTGGGTGCTAGACACATGATACGAGAATCAATCGTCCAACTAAATGGGCTAGAATAAGTTTTAGAAGCAAAATCGACCACTATTTACGCAGCGCGGTTCTTCTTTTTCAAATCTATCAGATTCAACTAAATTTGAAAATGTATGAAATGTTTTGGGTATCGGAACCCCCTTCCCCCATCGAAAAAAGGTGTAAAGTTTATATTATTCGCAATTTCTTTGGTTAAGTGAAAGTCTTACTTTATTAAGACTTGATCCAAGTTTATTCCGTTTATCGATCATGATTTACCCCCGTAGAGGATTGAAAGATCATGAATGAACGCCATCTGTTTACCAATAAAAAAAACACTTTGAGTCAGTTTATATTTTGGCGGGTATTCACGAAAGGTGAAACCCTCTGAGGTTCGGTATTGCTCCACAAAGTAATTTTTCGTTGAACTATTTGTATAGATATCAATATGGCTGTGAAAACTTCCAATATTCGATTCCAAGATAACAAGAGATTTGAAAATCTCAACATTCTCAAGAGCTAAATACCTGACATGGAGATCGGCTGCTATACGTTACATTATTACCATAAACAGCCTTTTTGGCATTTGTTAGATTGTTCTATTAATAACTGCTACGAAATTTTTTGCAAAACAATTTGCAAAGAAAAACAATCTTTGATACTGAAAAATTCTTAGTGTGTCGCAAATGAAGGGCACGCAACTTTTCTTTCAGCGCTTTTGCTGCGATTACGACAGCGAGGCTTTATCTACATAATTATAAGTCTTTGCTGTGGTAACGCACGCTATAATATGTGCCCACGTGGAGTCAGTTGATTAAATTGCACCGAGCCATAGTCACACTTCATTGTCAATCCACTGTGACTTCTTGTATGCCTTTCCGCGTGGCGTCGATGGCATTATTCATTCTTTATGCCTAATGCTTCACTAAGCAGCTAGACTGACTTCAGATTAATGTTGCTTATATGTGGAGTAGCTCTGAATTAAGCGCTGAAGTCCATAGATATCCCTAAGAACTGGCTCACTCCTTTGTAAATATTCAAATCTGCAACTTAAGGGAGCCATGATCAGCGGTTTCATTGATTCAATTAGGCTAAGTTGCTTCACATTTCAAAGCGAAGCTCTCCATTCTATTCTTACATAAATAGACTCGCTAGTTGAGTAAAAAAATGTGGTTAAGAAGAGGTCATTTTATATTACCTCACATTTTATAAAACAACACACTTTTTTACATAAGATACTACCCCGCTAATATCAATTTAAAATGCTTTTATGTTGGCCTCTGTTAGCCGCGGGTAATCATGCGCAAAGCCTCGTCAGCCGTGGTACTGTTGAAATGTGAACCAATCTTGTTGCTTAAAGAAAAGGCAACATAACGTGCAAAATATGAAGCAGGTGCATCATTTATCCTTATTCTGTGCACTGGCTCATTTTGATAAGTAACATTTTCTGCTGGCAGTGCACTAGCCCAGTTGTTGGTAACAACACTATCATGACCTGTCAAACCCAATACCTTTGATTATGGACAGTCTCCAAGTGAATCACTCTTTTCTATCTATAAAAGAGGAAGGTTCCACGGTAACAGCGATAACGTACATTTCATGAGGAAATGCAGCCAAGCAATATGATTATAAGATGTGTTACAATACACAGATTCCATGCATGAAAGTAGAGTAAAAATGTGACATTATTATGGCTCAAGTTAGCTGGCTTGAATATGCCTCAGAAGAGGTTTTGTATTTTACCAACTTGAAGGAAAGAAAGAAAAGGACCTTTAAGTCAAGTGTACAGTTTAAATCTTAATACATGTTTCGACCGACCTTACCTCAACAGTTAGCTTCCATTATGGATACTCAATATTATTAACATATTAAGAAACATTGAAGCAGTGCAAGCAATGAGACTATTTTTGTTCCATCCTGCAGGGTGGCCCATGCAACTTTGATCAAAACTGTGGCCCGAAAGAATTCTGTCATGAGCACTACAAATACTGCCAAAAGAAGAAATATCCTGGTGAGAAGTGTAGAAGAACGGAGAATTGTGTATTTAATGCAATATGCATGTGGGGCGAGTGCAAAAAGGAAAAGAAACCAAGAGTTCTTGGAAGCTCATGCAAACAGCATTTGGACTGCAACCAAGGACTTTGCTGCGCAAAAAGGAACGGAGAGAAAATATGCAAGCCATATTTACGAGAAGGACAAAACTGTACTGTCCACAAAGGAGGGCTTTGGTATGCGTATAACAATGAGTGCTCGTGTGGGTATGGCCTGGTTTGCGAACGATATGGATGGTATGTAGATCACTATTTACATTTCATTCAGGGGATGCATTGCACAAATTATGAACGGAATTGTATAGGATCCAATTATATTCCGATATTTATCATAAGCTGCCGATGTGCAATTCATCCCCTAATTAAACATGATATACTAGGCAAAATTTTGTAGGGCAACCGTGATAGGCAGTCTTAACCATTAAATTGGAGAAAAGCACTTTTTGTGTTTACACCTTACCTAAAAACCCAAAGAACATAGTTCGATAAAACTCCTTTTCTTTTTAGCCAAAATTTTGAGTGCTCAAAACTCACTCATTTTGGCTTTCAACACGCCTGCAATGACCTCAATCCACAAACTTTCTCAATAGAATTTTGTACTGATACTTCAACTATTGATTGTGTTTACTATTAGTAGCTTTAACATTTCAAAATGCTACCTTATCTATGAAAGAATGATGTTTTCGACAACAATGAGCCCTGGACGGCTGGTTTCACCATTTCAGCAATAAAATCTTGCAATACATTAACCTGCATTACAAAGTTTTGTAATGTGTTCTGCACATGCTAGCATAACAATTAATGTTCTAAGCAATAGAGAGTGGCTACTTTTAGAAAAAAACATAATTGCAGACGTTTTAAGATTCGAGAAGCTTTCTAAGGAACAGATTACTAAATTCTTAGAAACTGCATTAGTAATAAAAGCTGTGAACGGGAAAATTCTAATTTTGATACACCTTTGCCTTTGCCAATATGATGGAAGGACAACTAATATTTTACAAATGTAAAGTAGAGAACTTTTCAAGCCTTAAACAGAGATAAAATCAATTGATGTGAGCATGAAAAAAACGATTCAGTTATTCTCTATAAGCTTATATGAGACAATTTGTAAAGCCCATCACTCTACAATTTTTTCCGCGTAAATGTGACTCTTGATGCAATTCTTTTTCACAGCCGAAATTTCTTTTGCTTTTTTTATATTGTGATAATTCTTACAAAAAACATACAAGGTACAAGATGATGCCACAAGAAGCATGGTGTTGCTTTTGTGCAATTTTAAGCCATTTTCTTATTGTTGACAGCTTAAAATTCGTGCTATTGTTCCAGGCATCTCTTGTAAAGTGCCTCAAATTCTTGTTCTGCAGAAAAAGATGACTGCACATTATCTGAATTAACTTGTGAATCGTGGAATGTTTTTCTTTGCATAAAGGGAAATCTGTCGAACACCAGCGCAAGGGTGCAACATGGACGCCCTGTACCAAAAAGCCAGTTGGTAGAAACCATTGGCGAGCCCCTTCTTGCAAGTTACGCCACTGATTTTTGCAGATGCATACTTATTCTGTCCTTTTCAGGGCCTCTTTGACGGGACTAAAAGTTTGGGAAAATTTATTGTTTTCTATTTTAAAAAAGACAATGGGTCTATTGTTTTAACTGATAACACAACAGGACTGTTGAAGGAGCTGAAACTGGCATATATTCCCAAGGGGGTGGGGCAGGGTTACTCGCATACATTTAGGATAGGGGTGCTCAGTATACATTTTTGGGTGTAAATTTGAGCAAACATTCCTTTTTGGGGTCATTCACTTGCACGACTATTTTTGTGGGTTCATGAAGTTCTGAATTGCCTCTTTGGGTGTTTCATTTACAACTGATCTGACACTGACTCAGGCGTTATTCATGATTGTTATCTTAGGACTAGATTATACTGCATATTAACAACGCAGTGAATTGAATTACGTCAAATTACACTTAATCCAATAAAAATGCATGCAGCATTTCATATTTGATTTATACTGGGTATTGCTACTGAATCAAAGTTGATTGTGGGCACGGAACTGAGGAGTGACCTTATGTTTTAGAGACAAGTTTTATGTTATAGATTATTTTTTGGGTTGATGGTTTGCACCTAAGCCTGAGCACTCCAATCCTGAATATTTCCAAATTCTCCCTTGGCTTAGCTCGTACGTTAAAAACGTCCCTGGTCCACTAGAGTCAGGACGTTGCCTCAAAAAGCTTCAAATATCCCAAAATCCCTGCTTCTTGACTAAACTATCAGGCTATGAAAAAGATATACAATGGTTTTCGTTGTTTGTAGAGCTTGAATGAAAGTAGCCAAATTTGAGATGTTACCATTCAGAGCTCTAGTTACAATTTCATGATTGCACGATAAAAAAATTATAATTTCTAACTTTCTCGCAATTTCTTGATTAAGATTCAAACTGCGCTTGACCAGCCCTCGCCCTTTAAGAAGATAATATAAAGTCCTGTGGTAGAGTAACAGTTATTTATATTATCATGGTTATTATTCTTCTATCGTGTGTTGTTAACATTTCATTAAGGCTCAGTACCACATTCTGATGATTAATTTCACCAAGTCGGATTATCAATAGACAAATGTCGCGTCACTATTTATTAGCCTGAGAATGACGAAAACTGCAAAACCAAAAGACTTCATTTACGCATGCAAAGATTCTTTTCTGCATACGCTTATTTGCTTTTATAAGAATCCTTGAAGTACTGCAAAAGTGGGTTATCATTCCAGAGGATGTAAAGATGACCCCACTTCAAAAATTGAAGTATTCCTTGGGTACGTACTTGCTTGCTTGCTTACTTGCTTGTTTACTTCTATTCAAGCAAGTTTTAGCTCTTCTATGGTTAAAGGTTTGACTACTCCCTCAAGCAATCCTTGTCGTAACAAGGAAGCTAAAGTTTGCCACCAAAATTTATTCACTTAATGCCTAAGCGCCTGGAAATTCAAACACTGGATTTTGTTGATTTATGGACTAGAAAACTTTGTACAGGAGCCAAATCTGAGATTTCGGAATCCAATAAAAGTTTCTTTAGCGATATTTGCACTACACTACTAACCAAAATTCATCACAAGGTAAACAACAATTAGCTTGTCATGGTGTAAATGAGAATAAGCCAGATTCACCCCCAGTTAAACTTCCTTAAATGTGCTCATCCATCAAATTTTGCGTAGAAATCACTGTACTTGTGGAAGAAACCCAACAGTCCCTTTCAAGAAATCGCTTCTCCCATTTGTGGAAAGACTTTGTTTTGTCCCATACAGTAATCAACAAATCAGCATTTTTTTCAAATCTTTCATATCAGTCCTCTTTTTAAGTCTTCCATACTTTTACATTCTCTGAAGTCCAAATACAGAAAAATCGCAGGTTTTCTCTGCTTCTTCTTGATTACAGCCGGTTTGCTTCAATGTACTCAGAAACTGATGAGAAGTTAGAAAAGTTTAAAACGCTTAAAACCACGCCAGAAGAGATGATCTTTGAAACCAATGGTAAACATAACGAGATATGGCACGAACTTCCTCTTCGCCTTATATATAATTGTATCCTACAACTGCCCTAACTCTGAAAAGACTTTTGCAAATTCTGACTTCCCTTTCCGGAAAACCGAAAAACTTCTTCGTGTCAGGTTTGAATAAAGCTCCAATGCAATTAAATGGGTTCCGTTATCAAAGAGGAAATTTATTGTACTAAATTGAAACTTGGATACAAATGTGTTATTACGGGATTTAGCAGATAGAAGTGATGATTTTTATTCCCAATTATATTTCTTGTCACCACCAGTACCTTGTTTATTTCTTTGAAAACTGCAACGCCAGTTCATTGCTGAACAGATATGTCAATTCCAAATAAGTTTTCTTCTTTAAAAATTGCAAATCTTGAATAATCATTGTTGAAGAAATCTCAGAACAAAATTGATCTAATTTACTTCGTCCATTTGTTCCCAGACCGTCTGATTTCTCCTTTCATTTAGACACTATTATCACTGGAATCTTTCTTGGCTTGTAGACAGGATATTTCTCATTTGACATTTGTCTTTTGAATGCACTTGTGGTTTACCAAGTCTCATTCTTAGCTTAAAATGCTAGCAAACAATATTTCAAACGGTTTGTTTTTCCGTTGTTTCCTATCCAAGGACGAGTTGCCGGTCTTCACCTTAAGGAAAGGAGCCTTTTGTAACCGATTGTTTCTGACTATAAACTTCTGTAATGTTAGAAATTATTGAAATTGAAATAGCATATTATTCTGTCACTATATTAGCCAGAGCGGACACCAACAGTTATATACAGGGCAATGGGTGTTACCAATTTTCCGACAATCGTCATCGTCCTAAAAATTTTCCGATAAGAATTTAGGTTTTTCCGAAAAAACAGTACTCAACGGGAAGGTCCGTTCCTTGTATAACCAACTGCCATCAAAAATGTTAAAAAGTAGTTTCAGTAATTTTTTAAAAAGCCCTTTAAAAATGCATTGTTACTCATGGATGTCGAGACTCGCAAATACGCCCATCTTGTTTGAACAAAGTCTCGATTTTCAGAAAAGTCGTTGAATGTTACTAAGTTTCAATTTTTACTAAAATGAAAACTCATTGTAATATACCTTTCTATTCACATTTCCTTTAGCTCTGTACTCTCCATATTCAAAGTGGTAAATGAAAATCTGTTCAATATTAGAACTTCGTGGTATTAAACAACGTTGTTAAAAATGCTGTCCAGGCTTTAAAGGCAACATAACCATAGACATTACCTTTGAAGGGTGTTGATAAATAGACACTGCGAATGATGAATAAAACGAAGTTAAGATTTGAGAGTTTCAACTCTGGGTAGAGTTAAACCAAGTAACATATTAAGTGTTGCCCATCTTACGATTTCCTAATTTGATTCCAAAAAGAATATTGTACCTTCTCGAGTATGGCCAGTATAATTGTATTGAGGCCACATAAAAACACCACGAGTTTGAGAATACAGAGTGTAATAAAATGATTAGAAATAATGCAGTAATTCACCGTTGCAAAAATTACGACGATAAGTCAAGAAATTCCCTTATAATGGAGATTGTAAAATGGTGCAGTAGTTGCGGCGCTCTAAGAAAGAAGGGTTGCCACCAGGGGGAAATGAGGGTTCGGTTTTTCCAAGGTTTACTGCGCTTGCAGCTCTAGGAGGTTGAACGGATCATCATATTGAAAGATTCAGAGATGTATTTCAAGATTGAGTGGAGAGAAAAGACATTCAATTAAGCCATACTACAAACAACTGTGTAGCACTTTCAAATGCCAAGGTGGTTGGGGAAAAAAATATTTGTCAATCTTTATTTCTGTCAAGTTTCAGTGATAGCTCCAAAGTTTGAGTACTTGGGTCACTACCTATCCATAAACAAGCCATCCATTCTGAAGGAAATGGTTTAGGAGCTGTTAAAAGGCTTCGAATATTTTCACTTGACCATCTGCGAAAGAATGAAAAGCACAGGTACTTTGTCGAAGTTCGCTGAACAAATATGCTCGTACATGGATTATCAAGGGTTACTGAGTCGGGACTTTTTATCCATAGTCTACTTGCTTTTCAAAGCCTGTTCGAATGTCTTCAATTGGGTGTATTTAACCGTATCATCACCACTTAATTACTTCCTTTACCCGTAAACAAGTTCATGGCTTCTCAATGAATGCGCTTTGGTTTAGAACGTAATGAAGACATGGTCGTTTAGAATTATCACTTCATTTTAATTGGGATTGTCTTCCAGGGTGATTCGCGATACGAAGTAAACAGGCTACACATGTAAGGTTGTTTGTTGGCATGTTTCGAAAAAAATGGAAGCTCTTGATTTCTTTTCTGTCAAATTTCAACATGCTCCTTTCTAACCAATGCGTTTGCTCCCTTCTAATCCTTGAATCAAAGGGTTGACAAAGCGAGGTACACTTGGTTAGTGCCATTTTTGCTTAAAATCTAAAGATTTATTTAGATTTTATAGGTTCCCAAAAAAATTTAGCAGAATAGAAAACAACATGCAATCTTTTGCTGGAGACTATAGTTGAGCCATTGGGGGGTATAACCTGTTATCTATTTCTAGATGTTGGTGCTGCATATTCATCGAAGAAGTTGCTTACCATATCCTTCCTGTCCTTTGTCAGCTAACATCTCATTGTTTGCTTTTGGGTAAATGTACTGCAAGCCAAGGGGGCAGCACAGCAGGGAGGTAACTGAGAATCCTTTAAAAAGTCGCTCGATAGTGACTTTATACATTTCCTTGGTCGTTATGCGTGATCGCGTATTGCAGAGTGCAGTGACATCATCGCTACGCAACCATTTATAATCCTCGTTAAGAAAGGTACAATTTGATGACTACAGCTTTTCCAAGGATGCTATCCTCATAAATAAAAAGGACGGGGATACGAGCCGGCGACGCTAAATCACCAGTCCTTAACCTTAATAACAGAAAAAACCCATAAAACATAAAAGCATGCTCGATGCCCTTTAATCGTCCGCCACTGCAGTTATTATCAAAACGCTGGATAAAAGCCAAAAATTTAAAGGAATTATTTTGTTGTTGATACAGCCCTCTCTTTATTCAATTCAAAGGGAAGCGAATCCTTTCTGCCCGCATAAATCAGGCTTGAGAGTTTAGTGTACACAATCTCCAAATTTGCCAATTTAGTGGAAGACTTTGTTTGTTCAATGATGTGAAAATTGCCTTCAGTTTATGTTTTCCTTCAATGTTGGTTATTTTCAAGTTATTCTATGGCCAAGCCAGTTCAGTACTAACGGGCACGCTAGCACCCTTTGACCTTTTAGAAAGAGCAGGAGTTGATTAATCACTTACTCTTTGGCGCTTTATACAGGACTTATGCCAAGTTTGGTCAGGAATGAATGTGCAAGCATCGGCCTTTGGCGGATTCTTTCTCACAAAAGGCCGCTTGTTCGAAATCTAGAAGCCCATGGATGCAATGAAGGACGTTTTTCCTACTAATCTCTTTATCTCCTGCTTATCAGCAACCCTTGCAATGTTTGTCTCAAATGAATCTAAGTGCAAAATCTCTCTATCAAAGCCAATTTGATCCTTTTGTGTTGTTAGCGATCTAGTTATCGTCCATTTAAAAATTCTACTACCCCAAAAGCTTTGAACTGCCTTGGTTCCCTGAGTTTCTTATAAAAAAAGACTAGCAGCATACAAACTCATCAATTCTCATATTTCCCAGTGATGAGAAAACCAATTTGACTAATGCGTTTCTTTCGATCATTTGAAATTTGAAGATCCTTCAGACAAAACCTATACGAAATGGACCATGTACAAGATCTCAAAGGTCATATTAAGTTTGTTCATTCGTCTCTATTCATAATCTAGTGTAAAGATTAGAAGAAAGTGAGCGTCTGAAAGAACAATCAGGATGATTGATTGAAGCTGTTATTCACCATATACAAAGGGATTTTGTTAAGTGGAACATGGTTAAGTGCTTCAGCACCTTTGAGTCAAAAGCTCCCGGGGAACTAAAGCCGGTGAAAATTTGTTCTAGAGAAGAATTATAGGGAAGATAAAAGATTTCATAGGTCTTCTACAACAAACCTAATATTAATTAAACAAGATCTGGCCATATCATTTTAAACAGAAAATGGCCAATGGTGACAATTTACGTTGGAGGGGGAAGGGGTGCAAAGCCTGATGTCATTGCCCATGCTTGACATTAAATCGCTTTTATTTTGTCGAAGATATTATTGTCTAGCACTAGCGCAAGAATTTTCAAACATTTAATGCAATACAGATGAAAAAAGACGTTTTGATTGATTTCCTCGCAAATTTGGCCCAGATTTGGCATAAAAAATCTATATTGGTAGCTACAGAGAATCTAGTACCTCAATAAATTTGGTACGCATTTGAAAACAATCATATGCATTTCCTTTCGTTGTAATTGATAGTGGGGACTGGAGTTTAGAGTGATTTGGATCCAATCGCTTTCATACTATGATAAATTGGACAAATTGGAATCTATCAATATTTTACATGTTTGCACCGTGCTCTCAATTGGAAGGAATATAAAGGAAACCCGTTCTAATAAACAAGAAAATCCTGGTTAATTACAAAGAATCTGATATTGATCTCTTGACTAAACGTAACTCTAGATGTTCATACTTAAATTTCACTTGTTATTAGCCGGCTTATATTTTACAACCAAGTCTCTTGATGTATCAACTGATCGTCATCGGGTGTACCAAAGATGTAATGTATGGGACATACATTCAATGAAACTAGTTTGTTAAACTTGACATTGGGGCTACTAGCCGAGTCTTTCATACTGGTACCGGGTGCCTAGTTGGCAGAGTATGACCGATCTCGACAAGATCTTATTGCGTCAACAGTCTCCCACCTCAAGTGCGGATGCGCTAAAACCGTACAAAAATCCTAAGGTGCGCTACTATACTATGGGTACCACTGCACAAAAATAAAAACTTCAAAATATGAGGGGCGCCCAGGTGTGGTTTCATATGCATTTGAGAAGTATTTTATTTCCCCCTATGCCATACTCTACATCCTGGCCGCAGCTAATCGTCGCAGCTAGTATAAAAAAATGCCTTATATGGTTAGTGTCCGCAAAAAGGGAAGGAGCCTTTGCCTGCAATACAAACATGAATATGAATAAGGGGAAAAGAAATTTGCAATTCTCTCACTAATTTTGTTAATCAATTCGAATCATAAAATCATATTCCATTTAAAATTCCCTTTCTACTTGCAAATTCTGATTCATACAGTCATTCTCCCAGTTATTCGTGCAAGGCTTCAAGTATGCACACGCAGTTTCTCTTTATTGCGGAGGAGTATACTAGGTGCCTCAACCCTCTTGCAGGATAAACTAAGCCAGTTTTTTTTTCAGTCTTTTGGGCCATTTATTTCGCAGCAAGAAATGTTTTTGGTGAACAATGCTAATGATTACAGCGTTTGTTGTGTACATAATGCTTCGAATTTCACTGATTCCTTGAAACAATGCTGCGTCGTTTTACGCAGTTTAAGAACATTATCCGTGCATATCGTAGAAAAATTAGGCAATTGATTGAGAGGAGGGGCTCTGAAAATACTCTTACTGTGAGTTTCTGTGTCGAAGAATTTTTCCTGTGGCGCTGCTGCGAATTTCAAAGCTAAAAGGCGTAACTGTGATTAATGGAATTTGCAACTGATGTCAGTTCTTTGCTCTGACTAAAATCTGAACAACGCATTATGACAAATGAGGCAAATTTCAAGAGCAATTTCCTTCAAAGACGGAGCGGTTGGTGCGAAGATTGAGCACCTCTGGCAAACATGACTGAATTGGCAATAAAGACCGAAAACTCTAGAAAGTTCGTGTTTTTGTAGCCTAGGCGATGAGTTCAGTTGCCATGCCCAATCCCAAAATGTAAAGGTGGCATTAGCCATTTATTTAAGTCACTAAAAATCACGGTTCAGCTTTTTTTCTAACACAATAAGTGCCTTATATAAAAGACCAATCTAAACGGGAGCTAATAAATGGCATATTTGCCTCTTTTTCCCAGTTAGAGAATGGCAATATGGAGGACTGCAATCCAGTTAAAAGGCGAGGGCGCTACAACTCCAAAAGTGATAGTTAATGCCAACGATCCAAACACTGTGAAGCCATTTGAAGGGGTTGGGGCAAGTGCCTAGGCATCCCCATTCATTACATTTACATTCCGGAATCACAGTTAGACTTTAATTTTAGCATTTTTCTTCTGCAAACCCACTTTTAAAAATTCTGTAAAGAATCTCTGTTTTTCTGATTACAATAAAAATTAACAGAGCCACTAATGTTGGCCATCAATTCATGTCTCTTTTTTTAGGGAATCGCGTTAAAGATTTTAGCTGGCCTGCTTCGAAATTACTTCTAAGATCATATTTTTATATAATTTATACGCATATCTATACTTAAATGAAGGGGTTTATGTTTGAGGCTGGCTGAAAAAGGTTGAAATTTCTTGAGATTAGCGTTGAAAGCCAATTAAAAACTCATGCTGATGAAAACAAAGCTCGTTAAATTGCTTAATGAAGTCAAAACTTTGTAAATAAAAGGGGGCATGGTCAGTTCATCCCCCACTGTTTATGAAATTAAAATTCACACTGCTTTTTACGCGAGATCCATTTCCTAACCGTGGATCTCGTGCTGATGAGAAAACTACTTGAACACTTTTCAAACGATCGTTAACGTAAATAAAAGCTGGCTGCTTGCATTATTTCATTTGCAAATACTTTCATAAGTTATCCAATTGATATATGTAGAGTGCCATTCAAAAGCAAGATTATGTGCATATTATGGCTTATAAGAAACCCGTTTTTAAGAAACCACGTAATGTATGCCAAATGCTTTACGATTTTCTGCCGATGAAGAAAGATACGCTCTTTAAAACTGGTCGCTTATCGCAAACAGAGGTTTACTTTTGTAATAAACATAAGATTGCAAAATTGAAAGTTTGCTTTTGAAAGATATTATACACAATTGAACACCATGTAGGTAAAATATAAGGCTGATTTCCTCACATATTAAATACTGCCTCATTCACAATCCAGCCTCCCTCCAGCACACAGCTCTACTTCAGAGCAGTAAAATAAATATCCATACAAACTGCGGCGCTTTTCCATTCGACTCTCCGCAGAGAATAGAACACTTGACAGCAATCAAAACGTGAATAGAATGTATGACTTAAAAATTTAAATGGTGCACCGGGTGGCTTTATGTAAGATGAATTACGCAATTTTAAACTTGCATCTCCTAACTCATCACTTAATCAGCTTTAACATTGACCCTTAATCTATTATTGACTTTCAACCTCTATCTTTGATCGCCTAGAATACTCTGTTCTTAAGGCTTATGATTGTATTCAACCCTTGTTAATCCACTCTTTTATGATGCTATGATCGTCTGAGAAAATTGTGGTGAATTATAAAAATCAACGTGAAAGAAAATTACTAAATGCTAGAAAATAACAGTACGGGCTATTATCTAGATATTGTGTGTTAGAGCTTTTTTGTTTATGGCCTTGAATTCTTGTGCGATGCTTACAGCTCATCGTAATGCAAATCGTGTTTATTTGATGAAGCAACTGCAAGTTCGACCAAGTATAAACATAATGATAACATTTTGTAAGCCGTAAACTTATATTTGTGTATTTTATTTTTTTGCAGGAAAGATGCCATGAAGACAGACCCACTAATGAAATGCGTAAAGCTCATTGCTTAAAAGTTACCAATAATTGTTGTTGATAAGTTTCACATGCATAAAATGGCCTATAAGCCGATTCAACTGCCCAGAAAACTGGCTATTTATCAAATACAAAGAAAAATGGTTCTTTTTCATCTTGTTCTGACGGCAAGAATCCTTGAATATAAGGACATTTCGCAAAGGAGATCAAAAACGCTTCTATTAAGAAAACCGCCATGAACAACTAGTCATTCGCTTTGGAAACTTTAACAGATTGAGCTCTACCTGTATCATTATTTATCTGAAAATGTATATGTAGTATTCAGTGCGGTTAACATAAACTGGTATAAAACTGTCTAATTTATCTATGATACAAAAAATGAGCCTTGCAAGCCACCGCTGTTGCCACACGTCAGCCAAAACTGGAATGCTAACTGCGATGCATGCTTTAGCCCTTCCTACCACTCTATCGGGTTAAGATAGGAAGAAGCAGGAACAAAATAAGGAAAAGGGGATCAACCAACCTATTTAGCTACTATTTCGCCTTTCCAAGAGGGTTTTTTGGAAATCAGAATTATTCAAAAATTTCAGAAAGTTTCGTAAGTTAGATTTCTTTGATTTATATCATGATTAGGCTAGTAAAAAGCTTTTGGTTCTAACTGACGTGGGGTAAAATGGAAAAACTTGCTAGGCTCTTGTTTTTTCAAGTATTCAAAATATTTTAACACCTGTCTGTATGCTGTAAATTTTCGTAGCTAATATATTAATTTTTTGTAAGATGTCGTCCACGTTTATGAAGTGCAGGCTATTGACTGATTGCCAGTTTCCACAGATATAGTGGCTGCAATTTTGATTATGTAGTAAAACCTCTGGTATAGCAACGTTTATGCAAAATGGTAAAAGAGGGAAGTGTTTTGTCGCGCATATCACTGCTTTATGCATATACTTTAGGGATCCTGTTTATTTGATTTATTATGCGTACAGTCAAGTCTACAAAATGTAAGAGTTTTCACGGCTAGCTACAAAATCCTCAATAAAACCACAAACAATACAGTATTTATTCTTACATTTTGATCAATTCTGAGCTGTCAGATCGGAGAAAGCTAATGCATTATTTTGAACTGGTATCGTTGGAAGCATAATTTTGGTTGTTACTGGTGGCATCCGTCTTTGTTGATGACAAACATTCATTCCCTCTAGGCTAAAAGTTTAACTTAACCCAACATTTTCGATGGAAAAAAGATTAAGAGCATGAATTGGATATAGTTTCAAAAATTTATATAGTGGATTCAGTATATATTATTGGATACAGTGACAACACTTTACAGGATTGCTAGTTGTAGAGCCGTGGTATTGTTACCTATTGATCAGCCGCGTTGTTTCGTGATGGGATTCACAAAGGGGTTCCTCCTACATAGATGATTCATTCACTCATTACAGCAGTTGCTAATCAAGTTACCACGCCATCAGATCTCTATATGATCAATCATATGAACAATTTTCATAAATTGATGGCGCCAAAAATTGTAATTCTTTTTATGAATAGATTATCCAAGCACTTTTCCAGTTTTAGTGCAACGTCTAGTCTTAGATTTAGACCAAATAATTTTTAACTTATTTTTTCCATATTCAAACAATGCGACTGTGGACTAACTTTGGTCAAAGTCCTGTGGCTCAGCACAGTTTTAGTAAAAGCTGAATATAATCTAAAGTTTTCACAGACCTTGTATCAAGTCACAGTAGCTAGTAGTTTTGTTTTGTATGGGTAACGTGTCTACTAGTAAATCTATATTCACTTGAAACAGTTGTTCAATGTTCTTTTAATTCGAATCACTTGTTGGCATGAGGTCTATAAAGGACATGGGTACCCTGCGAATGAAGTTTTCTGTAAGCTTATCAGCATGTAGTTCTCCCAATTTTATGTCCGTAAAATATATATAACTATCTGTTAGTGTATTCATGAAGTTGTACAAATCGTGGCTATAGCTATTTTATTTCTCGTGGAACCATTTTTACGTTTCCGCTCGCTTTTTTTGAGTCAAAGGTTAAAATGAATTGAAAATTAAAGTTAAGTGTTAAGCTTTGAAGCTACAAGACCACAGGTATTAAGATCAAGGAACCTGCAATGTGAACGATTCTATCTAAATAAGTTATTATTGTCAGAGTACCGGTTTTTAATGTATTTCCATTAATATGATATTGTGGTCATTAGATATAAGAAATTTATCTACACCGTAAATCTGCATAGAGAAAATGGTGACTTTTTCATATATTCATTTTAAAACACAATCACTAAGAAACAACAATCAATTTTTTGTGTGCCATCCATTGTGAGAAAGGCCTTGTAGTCAGCGAGTTCCCACTATATATGACACTGACAATTAGATATAAAGTATTCCAATCATGACTGCTGCAGGAGAGGAACATCCCAGTGGCAAACAATTCGCCATTGTGTTCGGCGCTTGAGGATTAAAGACACTTGATCACAGATGAAAATTGCTAGTTTGGGCTGATGCAAAAAGTTTTTCGTCAATTATTACTTTTCAATTTAGTTTCATTTTTGAGATATTTTCATTAGGGTTTCTTTTGAGTGGGAACGACAATTATGACAACAATTAACATTCACGAATGATTACAGAAAAACCTTATGTTACGAGGAAGCATGTGTTGAAATGATAGAATTTCATAAATTTAAGATAAAAAATGTTGAAACATTCAAGATTTAAAATGCTGAAAAGTTATAGAAATCAATTGTAAGATGCGTCATGTCACAAAGTTTGCAGTCGGCTATTCCTGTAATCATTAACCTCACCAACATCACTATCACCGCATTTGGTATCATTGCCAAGGTTTGCATCGCTTTTCATTGATATATACAATGACTGAACCAATTATGAATAGATGCGAGTATCAGACTATGTTCTGGCCTAAAACACTTCAGTTTGATAATCCTTGCTCTTTAAACAAAATATTGGACGTACACTTGAAATCCTTACTGTTGTTAAACGTTATTTTGCCGAACTCCTTTGACAAAATATAGTAAAAGTTCCTAATTCCGAATCTCTCTAAAATTACCATATCTATTACGCATACAATCTCCTTTCAATTTATGATTTAAGATTATTGAATTTTTGACCAAGCGGCCCAAATTGAACTGCTTCTATAGTGAGCCTTTTATTGCAATAATGAATTCAGATGATCTATGCTAAAAAATGATAGAGACAATTGTTATCACTCGTACTAGGCCATACCTTGATGAACCAATTTTACCGTATTCTTTAAATCTAATATACAACTGACATATATGCGCTAATAGGCTAAAATGCGCCACTTCATTTCATTTTTTGGCTGTAATGCTTTAAGAAAGAGGGAGTTCACACACCCGAACAACAGCTTGTTTATTAGTGAACTGATTATATCTTAACATAAACTACACAAAAACAGAGGAACGATAACATAGGGTACAAAGGTCAGTCTAATCAATAATATAAATAAACATCACAATATTACATTAGCTAGTTTTTCTCCGCTTTCCTTCTTGTTTGACTAGTAGATCAAAGGCTTATCAGTAAAAAACACATTTGGAATTTCCAGCTACTAGTAATGAACTGTTGTGAACGAGCTGGAGACACACTCTTTAAGACAGAAGCATTTTTATTTACAAACAGCCTTGACTTTTGTCTTCTACAAGAATACTCCCTAAAATGTTTTGCTGGTATTGAAGTTTTTATATGCTTGTTGAGCTTGATCCAATGAGCCAAGTCTTTAACATCCAAGCTGAGCGATTCGTTAATGCAAATTGTTCCACTCCTGTCGACATGGATGATTTCGATGTGCATGAGGAACATACCAATGTAATAAAAGCTGCACATTCTAGCATGCTAGTTCTGATGGCAAAACCTTATTGTAGATGCTCGCCATTTAAGGTTAAAATTGCTACTATCCGGAAAAATGGTAACAACTGAACAAAATGATCAAAAAAAGGTGCCACCAAAAAAAAAACTAAAACTCATGCACATTTTTTTGTTGCTGAACCTAATGATTAGATTAGACCTCGAATTGTTTATTCAATCAATGACATAAATGCATCCTCTTGCAATAAATTTTTGGAGTTTTGGCCTGGAATAGCTTGTGAGCCTATGAAGTATTCAAACCAAGCAAATGAGGGCTGCTAATGCGACCACACAAAGCCAAAAGGTTATGCACCAACATCTAGTAGTGATGGCATGTTGTATTGGCACCTGTATTGCCAGAAAGTGATAGTGAATAAGCAATCTTTGTCTAAAACAAGCTGATCAATACTCATTTAGATGAATAAGACATGAAGATTGATAATGGGATAGAACAGAATTGATTTAATGACTGAATATGCCTTGAACCTGATTTTATTGCATCTTATATAAGGTGATCATTCGGCCCAATTGATATCGTAGAAATAATCTATAACCTCTGTAAATTTAAAGTATTCGGTAGTACTTTAGTAGGATTTATCATTCGTTAAATTGAAAATTAGTGCAGTCTTGTTGGTCAACTGGTCTTTCGGTACCAACTGCGTTCTATATTCTGCTTATAAATCTCACTACGCATATCAAATAATTCCTGACACATTTGAGATCTTGAAGTTGCAAAAGGTTAGAAACCATTGAAATAAAATGCGTTCCCTGGGTGCTCCAGATGTATTTTTATCTTCACCATAAAGTACACATCAACCTTTTAGAAGTTAGTTTACATGTAACAGATATAAAGCTATTAATGCAAACGTAGAAACGACCTACTTTTGTCAAGAAGCAGAGAAAGACCAGTTAGAACATGAAGCATTGATATGAAAGAATGGACTGAGTCATGCATGGAGGCAGCCACAAAAGCAGCACAAATTCGGGATCAGTGGTTTCAGAGTCACATCAGCTCGATTCTGAGCCATCTGACCTGAGAGAAATATAGACGGGAGGCACTTCATTAAAAGACTTATCAAAGGTACTTTGAACGGCTCTCTTTAAAAAGGCCTTGGGCAGACATTGCCTTGAAGGGAATCGTCATTTCCAGCCAAAAATCTTTTTCATCCATGGTTTTCTTGTGGCTATCGAGCACTGAAAGATTACTTGCATGGAGGGATTGCGAAGACTAATGAAAAGGTCACCATACAATATCTTTTGAAAAGTCTACTAGCTGGTTTCAATTTTTGGCAAGTGATTTGCAATCATACAAGCAACCATTAAAGAATACGTTTTAAATCGCAACCTTGGTATTCTTCTCTCAATGTGATCACTAATGGATCCGAAGTCGCAATGACATAAAAAAAAATGTGTGTAACCTTTGGTTGGCTTCTTTTCATGATAGTTGAAAGTCAACAAGGCTAACAAGAAGGCAACAAGGCCAACAGGCAACAAAAGATCCTGAATAGATACGCAACCCCTCGTGATTAAGAGCAAGATAAAGCAAGCAAGATAAAGAAAAACTCATCATATACCGAAGAAAAAATTTATTGACACATCAATTCAATACAATACAACAATTGCAACATATGCTTCATGAAAGAACATTTCACCATGGATAATAATTTGACGAGAACAAGTAACTAGTTAAAAACTAATTAAAAAAATATAGCCATACACACTAAATATGGAAGTCAAGAAATTGTGTGTCAACATTCAAGAAATAAAGCGTCCAGTTTTCTACTTAATACAAGGCCTTGTTCTGATTCTGTGCCAGAAAATTAAGCTCTGGCTCGGCAGTCCCACAAATCCCAAACCAATTATTGATATTACCTAATGCTTACGACTTGACACAACCTATGCAGCCCTGCTTCGTGGCAGCAACTTGCCACTGGCGAGGCATTGATGTAGATTTCACACCACTGACAGGCTAGAATATTTTTTTTGATTAGTAATACCAAAACGTCGCTGTCCTTTTGTCTCGCTCCGGCGTCTAAGCGATGGAATTTGCAACCGAGGCCGGGAAAATATATGACATGGCATGTGTTGGACTATGGTTGCAACGAGTCAAGTGTCGTGGCAGTCACGTGCTAGGAAATGGGTAACCGACGCGGCTTTGGCTTGACATCAAAAGCAAAGAAGCCTAAGTGATCAAGTTTCAATTTGACATATGTACCAACTAAAACTGCTAAGCATATAAAGAAATCTTGAAAATAGTTGTAGAAACTTCTATTTAAAAATAGTAGATAAATCCAGAAAAGCACTGCTTTTTGGCCACTGAAAACAGTTGACGACACGTTTTGATGGCGATACAAGAAAAGGTAGATTATTATGAACCAGAGGATCAAAACTAAACTTGAGACAGAACCAATCGAGGTTCATTGAGTTTTGAAGAAGATTGCTTACTCGCATTTAGCGACAACAATTTATATCAAATCTATATAGCCGTGCCAAATTTCAGCGATCCAGGATCAAAGAAGTTTGAGCGCCAATGCCTGTAAAACAAATTTGGCACCTTTTAGAATGTTGTCTTCTTGTTTCTTTATCCATGTCTTTTATGATGTGATGTAATCGGCGCGTCCGTAACCGAAATTCTTCAAATGAATGTGGTGATTTCGTTAAAAACACTGACGTTGATATCTTTCTTGAGGAACATGGATCAATGCAATTTTGTCTATACAGTATTTGTGTCTATAGGTCAGGAGACATTTGAAGGTATAAGAAGCTTTTTACACCTTACTAACACATCAGACGGAGGAAAAGATTCCGATTTCCTAATGGCTGATGTGTGGCTTTGAAGTGACCACTGGAAATTCCTACTTGGCAAACTAGAGGAAATGTATACTATAATACAAGACTCATTCTATGTTACTCAATGCTCTTCTCTCAGCGTTGTAAATGATCTTAAAGGATTATTGGGACCATAACTTACCAAACAACTCTCTGTACCCATTCTAGGTTTCAAAAACTCAACTTATTGATGCAATATCACTCGATATCATAATACGAGACAATGTCGAATAATGTTTTCTGCCATAATTGTAAGTCAATAAAAGTCTATGTTAAGTTTAGCACGCAAGTTAAAAGACAGGTGAAACATGCGCTAAAGGCAATTGCATTCTTTACCAAATTCTATTTTCAGCATGTTTATTTTTCTTTTTACATTTCTTTTACCCAATGACTCATGCAAGTATCAACTGCAGTCATTAATGGTAACACAAATGCTAATTTGCAAAACCTGCCATGATAAAACCAGAGGTGTAGGGCTGGGTGGTCTCAATGTTTCTCAGCCCGCTTGTCATTATGACAAAAAGATAGATTTGTACCTTATCATTGTGTTAGTTAACGAATTTGTAAGTGGAGTCTCCCCCACCCCTAGAGCCTCAGTTGCTTCTTCTGAATAATTAGATTTAAATCTTTACCTCAAACCTCCATTTCATACACTAAACAGCCGAATTCAGATATAAATAATGTAATTTAAGATTGTGTACATTTTTCATGTAGGATGCAGGTTTCATGTTCTAGTAGTAAATATAAGATTTAATTGTAGCATCAAGTTAAAATGGTTTATATCCTTTTTATAATTAACTTATTATTATTTGCAGTGAAAATAGCCTATAATTAATCTCACCAAAGTCTTATTTCGATGCCAACTTGAAAGAAATTGATCATATCATATGAATGTTCAATTTTTTATATGATAGAATGCTACTTTATAGCACAAAGAATAACAACGTCCCTATGGCCAAGATCATATTCTTATTCCATTACTAGAGGGACAATTCTTAGATGTAACTTTAGGAACATTTTTGTATCTAAATTTATCTTTCCAACTAAGTCTCTTAGCCGATAGTAATCACTTCATGTTCCATTCAATAGCTTGCCATCTCATATAAAAGAGACCCTCTACATGGCCTCTTTTCCGGTCCTATACAGAACGTGCCAAAAGTTTGCACATAAAGCGCCCAAGGTGATCAAAATTCTTAAATGTGCAAAAAGAGCATTAAAATTGTTCACTACACTTGGCGCAAATATCAGTCTTGCCTTCCAAAAAACAGAATTCGTGGAGTGGGATATTCATGCAGACTGGTGTTGGAAATGCATTATTATGAAAAGCAGCTTCAGATTATAAAAAGTGCCAAGTCTTTTGGATCCATAGCCTTACGGTATCGTAGATTTTCCAGCTCAGCTATTCCCAACTAACCAGTTTCTATTGTTTTTAATTATCTGAGCTTATGGCCTAAATTCAAAAAAGATCAATTGAAAAGGGCAACAGCAGAACACATCAGCTTCTTGTAAAAGAAGCCCCGATTAAGCGTGCCACTCTCCTACTTGTGGGCGCCGAGAAAAGCTCCGTTTGGTGCTGAATGGAAGCCCCAGAGGCTTTTAATTTGCGGGGGTTCATCTTATTATGGGTAAGAAATTGCTTTGTGATCCGATACTTTTGGAAACCAGATTTAAAACATTTCCTTTTGATAGTTGTAGGTAGCTGATTTACAAAGTATGGGCTTTGAATACTATCGAGTTCCACGAACACATTCAGATAAAGCATTTAGGATTTGTTTCAATATCAGTAAGAATGGTCCTCTGATGCAGAAATATTACAAGGTACAGGTAATTAAAGAGGCATTATTATACTGGTTAATCAATCACTGTGGATGAATTTGAGACTAGAAACCTCCAGCCTTCTCTAGATAATGACAATATTCTTGAGGTATAACACACAAAATATTTGAGACCGAATTAGGGGCATGACTACCATTACAACTGCTTACAAAGTATGGAAAATCAGTTCATTATAAAAGCATTCAAGCTTCAAATATTAAGGACACAAGGACCTCTATCATGGTCCCAGCCTTTTCCTTCGCAAGGTGTAATCAGAAAGTAAATTTACGGTAATTACAAGCCATGACGTATCCATTCAATAGATGCAAACTAAGCCTTACAAAATGCAAGCACCAAAAAAAGTTATATCTATCACAGTGAAAGCATTTTCTGCGTTAAAAACGTGTGAGAGTGACGAAATGATTGCTAATTGATGTGAAAATAAATATGGGTGGGGATTCATAACAACCAGGAGCGGATTTATGGGGGATTGAGAGGGTTAGAGAACGACTAGCTTTCATTTACGCACTGGTTGCTGAGTTGAACTGAAAATATGACGCAGCGCTGCTCTACACCATCTAATACTCATTAGCGTCATTGATGTTTGAAGGAAGACGTAACGAAGCGTGACACGACTTTTTCATCAGTCGCAAACCTCTCACGAATGCGCACATTGTTTTTTTTTTCATCTACGCAGTCTTCAGCCTATCAGACCATCTGACTAGGTTGGGACGAAACCTTGTTCGTGCTTCATTAGCAGCTTTTGCATTTGATTCGTTTTCTTTGTTGAAAAACAACAGAATCATGATCAGTCGAGCGTGTTGAACTTTGAGAGGGTTGCAAGAGGGCTGTGTGGCTACTTCTCAATCCGATGGAGATGATTTAAGGTGGATGAGATGACTAAAAGTTGTGGGAGAAGGAGGATACCATCTCTCGATAATTCAGACGTAAGAAAAGCCAAAGGAATGCAAGATTAGTAGTGGTGAAATTGAACAGCATGTTCAACAGCACCCTCGCCAATCCTACATCAAATATGTGTCGAAGAAGCAAGAAGACAAAATACAGGCATGTTGGCCTGAAGAAAGATGTTGTCGTTGCTATTTTTGTTGTTTATCCAGAAAAAGTTTCTGTAAACCGGTTAGGGAAATATTTGTATCCGCCCCTGGTACAAGCACCCTTCAAAGCACGGAGCGACTGTCAGAAATGCATTGTTATATGTTGGGAGAGGACGTTTCGATGCCTTGCCATGTACCTGGGCCGCAGCATGATCATCTTGTCCTAAGTAATTTATTGTAACCTCTACAACCTCCCCTGGTCGGACACACACATTTGCATCAGCAAATAACGATCTTTTGTTTTCTGGCACATAAAATTTGACCTTGTCATGCCCTTTCTTTAAGTTTGGCACAAATTGATGAATATTTTAACTAACGCTACTCAAACTTTAACAAACACATTTTGCCTCTCCGCATCCAAGATCAGCAAAAAGTACAAAATCACAACAATCTTCTTATATTAATAATGTTGAAAATTAAAGTGAAGTTTAGAATTTTACATCCTAACAGTGAATCCCCGCAATCATGTCTGGTTCAAGAATACCCCTGTTTTCAAACGTCCATATATCAGAATACTATTTGACGGAGCATCCTTTTCTTGGCTTTTTAAAATTCTCATCGTACACATTTGAAGCATAGAGATTAGGCTGTGAAATTCTGGTGAGCAAATGAAAGCAGAGAATTCGTATGATCACCGTAAAAACAACTTGAGGTCAGGTCATATCAATTTCTTTTTGCTCAATAGTAATTTCCATCCTTTAATACGATTCTATTACAACTATTAGCACCACGCTCTAACTCGTAATGCGATAAAAAGCTTCTTCCCATACTTTATGAGAACCCCAACGATGAACGTGTAAATAAAATACTAATTTTCAAAAACATCAAACCTTCCAATCACGTATTTATTTGCTCTGTTCCAGTGTAAAAATATAAAGAAACTTCTATTTATTCACAATTTCCACGCAAGCAAATGGGATACGCCAGTCTCCGGTTCCTAACTATTCCTCTAAATAAAACTGCTTTAGTGGGCAAACCTTTGCAGGCAAAAGTAGGCGTAGCCTGGGTGTGTCACAAAACATTTTATGATTCTTGGTTACTTTCCCATATCAGTAACTATGCACCCACCAGATTCAGCAAAATTTTAGAAAAACGAGCTTCAACGCGCACTCATAAGTAAATATCCAATTCTTTACTAATTTTCATCGCATAAAATGGTCATAAATTATCATTAGTTTTAAATTTAATCAAGAGTAAGAAAAAATGGTTCTAGCCTGTCATATTATATATAAAGCTTTTTCTTAAATTGCCACTAGCCTGAATAGAAATTTTAAGCAAAATCTTAAAGATAAAATTTTCAAAACTATTTACGACAATGCTTTAGTCTCAGCTTGTTTTCTTAATTTGTTATTATCAAGTTATTATTCTTAATTTGAGGCTTATCTTAATCAGAATGTTAACAGATTAGGTAACAATTTTTGATAAGGATTTATTTGGAAAACATTATAGTCTATAAGATAAAATGTTGCAACAATATTGGTATGGTTAAAAGATTTCCATTTATTTCAATTCCATGATAACACTGAATAATTGAATAAGCACTATGTGCAAAAGCTGCTTTTTGGCTTGAGGTATATTCAGGGTAAGGATAAAAGCCCCTTACTATGAATTTTCGTCAGAATAAGTTTGAATACAAAAAGAAAGCGACTGAGTTTTTGCAAGGAGGGCACTATTCAACACCATGAAGCACACTACTGCAGCAGTTGGCTTCTTGCCCAACTGTATCTTAGCTAGCAACAAAGCATTTTGATTTGTTAACTCATGCTAACCATTGTTGGAGCAGCTGCTGTGGGCCTAGGATGGTTGTGCCCTTAAAATCACTTCTCCCCATCAATTAAGCGGCCTAGAAAGGACGGGCAATCACTCATCTACGTGCAGTCATCTAAATAATCTATCAGTTGAATCATATCAATAAAAATCGACTGACAGGGCAAAAGGTAGAGCTAAACAGTGGAAGTGGCGAATTTTATCAACAAATCCTACAAACCAAATTTTAATACTTCCATTCTACTCTCTATCAAATCTATGTGTTTAATTGATGAAGATCATTTCGCTCTTTGGTAGGTGTTTTCATGTAGAGGCTAAGAGTAAAATAAAGAGTTTAGGCGGGTTCAAACGTGCGCTGAGAGGCGTGATCAGAGATCAGGGTAATTCAAATAAGAGCGCTTACAGGGTGAATTTGGCGATGGATTACAATGCGCCTTCAACTTTTGCTTAAAATAGCTACATACTCCGATATCAATATTCTCATGCAAACAAAAATAGTTAAAAAAACACTATTTTCTTAGGAAACCTGCAGCAGCGTAAAGCAGGTACTTGAGTTATCATGTCCAATTCATGCCCTATGGGATAATGGCGTCCCTATTTATAATTTAATGCATTAGAATAATGCAACTTTGAATTTTGAAGTTTCTACCTGGAATCCCCTACACCTTTGCTATAATCAGAGCTTAATTCGTTGATTTAGTAAATAAATATAGTATTCACTAATAGCTGCACTCAGAATAATAGACTATAATGGGGCATGTTGAAATCGTCTAGCCATGCATACATTAGCTAGTTGAAGATAGCTTAAGGAAAATAAAAGATTGTAATAAACAATAACAAACCAAGAAATAGTAGGAAATGTTTTCTAGATATTCTTAAGCTTAAAGGACGTTGGTAGTGGAAATGTTCTACAATTTAGCATCTCGGTTCGATATGGATTCCTGCCCTATTCCCTGCAAATAATAATAATTGAGACCTGTGATTGACTCCAGCATTCTTGATATCCTTGCCCACTTTCTATGAACACAAACAACAATTTTTGTAGTGTCCATCATCGAAATGGATTCTAAAGAAAAGTTAAAAGTTAAGGTATTGTCCTTTACAAGCAACCTTGGCGTGGCCACTGTTGGTTTAAAGTGTAAGCAGGCTTGTCCAGGAATGTTCTGGAGATACCCTTTTCTCTGAATCTCTTAGATTTTAAGTATAAAAAAGACCTTTTATTCTAGTATGTTTGGTGCTTAGCAACCGTTTTCTCTGAGAAATAGAATTAGGTTAACTGTCCCGTTTGACATCCCGTATAAAAGGTAACTTCATGTTCAGGCTTTGTGGCTACTTATTGTTGCATTATGATGACCTGTTAAAAAATCCTCAAAATGAACATATCTTTGTTTTTTGTACCATAAGAATAAGCAAAATAATTTAAGGCAATCTAAATACCCACTTGCATTTCTAAGAAGGACAAAAACTTTCAAGTTGGTGTTTTGAGATGAGGTTTCAATCTAATAAATCAATACTTTGTAGCAAATGACGTAAAAACTGCTGCTGCAGCATTTAAAAGCACTGCTCTTCCTAGATTTCCAGACATATTAAAAAAATTACCTCTTTTCCAGTTTCTCTGTCCTTTGATATTGCAGAAATATTATCCCTTTCTCAGGGATTTCCCGGACAAGCATGTTTATACTCTTACATGGAAATGGTCACCCCGGGCAAGCAACATTCTCTTTTGGGAGTAATAGAGGGTTATATGGGAGTTATAACAACGTTTTTAGGCCAGAAGCTAGTCAGCAATCAGTATAGCATGACTTTTTAAAGGTATTCTCATGACTTATTTGGCATGAGTACTAGAAGAACAAGCATTAGATAGTTGTTTACTTTTACCTTGACCTGCCTTGGACTCTAGAGACTTGACTTGCCCATTTGTGTTTTGGGAATATTTATTGGTTTTTGTTCTGTCCTGCAGCAAGGACTAGGAAATCAAAGAATCCTTGTCCCTTATGGGCCAGTTGTTAACATTACTTTACAAAAGACGGCAGAATTGTTGAATGAAGTGAGATAGACGATACTGTGTAAACAGATGGCGAGGCCAGAATAAAAAAAGGCAAAGCAGTCAGTAAGTTTCAGCTTTGATTGTGCAAGTAAATTTTCATAGAATTACGTATATTTTACTAAATTGTACTTCTTGTAGTTGATTATCATGTTTTATATTTAAGCAAACCATGTCTAATGCTGAAAGCAGTTGTTTTTTTGCTGTGTTTCTGGGTGTATCCGTATTAGGCGTGCGTTTGTGCTCACGCTGTGAAATTCAAATACAGATACAAATATATTTAAGTTATTTAATTATATATTTTAAGTGAGACTCTACGTCCTAATGAAAAAGAGATATGAAGACCATTTTTATGCTCCAAATCCAATAGGCTCTCTGACTGTGGGCAATTTAAGCACTCAAAAACTGGATTAATTGTCGCATAAAAAATATTGTCAGCGACGCTGACAATAGTTTTACGATGCAAGGACGCAGTACAAATGAAACGATTTGGATAAAGGAAAATGTGTAATGACAATTGTGATTGGGTTTAAAACTATATTTACGCTCTGACTGCCCACAATGACTTTAGCGTAACAGGCATCCTCAGTTCTGCGACAAGTTAAGAACATGATAAACATGGTATTGTCCAAATTTACTTTCCCCTGCAGCAAATACAACCCATCAAGAATTTCTGAGATCACAACTCAACTTTTCCCTCAATTTACTATTCACTACGGCGTATAAGACAAAAACTTTGCGAAAGCTGCGTCAACTGGTTTAAGAAATACGTAATAACTTAGCTCATGCCTACCACGTGTCTACATCATAATGATTATTCAAATGAAACAGAATGATTATATCAGTCTAATTGAAATCAATAACAGTAATTTGTCAGTTTTTATCCATTGCAAGCCGCTTGTTCCTCTGTGGTTAGTCGGTATCTTTAGTGCAATGTTTCTGCTTAGATTCACTGGTTTTCCTCAATGTTACTGAAAATTAAACTGATGTTTCTCTTTATTGGCCGGAAAATGACACTGGTAAGATTGCTATAGCTGAATTAGCTGTTAATTTTAATGAATATGAAACGGCGCGAATTAGCGGGGTCTTAAAAGATGAGTAACAGAAAACCACGTCATATCTTGATGAGGTATAGCTTTATTGTTATGTTATGGCGCAAAACAGTAGCCTTAAGAAGGCCACAAAAAAATTCATTGGGCGATTGATAAATTTTGAATGTTTTTTAAGTATAAAAGTATAAAAGTAGGAGGGGGCTTACATAAGGGGGGCTATTTCAGACATGACGCTCGTTTTTAACGCTCAGTAACTTTATCGGAGTTTATCTTAACAGCTTATTTAAATTTTATCTAAATCAATACATCAGATGGAAAACGCAGCTTTAATATGAATTTAAGGATGAAAGCCACGTCGAGCCACATTTGATAGATAAATAAGAAGAGTCAGAAAAAAAATATATCTTTTATTTCCTTAATTTCGACACATCCATAAAAAACAGGCCAGTGAAGACTTAATCAGTTAATGGTTTAAGTACTTGGCTACAATGGAAATTATCTGATTTTGCTTCTTACTACTGGGGAAAGCATTCGGCCTAATTGATAACTTTTCCCTGTAGTTGCACTGTTAAGAGATTCCCTGGTTAACATAAAACAACTATAGCTGAGCATTCAGAAGACTTTTACCTTTCCAGTCATCGCAACCCTGACCTGATATTTGATGTGAAACAGAATCTAGTACATTAACCATAAGTGTTGAATAATTCGTAGTGCAGTCGTTGTTTAGTTCCACGTTGCATATCTATTTGTATTGGTCATAGGGTAGTCATTGCTCTTCGCTCCCCATGGCATCTTACCTGTAGTGCTGTATAGTAATTAGCAAGGCATAGTTAGATGTAAGATACATTGTAAACTTTTTGTATTCATAGAAAAAAAAAACTTTTACGAAAATTAAGTATTCGGCAAATATCAAGAGATATTTCATTTCATATTTCATCAAACTAGCCTTGAATTTCTCTGGATTTATTACATTGTTTTGCTTTCCAACCATTTTAAAGAATAATTCCTTGTCAAGGTAAAGAAAATCAGTGCGTTATCATCTCCATCGTTGATTTACATCATCAATTGCATCCAGCATGATAAACTATATATATCAGATCTCTCAGTAAATAAAAGCATACAATTCAAGCAGACCTTTAGAAGGAACGCCGCAGGTGCAGATCCCTGTGGTACACGGGTAGATTGATACGTTTAGCCACCGTTGATTCCGCACTATCATGGAAGGCTCGACCCTGCAAGTAGGTGCAATATGATTGTCGCAACCCAATGATCGTAGAAGGTCCAATGCGCCTCGTCGCACTCAAGCTCAATGGGAGTTGGTAAATTTCTTTTGAAACCAAATATCCTAAAGAATGTTTTTTTGCGTTGTTTGCGGGATCTCACTTCATGCCGAGACTCTTTTGATTGAAAAGTCTAATTGATAGATTCCGTTAGTTCAGGTAGATAAAGATTCTGACTACACCACGTTAAATAGCTTGAAATCTTGAACCTGAGGGTAAAAATTGTCAACGAAAATTAAATGGAGAGAACGACGTACGTCACCCATCCAAACTTGTTCGTTGCTTTTTCGATTTTGGACTTTGACTGTGATTTCTGAGAATCGCAATTCTCAAAATCCTGAATAAATGATGCCAGTTGGTTGATGGAATGAATTTTAGAAATGATTGTATTGAAATTGCAATGCAAGGAAGCTTAAACCTTTAAGATTCCAAGGTGAAAGTTAAAACTTAATTAATAAGCTGCAAACCATTCGTTTATGCAGAAATTTGCTTTTACTTATAAAAATATCTTCACGCGTCTTGGATTGGGGGTCTTTGTTTTGTAAATTTGTGTGATGGGTTGATTTTTGTTTTCATGTATTGTTTTAGATTATTGTTGTTTTAAATTTTGCATTGTTGTTGTCGTTATTGTTGCTGTTGTTTGGCCCCTTGCATGTTTATTGGGCTATGCGCAAAAACGGGACTGGAAGTTTCAGGAAGATCGGATATTTTGTGTTCAACTTTGCAATTTACTGTAAGAAGAACTTCCACCAGCTTGTGGGTTATTGTTGAACTTTTATGGATATCATAACCGCTGCTTCATTTATTCACTGATTTACATAAATATTTTACATTTTACTATTACTCAGCCGTTTTATTTTGCTGTCTTTTCCTTGAACGCCATTTTCTTTCAGACAAGGCTCGATACTACCATTGAAGTAGAAGGGAATGATACGACATTTGGGATAGCCAGTATCGGATAGAAACTGCAAATTTTTAGATGCTTGTTCGCATAAGATGTGTCCTTATTAAAAAGAGACTGTGATGGCTTGGGATTGTAACCCTGTTTCTTATGGTTTCAAACAATTCATTCAAGTATTTTGCTAATGCAATTTTAATTTAAAACTTTAAGCTTAAACAATATTTAAATCGTAGTCACCGATTACATCAACCTACGCAAAACAAACCGAATGGTAATAAAGGACAACATCAACAGAAGGCCACCCTTAAGTAATCACATATGTTTTTATTGGATCTAATTTTCGCGCCAAAAGTAATCCTAGATGAGCAAGGTATATTGCTTTGCCAGGCATATGCCGTAGAATAAGGACCTCCTAAATTGCTGTTTTGACTGATAAAGGGTGTTTGCACATAGTTTTTAAAAACTGTTTCTATCCATCAAATGTCGTGGGAGGTTTATTTATGCTCGGGAATGTACATGTAGAGAAGGGAATCCATGCTCTGAACGGAAATGAGAATTTTTGTTGGTGTACAGGGCACATGACAGACTCTTTGTCCCATAAAACATTCCATATTTGTCAAAGAAGAATTTCCATATTTTGTCACAAAAGAAGAAATTTCGAGCTTAGGGTGTAACCAATAAGTTGGCATCAGTACAACCTTTTGAGTGTTCTTAAAAATGTGTGTGTAAGAGAGGGGTTGATGTTATCGTCTGATTGTCACCATTCCAAGCAGGTTGCAAAAAGCTCTTTATGAGCAATTGACTATTTGATCGATTAGTCTTTCGTCCTGTCCACAATGGAATATAGCAAGGTACATTTTGAGACAAGACTCATGATTAAATATCGTTCAACTATGGATTCCCTCTGAATAAGTTAGACAATGTTTGTTAGCTATTTCCTGTTTTTCTGCCAAACCCATATTAACTGTAGCCATATTTTGGATATTTTCTAATTAACGACAGAGTAAGAAAATAATCCACTGTCTTGACTATTTTCAAAAAGTGTTTGGTTCAAATATGCAAGGGTGTTTTGATGGATAAAAGAGTGAGACTTTTATGAGATTTGAACGCCAAAAAGGGGTCACTAACCAGCACTCTTTATTGCCAACATCTTTACGTCTGTTGGTCACGAGTGGATGGGTGGATGGACGGACTCTTCTCTTAATATTTCAAATTTGCATTAATCCAGGGAAATTAGAACTAAAGACGATCTACAAAATGAACAGTCGAGTTCTTCTCTTTTCAATGCTTTTCCATTTTCTTCCTAAATTGGAATTGTTTATCTAACTGCGGAATATTTTTATTAAATGCCTGCTATAATCTACGCCCATTAAACGATATCTCATCAAAACCATTGCAAGTAGTGCATGACTGTGGTGATAGCATCACACCGTTGCAGTTTGCGCTCATTTTATTTTGAATAGCGCAAGGGCTGCTTCTGCTTCAGCTCCCATTCACTTTATTGCCAAAAAAAACTAGTTTAAGCACGCTAGAAGAAGGTTGCTTAGGTTCTTAAAAATTCTTACGCACTTTTCTTTTTAATATTGGCTTAATCAATGAACAAAAAAGCTTGGATTTTAGACAGCAAAAGCATCCAAATATTTTGCGTTCTGTACTGATGCAAGTAGTTCGATAAGTATATGTTACAACTATTTTTTGACCCATATGGACCTTTTCAAAACATATAGTACATGCTTCATTCTTTATTCTTATCAGTAACAATAGCATTTGCTCTATAATTCATTCCTTAATTCTCCATTCATGTTGCAGCTGATGCTCAAAATATTTCTGTTCTATTAAAAGAAATGTTCTTTTTTCATCTCGCTTACAGGTCTATGCTCTCTTCTACATACTGATCTTTCTTCAAAGCAAAAAGCATTTGTTATGCTGTGTTTAGTAAAGAAGGAGACGTTTATTTGCATCCCAGAGAAATATAGGCTTTGTAAGCTGTATCTTAATTTCATGCACTTATTTTCTATCCTTCTAGATTTTTCATTTATCATTATTTACACACAATATCCCTTCAGCTATTTAATTAACGAAACAAGTTCTAATTATTATCAAAAATACAACTATAATTACTTAAAAAAGAAGTGTATTGCTGGTGTTAGTAAAAAGTGTATCGTCAGTTTGAAGTCCTTTGACTATAACTCAACCTTTTGAAAGGATCAAATAAGGTGGAAAACACAGTGGCAAAATGGTGAGGGTCTGGAGGTATCACACAGCTACTGGAACATGATGCTGGCGTTCACGCCATTGTAATTATCGGCAAGTTTATGAAACCAAATCAAACTAAACTTTGATGGTACCCATAATTATGGAAAGTATACTACGTGGATATTCTCATCAAACGCCTCATTTAATATCTCGAGCGCCATTCGTTCGAACTGCCCTGTCAAATAATCAGTGGAATTAAATTAAGGGCTACTTTGAAGTATAATGCGATGTCTTTGGTATCACTTTTATGTTCTCTTGTTTATAGACTTTATCTTAAAAGATATTTTAAATTGGGCATGTTAATTTGCGTTCTCTTTTATTCCAAGTGCTTTAGTTTGGTTTTTACATAAACAGGTCAGATTGACAAAAATATTTCGTTTCAACCTGTTCACCCACTATGATTGCTATTAAATGAAACAAATTGACATTTAAGACTCACGATGAACACGTTAATCAAATGCTTCGATTTTGGAATTCCTTAGCAGTTACGAATCCAATAGTAGAAATTCCTAATCCTGACATCTACCCAAATACAGCAACCCCATAAAAGCACTCCTTAAATTAAGAAATTTATATTTTCTTATGTAAACCACCCATCTTTCTATGCGTTTCACGCTTTACCAATAATACGTTTTCCTTTGGTGAAATAACAACAAAGAAATGCCTCAAACTGTTATGCTGGATGATATGAATTGAATTCGATATAGACATTTTACGATCTATTTACACCCTAATGAATAATTACAAATATTCCATACAAATATTCTATGTAACAACAATGGGTCTCCTCCATAATGACTGCTTACATAACTAATACACAAATGTTCGTATTAAAACAAAGAGGTGATAATAACTAACACTGAAGTGTTGTTTATGTCACTTTAAAAGCCACCCTCATGAGGGTGAAGTATGCTACTAATGGCTTCAATTAGCGATTCAACTTTTATCGTTGATTACTATTTGCAGTTAACTGCGATGTGACGTGTGAAATTGAGTTCAGAAATTACCCTATAATGTCTAGCTAGACATCAATAACTGACACCTTCAAATTCATTGGAGTAAAAATCAGGGGCATGGGAAGGGTAATGCAATGCCAGTAGAATCAGTGTCATTTCTACAATCTGATCAAAACATTTGGGAAAAACATGACTAAGGCAAATAGTTGAGCAGGAAAGTTTGCGTCAAATCCAACCAGTGAATCGGTACCAAAATCTACCTAAATCTAATAACAAAGCATTATATATTGTTTTGCAAATACATAAAAAAACATGGCAGTTTTTGTTGCGAGCTATCGGGGTTGTGTAATTAAGAGTTGGTTGATCAAGGATTTAGCTAAGTCGGATAGCTTTGGGTAATCGAATCATTCAATCAACATAAATAGTGGTTCTGTTTGATTGGCAGCGATTGCTGCCAGTTTTAATGAAATTCTTGGGGCCGTACAATGCTTTGGAAACACATCAGTTAATTGTCCTATACAGGGTCCGTTTACAGGAGTTAGGGCATTTTGATGCCTGTTGGTCAAATGTCCCGGATAGCAAAAGATTTATTCGCGTACAATCTTAAAATGGATACACTTTGTCACAAAGACAGATTGTTATCTAGTTTCTATGCTGAAAATATAAGCAGTAGAACCGGCTTGGTCATTCTTGCGATGCCATGGAAGGCAAAATAGCAGCTAACTGAGTACTTCTACCAGCTAAAGAGTAGATAATTCCATTGATCTAATGTCGAACCATCTTTGGCGTCTTTCGGCTCTTCTTGCGGCTTGCGTTTGCTCAACCCGTCAGGGAGCATCTTGAAGGCGAAGACCATACCATGAAACTCTTTCAAGGACTTACGTTACCCTTGCGCATCTTCGCTCTCTCTTGTGTGACCAACCAGGATTACCTCGAATTCTGTAAATTTAGAATATACTTGATCAGTATCTCGATTCTAGTTATAAAAACGTTAGAATTGATCTTTTTACACAGCAAAACTTATTTAAGGCGATTAAAACGTCTGATTAAAATGCAATGGAATCTAGATTCAAGACGAGTACTCAACATTCATAGTGCCGAAAAGCTAACCGTTGATCTATCTTTCTTGAAAATAAACAATGCTTAGACTAGGCGTGGTATTTTCACTAATTTTTACTTTTTTAGCTACCTTTCCTACGGGTGCATATATTCATAAACTTTTTATGTCCAACAATTCCAAGATATGCTTAAAGACCCCACTAGTCAAAGTTAGCGTGCAACTGACATTCATTAAAAAAAATACAAAATTAATTTGCAATCCAGGGATAAATTCTAATAATAATTAAATTTATTTCAAACTTCGTTTTGCAAAAAGTCTTAATCTTACAGAAGAAATCTCACTGGGAGATAACTTCTGTTTGACTGCATCCATAAAAGCAAAGATGACAATGGTAATGGTTTCTATCGAACAGATCGTCGGACGTAAGCTCAAAATCATTTGAGGCGCCAGAGCGCCGCTTGACGGTCAACCCCCGACCCTTTTTGCCACCGACTAAGGATTCCTCTCCTATTGGCGGCGTGGAAAGATCTGACCGATGGCCAGCTTTTATCCTACCGAACTTCGGATCAGTGCACGTTTTCAATATTATTGGGCAAATGTTATCTATCCCTTCAAAATAAGCAGCCGGTATGTTAAAAGGGGGGCAAAGCATTTTAGCGAGCCATACTTTTTTTGGTACCGACTTGGCTTCAGGATAAAGGTTGAGCGATTTGAAAAGATGTCGCTTCTAGAGGGGTTTTTAAGAAGAGGGGTTTTTAAGAAATTACGAACATTTCCTTAGGATGGGATGTGAAACATTTGAGTAAAGTGAACCAATAAAATTTCGATTTAACTTGGATAGAACAGTGAATACGTCAGTTGAAACTTAAACCACGGTCCTGGTGAATTCTCTCATGGATTAGCTCAAAATTTCACGCAAAATAGCTAATCGCACAGGGAGGAAAATTTTGTGCAGTGCCAATTTTCCGCATAGGCCCAAGATTGAAGTCTCTAGTTGAATGTGGTCAAGGCCTAGTAAAACCTAAAATTTTACCGTGACAGTTGTAGCCAGAGATAAAAATGTTTTTCTGCACACTTAATTGCTAATAAGGACTGCACAGGAAGGCTTATGATAAACATAATGTTTCTTGTTTTCGAGGCTTTTGATACTTAATTCCAATTTAGTTTTTGTACTGAGACGGAAAGGTGACAAAATTAATATCCTATGACGTCAATCGTAAATCCGCATTCCAAACCATTTCATGAGTTTGATTAATATAGGTATGAACAGCATAGATGTAGATATAATACCAATTTTAAACAGTATAGAATATTCAAGCCATCTATTGTCTATACATGACCATTTAGAACAGAACTGGTTAGAACAATTTCTTGGGATAGATTTTTAGAATAATGCTCGCAAACTCATTCCATAGCCAATAGGAAAAAATCTTGGATGAGTACCAAACCAAAAAACCCTGGACTAATATGGTTCTTGAATTTGTATTATCGGAGCCCTAAGCATCATTAACAGTTTAACATACAAAAGAAAACGCCTTTTGGCAGTCCATATTAAACATGTCTGCAAAGACTGTGTCCTGCAAAACAAGGCTATTTCGTGCACGTTCAGCCTATGGGGGCGTGTCTGCCTTTGAATTTGTTTCCAATGTGATATAGCGATAACGAGTTGCTTTTATCTGTTAATGTACAAGTCTCAAAGTGTCAGAGAACACTTCGTATCGCGTGCCAGATATAATCTACTTTCATAGACACGATTAGAGTAAATTATCAACAGATGGGCCAGGAAGATTACAAGGAACAAAGGCTAAAAAGACATAACAAATTCAGCATGCAAATAACTCCTAGTGATCGAAAATATTTGCCAGTATTTTCAAGCATGAGTTGTGTTGGAAAGCAAAGAGAGAGAGAGCAACATTGGCATATTTTCCCTAACCGCTGGATAAACATTGAAAGGTCCCTCTTATACGCAAGCTGAAAGGGGAGAATTTTCCTTAGCACGACCTCTGCTTAAATAATAATTTTTTGATATACGCGATCATGTTTTTACTTCATATCATAATTCACGAGAAACGTTCATTTTAAGAGAAATTGCTTCACATCCTAGCTTAGTCCCTACCTACCCTCTTCACCTTGTCTTTCTGACTTTCAAGGCCTACAAAGCCCCCTTTCAGGTAGCTGAAGAAAGCGTTCAGTAAACATTGGTCAAAATAGAAATTCTGAAGATTTTGAGGCATTTCGATTGGACGCAAACCACAAATTACCAGGCCAGGCTAGCTAAAAATGCGATGATAACATGTTCAACTGAGACCAGCAAAACCCTTTACCTAATCGACTGATATTTCGTGATAACCTAGAACGTCTGATAATTTTTACAAGAAAGGATATACCTTTCATTTTAAGAGCCAAAGGTCTGGTGTGGTAAAACAGGCAATATTTTAAACCCTTGAGTCTGCTAGAAGCTAATTGTTAGCTCATTTTGAGCTAGTTTCTTCAAGGACGGTGATATAGAATATCTAGTGATACACCTGGCTACAAAAGGAGCTCGTTGATAATCCGGCAAAGTATTCAAACAGAATTCACTTTTCATCAATGAAATCGTTGAAGTCGTGTTTAACCGCAATAAGAGATTCATAAACTCTGCGCTTTTAAGTTATTAAAGGTACATAGAAACTCTGTTATCCATATCCGTAAATGTAATAATTGCCCTTTGTTTCACGAATTCGTGTTGAACTACTTGCTCCTAGAAAATATTGATTTTAAACCGTGAGGCGAAACTGTTGGGAATTTCCCCAGCAGCCTTGCAGAACAAATAACGTATTTGCAATTCCAATATTCTGCAGACTCTTTATCACTTTAGTTTGCTTTACTATGCAAATATTGCAAGCTGAGAAATTTGTTGCATGGTATATCGATAACATAGCACAGGACAGTGTTTATCTAGCATATTAAAATAAAAACCAAAGCAGATAGCAACACTCCTACCTGTTTGAAATTCTTCGAACTTTCTTGCACTTGAGCCCGACATCACATGCACAATAGTTTCCAAGTTGCAGCAGCGACCCATCGAAAAGAGTGCAGGCGTCCCCTTCTTTCAAAACTTTCCGACAGACTTTCTGACCTGAAGCCGATTTCGCACAGCAAAGTCCACGTTGGCAGTCTTTAGTTTTACGGCAAAACGACCCCTCGGTTCCGAACTGCTTGATTGGCTTGCAAAAGCCAGAGATACAGACGTATCCTTTACAGCACATGTGATTTCGCTTGCAAAGCTGACCGCCCCAGCGGCATACATGGCAAGTCCCCATCCGCTTGTAGCAGAATTTGCCTTTTCCGCATTGTTTGTCCTTGCGACAATACCGGATTGGCTCACGCGCCTGGAATCAAAATGATACAAAATTAACTGTTAACGAAATAATTTCTAAATAAACAGCTAAAAATACATTTCTTTATTCATCACGGATTTATAGAAACTTTACTTTTCTGCTAAAAGGTAGATGGCAACAACTTTAAAACAAAAAATCGATAGCTTCTAGCTCGCTTTAACCGCTGTAGTTGATTCCTAAAAAATACTGATACTTGCAGCCAAAATTAACTTCATACTCTGAAAACACAGAAAAACAAACTCTGCAAATCCTTACCCTTTTTGCAGTCCTCTGTATCCTGTTAAGAGCCTGTGTTTTATTGTGCAAGTCATAAACCGGTCTCACTGCCGTGTACCAACTTGCGTAGCAAATAGTTAAAAACTGTGAAAATAACACGGTTAGCAAAAGTGAATCCATCCTGCGCGACTGTTCGTATTTAAGTGTGAACAACAGTACATGAATAGGTTTTTCGTTGGCTGAGAACCTCGTTCAGCTTGATTCTATTTCTATGCTAGTGAATGCCACGGCACTACACGTGTGATTAACGACAACATTTTCACTCGAGTCTCATGAATAACCAATCAATTGCTTTCCTGTTTGAAAAGGCTCGCCTGCTGTAATATTCAATTCTTTTTAAATAGGAGGTGGGTCCAATAAAGGAGGTGAAAAGTGATTGACACTTCAGGCGTTATCTCTGATTGGGGGCAATAAAACTGTCTGTCGTGGGAACACTCAAATGCTATCTAGACCGAAACATTACATTAACTATAAGTTCATTACGACTGTTGCTAGCTGGTCGATTTGCTCTACAAGGGCCGTGTTCAGATGGACGATTTTCGACGAATATTAAGTCGATTTTCTTAGGTCTTGTGGGTGGTAAAAACAACAACAGCAGGAAGCATTGTCGGAGAATTTGAATCGATTGTACAGAGTACTACAAGATCAGTGATTTCATTATGAAAATTAAGTGAACAAAAAATGGATATTCGAATAGGAAATGGGATGGGAGGAAATCCAAATTTGGCAAGCAACAATTTGCAAAAAGTAATCAACATTTTACAACAGGATTCAAAAAGTTAGAATGAAAGCGAGAATAAAGATATTTTTAGACTACAATTTGATATTCTAAAGTTACAGTCAGGAAAATATTTTTAGAATCAATGTATCGAGTTTCGTAGTATAATCGTTTTTTATAAGAAACCCTGTTCTCCTTCGAGTTATCATTAAATTCTTTACACTTAGTAAAAAATAGTAATTAACCTATTCAAACCAACTATCTACATAACAGAAAATTCTATTTAAAAAAAGAAGTCAATTCCATGACCCTGAATATAAATAAAAGTTTTTTTCTATTTGCATACTGTTTCACGTATGTGCAGTTCTGTCCATCCCGATCTTAAATCATTCTTCTACATGCCATTGCTGGACTTGCATTTTCATTCAAGCGAGGGTGTCGCTAGAGGTAAGCGCCGATCCTCCTCCTCCCCAATCATGTGCCTGGTAGCACAGCGTTGATCAGGTTTATTGGTTATTTTCGGCAAATGGTAAAGTTTGTTAGTGTTGTTTGGTTTTGCGTATAGTGTAATGTTAATTAAAGGCGTAAAAGATTATAGCATTGAAATTAGTTATGAAGGGAAAACGCTCTAATGCTAAGAAAATTCACTGCTTTTAGGGAAAGGGACAAATATGCAACTCCTTTATCCGACCATGCCCCAAAGCCACGCCTTACTGTTGCTATTTCCAACGATGTTCCCTCTCAAAACAATTTTAAGTGGGCCTCCCCCTCCCCTTTTAACGCAGTCATTACCTTGACCAATTACTACTAGCGTTTCTAAAATAACCAACTTAGACACATAATTGATCAAATTATGACCCGCATAAAGATACCCATTTAGCATACATCAATTTTATACGCCTCGGAAGAGTCCCCCTCTCCCTCGAAGCGCCCCGTTTTGATAATATATCGTCAAAGCGGACGTAATTGATATTTTTGTAACCTTTCCTCTATATCGCTTCATAACCTTTTCATTTTCATAGGATTTTTACTGATTCCCTTCCCCTTGTATTCTCTATTTCTTCAAATGTTGTATTCATATGCCTAATCACAAATATGGAGGGGATTGTGTCTGTATATCTACAAAATTGAATGAGCACTCCTTAAAAAGCAGATTTGTAAATTGGTACCCTCCCGATTGAGCACCTTCTCGAAGGCTCACTTTCAAATGAGGAAATGCGGTATTGAGAACATGTTCTTCATTTCTACACACGTGTCTATGAACAAGATAATTTACTAGCCCAAGCATTCTTAAAAATTATCAATCTTTAGCCTCAATTTTTTTTAAAAATAATGTTGATCTTGAAACCAGAAACGTGATCTAATTTTCTCAAATTGTTGAGCGGAAAGTCATTTCATTTGCAATTTCAGTTCTTTATTAAATCAAAAAGATTGCCTACATTTTAGAGCTGGCAGAGAGGTGACTATCTAGCTTGACCAGCTATAAGTTATAGTTCATTTTAGACCTCGTTCATTCATTTAAGATTCTCGTAACGAGAAAGCATTTCGTCATTGCTTGCTCTTAGACACATAAAGATAAGCTGAATAAAAAAGAAGATGACCAATGGACGAAATGAAGGCGTTGCTCCATTTAATATAAAGTTATTTAACCAGTAGCGTAGCAAGGAAGGCACGGAGAGAGGTAACTCCCTTTAGCTAGAAAATAAATTTTGAGGGATCATTTTTGCTCATATGATTCATGCTCCTGAATTTAGGGTAATCATTTTTAGCATGACCATAAATTGTTGATTATTATTTTCAAAAACAACTATTCAGGTAAACATGTCTTTGTTTCATTTAGTGAGCAACAGGGATAATTGTCTAAAATCATGCATAAGCCTTTATTAGGTATTTATTAGATATGGGTAATATCAAATTTTAGGGTATACATTTTGTATGGTTTATAAATTTTGTTTGGGGTAGGCTTTTTGGAAACTTCATAGATTTTAGGGCATGGCTTCATAACTTAATATGCCACACATCGTCACAAGCCTATCGAAGTTACCCCCCCCCCCCCCCCCACCCGAGGAGCACATGCTTCCTAATTGTCCTAAACTATTTCTCTCCAGAAAAACGAAGGAATATTGTTAATTGTTTCATAGGTTCTTGCTTCTAAAAGAGATGACTTTGGCTACGCAGTATGTCGCGAAGTAGTTACCTATACTGGTGCTTCCATCAGTATATCTACTAAACGTATAACTACTGGATTTATAATGGATATATATAACTACTGGATTTCGGGCAGCACCAACATAGAGGGTGCTAAAAAACCATGGTGGCACTTCCTAGTTTTCCAACTCTTGGCAAAATTAGGCTGCAAAGATGATGTAGACGTCTCCTTACATGGGCGAAATCAATATCTTATGACAGTTCATTTCAGTTCATAGTGCAATTCAGTTCATTTATTATCAAAATTCCATCTAAACCCAACTCTATATAACACATATCTGGTTAAATAAATCTGAATCAAATGTAAAACGAGAAAAAACTATTAAGAAACAGGGACGCCGGAGCATATTTTCGAGTGAGGGGGCTTTGAAGATTGGGTGTGGTTACTCAAGTTTATGCTGGTGCACCTTAGAATACGATAAAAAGTTCAAGACCTGTCCAAGCTTTGTGATGAGGATAATGGCAAGAGGAACACACGTCCAATAGGCATAGGTCACATTGCCCTTTATGTAGTGCGATTGGAAACATATGACTTCAACATAACATAGCGGCAAAAATGTGAGGGGGCACCTCGATTCTAACAAGGAAATATCAATTGAAACTGATGCAGAAGACCCATGAAAGCACATTAGATGGATTTGAAATCTGATAAAATGGGTCTGGACCTTAATTAAACGACCTACAGTATATGATAAATTTGATATCACGAGGAGATTTGATCACTAATGCACGACCTGACGACAAAAATGTTGTGATACAAAATTTCAATAGTCAATGTTTTATTAACCGTCCAATGCTTGCAGTCAGAATATACCGTATTTCTTCTAAATTTTCGTCATTTTTGGAGGGGTGCTCATTGGAGGGTGGCGCTCATTAGAGGAAATGCGGTATTCTGTACGAGTACCACCCCAAAATTTGATATTATAGAAGCGAGAAATCTTACCAATGATTAGAACTAGATGTATCCCGATATTGGATTAGCCTTCCTCCTCGAAGACATAACCCATTTTTGCTGAGTGGCGCCGATTTATCCCTGGAAGAAAACTTTAAGTCAGGCAATTAAATATGTTTCGTTGCTTGTAAAGGTCAGCTATCTAAAAGAGTGCACATAATAGTGAAATAAGTGATGACATAAAAACACAGTCTGCTATTGTGAACCTAATTTAAATAAGCTTTGACAACGCTTTTAAAGATCTACAGAGGAGTTAGGGCTATCCCCTTCCATCTTAATATTGATCCCTGTGAATTGGAATGAATCCATTCCAAGTAAAATTGCTTTATTGTTTTGTAATTGCAGTTTCTTTACAACCTTATCAAGAATAATCATACATTGAGTTTAAAAGAGTCATAGACTTAGCAAGAAACTGGGAAGGGACCAAGTAAAATGCCACTTATCTTTACGAATATGGGCTAAATTGCCCTTTGGCTGCTTACTGTGAAATTGAGGGATTCTCTCGAATTCGCCCCTCACTTGAATTGCTTCCTACTTCCTCAGGGAGATATTAAAGATTATATTAATTAGCAATATTCTGTATTGAACAACAGGTTTCTCTAATGAATTTATTTCCAATAAATGTTAAAGGAGGAAACTTAGTCTCTTCCATTGCAGGGACAAAGCATTTTCTCCATGTATGTTCGATTTGAGTGTCTCGGCTCAAGCAATACGACTTGTCTCATTCAGTGGTCGTTATCTTACTATCGGAGTAACGGCAAAATTCAATTTATTGATTGCTTCTATAATCTTTTAATTCAATCTAGCTTGGGCTGGACATAACAGCATTGATAGTTAATGAGCGCGTAATTGCCAAATTTGTGGTCCACCTGATTGGGCTATAAACTGGATTAGACTCCAGCAATAAACTTAGACGCTCCGCGCGGTCAATCAAATTCTATATGCGTCTGATCTCATAATAATTCTCTTTGTCATGTTTCTACCTTAAGGCTTTGTCAGAGCTGCCAATGACAGCGAAATGCTCAAACACGCCCTTTAGTTTCCCATTTTGAATTGCGGCTAAAGTCATTTCAAGTGCAACAATAAATGACATGCACAACAGACTTTTTTACTTCATGGTTGAAACGCTTGAATTCTGCTGGATTATCCTTTATCAAATCTCTCCATTCATGCCTTCCTGTTCTATATTTAATTTTTAAGGATTTTGCTTAAAATGGACGTTTTCAACATGTCTCTTGTACAAAGTTTTTTCCATAAGAGGGCCAGCAAACAAACTTCAAAATCACATGAAAGCGACAATTTCTTAAATTGATAACTAGAGAAACAGCTGCATGTGTTTGCATCGGGTTTTTATTTGTTTATTGAATTGTTCGTTTTTTTGTCTATTTGTTTGTTCGTTTGTTTGTTTGTTTGTTTATTTGCATAGCCATGATAGCTTCAGCTCTTCAACCTGTCCTACAAAAAAACATGCAACCTTGCAAAATAAACCAAAAATGCAAGATAGGTAAAATCCAGAGAAAACTTAGGCAGAGAAATTTAATTATCTTTATGGATAAACAAACGAATTGAAAGACATTCACTTACGCATCTTATAAACCATGGCTTCACCTTTGGACATGAAGAACTCAGCTCTGTCTGTTCTCTGGTTCCTGTTTGAAGATTATTAAATAGATTGCTTGCATACTTAAAGTACTTTCTCCAACGTATCTTTCTATTATTAGAGTTCATTATTGCTATCTATTAATAACTCTATTTTGGAGTAGCAAATATGGGAGTTTGTAGGGGTTTGACACACCTGCTATAATTTCACTAACCTGTCCTGGAAATTATTTGACAGCGATGAAATCTGTCCCATTCTTACTTTGAATGTTTCTATTTTAATGGTCCTAAACGGTGCTGCATGGTGGTGGTATATCACAGTAAATATAGAAATACCATTTCTTGGAGGCACCTTTGCTCCAGTCTCAATAAGTATGGTATGTGCTATTTTGCCTCTTATTTGCACCAACTTCCAGTAGAACTATTGTTCTCTTAGGGCAAAACCTCTGCTCCTTATTATCAAATTTGGTTCTTTGAACAAACGCACTTGCATTTAGGTCCCCTCTGGCCCAACTTGAGTTTCTCCATCTTAAGGAATTTAATATTTCGTCCAAGATTTTAAGTTTTACTTACTAAGACTAAGACTGAGTTTTACTCAATAGATGCTGATTATTGCTGCTAAATCGTAATATTTAATTTGAACACAGTGTTGAAAATAGCAGTTTTTGAGTTTGTGATACGCTGACCAAGGTGCTACAGCGCTTAGTAGCCCTGATCATGTGATTGACCTTGGTACAGCATAAGCCTTTGTGATGAGGCAGCTTGTTTGAAATGTAACTTGCCGCCAATTAATCTGTTTGGATCAAATAGGCTCTACGTGAAAGGGGAGCTAAAGAAGTATCCTATACAGGATGAAATTGTTCATTCATTTTCTCTATTCATGATCCAACATAATTGATTTGGGACGAACGTCATTAATTACTTTTTGGCCATAGATTTGTAAAAAACCTGGAACAAGGGTTTCTAAAGACTTAACAAAATGCCCAATAATCGGCTTTCTTGGCTGAGATTGAGTGTTAGATTACATTATTCTCGAAGTTCTCCCACATTAAGTGGAAACTCAAACATCAATGTTTATTCTCGCATGAGGTTCTAACGTCAGAGGTCTTCTAGTCTAAATAAAAAAGGATTGAAAAATCCGTTATTCAAATCCTAAGGACGTCTAAGGAGATCCCCTAATAATAATAAGGAATATAGATGGTGTTGGGGGTTAGGGATAGTATAAGGGAGAAAACGTAGTTGATGGTTCGACACGTTGAACATAAAACACCCTTGCTCAGAGCTTTAAGAAGTCATCTATGCTGAGGAAGTGCACGTTTCACATGTAGGAAAAAAATTTTTCAAGCAGTTGAATGGCTGTTCATCTCCAAATTGCCTATTCATAGAGAGGTTTTTCACGGTACTCGTTGATATCCTTGGTGCTGATATAACGTTGAAGTTAACCATGAAAACCTGAACTATGACAAGGTCCAAATCGATCTTATAAATGTTTAGCATATTTGAATTTTATTAAAAGTAGCAGAGAAATTAGTTTATCATTTGATTAAGATTGATGGTGGACTGAAAAGAAAAAGAGTGGAACTAATGCTATAATGATATTTTAAATTGCTTCGAAAAGGTTATAAAAAGATGAACATCATCCGAAATGAATAAGGCCAGAAATAGATTTAGTAAATTGTAAGCTTCTTTATTTGTTGAAACGTTAACATTGCACGCCTGTTTTTTTATTAAGAAGCATTCTTCACAGAGGACCTCAAAAAATTAATTTAAGTTCCTTTGGGCGTTATGAAATTAAGTAAGAAGCTCGGGAATTCTATTTTTCTGTTACATTTACAATCAACCAATTTTGGCTTAAAGGCGTAATTGGATAAATTTTTGGATGGATTTATAACTGTGAGATTTAACTCTTCGAGGCTGTTTGTAATTTGAGCCTTTAATTTTAAGGATTGAGAGAGTGCCAACAATTTTGAAATGGTTTTCTACTTAAGACGTAATTGCTCAATAAGAATAATGAACAATTCAAGGCAAATGCTCATTATTTACCTTGAAATGAATTACATTCACGGTGACCCCTTCAACCTTAACTTAAATTAGTGGTTCTGTTAAGTGTCGGAATCTGCGACTGTGTCATAAATTTTTTGAAAATATAATACTGTGATATGTATGTGCAAGACTTATCCAAGGTCCCATCATTAGACAAGTTTAAATATGTGAAGAGCCTACGAGGCACCACTTCATATGTGCTTCCCAATTTCTACTTTTGATAACATTTACATATTGCAAGGCAAACTTGGCAGTTAAAAGTCACTTTTTGCTACCTGGTGTGTACATCTTTATGCATTGAGAGGGTAAAGGGTGTTTCTTGCAGGCCAAGAGCGCTACAACACTTCCAACACAGACCAGGAAGTGCCCCTCCCTTCGATCCCAAGCGAAGACAGTGTAAGTAGAGCGAATTTTCCCAAATTTCATGGCCTTCATTCTCTGCTGCATCCCGCTTCTTGCAATACCTCTGCGTAATTGGAAACTATGCCAATATCACATACATTATCCTTAACTTTAAGAAATTATTCCATGAAAAAAAATTACTTGTATTATCTTGGTGTGCTGTTAGTAATAAATCCAAGGGCTTGAATTACAGAATACACCTCGGTCTGTTTATGGACTACTCCTCCACAACTCCTTGGATTGGAAAGATCAATTCTACATTTTCTTTCTTGATCTCCATTTTGATTTTAAAACTCTTGTTATTTTGGATTGTAATATGGTTTTAATGATTTGCTGATAATGGTTAGTTATTAATATGATTTTGATAGTTTTTATAATTGTGAATAGGCTAGTTTTAGACTCTTTTGCATTATTGTTTATTCTTGTAAGTTTTTTGAGTGGAGAGCCCCTTCAGCATTGCCGAAGGGCCACCCTCCATAAATATGTTAATGAAATGAAATGAAATGAAATGAAATGAAATGAAATGAAATGAAATGAAATGAAATGAAATGAAATGAAATGAAATGAAATGAAATGAAATGAAATGAAATAAATGAAATGAAATGAAATGAAATGAAATGAAATGAAATGAAATGAAATGAAATGAAATGAAATGAAATGAAATGAAATGAAATGAAATGAAATGAAATGAAAGGGCTTCTTTGGAGAAGAACAGAAATATTATAATCTAAATTTTTTCCTTTCATATACTTTTTTTGAATGAATCTTAACCATTGCTAGCGCAAACTGTGTTTCTGAGCACTTTCTTAAAATGAATGAGTTATGAATTCAAGGATCACCCATGTTGAGCTGTCCTATTAATACAGATATTATGGTTTCATGAATTGCTGCTAAAACTTTAACGAAAGTTTAAGCGATATCATTGATATTCTATGGAGATTTTATCTTCGATGGACAAAACAGTATGAAAATGTTAAGCTTCTTCTCTATTGGGCTCAAACCTATTAATCTGGCAAGTCCTGCTTGTTGATTGCCCTAGGCTACTTTATGTTGATTTACCGCACATTCATAAGCTCATTTTAATTATTTATGGCAGACTAGCTAATTAACTCGGAAAACCAAGAATTCTGAGAGCCCGCTAATTGAAATTAAGATGTAAAAATGTAATTTTAATAAACACGTAAATTGCAGAATATTGTTCAAATAACGGTTTTTTGTTTAAAAATAATTTAAAAGCAGTTTCGTCAGATGCTGTTTCTTGTTTTTTCAGGCTATGTATTTTGTTTGCCCTACTTTTCTAGAAAGAAAGTGCAAATTTAAATCTTTACATTATGAGCCATGCTTTTTATATTTAATGTGACGGTGGTATTGTATCTAAATAGTTATGTACAAAACATCGAAACCCCACCGATTCAAATTGTTTCGGAGCTTCTAATTTGGTAACTGGGAGTGATGGATGTCGAAATTACTTTCAACCAAGTTTCAATATGCAACGTATTGCAGATCATTTATACCTTAGTAGACAGAGCTATGAGCAACCTCACTTTATTCATAACTCTCCGCCAGAACCTGTTAGAGAGAAACGATTCCTTCAGCATGTATTAATCTCATAAGGAGAATCTCTTACCTACGTAAATTATTAAATTTTGAAAAAAGTTTCCTCCCTATTCTTCGATCTTTATCCACATCCGAGGTAGCAATGCTGAATTTTTCTCTCTCGCTGTGTATACCTACTGCGATACGTAAACTTTGAAATTGGATTATGGAATTGGCTTTGTTAACTGGAGTTGAATAGCACTCTTGTGGTAAAGCATTCCTTTCCTTCGTTGCTAGCAACGCTCCATGGCTGGCCAAAGAAGTCAGCTGTGGATTCATTCATAACATCCTGTTTTCAAATGATCATCTGATTCTTATCAGTAAGTGCTTAATGTGAACATAAACTCTGCCCCAATGAACTATACAACCTAGCGCTAACTAACCAGTTTCGCTGCTGCAGCATTAAAATCAATCTAATCTTTGCCATAAGAAATCTACGAACGAAAAAAGATATTTACCAATTTTGATAGAACCTTCGTGACTTCAATTTCTAGATGTTTTTCAAACTTATTTTGGATCTCAGCATTCAAAGATGTTGATAGTTGTTTAATTGATGTTAAATCTTTTGCAAGAATTTGCAGGAATTGTGAGGATTTACACTCTTCTTCTGCTGCAAGTCTCTAGACAGTCTTAATTAGCTAATACCGTAATAAACCTAATAATTGAAGTGTTTATGATAAGTGCACTTTATGATGCAGTTTATAATATGTGTTATTTGTCAAAGGTAAGATAAACCCAAGTAAGGAAACAATCGCAGGCTTCAAGTATTGAGCTTTTTCGAACACTTTCTTACCAAATACTCAATGTCATTGCCTTCCCTAATTTCAGTATTTTGCGTTCTTCATAATCATTTGAAGACTGAAATTTTTCCAAAAATTAAGTCTTGAATCTATTTCTTTTCCAGCTAAGCAGGTAAAATTTTTGAGCAAAACCTAATCGCATACACACTGAGGTTGGAAAAATTAAGTTTTTAATCCTTATAAGGCAGTGATGGCGCCAGGGGGTGGCAGGAATTTGGGCTCCAGCCCGCCCCCCTTTCAGAGGTAGTTAGCCCTTCTGTTGGAAGTGTTTAAAGAAAACAATTCTGATAGTCGGAGCGAGAAAGTTCCAAATACGCCTGATTTTTTCGTTTTCGTTTCGCCCCTCTATCAGAAAGCCTGGCCCTTTCATCGGAGCGCCACCACTGCTGTAAAGTTGTTTTAGGAGCCGAATACTTCTCTATTTTGAGCATTTTCTGATAAATGGTCGATATAAGATTAAAGGGAAATGTCAACTCATTACTATAATAGTATCAATCAATTGCTTATTGGTATTGGTTTTGCATGGGGCTAAAACACTGCAAAATGTATCTATGCAATGGTCTTACTTAATAATGCTATATCGATAAGTAATTTGTCCTACGGCATCAGTAAATCATCAGAAGATACTCAAAAATAGTCGTTATCAAAGCTTAATTAATACCATATCCGAGGTTAGAAGACAATGTAAATTGCAGATGAGTTCGCCCTGCCCATCACTGTCGGGGTTAGTCGCAAAAAACAATTTGTGGCTAGTTAAATATTCACTGGCTTAATCCTAAGAACGCTAAGCTTTACAAACAAAAATGTTTGCGCTTTATGACAGTTCTAACAACAAATGTTGCTCCCAACCCAATATTTGCAATGCGTACAGGGCGCTCTACATGGGGTTTCTTTTGAACGTTTGTCTATCAGCCAAAATGGTAGGAAAACGGATTAATGTTTGCAGACAATAAAATCCATTAAGTCCTTGTAGGTGGTAGTATTAGACTAAAAATATCTAACAAACTGTAGCAAGAGATAGAATGAGCTACATTTTATCATATTAGTATTAGTTCATGGGGCCTTAACTTTCAAATGTAGAAAGTAATGCTTTCGTTATTAACTTGTTGCTTAAAGGTCATTGCCGGCGACGTCAGCCTCATTTTTGAGGCGTTATCCCTTGGGAATGGGCCAATGGCGGCGTGCGATCTTCCCTGGAAGATGTGAAGGCTCCATTCACCGAAAAAGATTTCGTACCTCCCACTTTTCTTTTTTTTGAATTAATCTGCTTTTTATGACAATCGTTTTTTTTCTACCATCTTGCACATCTGCCAAGCTGTGTAGAATTGATGTCAAAGAGATAAAATGAGAATATTTGAGTGACCATTTGTGGCCATCCTCGCCTTGAATTTGCACAATTTTTCCTTTTTCCACTCAATATAACCGTCCTGTATCATAATATGGAATAAAGTAACGAGGTCACTTATGTTTAGACATTTGACACCTCTATGTCCCCTTAAGCTTTGTCCTTTGGAAGGAGACTATTTAACTTTATATATCGACTGCTCTCCAAGAAGATAAGAACTTGCAGATCTACTAGATCTGTTGATTGTCCTCCAGTACGAATTAACCGATACAATTTGCGTATAATGCTTTAGTTGCCAATAAATTAGCTAAATTTCCCGACGAAATACCCCTTTGACATAAAAAAAATTTGCCTTATTGCTAAAAATCCTCTACGTAGCCTTTCTTGCCAGAAAATTCACTAGCTTTGCCCGAAAAGCAGTTTTTTTGGATTTCAATAATTTTGGTTCATTGAATACTTTCACATGAAAATTTTTTCAAACACCTTTTGTAAAGCCTATATGCTCTTTAAGCGAGATTTCATACATTTTTGATAGAAAAAATATTTGCAATCTAAGCAGTTAATCTGTTAAATTTTTACTTTTAAAACAGGACTCCTCTTGGTAGTAGCTATCGTATAGTAAGCTGACTTGAAACTCCCTTTTAAGGAATAGATTATTATCTTTTGATTTTAAAAATTGTATCGGTCCCAACTTTTTCTGGCTTTTTCTAATAATGTCTTTTGCACAACTCTCTAAATCAGGCTGACCTGTCCGAGCCAGTTTTAGAATGGTAGGAACAGCAAACATCTAAGACGTGATCGCCCCCTAAAAATGGCTTCTCAAAACGATTAGCAAGGATTGAAGGGCAGCTGCTGTTGAAGTTATCCCGCCTTATAGGCCGAAGAAACATTGAATTGATTATTTGTTCATCAGTTTGCGTGTCCAGTTCTTTATGATTATTGATACTTAAACAACAGAAAACACAGCCTTTTTATGCAAACTCGCTGCATAGACATGATTATGCATTATCGTCTGCTAAAAAGTAAATTTCACCCACAGTTATGAAAGCAGAGATTAGACTATAATCCACACGGTGTAATCTTAGATTTTGTTCTTGAATACCAACATGGCCTCAAAGTTTTGAAAGTCAACTTAGGGGTGGAGCAGAAGGTTTATGTACAATTATTATGTACCCTAGCGGGTGGAGCCAGATTTAGCCTTTGCGAATCCAATTAACTACATTTCCTGCAAACACGAGAGGTCTATTTGCTACTTATCTTGAATTATGAATTGCAACTATATAGGTCGAGATTCAGTTTTCTCGTTCTTTCAAAAGAAATATCGCCTGACGACGAGTACTGGATTATTGTGACATGATTCAGGAGACGCTTAGCTAACCTTATTAGAAGAATCAAGTATGTGTTACCTGATTTAAGACCATGAATTGGAACTTATTAGAACGCGGGGATAGATAAAACACTCTACATACGTAGGCCTTCGTCAATCGCTTGGATGTATTGTAGAGCATAAGGGCCAGTAACTGAAAACAATATAATTGTAGCTGCCTTTTCCACAAAATTGACAACCTTCGAATAATTTTCATAGGTGCCAGGCCATAGCACAGTACTTTTCTTTCCTAGTTCAGTTAACAGGATCATTCTAGAGCACTTGCCCTTTATTCGTCCTGACATCTGCCTCCTTTGAAGGCCTAGGGTATCCAATAAATACCCCCTTTATGCAACTTGTAAATTGATTTTTTCTATATCTGTCCAAGTCTTGAGCTGCTTTTGTGGACTTAGACCACAAAGTTTAAGTTACCACGGATTGGGTCTTAATTTCATTGGGCACAGACATAGCTGAAGCCAATGGGGGGGGGGGGGGCTGGATGCGGATGCTATGTTCTGTAAACAATTGGTCTGTCGTTTTACAGTCAATTTTCGAAACTATTGTCGGCCATTGTCGGAAATTTCGTGTTACTTGCCCCCCTCTTAGAAGATGCCTGAATTCGGCCCTGGGCACAGGCAGACCTCCCGCTGTAAACTTACCTTGCTCTTATTCAGGACTTGCGACGTCTTCTCCTGTAAACTTACCTTGCTCTTATTCAGGACTGCGGCGTCTTCTCCTGTTTCCTTGCAATACTACAATTGCAAATAGGGTTTAAGAACTGCTTTCAGATTAGAGACGTTTTGTATAAGATTAACCATTTGTTAGATAGTTTTCTTAATGTTTCATTGTGTAATGATTAGAAAACAACTTTGAAATGTATACTTTGAAGTGCTGTAAAAAGCTTGATATAATGCCCATTCTTAGATTGAATTTTATAGACATTGATAGGTTTTTATTATCAATGACAATGATATACCGAAAAAGGTCAACTAGCCTTATTGCCGCACAGAACAACTGGCCTGATGTTTATAGCATCTAAAAATTGGCAAATCTCTTCCTGCAGTCTATTGTCTGGTTATAGAAATGTTTCAGTGTAATATAATTGCTAAAGCCGGAAAATTCTTGTTTACATCTTTGTAGCCTGCGCCACGGCCCGTGAAAGTCCCAATCCATTGTCTTTGCAAACTCGAAAGCTTGAAAGCCCTTCCCCTTCTTAAATGTATAAATTCTAAAATTGAATCTGACCGGTCGCTATCTAGCTCGCCTTAAAAAAGCAATATTCACCTTTAGAATTGATTCAAAGATGGAAAGCAACCAACATAAGAACACCTAGAGTAATCTCTTTACTGAGTTTGAAATTAACCAACAAAATTTAATTCCACGATTCTCCTGCTCCTGTTGATGTTCTCAGACTTAAAAATCTATTCACTCTGTTATTGACATCACTACGGGCGATGACGTGGGCTGTGTGTCACTTATGTAATAGAGGCTTCTGCGATTTTTCACGAAGGGAGATGAACAACCTCAAAAATATCCAATAAAAACTCAATAATTTTATTTAAACTTCTTCTATTGCCAAGCGCTCAATAAGCTGATAATGTGCATCTGTTTTCTTCATTACGAATTTCTGCCTGATCTTCTTAAAGGGTGCTTTAGTTGGCTTAAAAATAAGCTAAAAACAAACGTTTACAAAAGTTCTTTAAATCCCATTTAGTACCCCTAGTTTTATTGTGCCTGTAATCATTTACCTAAATGTAACTTGTATGGCTATCTTTCTTGTGTTAAATGAACACGTTCATTATTTTGATTAGCTTCTAAGTTTCCTGACAAACTCATACTATGTGCAATCGAAAACAATTATTATTTGAACTGATAAGGAACATTCCGAGAATCTGGAAATGATTGATGCAATTAATCGACTTTAGAGGATTAACCCCGATTATAATTTACATAATATTTAATTTTTAGGTAAAAACCGCAGATCGATAGATCAAGATTAATGCAGTTATTCGAATGTGATAAAAACAATGAAATTAATGGAACTTAATGAACATTGATAACGAATTTCCTACCAATAATTAAAACGCTTTCTAACGCCATCCTTCCAAAGTATAAACACGTATCTTCCTTGATTAAAAATGACAGGAAAGCCTGGGGTAGGCCACATATCGGTAGAGTAGGTATTTGTCGTCAAATTGCGTAGCCTGTTGGCGCCTTATTTCTCTAAAAAGGGTATTATTATAACTTAAATCTCAATTTAAGTGAGTAGTTATTCATATTGCCGCTGTTTGATTGACCCTGTATAAGAATCAAATACCAATTCAGCAACTGTGCGAGAATACTGATACTTAGTGGAGCACCCATTCGCTCGCTAGCTCGGACGAATGCTTCTCTTTCACATATCTTCTGGTTTCAAGTACGCTATAAAAGATTCCTTTTCCAAATTTTCTCGTAAAGGGTATTCTACAAATTTTCATTTTCTGAGTCATTACTCTCCTTCGCATCCCTTCTAACTTACACACAGCATCCTTAAGAGTTCATTTCTTTCAATTGATTTCTATCAAACAAAAATGTGATCAACAATCCAAATTTTCATAAAACGAAAACAGCTAAGATTGAAATGAAAGAGTACGGAAATTATTTACATAATTATTATTCAACAAATGGTCCTTTATGTAACGAAAAATTCGACGTCTGCTTGAGAGAACAACTATCCTCCATAAAATTGTCTATGAAGAGATGATACTTTTTCGTTGCATTCTGGAAGATACTTCAAGGAATTTAGATGTATCGAGCACAACAGTATGAAGGGCAGGTGCTTCGGCAGGATGCGGGACTGCAAGCGGGTGAACATCCCATAGCTGGCATTGGTGGGGGTGGCATGAAGACTGGGGGTGGTGGAGGCATCATCATCATCATAGGGGGAGGTGGTGGAGGTGGGAAAGTTGCTTGGCAGCAGGACGGTGTGCATGCTGGGGTACAAGCTTGTGTACATGGAGAGGGACAGGTAAGAGTGAATGTTGGAGGGGGTGCAGGTGGTGGAGGCACAGGGGGTCCTGGTTGATATCGCGGTCGCTCAAACCATCTTGCTGGCTTTATTACTGGTGGCACTGGCTCCAATGCAATCATTGGTGGAGGTTGGCAGCACTGTGGTGAACAGGCAGGGGCACATCCAGGTTGGCAAGGAGCGGGACATGCACCAGCTAAAAATAAAAAAATTGTGTAAAAGAAGTGAAAATGTGCAGTAAAAATATCTGTATACATTTCCATCAGTAAAGAATGGTTGTCAAAAAACTGAGTACGGTATTTATCTCTTTTTAGAATCTTAGAATTTTAGAATTAGAATTCTCTGTTTTTACTAAGCCTAGATTATTGTTTTACAATAACTGATTGGATTTTTTCATGAAGTTTAGCCCAACGGCCCAAGCTACAGTTTTAGCAAATTAATCTTCAAAGTAAATGGTCGCTACAGGGCAGCTTTCTGTCAAGTTGTTGATTTCACAAGTGTTGGCAAGACAGACCCCACCCAAACAACCAAAAATGACGCCGCTTGCTACGACAGTAACTATGGTATACTGTGTTGCAAATGATATATTTTTTGAAATTATGATTCATGGGTAAAATTTCAACTAAGCATCATACCTCCATTAACCATCATTGTTCCACTTTGAACTTGGGATCCATCAGGCATCATTTGTGGTTGCCCTGGCATTGGTGGTTGACCTGGCATTGGTGGTTGACCTGGCATTGGTGGTTGCCCAAATGGTTGCTGCATTTGTTGCTGTTGTTGCATCATCTGTTGGGGCTGCTGTTGCTGCTGTTGTTGTTGGGCAGCTGCTGCTCCTCCTGGGGGAGGTTTCATTCCTCCGTCTCGTGCTTCTCCTTCATCTTCTTCCTCTCCATCTTCTTCTTCTAGCGTTCTAGTACTGCCTTCATCTACAATTTAACAAAATCAAGCTATCTTTCGGTCAGATTTATCGAGATAAGGGCAGAGGGCAGTTGGCTCTGAATCATTTGAAAGTTGTTTATTCTTGGGCTTGTTGAGAATTTCTTGGGTATTTTAGTCTATGTCATCTCATAGTCCGCAGAAAAAGGGACAATTGGAATTAAAGATTTGTGCTGAACCGTGCCCATCAGATTCTCAAAATTCCGCTTCTGCTGCTATATGCCAATTTAGGTGCATGAGTTTGAGCCTAAGAAGCATAAGACCAATCTTGATTTTCTCTTTTTAAACGATATAAGGTAGAGCATAAAAAACAAGATGGAACATTAACATAGATCATGCTTATTCCAATTTCCTTGAAGCACAAAGCCTTTCGATTTTTGATTCACACCTATAAATCATTTTTGCATTAGTATTTTCAGTCTGATTGCATTAGTATGCATCAATGCCTATCACCTTAGTATGCTTAGTATGCATTGGTGACAGAATTTTAAGTAACGTATTGAGTTTTAGTAATTATTTAATAAAATTTCGAACCTGTGGATCCTTCTTCTTCCTGTGGCTCCTCCATTTCTTGAGGCTCTTCATCTTCATCATCATCTTCATATTTATCTATGTGTAGAGATGATCAACGAAGGAAATCAGGAAATAAAATGGCATTTGACATAGCAATTGATGAAATGATTATTATATAAATATCATCATCATCATCATCATCATCATCATCATCATCATCATCATCATCATCATCAACATCATCATCATCATCATCATCATCAATGAACTGCAAGCACCACTGTCTTATCACTCAGATTCAAGTAAAAAACGAAGGGCTAATAAATTAATTAGTTGATAAAGTTAGTACATTAGTGTTAGACTTACAATGACGTTTATCTGAATCCAATTTAACATGCTTTTCGTGCTTCTTTTCATGGTGTTCATGGTGCTCAACCTTTTTAGTCGTTGTATGCTTCTCTAAATTAGAGGTATTTGTTAGAGTAATATTAGACCCATTAGCAATGGTAAACCTTTTCCCCCATGTAAGCAGGTTTGGGAAAACTCCATATATTTCCTATCAGTCATAAAGCCTATGATGCTCTTTTTAAGGAAAAAAAAATCTCTGTTGTTAATTTCACCTCATCAATTTTGAACGCACCGTTTGAATTTGATACCAGTGTTCGGGTTGATAAGGGCGGTTAGGGTTGATTAGGATGGTTAGGGTTGATTAGGATAATGGTTAAACTGCTATGATAATAATTTCCGACGATGACATACGAGGTTAAAAACTTTCAACTGAAGGCTACATTGTCGTTACCAGGACACAGATACCACTCTAGAAACTACGTTCTGTAAATTCTTCTATCTAAACAGTCCATGTAGTGACATTCCGTCGCAACATCTGCGATTTAACTTTTTTCCAGCATCCTCTCAAATCTTTTCTATTCTCAAAAATTTCCACCTGTTCCTATTTTCAGATGTTTCATATCACAGCAAGACCAATGTTTGGATGGATACGAAGCCAGTAAAAAATTGCGAAGATTAGAATCATGAACATAATGATAATATTGCAGAAGCACATGGGGTGACAAGGCAGTGCAAATCCTTTGATTAACACATATCGGTTTGTAATTGCCACATAATGTGAGAAGAATTCTGAATGTGATCAGGCTATAGGACAGGTTGAAAGAAAACACAATTAGATGGTAGTGCAAAGCTTTGGATAGAAGGGGAAAATGCTAGGCTTGTAATAGATTAAAAGAAGAAGCACAGAAAAACTAAAGGCAGATTAGAAGAATGCGGAACTGCGATTAAGAAGGCATGTTAGAAAATGGTTTGGACGGGCGCACAGTTCCCGGTCCGTTAAAAAGATTGAGAAACAAGGCTAGTGTTGACAAGTCCATCATAAATTTCCAGGCCAGGAGATCTGATAAGAGACAACTAATCAAAAATGATTTTATTGAACATAGACAGGACTCGAATCTGCCCTTTATTCATGTCTGAATCTCAAGTACGAATGGACAAAACGTTTTACTTACTTTTAATGTGTCTTGATTCGACGAAAAACGTTTGAATGAGCAGTAAAACTGCCAAAGAAACTGCAAATAACCTCATCGTATTTCTCTTTGATATCCTTAATAAGAAATTGCTTGGATTAGAAGGTATACTTGAAATGAATTTATTGATACTTACAAGATCATCTAATAACCTGTTATAATTTTTAGAATTCCATTGTTAGCATAACAGCGTTTAAATGTTTTCTTGAACAATTTAGGTACTAAAATTGCATCTAACAAACGAGAGTTACTTGGAACCTTTACAGCTATATTCGTTGGTGTTATTATAGGGCGGATAATGAAGGAAATTATCTTTTATTTATGACAAATTAAAAATTAAGGAAATGGAATGGGATGTTCAGCAAAGCATGCATTTGTACCATTTCTTTTATACCTGGCTCTGTAAAAATTTCTCATATTCCAGAGGTATACAATTGATCTTTCTTATTAAATTTCATGAAAATGTATTTTCTATTGTATTTCCAAAGTTCTGCTTTATTACACATAAGCAAGAAATCAAGGCTTCTTTCTAAAAACGACTGGAGGATTTAGAGCACCATGTTGTAGACAAATTTGGCAATGGTGAAAAGTTTAGTAGCGCCATCCCAAGAAAATTCTCAACTAATCATGAAATGCTTTTTTTTCTAATGAAAAAGAAAAACCTATCTACCAACAATCAACGAAGGATAACAGTTCGTCTTGTCATTAGTAGCATGTCTTATTACCAGTCTTACTGTTGCCACTAGGTTGGGTTTGTTATTGACAATGTAAGGATCTTGTAGTTAACAAAAATTGAGATTGGCTCTCACAAAAGCTACAAGTTGGTATCAATCTTCATTGCAAGGAATTATTTTTAATTTGTTCATAGCCTCAAAACGAATCGATCTATTTGAAAACCATTAATGACAATGCCACGCCAGTTCTTTCTATCTTGTGTCAGTTCAGATAATCTTTTCAATGTTTGTGCTTCTTGTGAAAGATCTAACTTAATTCCGATTTTACAAATGCTTCAAGTCAAAAACATTAAGCTTTGGAATGAATTTTTGGTTATATACTAATACTGAAAATCCTTTTTGTTTAATAAGCTAATTAACAGTACGAAGACCTCTGGAATTAGATATGAGATTATTTCACTAATCTTGGAAAATATAGCCAAAATTAGTAGATCCTCTTAGCTTAAGTCTAAGTCAATGTAAGAAAGATTAAGAACATTTGCCTTAGAAAGTATCTGTGAAAAAGCTAAACGTTCCTTTGAATCCTCTCTAATGGAGTTATGATAAATTTACACATATGGTGTTGTAAATGGTAAATATAGGTAAGCTCTGTATACGTCACTACATATTTTACACATGAACACTTATAGTCATTTAAATCGTCTTTTTTGCTCCTATTGGCTCTGCAAAACTATTATTATATAAGCCTTATAATGATACATCAAAATCATGGTTGGGAACTCATTTTTCTGAAGCTTTCTAAAGCAAATATGCGCATCCATGTTTATGCCTAAACTTAAAAATTCACTTTTGCTCATCCTTTACGCTTCATTTCCCAGGCACATTGTTTCTTCTAAAATGAAAAGTCAAAAAATAATAATGTTTAGATGTCGGATCTATATTTACAATTCTTACTTACCCTCTACTGCCCCAGAAATCTTCCAAAATATCAGCTGCGATTGTACATAAAGTTTTTAAGAACTTATAGAAGATTTTGTCCTGATGATCCACCCGCAAGAAAAAGACAGTTGAGGTCAAGGTGCCCACACGGCTGAGTGATTTCACTTCATCTTCATCATTCGAATCCATACATACCTGTTAAATGTTTATATGCAAGGCCCTGGAAAACTGCAATTGCCATCAAGAACTGCCTTGCGCAGGAGTAAACAGGATTAAGATGCAACTCCATTCAGGAATGTCTGAAGCAGCCGCATCACTCATGAATTGATGGCAAGTGCTGCAAAAGCTGCATTCATGCGATTTCAAGAAAGATACATACATCAGTGGGATGGGAAGCTCGTCCCTACACTTTAGTTTGGAGGCTGTGAATCCTCCCTCAAATACGTTATGTATCACTAAAATTAGAAATTTTGGGATTGATGGCTATTAGTAAGGTTATACTTGAAAGTATCTTAGGTTTCTTGGATTTGGTATGGAAATAGGCGCCTTTGTTAATATTAGGGTTCCACTTTTCCACCTCGGAATATTACAAAAAACTACATCTTAGGGCGACCTTTAAGGTGAAAATTCTAAAACGTCTGGTGTTCAGGGCCAATCATCTGAGGAATACTCCAAATTTGTTATCAATCTTATGTCCATTGGCAACTCTTCGCAAAAATTTATATGAATAGCCCTTGCTGGAGGAAATCTGCTTTCGAAAAAATGGTTTTACCCCACAAAACTCTCTCCTTTATCAACATCCATGGAGATATCACGGAAGTTAGCTTAAATGGCTTGAATCATTCAGCCTAACACCTGGGGAGACCTAGCAGAGACATCAGGTGTGTAAAGGAAAACGAGCGAACACGGGAGTTTGTGATCAAGTGCCAAAAAGGATGCCCTGGTTTTGTCGGATTATATGAGCATATAGCAGTAGCATTAGCATATACTACAAAGTCTTCTTGTTGTCAGCGGTGGGTAGGGTTTGGCAAAGCGACAGGGATCACTCAGAATACCATTATCATTGCAGAACATTGAATTAGCACTTATTCGAGGCTACCTGATAAAGAGGTAATAAATGGCGCGAAAGTAGCAATACTGGAATGAGAAAATCTGCGAAGTGTTATTTCATGGTTTGATTTGGATGGTATTCATTTATTACCTTTTAATTATTAATTAACTATTGTCTGCTACATTCAGTAGTTATAGCAATTTTACTTCCGTCAAGCATGAATGGACCATTTTTTATGAATCTATCGAGGCTAGGTAGATTCCAAAGTCGGAACATCCCTTACATACACAAGCTCCAGTCTGCAGAGCGTGGCGACTGCACGCACAAGACAATTTGCACCAGATCAAAGTGCATCCTTAAAAATAAGTTCAGTTCAGTTCAGTTTCATATAATTTTAAAATTCCACTACATGCAGTCCAAAAGATTAGGCCCTGCTCGCACGCATTGTATTCGTATACCTGGCTGGAAAACTTGCATGGGCTCGCAGCTTTACTTTTCCTTGATGTCAATGTGTCGCACCGCCTCCTGCCATTTGTCACACCTTATTTTGTTACATGAAGAGGTACGATATAGGCGTTTCACACCTTTTTTGAAACAAACATTGTGACGACAAACAATTAGGGGCTGGTTCAACTTGAATGAAGTACTAATAAGAAGGGAAAGGGGTAATAACACACGAAGCTGATTAAATATGGGCTTGGTTTTGCTAGCAACTCCTTCGATTTTGTCGCATGTCGGCGCGGAATTGGCATGGCTCGCATGTTGCAGCGGAAACACTGTTGTTGGTCGCAACTACGTGTAGGCAAAAACAGGTATATTTTCCAACCCGGTTCGTATAGGCTCAATATATGTTCAAATGCAGTTTCATACTACCTAAAGGGGCTTGGGGCACCTGAGAGAATCAGTTGAGCACGCTGTGCACCCCCTTTTTTCACCTAACACATGCGAGATGTCGTCAAGTCCTGCCATGCTCTGCAGACTGGCACAAGCTGTTCAGTCAACCCAGCTGCCCCTCCTTTTTGCTGTTAGCACAGACCCGACATCAGCAATTATTTACTTGGGCAGACATCATCAGCCTGCAATCTATCCTTGCTTCACAGAGATGCTAGAATGCTAGAATGTTACTGACAAGCAGCTATGTTTTCCCAAAAATAGCCTATCCACCCCTTCCATGCCCCCGTTGTGTTAGCTCTATATGAGCATTTATTGTTGTTGCATCAAGGGTTAACACAGGTTACATACTCAAGTTGGTTTGTTGAAGGCAGCATCCCTGCAAAAATAACCATGTCCAAATTTATCTCTTATTACACCAGACAAGAGGACACATGCCTCCACAGACAGAAATTTGAATGCATTATCATTCTAAGTCTATTCAAGTTTTGTATTAATATTTGGTTTTGTTGATTGATGCATGCACTTAAAGATATTGGCACTGTGCAATCATTGGGCAACAAGTCAAGGCTCTGATAAGATATGCAATTTTGGTGAATTTGATATAGAAATTGGTACCTCCCTAACCACTTGTGATATGAGATGTTCCCCATTTTAGAGAAAATGTTAGGAGCCCCACCTTTGAAAGGTCGCCAATGAAAGGGATGAACATTATTGAGAAGTGTTTCAGGCAGAAAAATCAATGAGGGAGCGAAGTGTTTGCCATGTTTCCATAAGTTAATAATTGTGTTAGATACAGTGTTTTTGATTCTGTATGTCCAGACTGCTGGATACCTTCCTGGTCAATGCTTGTTTGTAAACTTTTCAAGTCTATAAATCCTTATCTTACTTTGCAGCTATATTTTTAGGCAAAATTGTTATTAGAGAAGCCTAATATGGAACATTAACAGTAGGAAAATCATGTTTTTAAAAATGTGGCATGTAGGAAGCTTTCTGTCCGTAAAATGTGGTCTGTAACTTCTTAAAGAATAATTTTCATGGTATCCCATTGCTTTAGAATAGATTCTATGTTAAGTAAATTCTGTGTTAAGTCTGCACTTTTGATTTGTACACCAGAAAATTCTGAGGTTGTCACATGAAATACACCATGTTTTCTACCAACTTGGGCTTGAAACAGCAAATAGAATGCTTTCTTTTTTTGAAGTATCAAAGATTGTACCAATAAGTACTGCTTTGTCTGGTTCTTAACAACAAAAGGAATTAATTAAAAAGTGGTAAAACCAGAATTTAAGAAAGACACCAGATTTTGCTCATCTTTTACTGTGGGAATGGTCCTCATTGATGTGACTGGCGTAAAAATATCCCCCCCCCCATCATCTGGAATAGTTGGGCAACTTCTTATCATTAATCGCCCATTTTGATAACTGGCACAAAGGTGAAATCAAAGAGATACTCATTATTTTTTATAAATAACGTCATATATACTATAAATCCTGTTCCAAATAAGAAACAATAGTAAAGATATTTATAATCTACAATTTGCATATAAATGATTTTTTAACTGACAAAATTTGCAAGCTGTCAATTATTTTTGGACCTATTCTGCTTGTAATTTATTTTAACAAAACCATCACAATTTTAGTCTTTCTCATATCCAGCTTTTGAGATCAATGGATTTTAGGAAATTTCTCTGACTATATAAACCTTATTGACTGTCCTACATATTTTTAGGAAGAATTATATGGCAATATGGTGCTGTTTGTTTTTGAAAATGAGAATAGACTCTTTTCATTTGCAGCAGCTATTGCTTCTTGAATTTTGAGTTTTTTTACTTTATAATATGGGTTTCAGATTCCTATGCTTGCATCAAAATTTTTAGTGAATATTTAGTTCACTGCAAGCTATATACATTGACAGATTGTAAAATATAACATTTCATAAGTCATAAGATGTTTGAGTGATTTACAATTCTTTTTTGTGTGATGTTTTGTTGGGAGTTTTTTATAAAATAGCGTCTGGTTGCTGAGGCTCATCAGTTCATAGATATTATCTTCCAATCTTTGTCAATGTCATCAGTTTTATATTTGCAAATCAACCAAAAAATCTGCAGCATGTTGGTGCACATGAAGGAGCACACATTGGTGGGGGTGGTGGTGGAGGTGGTGCACAGCATGATGGTGGACAGTTAGCTACACAGCTTGGGGCCTGACACAAAGGTGCACATGGTGGTGGTGGGGGTGGTGGTGGAGGAGGAGGAGGTGGTGGTGGTGGGGGTGGAGGGGGAGGCGGTGGAGGTGGAGGAGGTGGTGGTGGTGGTGGTGGTGGTGGTGGTGGGGGTGGTGCACAAGGTGGTGTGCATGGTGGAGGTGGTGGAGGCATTTGGAGAAACTGGTAGGGGTTAGCACAACAATCTGAGAAACAGTCAGGTGCACATGCATCATGGCACATATCTCCACACATCTGTGGGCCCATTTGTGGTGCAGGTTGTAGGTATGGTGGCATTGCTAGAAAATAGAATTATAATTTATGATGAGGTAGTGTGTTGTGCTTTACTTTGGGCATTTCAATATTACATTCTGCGCTTGGCACCAAAACATAACTAAGAATAGAAGGTTCCTGCTATTACTAACAGTCCTTGTACTCAAATCACTCCGGTAATGTCAATTCACACTCAGTGAAATTGATGCCCCTTTGAATTGTGCCTGATCGAACCACTCTCCACTCCGGGGGGAGGGGGGGGGGTTGAATTGAATCCAAAGAATTTATTAAACACACAGCATTATGGGTTCTCTAAGGCTTGAATGCTTGGCTTTACTGTTATGATCATTGAATCTTATTATTAGAAAAGGTGTAAAGAAACTCACGCATTGGCGACTGTTGCATTGGAGCTGGGCCACCTAAAAATTATAAAATGTTAGTTAGGAGAATTGCTGTTTAATTCAAAGATATAACTTCACATATTTTATTGAAGGCGATATTCCCCGCAAAATTTTCAAAAGTCAAAAATCAGTTCATAATCCAATGCTACGTTTACGATGATAAGCAAAATGTATCTAGACATACTGGTTTTTGTTCGTTTAGCTGAAAGGTCAATTTAGGCTACTTTTATAAGCACAAGCTGTTTTGTTGTGTTTCATTCCCTACACCGAAAAATCATGATGACGGATAACATGGTAGTCTGCTTATGCTAAATTCTAGCGAAAAACATGCACAAGTCAACAGTAATAACGCTTTATACCAGAGGCGCAAAGAATGGATAATGACCAATGGATTTGTCTTTCTTATTGTGTCGCTTCGTGTAAAAGTCGTTAGATTTCGTTTATTTGGCTTCGCTTGAAGCGAGAAAAGTTACAGGGACATATGACTTACCAATGGTATTTCCAGTGGCTTTGAGTAAAGTCTCTACAGCTTGGTTGGCTTTTATCAGATTTTCTGAAAGGAGAAAATTGAAAAATAGATGATTGTTAGAGATTTCTTGAATCGGTTTGAGAAGGGCAGGTCCATTTTGCTTACCTTGAAATGATTTTAAAGCTCAATCATTTGTAGAATTATAAAAAAGATGTTGCGCAAAAATGTATATCGATCTTTAACATTGAGGTGCATAACGCAAGGAAAGAGCAGATCGTTACAAATTTTAGAATAACCGTTAGTTCTTTCTTTAAAGACTAAGTTCCGACGGTGTGGTCAGATGCTGTCTTTATCATGGGCAACTGACTGATCCCCAATATTTATTTCCTGCTCTGACTCCTTGAATCACTTTATCTCTCACTGGTGTTGTCAATAGTCTGATACTAAATTGAAAATAACTGGAATATTTAAAATGGAATTTGATAATTTAAAACTTACGGATGCTCTCATCTAAAAGTGCTTTTAAGTCTCCGCCACCTAGATGGTAAGAACACATTGTTGGTCAATGCTGGAAACACGTTAAACGTTCTGCTTTTTTTTCTTGAGTGCCTCTCAATGGTCTTTATTCTCCAGTTTCCGGGTCATTTCCAGTACTGATTATTGATCTGCTTAGATTTCGTAGTTGGTTATGCATTACTTCAAATTTGCGTTTTAAAGCCTGTCAGTTTCTTTGTATGGTTATGTACTTTTGTAAGTTAAGTGCGAGTTTCGCCTTACCTCTGCGCAAATTTAATGTTTCATAACATAGTTCAAATAGTTGTTAAACTACACAGACTTCAATGTTAGCAGGCTTATATGAAAATAGCTTGACAAAGATGTTGGTAAATTTGTGGTCCTATAGATTTGTTGCATGGAATTTTTGCCAAGACAAATTGTCTGAGAGATTCTAGGCAGATAAAACTCGAGTTATGAAAAGAAAAATAAAAGTTGGAAACTATATGCTTGTGTTCAAGGCCTAAGAGATGTTATACATCGGTCTACATTAAAATTTTACAAAATACACTAAATCATTTATTGATTAAATCTACCTTCTCCTCCAGATCCTTCTGTTTTCCCATCATCCTCAGCTCCTTGCATTGGGTTTAATGGAGGTTGTTGCTGTGGAGGAGCTTCTACTGCCTGAGCACCTGGTGGCACTATGATTAAAAATTCGTGAATAATGGTAAGTTATTTGTTTTTTTATTGATTTGATCACTTTTGGTTAAACGTCCTGAGTGCATGCATCCCTGAAAGGGTGTAATAACCCAATGGTACCTGGCAACAAAACCCGATTTCCTACTTGGGATAATGCTTTAAACACTTTCACCATCTGCTTTAAATCATTTATAAGTCTTATTTACTCGAATATGATCGGTGTCTTTACCCTCGTCGAAAAAGGTGAAAATTATTGCATATTTTTGTATAGCGGCATTAAGAGTGAAAGAATTGAAATATACGTAGTTTTCAAATACGCTGCTTAGTTGAAGACCCCACTTAAGAGTTTCCTCGTTATACTCATATATGAATTCGTTAGACACTTGCTTATATCAATTCCTTGAATAATTATTTGCAACAATAATTGCACAAAATCATAAAAGAATATACAGAGTCATATCACAATAAATTCAAGAATGTGCTCTATCGATGAGATATGTTCTTCATGACCGATGTCTGTGTATGACCGATGTATGTCTTTCTCTCGACTCTGACCCGCAATGGGTTGTAAAATGTATTTTTGATGATGATGATGATGATGATGATGATGATGATGATGATGATGATGATGATGATGATGATGATGATGATGATGATGATGATGATGATGATGATGAAGGTAAGATTGAGGGTTTAAGCACACGCCTACCTCTATACGAAATCGTAAGTTCCAGCCAAGTTAAATACCACAGATTTCGATTATCAAGAAATTAATCACTCGATTGTTATGCGAAATATTAAGCTAGTTGGACTGAAAATGCTTCTTAATGAATATTCTAAACTTACAGTTTGGTTTCCCTTCGCCTTGTCCTTTTGTTAATTCTTCTGGCAGTTTTGCTTCAAAAGAAAATAAACAAGTTAAATGTCTGAAATTCTAAGGCAGAGATGCTTCTATATAGCGTGTCGGTATTATACGACGCGAAAAGATATAGACTTGAGATAAGTCAAATATGGAATTTTTTCAAAAATCTAGAACAAAGAGATCAATAAAAACCTAGTTCTTGCGTTCTTGAAATAGTTCAGACCCAAGTTAAGTTGGCCTGCCAGATAAAAGAATGGTTTTGAATTCAGTAGATCTCAGTTAAAGATTGCATATAATCATTAATTATTATTTGCTTAAACATGAGACATCAAATTTGAGACACTATTCAAAACATAGTTATTAGAAAAATTTAATTAAACTTAATCCAAACATGGCCACTTCATTATTTTTCTGGAATATGACTATGAGTTGTCAGTAATGGAATCTAACTTATTTGAAATTTAATATGAAAAAACTATAATAAATCATGCCAGCTTGGTTTGATATTCATTGTAGTCTAGGACTTCTAAAATTTTGTACTTTCACCGCAAAGGTTGAACTGGGGTACTTCCTTAAAGACAAGATAAAGGAATTATTATCATATCTTTAAATCAATTCTTCAAAATCTCCAAACATTCAAAAAACAAGAAATACCGCTCGCTTATTTTTGACCTTATTTAACTTGCGATTTTGGATCTAATGTTTAAGTAAAAATTTCGAGCATGAAATTTACTACTTACCCATTCCTCCATCTCTTGTCTCAGGCATTCCAGACTCTTCATCTTGTGATTCTAAACTCAGTTCTTCATCATCATCATCTTCAAATTCTTTCTCCTCCTCGTCTTCATCTTTTAATTTCTTTTCCTCATTTTGCTTCTTAGGTTTAGGTTTTAATGCTTCGACTTTTGTTGCTCGTAATTTCTTCTCTTTCAAGATTGCTGTAAAGGATTTAATGTGACCAGTTATGGATGTGCAATTTTAAGATACGCTTGTAATGTTTATTTAGACTGACTCAGATGATCAATGTGGATCAAGTGTAATTGGAGTTCAGTAAAAGACTTTTTTAACGAGTTGTGTAATAGGTAAACAAACGATCAAAAGAACATAGTATGAAAAGTTGTAGAAAAAGCTAACAAATATATTTAGTAGTCATATGAATAATAACTTCACCTATGGATTTTGAAAATGCTGAATGGAATAATTTGTGCATCACTCACGCATAAAGAGATATATTGATACATGAAAAAGTATAAACAAAATAAATCAAGCAATTATTCAATTAATCAATCAACCAACAAATCAACCAATCAATTAATCAATCGACCAGTCAACCAAATAGTTGAGCAACAAATCAACCAATATTTCATTCCAATTTTACACTTTTAATTTCATTCCAAGTTCATTCATATGTTTTATGAAAAAGAATGTTTGCCCATGAAAACCATAAAGCAAATGAAGGAAATTATCTGTTGGTCTTTTTAAACTGATTTTTATGGGTTACAGTTTCGCCAGTTATCAATTAATCTTTGCAGGAGCCTTGGCAACAATTAAGTACTACTTTAACGGAATGATGGATTAGATCAATTAAATGACAAAATTTCACTGATAAAAATGTTTGAAAACCACCAAAAGCAAGAAGAAAACCAGTTAGACCAAAAAGGCCAAGTAGACCAGCAGAGGGATGAAGAGGCGTGGAGAACAGCCATTTGAATGAGAGGATGTAAATAGAGAGCAGAGGGCATTTAATACATGTTAGAGAAAGTAACATTAAAAAAACAAAGAGTATAGGCGACGTTAATAAATGAAACTTGTCAAAGAAACAGGGAGATAATTGACTGACATGAAATATGCAAGATATTCGATTGAAAACTAATATGACATATGCTTGTACCTTTATTCTTTTTAGGTCCTGCTGAGTGAGCTAAAACCAGGCAGCAAGCCACTACCAGGGCTATAGTTAACCAAACCCTCATTCTGCAAGAGCAATACATCAGATTTTGCGTAAAAGGTTTGCATTGTTTTATTCATTACAAAACTTTTTTTCAAGTGAATTCCTTTTATAATCATTACGACGATCAATGCTTTGCCTGTAAGCATGCTATCCTGTCTGTTGTCATGCAGTTAAAGCAAGGACTTTGCAACGGGCCATAGAGAATTAAACCACTAAGAAATTCAATAAGACATTTCCTTTTACTACTTCCTAGATTACATGCTTTCTTTGAGAGAGTTAAATTGAAATATAAAGAATTAATCAGATTTGACAATGCAATGATTGCCTGTCCCGTCCAGCACCACTCTTCGATATCATCATTCTCTATCATTTAAAGACATCCACTAGTATTAGTCTACTGTCATTATTTCTACTAACGTGACTGACTAAACCCTGTTTTCAATGCATCACACCTTGTATTATTCCATCCTTCGGACTGATCACTCAAATTGAAAGATTTGAGATGCTATTGAGGTAGTTTATTACGAGAAGGATATTTTTATATTTTTTCTATTTTTGTTTAAACCCTTTTCTCATGTTAAACACAATGCACCACAGTGTAATGCAGATGGGTATTGCACAAATTAGTCTGGTCAAATCCACTCTTTTATTTTAATTAACTCTCTATTATCTTCTACTGGGTTTCTGTATCATAGCCATGCATAGATAAACATTTACATACATTTGTAGACCCTGGAGATAACAGAAGCTAAAGTCCTCAAATATAATCTCTGTTTTTTTTGGACTAGACCCATTAAATCTGCAAATGATTTTGCTTATGGTGCTCTATGTCATATTGAATATAAGCTTGAACTTTATTCTGTATGATACAGTTAGTACATCTTTTATTTTGTTTATTTTACAGCTATTAACATCCCGACCGGTGCTTAAATTCGACTTGTAACACGGGTGCTACCTGGCCTAGATACTAAATTTGCTTCCTCGAGGGGTTGCGTTTAGGACGTTCTACGGATTAATTGAATAATTTCCCAATTGCACCGTAAGATCAATTCAATTTTTTTGGGCCAAGCTACAAAGATACACTGTAGATATAAGCTCGAATACATTCTCACATCTGCCGTAATGTAACCACAAATCTCTTTCTTCTATAATTTCGTTCAAATGAACATTAGATTGCAAACAATACAAGAATAACATTTTCGTTGTTAATAGATTAAGATTTAAAAAAATACTTACTTTTTAAATGGTATTTTCTGCAAACCAGCCCGAAGCTATGGAATCTGCTCCTTGTTTAAAGAAAGTTTACGCATGAGTGAACATTTCGCCTTTGAGTGATATTCAATTTGTTTTTATGAATTCTGCCACTGACCCGAACTCTCGTTCCTAAGAGCGACCAAAGTGTCATATGATCTTATGGCCTTTGCAGCAGGTATTCTGAGATGCAATCGATACATGCAGTACTTGCCTTATAACCCAGATTTTTTACATTTACCATGGCACTTACCAGTAGTAAAAGAATTCGACCTGTTCTTAACAAGAGGCGCCCTTAACAAGAGGAGCGCTAGCAGCCGAAGAGAAAAGCACAAAGGCTTATTTTACATATCTGCTGAAAATTACGGAACTGCCGAGGGAAAATATGAATAGAAATAACATGTAACCAAATATATCCTGCTAAAAAGATGTCTTTACTAGGTACCGAAACCAAGGGAAATGGCGGTTTTAATATGTCTAAGCTTAACTGAATAAATAAAATATGCCCACATTATAGGGGGGGAGTTATTCAATCGCATGCTTTTGAGGGAACCGGGTAAACAGATCTTCATGAATCTTAATTTCTATGGTTAGGTAAATCTTTGTTTGGCGGATTATTTCATGGCTGAATATATTTCCAATTGAAGTTTAGCTATCACAAAAATAGATTCCCTTGTCTCTTCATAGCAGTAAAGCATGTTTTATTTAGTAAAAATAAAAAGCAAGTCAGAGCATTCTGGAGTTTTATTACTGAGACGAGGGGTAATGCCCTCTTTTCCCCCCCTTTTCCCTCCTCTTTTTTTCGCATCGGTACCTCTAAAATGAAGTGCAATATGTCTGATGAAAACAAACAACATGAGCCGTTTGCAATTGAGCCCAAGATCGTTTCAATCAAAAATCCTACCGTTTTCGCGGCACTTAAAATATATCTTTAAAAATATCTTTGATGTTTGATGTTTTATTGTCTTGCTTTATTCACTGTTTCCTCGTTTTGCTGCGTTTTATTTTTTCATTGATATCTGCAATTTCACGATACTATCTCTAAGGCGGATGAAGTGGACTTTGGTGTTCTTTCTTTGACTTTTGTATCAGCATTTTGTACATTTGTGTGCTAGATGTTATGCATAATTCATAAGATGTTTATAAGTTTACAAGCATGGTTAAAAACATTGAAGCGAATTGTGCCGTGTGTTTTGTTGCTGTTCTACGCCATTGAAAACCCATCACGTGCCCTAGGATACCTTAAGCCATCCGTTTTGGTATGTTTCTTCATCAATTCCATTTGAATTATTGAAATCTTCGAATGGATACCTTACCCTCACAATTTTGTGAGCACCATCCTTGGGCAAGATGTTAACACATTTGGCATTCCCCAAGAAGTTAATGCAATTTTTCGAAAAACAAAAGTATCCCTTTTTATATTTATAGTCGTATCTGTCAGATGGCATACAGTTATGAAGCAAAAATAGTTTACTGCTTTGAAAGCCGATTATTGTATAGATGCGTGAACAACATCGAATTGAAAAAAAGATTATATATGGCTGAGAATTATCAGTTATCCCTAGACTACCTTCTGGTCTCAGTTTGACCAAAACGTTTTTGTTTTGATGTTATGCTGACAGAACCTCTCTTCTCTTAACTTGTCCCTATAACCGGGACGAATTGAGCTTTTTGTAATCAAAGTAAAGAACGCATAAAATTGACCATTCTTCATTTCCGACCTGCATCTCGATGCATTAACTTTCAGGTATTATCCTAGATTTTGCTGACAGGAGCGTAAAATTCCAAATGCCGTTTCAAGCTGCGCAATTTTGTTTTCAATCTATCGTGCAATTTTGAATTAGTTCTAACTTTTTTGGATCAGACATTAGAGAGAAAAACAATGAATTCGAACATTTATGTTTATCAGATTTTTCATTGGTTAATGTACATCCTTTATAAAAACTAAGACTCAGTTATACACACAAATGCACGCTTAAATTTAAACTAAAAACAATACGTTTTAAAATTTCATAGAAACAAGAGAGACGTTGTTTTTGATACACGAAAAATGTATAGAATACGTAAACGAAATAATTAATGTCCTGTTTCAATATGAAACAAATAATAAAGCAACGTGGTAATGCAAGGATAGAGCAATATTGTGTCTACGACTCTTGTTATCTTTTTGCCAATGTGATATCACCTAGTTTCATTTTTGTCATATTAGGACATAATTTTGTTTAAATTTACAGTAATCTTTTTGTTCTATAAAGATTCCTACTTCGATATTTTGCTCTATTGGATGGACCATAAATTCTTCCTATCTAGAAGAAAATTATGGCATTCATACTTTTGATCCACTATTTAGTCTGCGGTTTACTCAGGATTTCAGATAATATTGAAGCTTTTCAGTGTGGTAAAGTTTAACTTCATTTTGTGTTACCATTTTAGTAGCCAATCCAAAATGTACTCAATGAATTGATTTACAAATCGACCTTAAAATCAATTAAAGACACGAGCCCAAAGTGTTTAGAAAATACAGCTTGCATAGGCGATTATTACTTAAATTGAATTTAACTCAGCTACCCAAGGAAAGAGACGCTATTATACATTATCCTGAATTAACCATGGAACAATCTTGCATATTGCGCTGAGGGCCTGTTCCAATGTTTCCTTGGTGTTGAACAGTCATGTGACGTCATTTTTATACAATTACTTTGTTGCTGAACAAGTTTGTTCTTCCTTTGCTGTTTTGTTGCTGTCTTAATTTCAATAGCACGCGATCGCCCGCTCAGCAATGACATTGAGCTTTTGCTGAACACTTTTTACAATCAATTTATTTAAATTTTCATTCAATTATTCCGTTGATTCACTCGTATCCAAAATGTCCGAATCATCTACAGCTTCGACTTTCTGAACTTTTTTCGGCTTTTCTATTCTACTCTTCTTTCTTCTTCGCTTTTTCTTATCGACGCAGCATCCGTCTCTAGCGCAAGCGGGACCACAGTGCGTGTTGCATGCCGCTGGACACGCTGATGATGGCGGTGCTGGAGCTGCTTGGCTCGGTGAGAAAACATGTTGGATGTGGATTACTTTCGTCATTGGTGATGCTGCCGGTGAAGGTGCTGAACAGCATGATGATGGACAGCTTGGCGCACAGGCAGACTGAGCGCATGTTGAGGGGCATGGCGGTGGTGGTGGTGGAGGTGCTGGTGGTGGTGCACAGCAAGGAGGTGGGCATGATGGTCCACATGTTTGTTGACAGCTAGGGTTGCATGCTGGTGCTGGGTTGATGGCGTTTAGCATGTCTTGTTCCATTTGCTTAACAATTGTGGAATCAAGGAAGGGCTTGCAACAGTCGAAATCACATGACGGGGCACACGCACCCGGACATGGACTGGGACAAGTTGCTGGAGGAGGAATAATAACAGGTGGTGGTGGAGGTGGTGGTGGAGGTGGAGGAGGTGGTGGTGGTGGAGGTGGTGGTGGAGGAGGAAGTGGCATGGCTGCTGGAACCGGGAGCTGCCCTGCACAACATCCAGGTAAACATGCAGGTGCGCAATGTGGATTACACGGAGCGGGGCAGTGAAGAACATGTGTTTGGAATGCTGGCGGTGATGGAGGTGGTGGTGGCATGGGAAGTGCACTAGGTGGGCAACATTGTGGTGGACACTGAGGACCACAGAAATGTAAGCACATAGTGGCACATATTACAAGTGGTGGCATTCCTCCAGATGTAGGGGCTGGAGGTGGAAGAGGCATCATGGGCATCATTGGTGCCATGGGTGGTGCTCCATAACCACAACATTCATCTGCACAAGCTGGCGCACATTCCTATAGAAGTGAAATTTAATTATGGTTTGATAATAGTTAACAATGTATGCAAACTCAATTTCCTTTGATAAGAGATAATATACGAAAGACTAATATATGCCACATTGAGCAGGATGAAAATATAATTTTTAATAACATCACTACCGACCTGCCATTGTGTTAACTCAACCCAACATTCCTTATACATTGAGTTCGATATAATTATTGTAATAGACCTTGCGTCTTTTACCGTTTGAGTGAATATGTTAATATTGATTTAGATGGTGAACGATTCCGTAGCATTTTAATCCTCTATATGTCCCGCTGTAGCATATAGTTAGATTAATGCAGTTTAAAAGGGATTAACATACCGATGGACATCCAGGTGGGCACAGTCTTGGCAATGGCATAACCCCTGTGTTTTGTGGTGTGCTAGGTGGTGCACCGGGTGGGCAGCACCCTGCTTCGCACAATGGTAAGCAAACCCTAGAAGAATAAAATTTTGAAATTCAGAAGTGTTGCATTCACGTCATAAATTCGAACAAAAATATGTGGCTATACCTATTTTTAGGTTAAGATCCATGTTAAGAACTGCCTTTGAACCCCATCTTGAGAGAAATGCCTTACATGAAGTTTGGAATTTAAGAAGTATGTTTTGAAAAAAGAAAGACTTTGAAGGCCATGAAAAGCGTGAATATGCAGAGGGGTTCCCTTCCGGTTGCTATTACATTGTTATTCTTAGCAGTTTCTCATCTAACTAAGGATTCTTGCAATAAGGGTTGAACACTGATAATTTTTGTATCGAACTGATCAATGTATCAAAGGAATTTTTCTAAAAGATATAAGTGTTCAACGTTAAGACGACTTCATAGCTAGTAAAAAAGGCTGAGCGGTGTCATAAGACGAGCTATGTTTAAGAGAAAAGGGGAGCTAGAAATGTATAAAATTTCTTTTTTGATATGACTTGTTACTATGATCTATTATTAACAAACATGGAAAACGTAATATACCTTGACCAAACTATGGCAGTGTCATGTGTAATTAAATTTATGTATTCTTGATGGGCTGGGCAAGACAATACTTCATAGATTATAGCAAATGAACGTAAATTTACTTTAGAAATGAATGATTAACTAATATACGTATTTGCCACATTTTTATAAGAAGGTTTTTTTAGTTATCGTAATGTTGTTTTCTTTGTTTCTTCATGGCATTACAATTTCCTTTATCGTAATAGTAGAAACACATGTTAGTAGCAGCAAGTGAACACACTGGAGCGTTTAAATTTTGGTTTTAGTCGATCTTACTTTGAACAAACTGGTGCGCATCTTTTCTTTGCTTTCTTGTGCTTCTTTTTAACAACAGCTTTCTTTTTGCAGCAGCCTGGTGCACACGATGAAATGCAATCTTCTGCGCAAAGTGGATGGCATTCTTCTTTCATATATTCTTCAAGTTTAACTGCAATGCAGAGAATTTCACAGTCTCATCCAAGAAGTAATCTACCGTAAGTTGAATTTACGCAAACACAATTATATAATTTTTGAAAGAATTTTTAACCCTTTTGTCTGATGATCGCAAGTAGCTTGAAGTCTTGAATTACAAAAAGCATCAACAGTGCCCGCTACTAATTTATTTCTACTTTTATATGACAGCAGGGGATGTTGGAGTATTTTTTATACTGTGTGGGGTTCACAGACAACCTAGAGTGCCAAAATAGAACTCTAAAATATCTATTCATATTTTATGATTTTATATTATTTGCAGTTTTTTTAGGAATCCAACTTTCTTGCTTCTGTGGAATTAGCTATTCGAAAGAAAGCTAACGGTTCTGCTTTTGCACCATTTGATGAGTAGAATAGGCCTTGCGCCATTTTTATCGTAAACACTGTGTAGTTGTGGGTTTAATTCCTTCGACCAAACATGATTGAATTAGCTTTATTTTCTCTGTTGGTTTAAATAAGAAAATAAGCGAAGAAAATCTGAGTATCCATTAAAAAGCTTTTAACAAAACCATAAGAAGGTCCAGAATTTATGCCTTTATGCTTTGAAGAAAATGTACGTACTGCAGCATTACAAATGCCAAAGTTAATGCAACTAAGTTTTCAATATTATGTGCCAAGCTTACCTTTCCCCAAATCGTATATATTTATTGGACCGTCTTGGTTCTTCTTGTGGTGGTGGTGGTGATGGTGGTGATGGTGCTTTTTATGTGCTTTCTTTTTCAGTTTGTGCATTATAGTAGTTTCAGCATTCTCGTTACCTTCAAACCCATAATCATTGTCGTCAATATTTTCGTCTCTTTGAGCTGACTGTGCATGTTGATTTGCCTCTGGTGTCACTGGCTGAAAATTGTTCATTGGCACCTGTTGTTGAAATTGTGGCACTTGGGGTCCACCATAAAAGTTAGGGGATTGCATTGGCATTGCATTTGCAACAGCTGATGGCACCGGAAGCGTTGAACCGTCCTGTGTTGCTGCAAGCATTTTCTGATGTATTGCTTGCGCCTCCGCGGAAGACAAATGGTTCGATTTCACCACAACCTTTTTATGGTGTTTCTTCCCCTTCTTTTTCTGAGTTGGAAAGACTTTCTCAGCTGCGTTTTCTAATTTTTCAACTTCCTTCTCGTTTTCATCACTATTTCCATTTGCTTTTTCTTTCTTCTTCTCCACCAAATCTATAATAAATTTTAAAATCTTTAAGCATTGAGGATTCTATTCCTCTTCAACATATTTTTATCAGCATCTACGTCAATAGCTCAGATCTATTTGTGCATTTAACTTTACCATTGTTGTTCGGAGGATGGTCGTTTGCTCCAATCGTTGATTTATATGAGCTACCGAATAAACTGAACACAATCAACATTAATCTATTTTACAAGAACAAGATGCATACACTCCACATATACTTTAGTTTTCTAGATTATGTAGCTGTTACTAATGCTACTTACCACAAAATTTACATGTGTTTGGACACTGTACAACCATAGCATCCTTTGATGTTTCACAGACGCCAGCCTTCTTCAATTCTTTACAGTGAGATAATTTATCTTTACAGGTGACTGAAAATGATATTAGATTTTTCTTATATAATGGAACAAATAATTTGTAAAAAGGGAATTATATGCATCATTTCTATTTAACATATCAAATTTGTCGCTCAAAGATCCTGTGCATATATTCGGGCAGTAAAATATTAGTCAAATTTTCTTCTCTTCTCCCTGCCATCTCTTTTCTTTATTTCATGTTCATAAGAAACATTTGTTCTCTCTTCAAGTTGAATCTGAATCTTTCCTTTCACCCTAAAGTCAGCTACATTTAATCTAAATTATGAAAAATCGGCTCTATTAAAAAATACAAATTTGCATCAAAAATTCATTTATCTAATATAGGCATAATAATATTCACTTTACCCTCATCTTCTTTGAGCAGAACTTTCCCTGCTTCTTGAATGTGACTCTCTAAAATTTGAAAATTTAGTCTAACGTAAGTCTATGGTAAGTGTACAGTCTGGAGTGAACGATGTGCACTAAGGCGGTGGAAAAGGTGTCCTATCTTCTGCCAAGCTTAGTTGGTATTGAACGTAGTTAAATTAAGAGTTTTGCTTTGATTGCGCTATGATAGGTGAGATGCCAAAATGCTATTGTTATCATTGAATCGTCGTATGTCCATGTAAGAGCAACTCCTTTCCACTAGGGGTAAAGGATTAATCATAAATGCTATAATAGAATTTAGATTGCTTTTTCTAATTGAATGATGTCATAAATTAGTTTTTTATAATAAGAATTATACTATAGAAGTATACGCGGATGTTGTGCACCATCAATTGTGCTTATTTTACGAAAAAGTGCTTACCAATGCTTTTAAGAAGCATATGCGATACCTCTTTTTCTGCTTCTTGAACTCTATCAACTAAAATGAATTGAAATTGAAATCAATTAATTAAAAACTATTTAAAAACCCAACGTTATAGATATCTTTATTGGCTCACAAGTAACTACTATTGACAATTTGATTCAAGAATTAAACTTTTCAATAAACATCGTTTTTACATTCATAGTTTTCTCGTTCGTAGTCAAAGTATTTTACGTTAAAGAATTCAAAAGGTATTGTATTGCATAAATTTTGCATACTTTTGCTCTGTCAATCTTTTTGCGGAGAAAAAACCTGAAGCAAACTTAGAATACTTATATTCTTCTTGGCTTACAGTTTACATAATGAATAAGTGATCACCTATGGACCAAAAGTAGTCGGCAATCATAAACACGACTTTCGATCAGGCTATGCAATTCCGTTCCGTATGCAAGCTCAACAATAGCATTCGTAACAACATTGTATTAAAGCATACGTAACTTTCTCTTCATTTGAAAAAGATCGATTGTTCGTGTAACACTTGGATCCCAAGAAATGAAATATCATAAAAAAGGTAAATGGTTTACCTATACTTTCATCTACTAATTTATTGATTGCATCTGTGGCTTCCTTAAGATGAATACCTGAAAAATAATTTGGATTAAGAAGTGGGATTAGCTATCATTGAGCGTTATGCATTGACACATGGCTCCTTAAGCTGTCCAACCTTATTGATTCTTGTTATTTTTTTGTTAAGAAACTAACTGAACCACGCTTTAAGCTTTAAACACCATCAAAACTGTTCTGATTGCTGGAATTGAGGACTTTTCTCATTCAGAGTCTTTAATGCTGTCAGGTTAGTAACAGCTCACCTAAATTAACTTTAGTATTCTTCTTGTATTAAAACCACTTCTTTGGGATAATCTAGTTAGTTGCTAGTCACCCTTGTTATAGTATGGGACTTATCTGTGAAACATATGACTTCCTGGCAACTTCAAATTTGTGGCAAGAACGCTATAAAGTAACATAAGCGAAACAATAGAGATAGGTACGACAGAAAAGCGATTGAAGACACAAGAAAAGATTTTTGGCGCATCTTATTACGTTGGCAACGATTTTTGAAAGTATGAAGCTGATAAAGTGCGGCCATTAGAAAAAAAAGTGGAGTTTGATAATATAGATTTGGCAAAATTTTAAGGCGGACACTAAATTAACTTTTTGTAAACAGAATCTGTTAGAGAATGGAGGCGGAGCATGGATAATTCAAAGGAAGATAGTTGAAATTGTTTGGGTAATGCATCAAGAGACAGACATAAACAACTGAAGTAATGAGTGCTGTCTTGTTTATTCGGACTTTGTGCAATCCTTGTTAGCTTCCACCTTTTCAGTACCCATCAGATATTAAGGTTCTCAGGATTGGCTCAAATATATGTTCGTTAGACATTCAAAGGCAAATATATAAGTCATAAAGTATTATATCCGAAATGACCAGCTTGTTAGCTGGACAAAAAAGGGTTAAAGTATGTCTTCAAATGGACATTTAGTACTCATAGTATTGTGAAAAAGTTTGTTGTTTGATTTTGGTAGTTTGTTAATATAAGTAGGTTCTCATTCAAGCAAATATCTTCAAAATATTTGTGTGCATATTTCAAACCAAAACAGATATTTCCGTCAAATCTCGTAGCCAAGCATTATTCAAGATTTCTTTTAATTTTAGATATAACAGTAGTTTATTGAGACCCCCTCAAAGTATCTGGAAGACTGATGTCAAGCCTGGAAATAATTAACAGAACCGCCCTTTTCGTGAATGTGCACGACTAGGTTACCTGATTGGAAATGTTTCGAAAGTAATCAATCTTACCACTAATGGAGCTCTTTTTGGCATTGTCTTTGCCTTTTCCGCCAGCTGCAGTTATTGCTGATGTTATTATCTCTGGAACTATATCAGGTTTGATAAGACGTTGCTGCCTTTTAGCATGTCCAGTCCTCCATGTTAGACATAGTAACAAAACGATAGCGTAAACACTACTCAACTTCATAATCATTGCGCAAAGAGTTTCTACAAAGTTTAAAACACTACATGGAAGTCTTTAGTAAATCAGTAAATCTCCCTTTGTTGATCTTCCTCTGTTGTTGTTTATCGATTTTTAAAGTCCATATTTCTTTCGAATTTCACCAAAATATCCAACAGGGCAAAGCAAGATCGCTAAAAAAATTCCATCGTAGTTACATGATCAAAGCTCGGGCCCAGGTTCGATTGAAAGACACAGATTACGTTGGGTCATCAAGGATCTCATTGCCTTTGAATTCGGCCACAGTGCGGGAATAAGTGCTGCGCATTCATGTGTGTCAAACGATGCTTTTTCTTGTTCATACGCTCGGTGATTTTCTATCAACCTGCGCCGATTTATCTTCCCAACTATGTTATTCCGCTAGACTTTGTTTATAGTTTGCTTTTCAATTTTTACTCCTGATATCGGTACGAAAACATTAGTTTTATATTTTGCTCCTCCGTAACGCAATTTAATCAGCCTCGAAATGAAAATCTGGTTGATCTCGCCACTGATTGATTTGATTGTAATTAAATTTTATTTTGATTTTTTACATGTCAATTAGTCACATACCGTGAATACCGTCTAGTTTGTCTTTTCACATCGTATTCATGGCTTAGTCAGTGACACCCTCTTAACACGTCATTGGCTTGAATTATAACCATGAAGATTCCGGTTACAGACCTTGCTACACCCATGCTACGTCTCAATTATTCTATCAGTAATTTACCTGTAATTAAGCCAGTAAAATTTAACTTTTCATAGGCAGAGATTGATAAGTAAAAGATTGTAAAAACTTTTCTATTCCAGGGTTTCAAGCAGGTGCGTTATCTGCAATCATATTTATGACTGCACCATGCTGAATAACTTAGTGACGACCAAGTAATGCTTCAAATCGATGTGATATTCCCCGCCCATCAATAGGCTAGAACAGCCACCTTTACTTAAGAGATGCAAAAACAATGCACACCTAAAAACCTGGTTAGAGGGATGGTTTTAGTCAACAAATGAGGAAGTTTTATTGACAAAGATTAAATTATATATTGTTGGTACAGATCTTATCAGTGTGGAAAATAAATAATCAACAAATAAATAGAACCATTAAAAATCATGGCAAGTGTATGCAGCTGGTGAGGTTGTATTTCAAAACTATATCAAAGAAGAAAAATCAGGTTTGATCAGTCAATGTGATGAAAGAGAAAAAGTCTACGAAGTAATCTTCAAGTGCATAAGGGAAAATGATGTTTTAAAAGCTTTCATTTGAAGATAAAACTTAACAGCAAATTCTTTGTACATTGGTCTTTTGTGACCTAAGCTCTTTTAAGTGCTGTTTGATTTTCAAGCCTTCTGAAAGAAGCACTGTTGATTATTTGAGTAATTTCTTTTGGTTTATTTTGCTTCTTGTTTGGTCATGAATATCAGAATGGAACATGAAATGTTATTCTAGACCTGAAAGTTACTGAAAAATATTAAATAAGACGGCTCTTAGAGGCAAGATTGGCGATGCTGCTTAAAGAGTTTCACGATGTATCATTTCAAACACATTAAATAGAGAAAAATAGATAACCATCATTGAATAACATTGAATTGTTGATAGAGGGGATGGAAAAAGTTTTATGATGACTTTCATAATCGAATTTTGGCGATTTTTGAAACAGGAGTAAATTTTTAGACACCCAGTAGCTTTTAAAGTTTTTTAACCTTGAACCCTTTGTTTCCCCCCTTCCCTGCCCCAATACCTTTCAATTTATGAATCGCTTCCTTAAGACTGTTGCTTCCCTTGTATTAAAACCTGGTTATTGCCCTCATACTTTCGCTAGAACAGACAGATGTTATGGGCAGATCCCCAATTACATGCCTTTGTCCGCTAGTGTGAGCTTGTCCAGAATACCGTCGAGCTGTTTTCCAGTAATTATATATTGCGTTGAAATGAGGCAGGCTTAGAGCAAAAATTTCAGGTTTGGAGGAAAGTCAAAGACTTTTTGCAGCTCCGCTTTACTTCTGCCTTTGTAAGAATGACTATTGTAAAAATTGTTCAGCTGTTGTTATGGGCGCCTTTGTGCAAGTTGCATACAAGATGCAACTTTTATGTAATGAATCAGAACATCGTTGTCTTTTCATTACAGTTTCGAGTGTGATTTTTCTGTTTTTCCAAGCTGTAACGACTAAACTGCTTTTTTATCTTAGTTTTCCAATCATTAAGAATCTTTCTTCGCACCTTAGTTGCGTGTTGCACTAATTTCTGATGAGGTTTTTTTTGTTGCGAATCAATCTTTTTCAATCAAGCAGCGCAGTAGATTGATAATTGGTTTCAAAGTGTAGGTGTAATTTAAGGATGTATTTTATCCCCCCATACTTTTTCTTGAAAATTCTTTACCAGTGTAAAGGCTGCTCCGGGGAAGTTGTTTATGCGGGACAGCCCATCAACAACGTTAAGTCATTGGCGCCAAAAATGCCGCAAATATTTGATTGCGTGTGACGAAGGAGCATTCTTATAAATGCGACCCATAAACTCTGATACGTCATAACTGGGCTATTTCGTCATTAACAACTGCTGCTAAAGACAAATAATGACACCGTTTGCAATAGAGCATCTCATGTACTACAGCAGAAAATCATGAGCAATTGCCTTATGATGTTATGTAGTTGAGCGCAGTTTGTAACAATAATTAACTTTTGTTATTATGCGACGGGCTTCTAGTACTCTGATATCATTTGCAGTTCATTTGACGTGTGCACATGCTAGGGAAGGTCTTGTATGTTTTTAAACGAAGGTATTTTTCATGTCGCCGCTTGATGCAGACAAAACACGTTCTTTGCTGAAGAACCCTTTCTTTCCATGTATCTAATGCTGCATAGTAATTAACTGGTAAGATTTGCTCTCACACATTGCAAAATGAATCTGGTTGAATTGTCGTTTCCGTGCTACTCGCGTAATTTTTAATGTTTTGCAGCACGAAACGGCAATTTTAAATCTATAATTTTTGTCAACAAATGTTATGAATTTCTGTTTATCTCTAGGTCGTTTTTGAAATTATAATGCTCTGTAGAGGGTCTTAATGGTTTTTCCTGGGCCAATCCTTTGCACGATAAACAAATAAATATCAACCCTTTTTCTTCCTGTTTTCATCCAATCTGCAGCACCATAGGTTTATCTTGTGATTACAGTTTTTATAATACTAAAAATGCTTTTGAAGTAGAACTGAAGTTAACCAAGCATCAGCAGATCAAGTTAATCAAAATTGACAAAATTCTTGAAGACCAACTCCAGAAATGAATCTATTTGATGCATTATGAGCAAGTGCATCCACTGACATTTTTTATGATGCTTTCGTCAAACAACTAGCTTATCCGAACTAAGCTTGAATTTTTTTTAATTTGAAAATTATGGAAGGTTTTGTAATTGCAATAACTGCAGCAATCGAATCTGTTGCTCCTTAAATATCTATCATTATTCAGGCATATGTAATGATTAGTTGAACAGACTTTGTCCTTCATATTGTTATAATCGTAGGGAGATGAAATTAAAAGAGATACTAAAAGTGCTGTGTACCATTTCCTCTAATGATCTTAACATTTAACGCAAGCATGAATTAATGCAGCATATTGTGCGAATAGATTTTATACAGTGTTCTTTGGACCAGGAGATATAGATACTAATTTTAACAGTTATCCAGTATCTAATTTCAATGTTTTCACAAGCATTTTTTAGTGTTGACTGGCTTTTGAAAAAACAATTCAAAGCAAGAATAAATCATTTTTATGTTTCGAATGTCGATTCTTTAAACGTAACAAATGATAAGGAATTTCAATTTAATAAGAATAATCATAATAGGTGAGGTATTTCTTTAACAACCATAGATGAGAAAAGCCAATGCAAGCCTTGAAAAGGCAAGAAATTATATGATACTATCATTCAACTTGATTCTCCACTTTAAAGGCATCTCTTATCAAATAAATATGGTCCATAATAAGCGCGAAGGAGTATTGGAGACAAGGGACCTCTCTTGCATGAAAGTAAGCATCCACTCTTAATAATCTTTGGCACAATACGCTCCAGAAGTCTACTTTATAACCAGAAATCTAGCACCGTAGGGAAACGAGAAAAAACAGCAATGGAAAGTACTTTTAGACAATTATGCAATTGTGTTATTTAGCTTTTACATGTCAAAAGATACCAGCCAAGAATCTATCGTAATGAGGATTCGAATGAGGGTCCAATTAAGGGAAACAGATACGATTTAGTTGCAACTGATCTGATAGATGATCGAACCATCCAAGGGGATTTTTGAAGGGTTGAAAGCTAATTTCCTTAATACTATCCTAAATAAGGATTTGAAACAACATAAATTAGCAACCGATTTGCCCGCTGCTGAAATTATGCAATTCTGTATCTAGACAATGAAGGTGATCATCAGCATGCTCAGAGCATGCTAAGAGAATAATCATTTCTTAAATTTTTGTCTGGTAGATCCCCCTTCTTTGTTGCTACAATTGATTTATGGTAACCCTTTTCCAACCGAGATTGCAGCAAATTGCATTGTGCTATAGCCGCCTCTATGCTTCCCATTGTCTACTCAGCGTTTTTCCAATATATGAGAGAAGTTTCAGTTATGCTACATTGTTTATCATTTAATCAATATTTAATCAAAACTTCAACATGTTAAAAAATAATACCAATCTGTACAAAAAATTCAATATTGAATGGCATCGTTTTTCCTAATAGGAATTTCTTACTTCTTCTTTGGCCTTCATGATTACCGTCCCATTGCGCAGCAGCTTGGTGGGCAAGCTGGTGCACAAGCTGGTGGTGTGCAGCTAGGGGCACAGGGTGGGGGTGGAGGTGGAGGCGGTGGTGGAGGAGGAGGAGGAGGTGGTGGTGGTGGTGCACAGCATGTTGGTGGGCAGCTAGGAGCACATGCAGGAGGGGTGCATGCAGGTGCGCAAGGCATTGGTGGTGGAGGTGGTGGTGGTGGAGGTGGCATGCAGCACTGCTGCGGGCAACTTGGCGCACAGGCTGGTGGGGTGCATTGTGGAGCACATGGCATCATTGGTGGTGGAGCCATTGGTGGTAGAGGTGGAGCTGCGCAGCAATGAGATGGACATGATGGAGGGACGCAAAGTTTGGGACAAAACATTGGACAGTCGGTTGGATACCCGGCGATTCTTTGTGCCATTTGTGCAATGTTGTCCATAATCAACTTGGCTTTGGACTTGGTCACTGCTTGCTGTTGTGGTCCCATCTGTGCCAAGGTCAGCGGCTGTGGAGGTTGACCTGGTTGCTGCCCCATTGGCTGCTGTCCCATTGGTTGTTGTCCCATCTGTTGTTGTCCCATCTGTTGTCCCATCTGCTGTTGTCCCATTTGTTGCTGTCCCATTTGCTGCTGCCCAGGAGCTGGCATTGGTGCAGAGTTTCTTTGGTGCAGGGATTGACGGTTTTCAGGGATGAATTGTAATGCCAGTGGCTTGAGTTTCCCCATGCCTGTTGGACAGCATTTTTCAGGGCATTCTGGAGCACAAAGCATTTCACAAATCTTGGGGCAGCCCAAAGGATTGTTGCAGCATTTGGTTGGACAGTAGGGATGACAATTGAAAAAGCAGCCCCATGGACAGTCGAATCCAATTGGCAAGAGAGATTTTGATTCTGCAAAATGAATTGGACAAATTCAAGGGGTCGGACTAAAATCTAATTTATTTTACCCTAAACCATTAACCTAAATCTTGTTATGAAGCCCTCCGTTAAGGGCTTTCAGGGGTCAGCTCAACTTCGAACAGGTGTAAAAGAGGTACAGTTACCTATGTTTCGTATTGTCTAACAGTTTTATACAATTCACATTATATGTCTCGCATAATGAGAAACTGTAGCGTCAAAAGAAAAAGAAACTGAATTAGGCTGGTCAATGGCAATCAATTTGGAAACACACTTGTCTAATAAGACATAAGCTACTGCATCATACTAGAAAACGTTCTACTTTGAACGTTGGGTATGGGCAGGGTGGCAAGGTGGTATGGGCAATAAGGATTTCACTAAAGAGCGCCGCCGTCCAAAATTTGGCATGGCGTTCAATGCAAACAGTTGGCACTAACTTATTAGGTTTTTCTGAAATGCTTTTGTATTGATGGTAACAATAGGAGTGTGTTTAATTATTAAACTTCTTTAACTATAAAGAGTATCCCTACTTATCTACACCAGAAGAGAAGGAACCATCGAGCTATCAAAATTTGCAGTTGGCATTTTTATCGCCAAAGACGTAGAAAAGCAGAGGTAACCAGTTTTGAATGACTTACCAGCATCGCCAGATCCACTTCCTGATCCTGATCCTTCTACCTCAGGCAGGGGTTGTGGCAGTGGTTTGACTGGTGCTGGGGCAACGGGCTTGCTCTGTGCCGCTGCTTGTTTGCTAACTTGGGCTTTCACCTGGGTGCTGCCATCAACCTTTTTCTTCAGAGTTTTTACCTTCTCGTCTATTTGCTTCGCCAATTGTTGGAATTTTTCAAATGGAGTGTTTTGCTGGAATTTTTCAAATGGAGTTTTTATTTCCTCCTTCTTGGGCACTTTCTTGTTCTCGTCTTTCGTGAATTTTTTGGCTGGTTTTCTTGGTGGAGCCTTGGCTAGTTTCTTCAAGTTTTTTGCATGATGCTTTGGTGCTTTGTCAGATTTCGATTTCAAAATCGTCGCTGAAGAGGGGTTCTTGGATTTGATTTTGTTTGTAGCAATAGTTGCTTTCTCTGGTTTCTTGCTTTGTGCATCTTCTTCGCCTAACAAATAATTATATCACTGAAATTAGATCATTATAATTGTAGTTTGCGAGCCTTCTGTTAGAATCCTTTATTCCTTGACAAGAGAAGCATCATTTTTTCAAATAAAATACAGGCTGATCAATAGCTGGCTGCTGTCAATGACACAATGACACACGTGTCAATCAATAAAATTACGGAAAATTCAAGGGACTCCAGACAGCTTTGGTGAACAAAGGAGTCATTCAGACCAAAGTTGATGAGGAAGGTCCTTATCTGAGCGACTGTCACTTTTTAAGGAGCCATAAAACCCCCTGGGACGCTGCAATCTATATATTTAAACCCAAGTTTAGTGACCATGCAGCAAGATCTTTACTTATTCTGCGATGTTAAAGATGAAATACCCTTTCTTCACATTAATGAAATCTTTTGAATAAAATTGAAGAGATGGATAAATACATAATAAGAAACAGAAGGAATAACGACACTTGACCAATCTCATGGAAAGGAATCTGACAATACTAAGAAGACGCCTAGTGAATGTTATTGTACCTAAGGTGTTAATTGACAAATTAATACATTGAGAGTTAGATGACGTCATTTTTGCTGATAAGAAGGAGAGATGGAGAGCATTCAAAACATTATATCCACTCTGGATATGTGCTCAATTCCTTATTGATTGCAACTGCGCAAAACCTCTGCTTCAAAATGCTTATCCGTTTAAAAGTGGCCATTATCATCACCATTATCACCAGAAGACAATTCATTATTCCACGTTTTGCAAATTAATAACAGAATAACATTTCATCGTATGGACGTGGACAACTGATTTTATTGTTGTTCCACGTATTTTTATATTGCCAGCTGTGAAACCGTGATATTGTTTTATGTTTGTAGAATATTTTCAGCTGATCCAAACCAGGTTTAATGTTGCTAATGATGATTAACAAATGACCTGATAGTGTGTGAAATTTATCTTAAAATATTATTCATATTGTCGTAATTTTATCTTCCAAAGCAATGAACTCAAGTGTATTGAATATGGTCAGGATAATCTTGTTGTCTTTGTAGCTCTTTGATAAAGATGATTTTTTATATATCTTTATATTGAGATATTTCCACAGCAAATGACTGTATTTTTTATCATACCTATGGTTGGATCTTCTCCATATGCACCTGGAAGGTCATCAGCTGTTATTTTTTCCATTTTTTTCACAATTTTTATATCTTCAGGTATCAACTCTTTTGGCCTTCCTAACGTTGTTATTGTATGTTTTACTTCAGTTTTTTCCTTGCTAATTTTGCTGCCATGCTTTTGTTTTTTATTCTTTTTGTTTTTGCTTTCTTTCTTTTTATTGTTCTTCCCTGTTTTTCCCGAAATTTTCATTGCTTCTTTATCCTTATCATCGTCTATAAATTTTTCACTCGGCCTAGTTATTGCCGGCTTACTTTTCTTTTGGTCGATTTTTTTGTCTTTCTTGGTTTCTTTTTTGCTCAAACCTAGCAAAAAGAGGGAAACTTTCTCATTTTTCTGTTCAGGTGGCTTTTATCTTTTATTATTTTCGTCTGGTCCGTTTCGTTTTGTCATTATTTTGTATCATGTTTGGTTTTGTCAGTTTTTATCTTCAGTCACGTCTGCCGTTAGTAGTATTTCTCTCTCGCCTTTTTGTTCAATTCTGCCCGTTCTATATTATGCTGTTTTCATATTTCCTGGTTTACAAGCCTTCTGTGGTACGGATTACTTTTTGCCCTGCTGTACGGCAAATAAGGTCCAATTTTGGATATGATGTATCATGGGTGGTGCAAATATGTTCGGAGCCAAATTGCATCCGCCGCAAACAGAAGCAGTTCACGTTCAGAGCCAAATTGCATCCGCTGTTATAGCAAATTATCAGCAACTCTGATAAACTACTTAAATCATAACGGGTTATCACACTTTAACATTTCCCAGTTTAATGTTCTCTGTACATATTGCTAGCTGTTTTGAATAATGTTGTAGACAATAGCTGCCTGCCTGTATTCGAAGAAATGTTCTAGGCAAATGACTGTAAAAACGTATGAGTTAGCTATTACAAAAGGCTTGGATTAGGTTAGCAACAGGACGTACCATTGACAGAAATGAGAATGCTTTTTAGGTTTAATTAGTCGTCAGAGTTAAAAAGGTATAGATTCAGTTGTGGTGAATTGAACAAGAAAGCTATAGAACAGTTACATTGAACCATCCAAATTCTCGATCTTCATTAAAACAATAATAGAGACCGATCTGTGTTGTCGATTTTCATAAAATTAAAGATACAGGCAGAATAGACTTAGTCGCAGAACTACACACAAAGTAATTATTACTTCATCAGTGTAAAGCTTGCCTCATAAGACGCCATTTTTGCCAAGTGCAAGACGCCATTTTTGGAACAACACAGTAATTAAGTGAATAGGAGCTGAATGATCGAATCATATTTACACGAGAGAGAATTGTCAATCGAAGGGGGGTTTTCCAATAACTTTTGTCGATGTAAAACATGGCTTAACTTTAGCGATAGAAGTGTTCTCGCCAGCAAAGCATCTACCTAGCAATAAATCAAAGTAGATGCATGTCTAGATACAAGGTTTATTTAACTTAACCGGCATTATATCAAGCTTAAGACTTTTTCAACTGAAAATCTGAAACTTTTCGTTTCAATCAATAAGCTTTCAACAAATGCGCTCATGCTCAATCGACCAGCTCAATCGATCACTTCGCCTCGTTTAAGTTAGTTCTGCTCTTAAGTCGACCATTGGAAATAATTATAGACTTCTATTAAAATGGTTAAAATTGAAGCCATGCTTTCTATCCCAAACCATATATGCAACGCCTTGTAAACACAGTACTTTAACCTTTAAAATTCTAATATTGGTGCAACTAACCTGATTTCTTGTGGCTTTTCCCGTGCTTTTTACCTTCAGTCAATCCACAAATACAGACTACAGCCAAAAGGCCTAATAACAAAACTTTCATTCCAATTCTCATATTTTTTATTTTACGAAGGACACTCTAGCAGATTAGTCGCATAAAATCTGTCCTACATCAATCACTCATTAACCTGCATTCGTCTATTGAATCGAAGTTTTGACGTTTTGACCCCAACAGTCAGGTGGTTGCCGGTTTAGTACATTTAACGCTACCATTCCGCGTCTATACGTGTTAAGCTTGCACTTCATAAATTGATGCACGCGTGCGTTCGATCCAACTTGGCGTTGTCCGTTGCTCTTTACAGTGGGGGAACCTCTCATCTGCACAAATGTGTAAAATTGTCTCTCACGAAGCCTTCACGCCAAGTCTTGTCCAAACAAACCTTTTTCTGAGAAACTAGACTTTTTAGAACAATTTCACTCTGCAAAAATCAGGTTTTTCAATAAAAGTTGAAGGGGGATTGCATCACCTCCGTATACTTTTTTGCGGCATGGAATTTCTTGGGTTATCGGAATAGCCCATGATTTATAGCTACCTCAAAATTTCCCATTGACGTGGCTCTGTTACTTCATCTATTGATTGATGTGCGTGCAAACAATTACCAATTCTGATTTATATAATTTAAGATTATGCGAAACATGAAAGATTTTCCTTGGAGACAGGAAAAGATTGAAAATAGCATCTCACACTCGTATAAGTGCGGTGTGAAACTAGAGCCTCCTCTTGGTTACTTATCAAAAATAGCATTTATCCTCGCAATGATCGTTAATATGTTAAGTGTTGCCTGTTTTGGCCTTTTTCTTATTAAGTCTTTAGCCTCTAATCAAGGAATAAGGTACTACCTCATACATTTTAATAATATAGCGAGGCTTCGAGGGCTATTGTGAAATTTTTCTGGAATGAGTTTTTCATAGTTGAAAGATCCCTATTAGAATAAAACTGTATTTCCGTTTGATATATTTTAGCTTAAATTGTTCATTGTTTTTGTTGGCTAAAAGAGAGACGTGCTTGATCAAACCACTATGATTTTGTCACTTAATTCGACGTTAACTGTGGTGTAGGTTGGATTTATTCATTTTACTTGAAAAATGTGTTTCTATTTGCTCTACCGTGTTGCTATTAGAGATTTGGTAATAACAAATTTTTTTGTGAACTTTTGAGTTAAATGTGGATAGAGGGTGCCGAAGGGTTTTGACTTTTAATATGCTAGAATTCCCCTTATATAAATCTTTAGCAGCAGTATTATATTCCATCGTACCAGGAAACCCTCAAAGATGATATTTGTTAGTTCCTTGGTAATAATATTTATTTTGATGAATTTATCATGCACAATAACAAATTCTCTTTATACTACAGTTGTTTAAACTGAAATGAAAACAATCAATACCATAAACAACAAAGTAAGCTAGTTTATCAGGATCTTTGTATCAACTAATTAGAAGTTGCTTAAAGGTAGACGTCGGTATGGAATCCCGCAAGGATCGCTCCTTGAGCGCAAAAGTTTGCAATCTATACAAAAACCTGTCGGCAACTGTCAATATAGAAGAGATACATATATATGCTGACATCGCTTGTGTATTTGTCCTCAAAGAAACTGTGGATGAAGCTGGAAAAGCTGTGAATGTAATTACATATTAATTAAGCAATTAGTGTATCCAGCAACCTAACTAAAGCAGACTTGTTGATGCAGTTCATACGTTACAAGCATTGCTAAACTATCTTCCTAACCCTTTCGCATCCGGTTTTATTTTCAGTTAACTGTTAAAACCCATATAATTCTACGCTTTTCAGGGGGTAGCATAGTCAAATAATTGGATAAAGGCTTAAACTATTATAGAAAACTGCCATCAGAACATTAACAATATTTTGTACTTAACCCCCTTTTCTAATGTTTGCCATTGGGCCATATGGCCCGTCCAGGGGTGAAAGGGCTAAACAGACCCGGAGAGATATCTACTTTCTAACAATCATACCATCGGTTGTAAACTACAAAGCTGTTTGGAGCTCTTGTGCAGCGAATGGAATGTGTATGTTTCCACAGAGATCACGACGGGTTCTGACTATCTATTGCTACTAAAACTATTTCTTCATGGTAAACACTTTCACTATAGATTATGTGCTATCTTGTATTTTTTGTCTTATTCGCATACCATTTACAAACAAACCATGTTTACAGGACTACCCCATAGAGAGCATGGAAATACATAGCAACGCTGTGGTGATTACGAATAACAAGCGAAAATTAAATACATAAAAATAGAAGTATCTGCATGGTATGGCAGTCTCACGCATTAGGCAAAAGTTTGTAGTATCTTGTACTTCTGATACGTCGGCAGATAAAGGCAAAATGGACGAGATTTTCGGAAAAAGCTATTTCATTTATATACAAAACTAAACTACGTAGATTATTAGATTATTTACTGATTACTGAACCTAGTTTTGCTATTTCTGCTTGTTTCCCACAAGGCGGATTCGTTTGAGTAAAATGAATAGCTCGAGATTCTCATCTGCGACTGTTGACTGTTCAAACAATTTCTAATCTTTCCCGGACAGAAAATTTAGAATTGTTTGCACCAACACTCTTTAAGTCGTCACCGCAAAATTCTGTTCACTTTAGAGAAACAAATTCGCCCAAGAATAAACAGCTTAATATCAATTTTCTCCAGTTGATTTAACCCTAGGCAATTTCAATTTGAAAAAATGAATTTCTTCCAAATGAAGCTACGCGTTTCATCAAGAGCTTTTTTCGCAGAATCCACTCACTTCACAATATGTGGCATTTCCAACAATTTCTAGCAAAAGCAATAGCTAGTGACAATAATATTTCGCGAATTTTTCTCTACTTTGAAAACCAAACAAAGAGCAAATTCACATCCTCGGCCCTACCCAGGGTACTGTAAGTCATCAAAAGAAACATTTAAATCTTTCAGTTCCACTGCTTATTAATTCGTCTCGATGATGTTTTTCACGGCTTCACCTCAGTTGCTAGCTCTAATTTTGTATTAATCTGTATTAATTGCATTGGTTTTTACAGGCAAATTTCCCACTAAGGCTGTACCTATGTATACTTCATACAAAACCTATATTAGTAATTACATTTAATTTTTAAATATCTGTTTAATAGATACTTCCTAAAAACTGCCCCTAAGCAAATACTGATTAACTATCTGTAGCAGCATCGAATGCGTCTTAACCTGCTTGCAAAAATTTTAATATGTAGAAACTCTTCAACGAGTCATTATAGCACATAAGTGAAGTGTGGCTTGATAGGAAGATACCGCCTAATGATGTACGTTATAAACGATAAAAAATTATTTCTTATTTCCAAAAGTTCATTGTCCAAATACTGTTTGACTTTTGTTTTTAGCACATCGCAAAATTTCCTGCTTTTTCACTGCGCGTTTTACAGCATTGCAGTCTTTGTTTGAATTACAATTCCAGTCTTCTTCGAGTTTACTTTTTGCCTCCGAACTTCATCTTTTTGTACATGTCCCACCATCGCAGCACGTTGTCTCTTTTCATAATTCCACAGCAATTTGATGGACAGATACTGGTGCATCGGGTGGCACAGGATGGTGCACAACCCAGTCTTTGGTACACTGGCACTTGGTATTGAACTTGTGGTTGGTATTGAACGTGAAAGCTAGGAGGCTGGACGACAAATGATGCAGGTGGTGGTGGTGGAGGTGGTAGTGGAGGTGGTGGAGGTGGTGGTGGTGGAGGGGGTGGGGGTGGTGGTGGAGGTGGTGGTGGAGGGGGAGGAGGAGGAGGAGGTGGTGGTGCAGCAGGGGGTTGCACTATTTCAAATCCACTTACAACAGGTACAGGAGGCTGCATCATTGTAGGTGCTTGGTAGAATCCAGGGCATTGACTAGGAATCTGACATGGTGCTTGGCCTTGCATTGGCATTCCATACGATTGCATTTGATAGCCAGGTTGCTGCATTTGCGGCTGCCTTGCTACAACAGGAAATCGGTATCCTGGTGGTATGGTTTGCTGTTGCGTCGTTGTAAAAGTTTGTGGCATGGTTGGATTTTGCATCCCAGGTTGTTGCTGCTGTTGCATTCCAAATGGGTCTTGTCCCATCATGTTATTCTGCACCATAGATTGTGGATATTGTCCCATACTTTGGGACGCTTGACCAAGACCAAAGTTTTGCGCAGCAGCTGCGGGCTTGGCAGGTAGTTTTCCAATTGGTTTATCACTTGGTTTTTTTGTTGGTTTAGCTGAAAATAGAAGTCAAAGATATAGCATTGGCTTTCGAATTTTGCAAATTGATGCTATTGCTATAAGAGTTGACCCGATTAATTTAAAAAGTTTCAAGTTAACCAGGTTTACCTGTGAGTTTACATCACAACTCTCGCCAAACTTTACCTTACAAAAGGGTAGATAACTAGGTAAAGGATAAAGGAAGAGATGATGTAAAGAATTTCTCAATATTGCCCGTAAAATAAGGCCGGGTTAATCTCTTCTAGGAATATGTAGAGATCATTTTAATTAGCTTTGAATTAGAGTTAGTGATGATACTAGTTGTACTGAAAGAATAGTCTAGGGTTCATTATACAGACAGGAGATGCAGTGAAGGCAAAACCTTTTGACATGTACACTCCAGACAGTCGTAAACAACCATGTTTATTAGAAGGAAAGGGTAGATGGAGAAACGATAAATGAAACAAATTCTGAATTACCTTTGTCTTCTTCCGGTTTTACTGGCTCTTTTGGTTGCTGTCCTGCCCCTTGTTGTCCAGTTGGTTGCTGCCCTACTGCTGGCTGCTCTACACCCGGTTGTGCAGCTACCTGGTCCCCTCCACCCTGTGGAGCTGATGCTCCTGCACTAGCAGTCGTGTCATCCCTATTTGAAACTTCATTTTCAGTCACTTTTCCATTGTTTGCTCCTTCTCCTTCCTCGATGCTTTTTGCGTCTTCGTATATGTCATTAGCAGCACTTCCACTGGCATCGTCTATATATGCTTGCTCTGCCTCTTCGCTTTCCAGCAGAGTCGAACTCTCATCTTCGCTCGGTATTTCATATTGTTCCGCGCTTTGTTCCGCATATTGTTCCGCATTTTCTAGCGCATTTTCTTCAGTAGCTAATGCTCCGCTGCTTTCTTCGACATCTACCATCTGTGGGTATGGGTAAAAGGGTTGCTGGCCATTTGCACCCGCAAAATCGGCAGCATCAGGGGATATGTCTGCCTCTCCCGACCCATCATTGGCTTCGTTGTAAAACACAGGGAGGGGAAGCATTGGAAGCATTGGCACCCTTGAGTATATATCTTGGTAAACTGGAGGACTGGCAACAATTGGAGTATCTTCAGGAAGATTGTTTTGGGTAATTCTGTTGTCGGGCTCACTGGCTTGGTCTGCAGATTTCTTTTTTTGAGCATTTTCTCTTCTTTCTTCAGCTAGTTTTTTTCTTAGCATTAAGTGGAATCTGCTCTGCTTCGTACTGCCCTCTTTTGCATGTATTTTGCCTTTCTTTGCTGTCAAAAAAATTATTGAATTATATTTGCATATAACAATGAAAGGTTTACAAAATAAATGTAAAGAATTTACATCGGTAAAAGCTAAAAATTACATGATTTTAAACAGGATTTTTGAAATAATAAATTAGAAAAAGCATAACATATTTTTTGATATGCAGTTTTGCGTTAATGAGCTTACGCCTGACACAATATAAAAGTCATATTCAAACTGCTGATTTTTGTATTGTGATTTTACATGATGATATACAAATGGCTAAAATTTGCACATGACGGTTTATAGTTTTGTAGCAGTTCTGAGCCAGCACGGCCAAGTTACGTTCAACGTAATTGCAACAATGTGAAGTCATTAGTCAGAGAATCTATTTGTTTCCTAATCTGTCTCTAATCGTTAATGATGAATACTAGATATTCTTCGAATGGTTTTGTTCCGATCGCACATGAACATAATGCTGTATAGAACTGTTACATTATCGAAGCAATTTATAGATAAGAGCGATAACATGGACTTAATTGCTTAGTTTAACAAAATTCAGTATCACCATTTTCATTCTCATCATCACTAGAATCCCAAATTCTTTTTATTTAGACTTATTTTTCTTCAAAACTTATTAAGGGATGTTTCCTAGATCGACGGAAATTTGATTTACTAAAAAACAATTAAAACCTCAAACTACCCGTCTGTTATTTCACAAGATGCGATTTGCGTGCCAAGATTTTGAGAAAGTAATTTCAGCTGTTTCTAGTAGGTTAGAGAATGCACAGTTGTCCTTAACTTTTAAAACTTACCTTTTGAGCCATGTCTTCTTTTACAATCTACACCATAATTAACCAAAACAGCTAAGGCCAATACGCAAACTATTATTGTCGAAAGTTTAGACATGCTGCGCGATTTTCCCCCAATTGCTGGGGTACTGTTAACCGATTCAATTTACGATTGTTTACTACAATGCTATCAATACTTTTTCAGTCAAGTGTTTTTCATAGAAATTATCTTTGATTAAAATTATCGTTTAAATTTCGTTCCAGTAAATCGTCTGAATTGCCAATTTGCCCAAACTGACACGGGGTGATAAGCATTAATTCGACACCTGCCACTTGTCTTTTGTGACCTGTTCGAGCGTAAAAACACGTTCTAAATGATTCTAATGGCCTAGCTAGCAGACCTGTATAATGTATTTGCAAGTTGTCTAGGAATATGATACAGAAACTTTTTAACATAAGGGAAACGTAACAATAATGGTGATTGACCACTGAAACTGGATTGGTCCTTTTTGACATAAATGAGGGAAAATGTTTCCATTCAGCTTTTCGTGTAACTGTTGTGGTGACACCTGATTGGTTGCTCGAGATTGTGATCCAAAAGAGGCTAACTTTTGTAATTAACTTTTCCGCAGCTGTTGTGATGAAATCTGATTGGCTGCTCGAAAGTTTTCAAAATAGATGTTGAAGATGTAGTGTATTTTGTATGCTCATAGGCAGCATCAACTGGTCGGAAATTTGTCCATGGTACCATTATTGTCAAGTTTACTTTGATTTTGATTTGTCGGGAGCTCATTTAAAAGTTCTAAGGGGTCATATTGGTAAAGGTCTGTTATGATAATTCATATGGTATTCCTCTCATGAGTGACGCAAATGAGGGAAATCCAGCAAGACAGGGACATTGGAAGCAAGCCTTCTTGCTGACCAGTTGAGAAATAGGAGACCCTCACCCCTTGCAAAGACGCCAAGTGAAAGCTCGCACCCTGTCAATACCCACAATTATTGGGTAGAATACCAAAAGCACCTTTCCACAGAGTTTCAATCGCTAGAATATAAGCATTGTAAATGAGAATAGATAATCAAATGCGAATCAGAAATCAGAAAAGAAAATTAATAATGCTTCATCCACAAACTGTCAATGACTTGTTGATGATTCGCCAATAAATCTTCCTAGAGGACCATCCCCTATCTCGCCGGTGTATTCTAATCATCGGTTTTTTTCCTCGCAGCATTGTTAAATACACATAAGACTTGAGCATGCTTATCCACCAAAGGTGCAACACCTTTACGATCTTAATAAAATGTATTTTAAATATGCGTGGTGGGAAGTTCTTACATGCCCCTACCCGAATTTTTCCCGGTAAGTATACAAATGGCCCTTGTGCTATGATTTTGTAAGGTTTTTGAAAATGTTAGAAGACTCTTGGAAAAGGCTATAATGAAGTGCTTGCTATAGCGAGGTTGAGAGCAATAAGGAACTGCATCAACGTTGCCTCAGGGCCTGTAAAAGATCTCGTTCTGACATATTTCTACGGTGGAAACGACAAACGGAACATTCCCCCTACTTTGTTTTGCCCAATAGGGGCCTGCACCAGTTCTTTGTTTTGTTTCAAAAAACGTTTTGATCAAAAATAAAACCCTGCGAGAAGACGAACGGTTCACTTTGGATACATACATTTACCACTACAGAACGCTTTTAATTATTTTTTTGAGCAATTATTCTTCTGGTTTAACAATCACGGTCTAATGATATTTTAATCCACAACATTGCTTGTCTGACAGCCCTTGCTGTTCAGTTACTTTCTTACCCCCATGGTTATATGGTAAACTTAATTCCCCAAAAGGTTAACTCTAGGTCGCTTCTAAGCTAGAAACAGGAAAAATCCTTTTGTGAAAATTGCAGCTAATGACACCACGTCACAAAACACTTTTTTCCTCACATCAAACTCTGAGCAGAAACTAAATATTCTTGAATCTAGTATATTATCTACTACAACATAGCATCCATGGGTGTTAGAAAGCGAAAAGAGGGAATAAAAGTCGATTTTATGGCAGTTTTTTGAATATCATATAAAAGGTTTTACAGTAAAATGCTGAAAATTGATTTATGATTCCAGTCTCTTTAATCTAAGCGATGCGAATAACATTACATATGGCTGGGTATTTCCGAACTTTAAGCAAAATTACATAGATCCAATGTAATATTAGCATGCAATTGGTTAGGTGATTCACTGATAAAGCAGATTCTCTTTTCGACTAGACTTTAAATACTGTTAGTGTTCTGCAATACAAGATGCCTCAGACATGCCATGAGTCGTATACCGCTATTGACCTACAGGTGACGTCAGAAGTGATATTCAGGCTCAAGGCATATGTTTAATGACGCATGACGGATAAATAAAACAGAAAGAAGTTTGTAATGAGATGAATCCTGCAAGAACTCGTTCAATGAATGCAGGATAATATATGTTGTTAATTGTGTTAGCTAAGTTAGCTAATTTAGCTAATTTCCTCACAAAAAATTGATTTCACGTATAAAATTGTCGCTTTTTCATGGTATTCATAAGTATCTCTCATTACCATTATTCATTGCCCATCGAGCTGACTGGTCCATCGCTAGCCGATGAATCTCATTTCAATGAACCGTATTGTATGTTGGTACCTTCCTTTTTGGGATTTTGTTTCTTTGCATTGGATTACTCTCTGCATTTCCTGATTTTCGGTTCGATATAATTGCCCCTGCCTCTTCTTCATTGTCTTCACCTTCCTCTTCGGCTTCATCATCTACGTTATCATGGCTAATCTTCTCTTTCTTATGGGCAATTTCCGTTCGACAGCATCCTCTTGGACAAATAGTGTAGCAGTGCTGCACGCAGATTGGTGGGCAAACTGGTGGAGGTGGTGGCGGTGGTGGTGGTGGTGGGGCAGAACAGCAGGCCTGGGGACATGCAGGAGCACAGCTTGGCTGAGTACATGGTGGTGCACACATTGGCATTGGAGGTGGTGGTGGTGGGTAGTATGGTGGTGGTGGTGGTGGTAGTTGTATCAAACTGAGCATGGGACGGCAGCAGTCTTGGGTGCATGCTGGTGCACATGCAGAAGGACATGGAGGTTGACATGCTGGTTGGGGCGGCGTCTGAGGCATTGTGGGTACATTTGGGTTTGGTGGTGGCTGTTGTTGTTGTTGCATGCCTTGAACAAAAAATTACATTAAAACTTTCATATTTATATAGGGCAGAGCGATTAACCATTGGATAGAAAATGAATGATAAAAAACAGACACGATACTAAAACTGGGTGTAAGGTGGGTGCTCATCTAGTCTGCTCAAGGAAAGGCTCTAAGGGCTATTACTCTCCTTTGGTCCTTTGTTTCGAATTATAAAATATATTCAACCTGAGAAAACAAATTATGTAACTGTTACAATGTGTTGTATCCAAAAGTAAAGAAGATGTTATTCACGGGTTTTTGCTCAATCGCTTCTATCTAGAAACTTCTTGCAATGCATTCACAGGGTCCAATCTTGTGCTTCCTTGTGCATTGATTGCACGCGATGTTAGTAATCCATGGAACTGTGGCTCTCATCGTCAATGTTACATTACATCTTTGTCACTACTTATGTACTGAGGCCAGGCCGAGGCATATTTATTACGATTTTATACCTACCTTGCTTCTCGATCCCGTATCCTAAGGTCGCTCAGCATACTAAATACTTGATTGATTTGGCATTTATTGCCTGCTCAATTTTAGTTTTAATTGCTTTTATCAAAGAAAACTTTTTTGTTTGAATTGCTCTTATCAAAGAAAACTTTTTTGTTTTACTTGCTTTTATCAAAGGAAACTTCGACTAATCCTTGTATGCTCACGTCATCCCTTTGTCCCCTGCTAAGTGCTCAGATTGCACAATATTAATAGCTTACCTTGATTTGGCATTTGAGGCATATTTGGCCCTGGCATTTGTTTTCTGTGTCTGGGTCCTTTGTTGTGAGGTGTCTTGTGGCTTGGTGCTCCCTTGTGCATTGAATGCACGCGGTGTACATGTGGCTTCTTTGTTTCTCCTTGCTTTGCAAGTTTCTTCAGTTTGCAGTCCTTGACACAGTCGTCAGCAGATTGATCTGTTCCTACTGTAGCAACGCCGTCGTTCTGTGTAACTAGAAGAGTTGAAAGAGATTATGAATGGTCAAGTGATTCTCTGTATAAGCTGTTATACCTGATCTTAAGAAGGTAATCAGCAATGAAGCGCCGTGTAAAGGGGGAAAACACGGGAAAATGACATAGTTACCCTTTTTCAGGAGCGTTGGAAGTTAATGTTTCAACTGTCTCCTAAGTGAAGGCGTTCTTAAATAAAAGTTTGAAATAGAAGGTCTTTTTTGGAGTTTTTCAATTCGTCAATGTAAAACTTTACGGTGTTTTCCTTGAATCCCTAAACCAACCAAGGTCCAAATGAGCGCGGATTGGTTAAAGCTGATTATTTATACCCTGATGATTGTCGAATTTTCTTACCCATTAGAACTCTGTTACCATTTTTTCTTACATTTATATCCAAATTTGCACGCCGCAAGAAGTTTTTGATTGATTTTCGTTTTGGATATTTTCCAGAAAGTGACGTTTTAGTTAAGAACTTTTGTGTATCAGTTTATTGAGGTAGCAAGGATGTGATAGCTTTATTAGTACAGTTGGTCTTCTAAAAAACATTTCTGTCAATTCCTAGGTTTTCCGTATCCAATTAATTACTCACCTTGATTTTCAAGTTTGTCGACTGCATTATCAATGATCAGTTTTGCTGTTGCTTGCTTCACATGTGATCCTGGAGGTAATAAAGCCAACTGTAAGCATGATTCATATTGAAAACTGCTAGCCCAATGAGCTCATTAAACTCCCAGCCCCCTGCATTACAGTGTGTATGGAATTCATTCCCATGAAATCAAAATGATAATATGAGACATATCACACAAAACACCAAAGAGCATCATTATACAATATCCTTAGACCGACTGGTATGCTGTGTATCCTAATCCTCGCCCCTTTTTATAGCCTAATACTGTAAAAGCTAACCCTAACCCTGACCATAACCTTAACCGTAATCTACAGCTGTAAGCTGTCTGCTCTCTGACCTTGGTTTAAAGGCATGAAGCCTTAAAGCTAGCCGTAACCCAAGCCGTAGCCTTGATCCTAATCAAAAGATGTAATCTTTAATGATAACGTTAATCCAAACCATAGCCATAACCCTAATCCTAGCTCGTAACCATCTGCTATATCTTTTCTCCAAAGTCGCAACCCCAATCCGATACTGTAAAGCCCAAGCGCTAACCTAAACTATTGCAGCATCCCAACTAAAAGTGTTATGCAACCTCGCACTTCCTTCTGCAGACCTTCCTCCCAATTCTTTGTATCAGAAATACGTTCATTCGTTATTCATTGCAACATGTGATATGCCTTTGAAATCGAGTGGCATTGAATGTGGATATGAAAGTCCCGTGTATCATCTTGTCTCTCACTAGCCTGTTGTTTATAATCTAATAACACCACCCTCACCTCTTATGCCCCTCTCTCGCCTCTATTTCTAACCTTATACCCTACATTTTCATACCTATCCTCGTCTAATTTCTATTAACCACTCATTAACCGCCGTTCAATGTTTTGATTTAGCCATAAAAACGTCTTATAGTGTTTTTCCAGCTTTCTTATTGCTTTCCCTGCACTTAGAAATGTCTTTATTTGAAAAGACACGAATTATTCAGATAAATTAAGTGGCCTTTGGAATACATACCTAAGGATTTGGACAGAATCCCCTTTACTTCCTTGGCCGCTTCCACAATTTTTTTACCTTGTAAGAAGAAGAATTGATTAAAACAGTTTGCAAAATCCAAACAAGCATCGACATTTCTGTTTGATCGTCGTTAACTCTTTTCATTCATCAATCCATTCATTCATCAATTCATTAATAAATTCATTTATCTATTCATTCATTAATTTATTCTATTTTTTACTCATTAACTCATTTTTCATTTGTGCGTTCATTCATTAATTCTTTCATTTGCTTATTCATTCAATCGATCTGTCATTCAACTATGCTCTCATGCACTCTTTAAATACATGACTTCATTCCTTTCATGCATATTTTCTTTATTTATTCATTTATTTTTATTTATTTATTTGTTTATTTATTTATTTATTTATTCCATTATTTATTTATTTATTCATTTATTCATTTATTTATTTGTTTTTTTATTTATTGATTTATTTATTCATTCTTTCATTCATTCATCTCTTTACTTTTGTAAATTTGAATTGTTTCGTTACCCATAAATTATTCGTTCATTCTCTTTGTCTATAAAACTTCATAACATTGCAGAACATTAAGGTCTTTTTATCATGCTTGTATTTAATATAGTATACGTACAGTTTTTTTAATTATTTGGCAATTCATCGCTTATCTTACATACCTATTCTTTCATTTAGTAGCTTTTGAATAGTTTGTCCAGCTTGTGTTATAGATGCATCTGAAACGGAAAATACACATTTTATTCATCGTCCAATTTCATTAATCAGGCTTTCTATCCCTTTGTCTATTTTGAGCTTCTTTGCAAAACGTGACTTTTATGTGGGAGGGGGGGCTATTCAAGGTAGTATTTGAGTGATGTTCTTGATGCTGTACCTGATAGTCGCGCTAATGTGTTTTGATGGATTGTTGTTGCCTTCTTTGATAATAAGGTTTTCTTATGATTTTAGATGATTATATACTTAAAACGTAGCTTGTGCTTGATTTTAAGCATATTCCAGCAGCTATTCCACATTAACCTCCCTCTTAAAACTCCTGCCTAATGGGGCTCCTTCGTGAAGGGCATTTTGAATGTGGTAAAACAAATGTTTGGATATATTTCATTGCAACCGTTGTAAATGTTTGACAAAGGTTTTACTTACTGTCATCTGCTGCACAGAATGTAATTGCTGATATTAACAGGATTGCTGTTATCACTCGCATCTTGGCTGAAAAGGAGAGTTGTTTTGTAGTCAGTGATACGAATTTTTATTCCATTATAAGCACCATATTGTTTTCTTTCTTATCACCAAAGGGCATGAATCCAAGATAAACGTATGGTAGAAGTTTAAAATAAGAAAATAAAAGTGGAATGTTAAAAGTGCAAAATTGGCACCAAATAACAGAAGCAAGTGAGGCGAATGCAAGTTTTCAGTTCGATCTGAATCTAGATTTGCATTTCCTTGGCTTCAGGCACCAGGTAATATTTAATGTAAGTTTTTAATCTTAATAATACTTAAGCATGCTAAGTTACTTTTCTTACTTTTCTTGTTAAATTGGTGCATGAAAAACAGTTCTAGGTGTGACTAAAGAATTTACTTCATGTACATACGACTCTGCTTTCTAAACTGAAATCAATTCCACTTAGAATAATGAATAATAAATTCCCTATAGAATAATGTAATATGAATTTCCTAAAGAAAATGAATAAGGAATTCCCTATAGTTTAATGAGTTCAAATCTAGCCCCTGACGAAATTTAATGGGACTTAAAGGAAGTAAAAACTAGATGCTGAAAGTGAAATCAGACGAAGTTATGCATCAAAGTTATCAATACACAAGAAGACATATTCCTGTTGCAAAAACACTTCTTCAAGTGACGATAACATGTAGAACATAAGGCATTGAAACGATATTTGCACCATCTCAACAATGTGTAACGCTAATTTTACATTGACGTACAAACTTTGAGAAGTCTAGTGCCAGAAGACATTGCAAATTCATAGATGTAATTCAGTATTACCTTTGATACATGATAATGATGATTATTTTTGTTATCTTTATGCACCTTTATAATTAGAGTTCTTCGCGGAAATGCTTCTTATGGATTGCTTCTGTGGTTGTTTTCATGAAGAGCTGTCGATTGCATTCGATTAGCCAATGAGAGATCTTAGGCTGACCCCTCAGGCCTAAACAATTTCGCTTGTTTCTTGACACTATTAAGAATTGGTATTTATCCCTAGATGGGCGACCATTTTAGTCCTGACCCTAATCAACGGATGACTGAATTGTTTGTTTGTTCTTATCGTTTAAGTTCTATTCCATAACTTTGCACTTCTGAAAACTCATTTTATCTAGCCTGTTATTTGAGCAGGATGCAGTAGATGATCGGCAATATTCGCACATTTATTCCACGGATGTCGAATATATTTAAATATATACGTGAAAATTACAGAACATAAGATGCCTGAGGATCTACATATATTAGCACGCAACTCTTTCGTCGTGTCTTGCTTTAAAAGCGCAATGAAAACGATTAAAAACTAAATAAAAGTTTCTCTTACCGGTGCAATCGTCTTGTTCTGTCTTTTTACAATGGTTTTTCGAAAAATGAATTATAATATTAAATGTTTTTCTTTAATTTAGCATGAAATTATTCTTAATGTTTACTTGTTCTAGCCTTGGTTTTTGGTGGCGTTTGACCCTATGCAGGTACCATTCAACACTGCGCTAATGTCACTGCGCTAATGTCACTGCCTAATTTAAACGCAAAAGACTGCAAATTGATTGGTTGTTTGAAAGCAATTAATTAGTAACAATGAATGGATACCCAGACAATTGTCGTAACCATTTTCTGGCCATCATTGTTTAACGCAGACTCAGGGGGGCACAATTATGCCTACTTCAGTTGCTGTAGAGCATTTGAGGGTGAACAACGATCTATAGGCGAGCCTTCAAACACTTTATAATGTTCAATGTCTCATCTTTGAGACAAATTTTTTTCAAGCTCAAATAGGTACTTTCTTACGTGATCGAGAAGTCGTAATCATGTAAATGAAGGACATTCAACTACAATTGATATAAAGAATAGAATGTAAAGACCTGAAATATAATGAATGTTATATGTTATAATGACATAGTTTTAACCAGAGATGAATTCTTATTTGAAGAAGCTCTTTGGGAAACATGCAAAGTATACATGCAATGAATAAAAGGGCCCTTATAAAGATCTCTCCAAAATAAGCTATAAATTCAGTCACAATTGGTTCTCTGTATCTAGATTTCTTCCACTTCCATTTTAGGTCTAGTCTAAGTTCCACACACTTTCATTTTAATTCAGCTTTTTTGAATCACTGGCATTATTTTAAGTTTTATTCCACGTGGTTTTCAGTTCTTTTGCATCTCTTTCTATATGCATATTTCTCCTGTATTTAATCCGTTATCTTTCAGCTTAACTATGCTCTTTATAAGGTCTCAACTCAATGGCTTTTATGGTAATATGTACCTGCAGACTTCTTTCGTCCTTAAACACTCGACCAGTACCGTCCCTTTCAGTCCCCATCCTTGCAGTTAATTCTGGCCATTGCTCTTCCACCATGGAAAAAGGGATTTTGGTCTGTCTCTTTTTATAGTGGATAGATTTCTTTTTCTTTTTCCTTGGCAAATATGGTGCCGTGGGCAAATAGGAGATCCAACTAAGATCAAAGCTCAAAAAAAGAGTGGGAATTTAAGGGATTCTTTTGAGATGGCCTTGTTCATAATTCTCTATAACAACACTTGATCAGTATCACTGGTGAGAACTTTTATAGGAGTTTTGAGATAATTCGTAGTTTCTATAGAGTCTTCTATGATGCGGTTGAAATCAATTGAGCCCCCTACCAGGTGTCCTTTGTTTGCAGGGATAACACCCCCATCATTGTGTATTGATAACAATTCTCCTATAAATTGTTGTATCATATATTGTTTTGATGAAATAACCTTCGAAATTGCACTGCACTACTCTGCTTTGTGAAGATAATATCACAAAACTTCCTTCACTTTCCCGAAAAACCATTTATATACATAATTTGAAGAAATCTCAGGGGCCCTTACCTTTTTCGAGAGCCCTCCCTTCAAATTTCCCAACATTAATTTTCTTTTGATATGTTATTCAAGATAACCTTCAATTCATTTTTGAAATAATCAATGGAAGATGCATCTTCTCCTACAGAGGGCCCTCTTCTCGTATCTTCATCCCTATACACCAGCTCCTTACGATAATTAAGACAATGCAGAGTTAATTCTCTGTTTCCTAGTTTTTCATTTTTCATTTGCTGCAAATGACGCCCTTACCCCACGTATTAGATTTCACTAATTCAAAGTTCTGCAGAGATGATTCATAATATGGCATTGGCAATAGGCTACCCTACTGACTTGTTGTATCGAATTGTACCCCATGACCACTATGCATAATAGCATATAGCAGTGTGCAGCCACTTACAGCGGTAACTGCTACACACCCAATACCTATTTATGCCCCTGGATGTAGAATTTGTTATTGTACCGTGAAAAGGGTGCTTACCTCACAAATAATAGCGATTGGCAACCTGATTAGGTACGCCATGGACAGCATGCCCCGGTTAAAGCAGAATTTTTCGAATAATGTTGTTTTATATAAATCATGGATGAAACAATCGACCAGGGCATTGCAATAATGTTGGTTGAGTTTGGAATACATTGGCCCTTTGAAATAACATCGCATTTTAGCAATCTGATTTGAGATTAATACAAAAAATTCGATCGAAGTATTGATTTCACTTTTTTATGCAGATGATTTATAGGCAAGACATAAAGAAAAAAAAGAATCGATTGTGGAAAAAATAATATGATGATAGTGTTAGAATTAGAAAGAAAGCTGTTAAATGATATTTTATTTCTATCTAACTCAATTAAAACTTGTTGATGCAGAATTGAATGCCTTTTGCTTTTGATTTCATTGTTTTTCTTTTAAAATCTTTCTATTACAAAGAGATACCGAAACAATTTTTTTTTTTTGGCCGGCATGCGATCTTGATTTCTACATCAATGCGTGGAATACAAATTCTAACACGTAAATAAAATGCGTACAACCGTTGTACTTATATTCAAATTTGTTAATTTCTAAAACTTTAGCCAGTTGGGCAGTCGATGGTAAATTATGACTACTAAAAATGCGTCTTATAAACTTTGCAACACGCCTGCTCAAAGCTCATTTGTAAGGTTTTTTGTAATTTACAAAAAGCATTTTGTCCCTTTGATTGTCTTCACTTCTTATTGCTTCCTTTCGATGATCACGATTGGTTTCTCAGCTTTGTGGTGGTGGATGGCACTTCTCTTCTTCTTGCAGCAAGGTGGTGGACAGACTGGTGCGCATGTTTGGGTACAGACTGGAGGACATGGTGGTGGTGGTGGCGGTGCTGCTGGGCAGCAGTATGTTGGACATGTTGGGAAGCATTGTTGGAAGCAGACTGCTGGACATGGTGCTGGAGGTGGCTGTTGGATTCCTGGTGGTCCTGGTGGTCCGGGTGGTCCAGCTGGACCTGGTGGTCCTGGAAGACCAGGTGGACCGTTAAGACCTGGAGGTCCGGGGTTTCCTCTGATTCCTGGAGGTCCAGCTGGACCTGGTGGTGGTGGTGGTGGTGCACAGCATGTTGGTAAACAGGCAGGCGCACAGGCAGCAGCACATGTAGCTCCACAAGAAGCTTGTCTTTTCTGGATTTTACCTATAAGCCACAAGAATAATTAAGATTGCATTTTAAAAAACTCTTTTTGTTCGAATCTGTCAAAGTATGTCTTAAAGCAAGTAAAATCAACGTATTAATTATATTCAAAGCAGGGCATTCCTGCGTCAATATTTGGAAAACTAACTAAAAGCCACAGGTCGTTTTATGTTTGACTGTTTTGCGTTCTTCTTTTACTTGTTTTGCGAACTGATTTAGTTTTATTCTTTATTAATGCCAAGGATTGGTTTTCTTATGTAAGCCAATGTTTACAACAGAAGAACGTGTATTTGTGATTATGGTTAACTCTTTATAGTTTTACCTTCCATTACATTGTAAACTTGTTGCCCTGTTAGTTCTTTTAATAGTTTTTCTTCATTGAGGGATATTTTTTTGTCATACAAGAAAGACGAGTTAAGTGGCTAGCGGGCCTATTTAAAGGAATCTTTTATGACGTCATTAAATCGAGTCTCTCTTTCCTTTAACTCTGTGACCAGCCGGTAGTTTATAAACATGGTTGATCGAGGTATCACCAGTGTGCATTCATCACTGATATGCTACTGCATCCACCATTCCTTGATATGCCTGATTACAGCGGTCGATGACAAAAGCTTGGTTCATCAATTACACTCATTTGCATTATATTTGTTTTAAGTTAGGCTTCATCCACTAAATTCACCTTATTATAATTAATAAAAGTTATTTTTAAATTCTGTGTGAAAGGTTTGTTTTTTTGTTTATTATATGATGATAAGCTTACGGTGATCAAGAATTTAATTCATATTTATTTCATAATCCTTTTTTCATTTCCTTTTTTGACATTTAATTTATTGATATGTGAATCTAAGAAATTTAGGGAACTTTTCCAGACTAGCGGCTTGAAAAGGTTGAGATGATTTTTTTGTGCTTTCGTTGGAATCATTGTTCAATGTATTCATGTTTATTAAACTCAAATTCTGCTTTTTTTTTCAATTTTTGCCAATAACGCGACAATATGGTAAATTGTCAAGTCCCATGATAACTTACGTAATTTAAGAGAGATGTCGATTACCGGAAATATCGATAGGAAAATTAGATACCAGATATATTTTATATTTTGTTTCCTATCCAATTTTTACCAATTTTCAATGCTCGAATTGATAGGAACAGAAATTAATTGAAAAAGGAAATATGCTTTGGACAGTTTTATCGAAAATTTGCATAAAATAATTTTGGCCTAACTTCAATCAATAGTTCCACAATATTATGAAACCTGGCTGCTCTAGCTGGCCAAACTTAACTGCTTTAAAATATACACTATTTTACTGATTAGCCACTCTCTTGTTTTTAAGGCTGTGCTGATTTCCTGGCAAACACTTTTGTGTTATTGTTCGTTCACTGAGTATTTTGCGGAAGTTTTCTCAAAATCATCAGTATGGTCGACCCTGGTCCTTAATCGCTTATGCCCTGTTCTATTTTAAACTAAATAAAGGTTTAAAGACAAAGCAATTTGTTTACATACCTCTGTGTGACGTAGATTTTGCCTCGACGTAAAGGATCACTGCCACCAGGCAGAGTATAATTCTAAGCTTTCGCATATTGTTAATTGCCCTGCGAATATCGATAAAAATTAAGAATTATCTCAAGAATAATACCAAGAACGCGGACAAGTAGGGTTGCTTTGCACTATACGTTCGTATAAAATGCCTTGTTTTATGTGTTACTTTTTCTTTGTTATAAAACACTTCTAATCTTTTGATTTCATTGAAAACATTTATTCTACAATGTTCAGTCTAATTAGGGATACTTTTACTGTGATGAAACTGCTTCGCCATTCTTATTGGCAGTCTTTGTGCTAATCAATGTTGTTAGGGTATGAATTACAAATATACAAAAATCCACGCCGCGTCGGTCAGTTCGTGTTTATTTGATTTCTATTTTAGCCATCGTTTAGCGATTTGCTATGATTTTGTTGTTAAATTGCCATCAAAATTGTGTCTTTATTCGTTTTTTATCTCACTTGATCATGTAAAAACAAAAAACCTTGAAATTGAAATATTTACCTTTTCTTCCAGATGAAAACGGCAGGATCGTTCCGTCTATGCTTGATGCGCCGTCAAAATGTTAGATCAAAAGAGAATTACCAGATCTCTTACGGCTGATGAGCTATCCATGAGCAAATCACAGGTGGAGCAGCTGCGATCAACGATGCTTTATACGGTTCAGTGCCTGGATCATGGATAGAGCAGGTTCGATGACAGGTGACTGATCGCATGGAAGAAAGCTCAACCAAATCTCAGATCAAAGAGACAAGCGTAATGATCATGAATAGATGCAGTGATTAACACAGGTAAGGTCATGCCTTAACAAACCGCTAAACTATTCACAGTTTCTTTAAAATATTCATGTACGTATATGTTTAGAAGTACCTCCTGCGCATTTCCATTTTTACCTTCACGTACCGCACAAGACCGCCCTAAACGATGAATTGAATGAACGCTCCTCCGCATTTCAGTGCATGATCATAACCATCATTATTATCATCATCAATATATCTATAATCACAAACAACACCATCTCTAGCATTATCACCTCCAGCATTATCAATTGACAGCATCATTGCTGCTAAATTTTGCCCGTTGTAAAAGAAGCTACAGCCTCTTATCAAATAGACAACAAAATTCGCACTATGATTTGTCTATCCTCTTGTTGAAGTGTTCAATGCTTAAAGAAGAGAAGAGAATACATTTAGTCTCCTTACAGAGTAAGCAAGAGAGCACCCATTGTAAAGCAGATGCACTGCTTCTTGATGATAGCCAACTTGTTTTTAAATCGAAGATATGCTTTGACCTTATCAAAAGCCTGACCCCCTCTGCAGTTTTCTGCTCAGTTTCATCTAACGAACTTGTGGGTCTTATTATTGAACATCTTCAAAATTGACGTTTCGTTTAACTCCATGCTCCAATCACGTTGCTAAAGAAAGCCTTGGCCTCGGTCTCACATTTAGCTCGCTATCGCTATTTGAGGTTTGTTTCGTATCCATGACAACTCAAACGTTTTAATTAAGTGAGTCTCTGGTAAATTGGATCTCCAGTTTAAAATGTTACTTTTAGGTTCGGGTTATGATAAGGGTTTAGGTTTAGTTTTGTGGCTTATGTTTAGGGTTGGGTATCATGATTAGGGAACGATGAGACCACGTACGATAAACCGGGTTTTGTTGAATGAATCTATACACAGATAGTTATGTCGGATAAGCTATCTAGATTAAAACTAGTTTAAGATATAAATTTTTGCTTTTTTTAATTCGTAATTGCAATCACTTAAGTCACTAGAAAAGGCCTCTTCTTTCATCATTTTTGATTCCAACTCTCGTGGGTGAACTTGGGTTGTTTTCATCAGCATACATGATAAGACGATAAGGGCTGTAGTACCCCATTTTTGAACTGACAACCAAGTATTTCATTTTAACCTTCCACTTTTATATCAATTTTGAGCAAGGCCATTAATCCTTTTGTAAAGTTTAACATATAAACATTTTAAATTACTTTTAAAAATAATTGTATTAATCATCGTAATAAATAAAGTAATATATTATAATAATTGTTCGTTCCTAACCAGAGGGCTCCTTCTTATTTGTAAGAAAATCAATGCTTAAGGGTGATCCTCCTTGAATATCTAAAATCAACCAATAAATCATTGAACTAATCATTCAGTCAATCAATCAAATCAATCATTCAGTCAATCAATCAAATTAATCAATCAATCGATCAATCAATTAATCATATGATGCTATTACAAGAATTCGCCGCACCATAGCCAACGCCCTCACCCTCTGTCTCCCACGTACTTATGCGCGTCTTATTAGAATAGATGCTTTCCTTGAAAGTGGTTACAATTTTTAGATGCTTTTTGTTGGCTCTCGGTCTCCATGAATACTTCATTGCTATTATTTCTACGAGAACATTGCTTGCCTTTCCTTCTGTTTCATTCGTGCATCACATTTTAAGTAGTGGTCTTATATTATCGGGCAGTTTTGTGTTAGCATTGAAATACCAATATTTTGCATTATTATTAACTGATTGTTGTTAGCATTCACTTCATTTGGCACTTTTTTCCTAACTTTTCAATCCAATGTACCTTTGGGGCATCTGGATGAGTGAAAAGTATTATAGGAAAGTGGACATGAGCACTTCCATACACAATATTACAGCTAGTTGTCAAAGCAATGAATTGATTGCCCTTTCCCTTTGGTAGAGTACTAAGAATCCATTTGAAATAATTACTATAAAAATTCAAGTCCCGATACCTATATAATGTTAGTAAGGCTTTTAATTTGGTTGGATTTACGCTGGACAAAGACACAACATCTATTGACCAAAGGGAGTGGTAACTGCGGTCAAAAAACTAGAGACTTCATGGGAAAGCTATTCCTGGATCACATTTTGGTGTAGAATCCGAAAAGGACCATAATCGGATGAGCGAAGCTACCTCTCCGAAATATTGTAAGATAGAAAGATTTAAGTTCCAACCATACGTTAAAGTCGTTTCGTTGAAGTCTTGCGTAAAGAAGCAAATTTTTTGCGAGACTCATTACTGTTCAGCCCCCCCCCCTGCCTTCTTCCTGGCTTTTATGTATCCTTCTCAAGCTTGGATTTTGTACCCCTTTATCTCCCCCCCCCCCTTTTTATATCTTGCCCATACTTTGTTCATTTAACCTTTGAATTGGGGTGTTTGTAAATGGCCGTAATGGCAAACGATTAAAATTGCGTTCCTTTGGAAACTCGAAAGTGAATGGAATTTCTGAATTTTGATTTTTGAAACGTGAAGATACATATTTGCGGTAATTGAATTTGTTTTATCATCATTTTCGAAGGTAGAAAATTGGACCTCATTTTGCCCAGAGGAGAAGCAGAAGACACAAGAATACACTGTAAGTATTTTCTATTTAATCATATAAAACCCGATTATCCTTCCATTGGTATTTTGTAATGTATTTATCCTGGATAGTTAGAAATACTACTTCCATTCGTTTCACCTTATTCCAACTTGAGCATTATCGATAAAAACAATCGAATATGAAAAAGTCCTTTGTAAAAGGTAGTTCTCAATTATGTACTAAAATATTTAGTGCTTCTGTGGGCAGCATGCTGCTGGGCATGATTGTACACACTGTGTAACGCAGACAGCTGGGCATGGTGGTGGTGGTGGTGGTGGAGCTGGAGGTCCTGGGCGTCCAGGTGGTCCTGGAGGTCCTGGTGGTCCGGGTGGTCCTTGTGGTCCTGGTCCTCCTGGAGGTCCGAGAGGTCCTGGTGCTCCTGCGGGTCCTGCTGGTCCAGCTGGTGCTCCTGCAGGTCCTGGTGGTCCAGCAGGTCCTGGGTTTCCTGGTGGTCCTCCTGGTCCGGGTGGTCCGTTAGGTCCTGGTGGTCCTGGTGGTCCGTTTGGTCCTGGTGCGCCTGGTGGGCCTGGTGGTGGTGGTGGTGGTGGTGGTGCACAACAGACTGGGAGACATGCAGGTGCGCATACGGCGGGACATACGGATCCGCAAGCTTGTGGTGATCTCTTATCTGAAATGAAAAATTAAACTTAACAATAAGAATTGCCAGAATTCCTTGAATTCCTTTAACATTTCTCTCCAGAGCGAATGCTTTCTCTTCAGGTGTTTCAAAGCAGTTTATGGTGTTATGTTCAAAATTCAAACTTATCTGTACTACCCTTACTTCAAGAATGTTAAACTTTGAATTGCGAATTTCATGTTTATTTTTGTTATTTGGTAGCCCCGAAACAAATCTTCCGCTAGTGGGGTAAATGTGATCTTAAATGGAAATATACTGAATCAAATTACAATCACTTGATCAAATATATTGATCATTACATTCTCATCTATAAGAAATAATTCATTCTATTTTATTATTTGAATGAAGATCTCTTTTAGAATTTATGCTATATTGTTGCAAAAGAATTGTTGTCTAGATCCAGATTTTTATTGGTTGTTCCGAAGTTTTGATTTTTCGGCTCTTTAAAAGTTGAAGATCGGAACTATTGCAAATGCTTTCTTTTACTACTGGTTTCGTACTCGGATTCCGATTTAAAGCGATTTTCAACAACATGAATCCGGAAATTTATGTTTTCATAATCGTTTCGAATCTTGAATAAATTCTTTTTAGATATCTTTGATTTTCAATAAATTTAGCAACATTGCTTTTGACTCTGCTTAGAATTGTTACAGTTGTCTTGTATGAGACCCTTTTCGATTGTTAGTAGCCCTTGTAGGATTTATAGGATGATCAAAATGAAACGCAAGCTGAAAGATTATGCTAGTTAATAACTTGAATCTAGATTTAGTTCGCTATTCGGATTAATGCAATTTTGAAGATCCAAAGATGTTTTCTGAGTGATTATGATGCGCAGCTCGTGATGTAACCTTATTCTTGCTCACAGCACACCTGTTGAGCAGGTTATTCGCTGAAGTAATATGCAAGCACCAGAAGGTCAAGGATTTTCAAACATTTTTTGCAAGATTTCAATCTCAAAAAGTATCCATTCTTTGTCCGAGTAATTTTTTTAAACTATTTATCGAATTGTTTGGACTTTTTATGAAGTTCAAAAACGAGTGAACACAATTTTTTACCGCGCATAATGCATTGATAGGTCAATGATTATTGCTCTCTTAAAGAGCGTGCAGATATGGAGCTTTCGCTGAAGACTCTCTCAAACCAAAAGTGCTTTATAATGATGATGATAATATTATAAATGTTATCAATATTATCAAAGAGACTTGAAGACCAAGACCTATAAAACCTTGATTGTCTATGACTATTAATCTTTTCTATTTTGAATTCGAATTTGTAAACCACCTATTCATTCTAGAAAAATGAAAATGAAGAGCAGTTTTCGCCTGTTCGATTTATGTTCCAAATTAGTGGATTTTATGACAATTCAAAGCTCGTCTATATTCAAAGCACCAGATTGATCATCTGCCGAAGGTCATCTGCCGTTTTATCCTAATAACAATCGTTGAGGCACCAATGTTACACATTCAACTGCTACTGGCTTTTCATAAGTTAAATTAAGACGTATCCAAGTTTTTGCTTACAACATGTTTATTCCTGATGGCTGAAGTGCGCATTTCAAATTATATAAAAATTATCACTTACCCTTATGTCTTGGGATGCCAGCAAGGGCGAGGCCGAAAACGGCAACGAATACTGCTATTTTCATCATTTTGTATATAGATTAAAAATGAGGCCTGCAAAAGAATAAAATATTTTCGTCAGATGAGAAGGATATAAATTGTTGATCAATCGTTACAGTTAGGGTTGGAGCCGGTTATGTGATTTACGTAATTAGTAAATAGAATCAGAAAATTGCTGCTTGTTTAATAGTTTTCTGAGAAGTTATCAATCTACGATTTTTTTCATCATAGCAGGAAAATAATTCGTATTCGCAAGAAATTTATAGTTTATGGTGACATAAACTGAAACCCCTATACCAACTTTTATTATTGGCTCATTAGCTCGTTAATCGTGTTCATGAATTGTATCAAATGATTTTAAATTATATATAAGAATGATATAAGAGTTTAAGCACCCGTTGATGTTGGTTTTTTGAAGTATATAATATTACTATTTGCCTATAAGACATGTGTTTTGAAAAATACAAGGTAATTGGTTTCTTCGCTTTTTTAGTGCTCCTCTTGAAATTATTTTACGACTGTTTATATTTACCATCTGAAATATGCTTTCAAATACACTTCTGTAGAGACACTAAATCGTCGTTTAAAAACTATATAGCTAGCTTAAACAAAGCAATTTTTCTTCTATATTAAACACACAATTGCTTAGACCTCTTAAGATTAGCAGGCTAAATTGAAAACCGCATTAGGTTTGTACAGAAGAAATCATTGCAACTCTTACCTGACTATTGCTGACCCTCGACTGTCCTCGAATGAAAAGTAACGATAAATGATTTTGGAACTAAGTTTATCTGATGTCTTGGCAAAATTTTCATGCATGATTTCCCTGCTCACATTATTCCACCCTGTGATCTTAACGCAATTTTTGACCTCCTGCCCTCCGTTCTGTTGATGCATCTTAAAATCTATTCAAATTTTCTTGTACCTGGCTATGCTTGGCTAGCGCGAGGATAACCTGTTAATCTTGGCTACATTGACTAGATAAGCTTGATTTACTTGTCGTCGCTGGATGATTTATGTATCTAGAAAGAGTGGCGCAATGCATGATGGGTCTAAAACGAACTTTTTATCCGAAATATCTTGTATTTTATGATACTTGCAAGTCCATACAATGATAGATTTATATACCCAAGCACTTGATCTTCTAATTCTTAGCCAAGTTCCTCTATAGCGTTATTACATATAATTGTCTCCGTTTCGTACAGTATAGGATACATCATAACGCAGACATGGCCATCGCTCTCTGCCATTATACTGCGATTTATAGAGCATAGGTATTGCAAAAGCAAACTGCTTTTTCTTTCTATAATTCGAGAAACTATTTATTATTAAGATTTAATTGTGCAATTATTTCCATTTCATTTCTTACCGTTTTTTTTTACTTATCTCACTTGGTTTAATTTTAGTAACATCGGCAAAACTTACCACAATCATACCTTTTCAAATTTTACTTAATAGTAAAGAAAGAAAATATTTATTACAATTGCAAGTTAATTGTATTTCAATTTCATTTGGTCTAAATTTTCCACATAATTTTCCACCTATTATTTCTTACTTCCATAAATTTATGTTTTTAGTTTTTAGGCGCTATCATAACTTGCATTCCTCATTGAGTCCTCAATGTATTTGTGTGATGCAGACAAAAAGGCCGCAGATTTGGCAGAACCTGGTTTAAGTTACATAACCCAGTCTATGAGACCCTCTAGGCCTTTTTTTCTCGCAAATTTCTGAAACAATTGGTAATTTTTATCCTACTCTGTTACGTCGACATCGTCATACTGTGGTATGAAACATAATTCTCTGCAATGATCTTCCATCCCCTCTCAACGCTCAAGCTTTTCTAACTCTCTTACGTATTTACAATTGAACATGAACAAATTTTGTTAAGAATCGCTACATTCTTAATTGTACGGCTTTGATTTATGGCTGAGTTTGTGACAGCTAGACCCCCTTGAATGTCTTTCTTTTACCGCCTCAGTCTTGACACTTATCCTCCATGCACCAAATAAAACAAATCAATCAGCTGCATCTCAGTAATGTCATATTGATAAGAGAAACGCTATTTCATTTGTACAAGTTGTATCGTGTAAGCTGCAAGTCCCTCCCCCCCCATTAATCCAATGTTCGCTGTTTGAGTCGAATAACACTTAAACTGGATTTATTCATTCATGAAACTTTTGAAATTGAGGCTCTCTTGTGGATTTTTCCTTGTTGAAAAATTTGGATCACTGACGATCATCAAATAATTCTTAATTTTTGTTATCAAGTAGCTGAGTTTCGAAACGAGGTCTTACAAATCAGCCTCGCTTGTAGCACTTGATTTTGCATCTATTCCATTAGGCCCATTCTAGCTATCAATTTTGCCTTGAAGACGCTATGATTTAATTCATTGAATATATTTGCGAATCCTAGATTTTTTTTACTTTTACTAAGACATGTCGGATTGTAGATGCTGGTTAACTTTCCATCGTATATAAGCTCTGATTTCGCAGCCTTGTCCTTTCTCGAAAAGAAATCGCTTTGTAGTATTGCTTCTTGTGTTCGTCTAACTTTTGACTTGAAATGCTGATCGTAAACTCTTGGTCTGACTGTCATGCCAAATATCCTTTCAAATTTATTTTTATTATCATTAGTATCAAACATATTTTTACTGGTTAACTTTTTCCGAAAATACATTCAAATATCAATAAAGGGCCTGCGTTTAAAAGAAAAGGTTAAAAATATAAACTAAAATCCTAGTGAGGTCTAAAATTTAAGTTCTTTACTATAATCAATTTCATTTCTTTAATTCAAGTTCCTTAGGGTACCCTTTTGCCGAGAAATTGATTTTGAAGAAATCCACTACATTAACTGTATCTGATTTAGTTAAAAATCTGACCTTAAGTGAAAGGTGTTCTTTTATATGGAAGACTTTCGAAGGTGACGTCACAACAATGTGACGTCATAGGTCACTGCGAAGGAGCACGAAACTTCTTGCTGTGTTTTAGTCAAAGCGACAAAGATAAGGAGGGCTTCGAAATATTGCAAGCCATTTTTTTGTCAAAATGCTCTTATATTTGCGCTCAGATACGAGACCACTAGATTGACGGTCGAAAAGAGGATCTTCTCCAATAACAAAAAATTTGTTACTGTATGGTTTTGGGCAGTCTAGATGTTCAACTCCCTGGATCATTGGGTTTCTGATCCCTACCGGTGTACCGACAACCATCTGATAAACATTGTGTTTGGTCGTTTCTCCTTTTTCAAATATCACGCCCCTGTCCAATTAAAACTAAGTTCCGAAGTACTTTATTGTAAAACTCGAATGAGTGAAAACGTAGAATCTTTCGATTCTAAACTATTGGCAGGTAATTCGAGTCTAAGTTGTACACTTTAAGAATTGAAATAACTCGTAACTAAATATCAATCTAGAATCCTTTGCATCTGAAAATTTTCATGAAATATAAAATACGCATCATAAAACTAGAAAACGATAATTGGTAACGATAACGGTAACGGTAAACGGTTTCTTTTTCAACTGTTTCAATGACTAATCATGACTTATTTCTTCAACTTGATGGGGTTTGAAAAGAATTATTTGTAAACTTTGCCTGTGGAGAGTACTCAAGTTATGACATCGTAAAAATCATTTCCATTTTTTCAGATTATTAGGTCAATAATCTGAAAAAGTACATCAGACAAAGCCTTATTGACCAATGTTGGCAAATATTTCGCATCAGCAAATTTTAATGAATGAATTCGAGTTGTTTTAAGTCGAAATTATTGTATTTTATATCAGATAGGCATCCCTTATGAACCAGAGCAATATTATAACATTCCTATGATTATTTTTACAGTATTGAATGACGGCATTCTTTCTAACTTTCATAATATTCGACAGCATTTTGAAATTTTAGCAATTGTTGTTTGTGACGTCATCACATTCATATTCTATCCTCCTCAATAGGTATATAATCGCTGAAAAAGTCTTTCAAAAATTTTTTAAGTTCGTAAAACGCTTTAAGAATTCTTTAAAAGCAACAGCCTTTCATCAAAATAATTAGATCAATCGCGTTCCGCGTTTTATTAACGCATTGTGTATGAAATTAATTTGACGTAACAATGAAATTAAACAGTATAAATGCGACTGGACTCAAAATTATGCTTTTATGCTTCAGTATCTTACTGCTAGCACCGGTGTATTTTCAATTTCGAATTTACGCATAGTTGCAAGTGATTGCTTATTTACTTCAGGAGAGATTGATAATGTCAAGGTATAGTTTTGATAAACGTGTCCGATGCTGGACATGCAAGGCGAACGGTGTCGACCGTTTCTTTGATGGAAATGCTGAGCGCCTGCTGCATGAAAGCAAAATTCATGCACCTAGAATTCTAGCGGAGAATTTGGCAAAGAAAAACGCAGCTTATCTTTCAATTAATAGCAGTGCAACATCGTTTGGGTATGCTTCTCCACTGACTTCAAAACGGAATGAAAGTGGTAAGTGAAAACTTCCCTCTTTACGATTAACATTACAAAGGATTTTCTAAAGGTAGCAGCGACAGCAGTGAAAGATGGGAATAGTTTACCCCCATTTCCACCGCCCATATTTGCCCATACTGCAGAAGTGCATTGCTTTCAAGAGAAAATAAATAGTGCTGTCACAATATTTGATATTTCTATGAAACATTTCAAAATGTATGGCAAGAGGTAGAAACTGGTCATTTGGCTGTAAAAGTCCAGAGGGACGTGATTCAATAACGTCTTCTTTTGTAGAGATAGAGCAACTAGTATCCTTTAAAACAGATTCTTTGCTATTGTATTTTAATTCTTTGTTAATTAATCATTTTTTAATTGTTTGTTTATGTTTTTCTTTGTATATTCATATATATCTATGAATCTATAGGTTTTGAATATGGCAGAGGACCTTCAACCAAGTCACTCTATGATGAATTAAAGGAAATGCAAGATGGATCAGGAGTGGGACTAAAATTGACAGAAATTAGTTCCCGATTTTGCACCAGTGAAACAGTTTATGAGAGCGACAGAGAAATAAAAAATTATGAAAATGCATCCAACAACATCAGGTATGTAGTTTATAATCAATATTTTATTTGGTTTGTTAGCTGATAATCAGTTTCTTTAATTGATTTGTTAATTCATTTACGAATGCAATATCTGATTTTATGGATTGATCTTTTGATGCTTGATTGATGCATTGAGATTTTGATTAAAACAGTGTGAAATTTACTGTTTGATTATTTGATACCCACTATATTTCACTTTTAACCGTTTTAATGTTACATGTTTAGAATGCAACAAATGCTTGGTGAACTGGATGCCAGGAAATCAATGATCAAAAAGTTAAGAAATGATCTAGAGCATGCTGAAATGACATTGAAGCAATCGCGTGGAAGAGAATCCCTATTGGAAGATGAACTTGTTGCTGCAGAAGGAGAAATTAAGAAAATAGGAGATGAACTTAACCATGTTTCTGGTATGTGTTTTATATCATGTTCATCTTTCCTCCTTGTATTTAAATAATTGCAATATGGAAACTATTGCCTTTTCCAATCTCAGAGAAAGGGAGAGTCCTTAACAAAGAGGGTATTAAAGCCATTGTATTAAAGATGAAGATGATGGTGTAAAAGGGTTTTCATTTTACACTTGTTAAGAATACAGGAAGTATTTCAGAGAGGGCCCAAACCAGATATGAGGAACGTGATCTCGTCAAAGGCAAGATTATTCTAAGAGTGTATTAGAGATTATGGCTATTAGAGAAGATTTCTATGAAGGACGAAGTGTTAAAGAGGGCAATAGCGATGGAAGAAATGCCATTAAAGGTTGTTTTTCATTGTAGAGAGGATTTTTAAAGGAATCAATATTATTGTGAGAGATTTTTTGGGAAGATGGTCATCAAAGATAAATGAGGGTGTATTGGAGAAAGATTGGTGTTTTATAAGAGTTCTTGTTAAAAAACGTTCTTTTGCTTTGTTATAGAAGCGTTAAATATATCTCCGTTTTTAGAAATTGCTGAAAATGAGAGAATGCAACGGCATCAAGTACAAAAGGAATTCAAAAGTCTTGTACAGTCTCACAATTTTCAACTCATGAAACTGCAGGAAGAGTTCGAGATGAAGAGATCGGTAAGTTTTAAAGCAATTTGTATAGTCACATTCTGAGTGCAATGGATGTTGATTATTTGGACGAGGTAAAGCAAATTATTACGTGTAAATTAACGGGAATGTTGTTAATATCCAACGGACAATGATGGCCCAGTGTTAAGATCATGAGTCGTCGTGAACTCACAGAGTGAAATTGCCAAGAAGCAAACTAAAAGAGCTTTCAATAGCAGTGCCTTAATTCTGTCCTGGGTAAGGAAGGCAATAAACGATTTTGGTAGATTTTCGTTGTTTTATCAGCTCGGTGGTTCCATGAAAATATTTATATTGCCATATGCTATCGCTGTTTTTGTTTTCCGATTGGCATTTTATTATCCTTTCCAAACAGGCTTCAAATCAAGCAGACCACTCTGAGAAATTATTGGCAATGGAAAGAAGTATAAGACGGTTAAAAAAAGAAATTGAAAACGAAAAACGCCTTAAACTAGAGGCAAAGAGAGACAGGGATGAATACCAAAAAGAGGTTGATGAGCTGCTAGTCGATAACAACAATATCAGAAAGAGGCTCAAGCAATATCAACATGAACTTCAAAGTTTGCAAGAAGAACACAGGGAATTGATGGATGAATTTGATGCTATAGCTAGTAATAACAACAATGGAACATTGGATGCGAGGTTACTTGAAGCTGAGGCATTTCTTGAAAGAAAATTCAATGTCGAAAAAGCCAGTTTTGCCAATGATATTGAAAAATATCGCAAGCAATGTGAAATGTTAGAGGATAAATGCAAACTTTATGAAAAACAGTTGCAAACGGCCATGTTCGATATCAAAGAAGCAAGAAATGAGTTAGCAGATGTTGAATCATACAGACAAGGAGATATTGATAGACTTTTAAAAGAGAAGGACTCTTTAAAAATGGAACTCAAAGCTAAGAAAGTCGCATTGCAGAGCCTGGAAGTTTCTAATGATGAGCTAGCTTCTAAGTTGAATGAAAAAGAGAAGCACATCAGGAAGTTGGAGAAATTAAATTCTGCATCACACATTATCTATCATAAAAAGATTGATTCTGCTATTTTGGAAAGCAATTTTGAAGAAAAAATCAACATGATTGAAGAGATGCAAGCACCAAACGAAGAAATAAAGGAGCAAAATGTGAGCCTTTTGGAACAAAACCAGAAACTTCAGCAGCATCTAATGGACAAGGTGAAAATTTTGGTCGAAAAAGAAGAAAGGGTAGCTGAGCTAGAGAAGAAAAACGAGGAATTGCAATCTACCAAATCACATGTCGAGAAATTGGAGCAGAAAGTGAAGATCTTAGAAGAATCTTGTCGCAAAATGAACGATGATTTGGAAGCAAAAAGAGAAGAATGCGAAGACGCTGCAGCAAAGCAGTCTGATATGCTCCAGAAGTTCCAAGAGAAGGAGAATCAATATCTGGAGCTGGAAAATGAAATGAATGAAACTGAGGATAAATACAGCAAAAGTGAGAAAATTCGAAATTCTTGCGAATTACAAGTTGTCAATCTTTTGGAGAAACAAAATAGAATTTCTACTGATTTGCAAATTATTAGAAACAAACTAGAGACGCTTACGAAAGAAAAAGACGCCATGGCGACGGAAAACAAGGAGCTAAAGAATTGCCTTGAGGTACGTCAACATGTTGCACTGAATCATGAGTTTAGTGACACTGATGAGCTTCATGAGTTGCAAGAAAGCCTTGATGACATGAAAGAACGTGAGAAGAAACTACAGGTTCATAATCATGATCTGAAGAAGAGGCTAGATGCAAATGAAGCTCAGCAAAGTAGTAATGAAGAGCAGATTGCTAGTCTTAACAATGACGTAGAAAAGTACAAAAAGGAAGCAATATGTAGTGAATCGGAGATTGAAAAATTACGAATAAAAGTGGAAAACTTGCAAAAAAGTTTAGATGATGTTTTCTCAATATTAGCGGACTCAGAATCGAATTTCCAACTCTTATCAGCAAAGTCATCGAAAATGGCATATGGTTTCACGGAAGAAAACAAGAATTTGAAAAATGAATTAAACCAGGCTAATAACCTTATGCAGGAGAAACAGAACGAGATTGATTTGCTGAAGAAAAGGATCAAGAATGACATAGATTTGTCAGAATTCGAAGAGAAAAGAAATGCGGAAGTGAAGAATGGCGAGGAAACCAGAAAATTGGTTGAAGGAAGGGAAAGGTTAGAAGGAAAATGTGCTGAAATGAAGAACATGCTTGATGTATTTAAAAATAAAGAAGAAGTCGACCAAAGGTAATATTAAATCGCCTTAATTTTCAACCAAAAACCTTTAAAAACCTTCAGCATCTTTTGTGTTTAAAAATCAATTTTGGTAATATCACATTGATTTTCGTTATTTGCGTTAAAATACTTTTTCCAGTCAAATAGTTATATTCAAATATCTACCAACCTTTCGTGTGGTTTGCGACATTAATGTTTGTAGTCTGTATCCTGCTAAAGTTTCCTCAATTAACACCCTTTCATGTTGGATCATTGAACATCGTTGAAATCAGCGCTTCTAGAAATTGGCTATCATAACAAAAGACGTTATTTGCTAAATGAACTAATAGACATTTAATTCATTTAACTATATTCGATTTTTTCTCTGATTTACAAAGGCCTGAAGAAGACAAGGTAGATGTACCTGAGAATGCTGCATTGGAGTACGATTATGAATCAGATTTTGAAGATGAAATTGAGCAAGCAGACAGCGAAAGAAGCCTTTTATCTCAAGCGTATGCGAATAATGAGATTGATGACGATGAAGATGTAACTCTTGGCGAAGATGATGATTTACGTGAAATGTTAGTTGAAGAAAGATGTGATGAATTGCATAGCATTTCCCATGAATACAAGGAAGATGAGAAAACAGAGAATAACGAATGCGCAACAGATGAAAAAAGTGACATTCTTGTTATGAATAAAGAATTTTGCGAAGACAATGAAGTTGTGACAGAGCATGCAACTGTTGATAAACATTATTACTTTGAGGATGAAGAAACACTTGAAATAGAGCAGAAGAAAGATGTTGATGCAGTTACTGAAGATATAACAGTTGAGGATATTGATGTAGAAAAGTATGATTATACTGAAGATATTGAAATAGATGAGAAATCGCAAGAGGAAGGTGAGGATTTATAAATATAATACTTTTTCCCTTACTTTGGTTGTTTATATAGTATGATGTACTAAAAATATGTCAATATCAAGCTAGCTATTTATTTGTTTCTATCACAATTATCATAAACAACTGCTTTTGATCCTATTTCAGATCTTCATTGATATAAACAAAATGCCTTATACCTCTCTCTCTCTCTCTCTCTCTCTCTCTCTCTCTCTCTACATGCCATGTTTTCTGAGAATAATGGTAACCATGGCCTACATAATACTCTGTTATTTGGTGTTTTTAGGACCATCCAGTTGCTCAGGCTGCTTTTAATCTTTGCCTTCCTCTTCTTGCTTCCTATTTACACATTTCTCGTGGTTCTCGTCCGCTCTGTTCCGACTCTTTTTAACGCCTTTTTGCCGCATGATATACCCATGAAATTTCATAATTCAACTTTAAAACTACATTGCTATTGCCTGCAAATTCCTCGCCATTTTTACCGAATTGCTCTTTATTAAGACTTACTAACTCGACGTCACAACGTTAAATCTCTCTCTATGCATTGAAATATTTTGATTTAATTTTGGGAATGTTAATCCATTATTAAAGCAATGGTAGCTTCAAAATTTTGCAAAATATTATCAGACTATCAGCTTTTGAATATGTTATGACCAGCCATATGACTAGTTATACATGCAATATCATCTTTTATTTATTAGCCGTAACAGAGGATATAACTGTTGAGGAAATCGAGTTAGAAGAATATGATTACTTTGAAGATATTGAAGAGGAAGAGAAATCACAAGAGATGGGTAAGAACCAAGCATCTTTTCTACTGTTTTTTTTCACTATTTTGTAATTTCTTGACGAATTTATTACTTTTTTTCAATTTTTATTCTTAGCACTGGATTTTTACTCAATTTCGATCATCAATTTCAATTTCACAAAACCCCATTTTCAGCTCCAACTGGGCAATCTTGATTTGGGTTTATTTTCTTATTTTTGAAGTTTGAATTTGATAGCTCTTTTCTATTTTGGTAGGAGTACCTGCTCAGACAAGCATTGGCACTGATGATGGTGATATCCTTGATGATTTTCTATCAATACAGAGGAAACATATGCCTTCCAAACGTCCTGCATTGGATAAAGATGAAGGTGATAACTATGATGATACCCTTGATGATTTTCTATCAAAACAGAAGAAGGGAAGATCTTCATTGACAGAAAAAAAGAGAAAGATGGCTGCTGATTCAGCCCTAGATGAAGACTTGGATATTGAGAATTTGATTGCAGATATCGAGGCAGATAATAAAGCAGAAGCTGACAGCAAATTTGAATATGAGGCTGCTAGTACTGGTGATTGCGAGGCTTATAATGTTGATCAAACCAGGGCTGGAAGATGTTGCTCCAATGAACCTCTATCCTTGACCACTAATGCAGAAAACTTTAAGTCATGCACCCCACATCGAATTCCCTCGCATTCTTTCGAAGGAAAATTGTTGCTGCCTCCACTAAGGGCCAAGCCAAGGTCATTGCCTCCCATGCTGGGAGCGAAGAAGCCTTTATTTTGACTCATTTATTGTCAAAAAACTCGGAACAGTAATATTTAAAGAATAAATTTTGGAAAGCGATAGTTAAGTATTGCTTTGAAGCGAAATATATGGTATAGACAATACTTTTTTCGTGTTTATGTGTTGTTCCTGCCGCTTGTTTCTTACACTACATAACATAAATGGCTGCAAGCACTTCTTAAAAATCCGGTAAATAGCCAGCTATTTTGTTTCTACTTTATATGTTACTTTTGGAAATCACGAAGTATAGACTGGTCTCCTATCTTTAATCTTGAAATTTCAAATTTAGCTTAAGGGAGCTGAACATTCTTACTATTCTTTTAGCCCCTACCTTTGCTATCAGTCTACAAGCGTGGTCTTCATGCCTATCATTGTTAGTTTAACCGACAATATCAACAGTCCATTTAAGGATATTATTTACTGTTCGTTCCGGGAGACGGCAGGTAACAATTATAATCCAATGAGTTAGGAGGAGCAGCCTGATCGCTGCAATCCAGAAACATTATTTGCGTGACACATTATCGATAATCTTTCAAATAGAATGAATTATAATGGCATGCTAATTTTTGTATTACATTCGCGACCTGTAGCATCTTTCATTATGGAGTACATCAAATAGTGAAATCTCGGCCAGACCCTTGTATGAGGCTGATTGAATGTAATGCATGAGAGCATGTGTTTACATGGTTCGATTACCTTACCCATGAGGTGAATCGCTGCGGCAGTGATAAGTATTCTATAGCCCTCGAATAAATGACCCTTTTCATACCAGAAACAATGTTTCTCCCTCATCTATTTCGTAACGGGATGTGCACATGATATGTTTTAGGACTTGAATGCCCGTTAATAGAGAACAAGAATCATTGAAACAACTCTAGTTGATTTTATTATTTCATTAGAACATTTGATAATGACATCGTATGATGTATGATTTGCAAGAAATCTTGCATTATTCAAAATTTATGCTTTCTTTGACCAATTTTGGTCGATACATTTGTACTTTACATCATATCAAACGCTTTAATATAAACATTTTCAATGATTGTAGCAAAGTTCTTCTTATTTATTTACAACATGCTGGTGGGCATGCTGGTACACATTGTGTAACACAGACAGGTGGGCATGGTGGTGGTGGTGGTGGTGGAGCTGGTGGTCCTGGACGTCCTGGTGGTCCTGGTGGTCCTGGTGGTCCGGCTGGTCCTTGTGGTCCTGGGCCTCCTGGAGGTCCGAGAGGTCCTGGTGCTCCTGCGGGTCCTGCTGGTCCAGCTGGTGCTCCTGGAGGTCCGGGTGGTCCTGCTGGTCCTGGTCCTCCTGGTGGTCCTCCTGGTCCGGGTGGTCCGTTAGGTCCTGATGGTCCAGGTGGTCCATTTGGTCCTGGTGGGCCTGGTGGGCCTGGTGGTGGTGGTGGTGGTGGAGGTGGTGGTGGGGCACAACAGACTGGGAGACATGCTGGTGCGCATGCTGCTGGGCAAGGAGAACCGCAAAGCTGTCTCTTTGCTGCAGCTAAAAGAAAAAACGGATATTTTATTTTCTTATTCAATTTATAAATCTTCAACATATATTCAGAAGTTCTCAAATTCCCTTAGGCTGTGCATTATTTCAATATTTCAGGATTGCAGGATCTTCTTCTCAAAACTGTTATTTTAACACATTTTCACTTCTGGACTTGAGATACCAACTTTATCGATCAAGTCGCTTTTAACTTTTAATTAAAAGGGATGTGTTTCGTGAGCGTAGCGCCCATTCACGCTAAGCTCCCCTGTTCATTCTTAAGTCTATCGGAAAATTGGGATATTTCGATCTTCATATTTTGATGAAGATTTCCTAATCATAACCAGTTGAAAGTACAGCCACAATCTTTCTACCCAATTCTTTTTCGAATGATAAGCAATCAATTTAAATCAATATATATTTTTATCCATACAAAGGCCTTTTTTTAAATTTTTCATATATAATGAGTTTCGAATTTTTCTCTTTCGCTCATAGTCCATGCTTTCAACCCGCAATCAAACAAAATATTTAGAAATTTAAACTTTTTTAACATTTTAATTCATTAACTTACTGCAGCAAAAGTTCGAATAATAAAAATGTCTATTTGTGCGTTTCATTTATGTCTAGCAGGAAGCTTTTTATCTAATCGAAATCATCTTTCTGAGTGTTTGTTACGTAATGCCCTTGAGGCTATTCAAGACCCTTGGGATATCATTTTGTTCGGCAAAAAATAAAGCTTCATTTTTTTTTAATATTGCATTTAATGAAAATTGCGTACCCTATCTATGTTTGAGACATTTATTATCCCTTAATTTCTAAAGTTTTCTTTTCTAGCACTTTGCCACATGCCAACCCTGTTCGGCGTTGATAACATTACCGCTGAAGATTTTTGTTTGTGATCAGTTGATCCAAAAATGCAGGTGGTTGTTTAAGGTCAACAAGTTTCCATTACGTATGAGATAACAAAATGGCGTAAGATTGCATAATTTTATGCCCATGAATTTTTATACATTTGAGAACGATATTCGACAAAACAAAAAAGAAATGGGGCTTTAGTTTCAGCATTTTTATGCCTTATGGATAAATCAAGTCCCCAATCTAATTTTACGATCTATCTATGTTTCGCATTGTGCCCTTTTTTTGATCTAAATATTAAATCATCCGGTTTTAAAATCTTGTTATGAAATTTTTGATGTAGCGTTCCAATTTTCAATGATTCAAATGAAGTTGAGTATTCCATAGCATTTACGATTAGACAAACATTTGCTACTTTTAGGAATAGAAATCCTTAAATGTGATATTGAAAATATAGTTTCAACTTACTTTTTTGAAGGCTTTTGCCGCTAACGGCTACAATGACGCAGACTGCTACGAAAATTTGGATCTTCATCTGAAAAACAAGAAATTATTGTCAAGATCAGTTTCTACGATTAGCTGATTCTTAATGAAAAATAATCAGTCAATTCGGTCTATCCGATTTGCCATACCTTTTTTGCCAAAATTTTTTTGCATGTTAGTACCAGATTGTCGTTTCAGGCCTGAAATAATTTCTACGACTGGCAATATCAACTATATTTTTGTAATTTAGTATTTCTAATGTCAAATCGCTTTTCTCGGACATTTCTGATAATGGCATGGAGAAGAATAGAAATATGTTGATAAGGATTACGACATTCATCAGGATGTCTTATTCCGATTCCCACGTAACTAGCTGTAGGCATAAGGCAAGCCAAATCAAAATCGTTATTATTGTGCCAAAGAATCAGCTAATAAGCTGATCAAGGACACAACAATAAACTGGAAATGAAAAGTAAAACATAAGTTTAAGTACAATAGCTAGTAATATTTCTTAAAAGTAGGCAAATGATAATAACAAAAGCTATTGCTAGACAATAACTAGTTTCCCTTAGTATGACAAGTTATTCGTAAATACATCAATGTGAAATCTCCTCTAAACATGCTCTGGCCTAAGAAATATCTTTATTAACATGAGACTTGTTCACAAAATTTTCTAGAAGTAGATCACAATTAATAAAGAACAACTTAAAAAAGTGTCCAATATTGTTGCGATTAATTGTAGTAAAATATATCGTTGTTACCTTTACTTTTCGGCCAGCGAACCTCTCCAGTACCTAAACTAGATAACTACTGAAATTTAAAGAAGCGTATCACTCACCTTGCCTAGCTTCCTGATCTCTGATCAACTGACAATAACTAGTGATGACTGGTGCTCTTTGCTAGATTTATCAATAATTCACTGCCGTGATACGGTTTATGATTTCACGACCCCAAACAAATCAAAATCATTGAACACTGACCTGCTACTATTTCAGGTATATACTCTTATAATCTGGCAGGCATGCGCTGAATTTTTGTGAATGCATGAATAAGTTTATACACGGGCACCTGCCATGTTTCTGCCCGTGGATAATTGAGCTGTATTAGAGCGTAAACAAGAAATATGTCGAGGTTCTCAAACGTTTCTGCATTACATCATTTGCTTATGACATCATTTCTCCATTTGACATAACTATGCAAACCCACGCATACCTATACGCACCTGTGCATTCCTAAATATCTAAAAATACCTATGAAGGCATTTACATAACTTTGAATGCAACCCTTTCTTCCTTTTTGATACCTACTAAGTTATAATTTCTTGGCCTATTGTAATTTACCACATTTTGAGATACACGTATTTGTCTTACTCTTTCTTCGAAATTCAAGCAAATTGTTATTAGACTTTGCCTTAGGATTTGTCTCACATCTTCGAATTCAGACGAATCAATTAAAGAGAATAACGCAAGTTTCCCTTGGCACGGTTTTAGAATAAGTTGTTTTAGTTCTAGTTCCTTTACTTAAATCAAACGTTAATGTTGTAGTGATTTATTCTTTGCGCTTGGTTTTCTCTTACGCTTGAGGCTTCGTTCGGTAGGCCAAAAAAGCTTCAACTTTCCAAGGTGCTAAGCAAGGTAGGCCCCAAAGAACACTCGAAATCTGTGCTACCACCTTCAATTGATTCTTTGAAACAAAAAGATATTCTAAGGTCTATCAAAGCTGTTAATAATGATTTGTACTTTAATGTTTTATGCAGATTTTAGTGATGTTGCGACTGTTAAAGTAGAAGCATTGTCTAATAAACATTAAAATTACTGTTCATTCGTTGTGTTTCGCAATTTCAACCAATTAAAAACAGAGCATTTGAATTCTTTCAGAACAATACTTTCAAACTAGAGATTTCTATCATCAGGCAGATGTATTTTGTCTGATAGGCAAAAATCTATATCTCGATGATACCATGGCGAACTATTAGCAAATATCATCTAATATCATCGTTTTTCTCTACCTAAAAATATTTGCCTAGACGTTGACAATCACAGTAGTGTACTTTGATGCATTTCATGCTTCCTAATTTTATCCTTGTTATAACTTTTTCTTTCGCTCCCACACTTTTCCTTTTTGCAAATAGCAGTTAGCCAACAGCAAGTGGCAATTAGAAATTGGCAGTTGACTGCGGGCTGTTAAATGTTAGCAATTAGCGATGTTCGTATGTTTGATATGTTTGACAATTCATTTCTCTTTTTGTTGTTTTCCGATCTTCTTATATTTAATGGCATTTAGATAAGATAGAATGGGATGATCCACAACCAACCATAAACTACCTATACAATTAACCTATATAGAGCGATATAATCTAGGCTCCGTGAAATTTCAAAAAACGAAAATAAATGCTTTTCGTTCGTCATTTTTTGTGCTGAAGAGTTCCCTTTGCTTCAATCAGGGGCACTTCAACAAAAGAATCAACAACACCAAAGAAGAAACAATATCTCGCAGTTTTCTTTTGCTTTATTAATTTTTTCAATAAAGAAATTCATTTTTCAAGGAAGTAGGCCTAGTTTGAAAAACCACAGCTTATCACTGCAAAGGAAATGTCTTATTTTGGTCTGTTACTTAACGATCTTTTTTCGCGTTTACATAAGACGTACGACTTGGACGGGATTGAATTTTGAAGAACCTTCTTTGAAACTAATCGAGGCTTTTTTTAAAGAAGTGGTGCCTTCCGATTTCAAATTGGCTTCTCACAGTTTGCTGTTAAAGAAGAAACACACTGTTGCTATGATGCTGATGCAGAAGTCGTTTCTTGCACTGAGAATTTGCAACAAACTGTAATGTTTTTAATCTTTCACAGAATATTTTACTGTTTCCATGTCGGCCTTTTTGCTAAACAATTATTCGTAGTGGTCTTAGGTTGAAGCATGCGCATTAGCTTCAAGTGCTAAGTAAATCCGGCAGCATAGGCTATCTTGCCTGTTCCTGTTAACTTTTCTGTTCATTTCCGAGACTGAATGAAAGCATCCATAGCAAACCACGACGAAATAAAAATCCCTTGTTAATGTAAAGTTAAATTTTTTATCCACACGTATCTCCTCATCATGTAAACAGACCCTAAATCAATGTTTTAGTCACAATACTCGGTTATTTGCCTAGATTTGCCTTCAGTTAACACAAAAGCACTTTTTTCTTCCATTCAAACGCTTTCAGGTTGCTACGGGAAGCAAAACCTCAAGGCAAAATGTGTGGAAAAACCCCTTATAAGAAGTGAAAAAGTGAAGTGGCGGTAAATGAAAAGAATTTTGAAAACTATCATGGAAGAAAGCCACTTGATAAAAAGTAAAATTCAAAGGCAACTGAGATTTTTCGCATTGGCTCTGATGAGTGCCTAAAACATTTAGTAAAAATATCATTCAAGTGTCTGGATGATTTAGCATTTTGCAGCAAGTAATATCCCTAAAGGAGGAGTTTCCTCATCTTCCTTAGACAGGATAAGGCTCAAACACAAGGTTTCCAACGTCAGTTACTGATTTGATGGTACTTATGGAGAGGGATTACGCTTATTAATGCTTCCGTACTTTCTGCAGGAGGTGATTGTTTTTATTCCTCGAGACAGTTACTGATATTTGATGTCAGGCTTTTATAATCACATTTTCTAGAAGCTATTAATTCTCACTGTTGTGTTTGTGAGTCCCATCGATTTAAATTTATTTCTTCATTTTATGAGAATATTTATCATGATTTTCTATAAATGCAATGAGGTCAGGATAATTGGGTATAATCCTAGCCTTATCAATAGACTCCGTGAGGTGTTGTTCTTCCAACTTATCAAAGGAATGGGAAGTCTAAGATGCAACCTGTCAGAGGATCTAAGTCACACCCAGGAATATGCTGATTCTGTGAAGCATATACGCACATTCTGCGTTTCTCATTTCCGGCGTTTCTATGTAAAAAACAATTTTACGGTCCATCACGATGTCACGAAATCTACAGCTTAAAGATAATTTTTGAGGCTAATTTTATCAAAATGAAAAATTATTATGGGCTCACATTCGGATGTAGAACAGATCCTAATGTCCGCAAAATGTTAAACTTAAAAATCTGTTAAACCCCTCTCTAATACAGCCCCTATCTATACAGTACCCTTAGGAAGCAGTAATTTTGAATATGCCCCCTCTGTATTAACTCCCCACTTATGAAGCCTGGCCGATATGAGGACTGCTTTTTATGTTCGAGTAGGCAATCAGATGCTGATTCTGAACCTTTCAAAACTATTTCAAAGGAAATGTTTGCCTATAAGATATTCCATAATTTGATGTCTGCCCATAGAACCATTTCATCAGTCCATTTTATCTTTGATAAGACCATTTTTCACATACAATTTCACTATTTTTTAGAATTTAAAAAGTGCTAGTATTTGCTATTACTCATTGATGTACGACAAACTAGTATGACACGTATATACAACTTTGAATCTATATTTTGAGCTTGTTTACAAACCCCTCTCCAATAAACCCCTTCTCTTAGAAGCACCCTCTCTTGGACGTACCCTCGCTAAGAGGCACCCTTGGAACTTCAACCATTGAATATCACACTGGTTGAGGCTTAATAAAGTTTGACTTTCTAGTCGGGGCTATTTTCAAAAAACTCCTTTCCCTTTAGTATCATAAATAAAGGGCCCTTTAAGGTAAGGCAAGTCTGCTTTTGATTTGAAACATTGTAACTTTGAGATCAGGACACTTGCGATGGCCAAGCGTGCATGAAGGCTCTAAAGTGGTTTTCGTTGAAATAACTAGAAAACAACAGAACTGATGCTCTGGGCAATAGCTCAGATACCATGCCTTCAATTAGCCCTACTGTACCAAGTCGCGACTCTTGAGATTATCGTACACAATGTAAACAAGCAGAGTTTCCAAAACAATTTTATTCTATACAAACGGAATCTAAGAAATTCGTTTATCAAAATGTGTGTTAATTGTCAATGTTTTAAGCTACGCTACGTTAATGAATATCATTCTTTGAGTCTTCAAAGCATTTTTATGCCCCGTCTCATGAGGCTTGTCTGTGAAATGTTGCGTCTGTGCTTGCGTTTGTCAGGCCAACCAAATTGGCTTACTTACAACATGGAGCTGGACAAATTGGGGCACACTGTACTTGGCAGACAGGAGGGCATTTTGGTGGTGCTCCTGGAGGTCCAGGTGGTCCTGGAGGTCCTGGTGGCCCTGCTGGTCCGGCTGGTCCGGCTGGTCCCATTACACCGTTTTGTCCATTTGGTCCTTGTCCTCCTGGTGGTCCAGGGGGTCCTGGTGGACCTGGTGGTGGAGGTGGTGGTGGTGGTGGTGGTGGTGGTGGAGGAGGAGGTGGTGGTGGTGGAGGTGGTGGTGGTGGTGGGGGAGGTGGTGGCGGTGGTGGAGGTGGTGGAGGTGGTGGTGGTGGTGGAGGTGGTGGTGGTGGTGGAGGTGGTGGTGGTGGTGGAGGTGGAGGTGGAACACAGCAAACAGGGGCGCAAGCTGGAGCACAGACTGGAGGTGTACAATCAGCTGAGCAGATAGACTGCCTTCTTATGGCTTCTAAAAATTAAAAATATTCATGATTTGGTAAACTTGAAAGTAGAAGAGTAGCTTTTCATTCTGTTCATGTTTTTGTAGTTTTTTTGCATCCAAGATCTAAGTAAATGAAAGACTTGAAAGTATGGAAAACATGAGAGAGTATTGCTGTTTCATGAATAAAACAAACTTAAGAATCGTTTTATATTTTTGGTGTGACGTCTAGATCATATTAATCATATGGTTTTCCATGATATTTCGAACATTGACTAGTTTCCTCTGACTCTTTTTAGGACCAAACCTTATTGTTTCTTTTTATAGAGATGTGTGATTTTATAAAGCGTGGAAATTTGTTTCTTTTACCATTCATCCATGTTAATCGATACATAATGAAAAATTTACATATATACTTACTGCTTATATGTACATGTCTGCAACTAACAGTGGCAATAATTGCCAAGAGTAAAAATCCTCTTATTTCCATCTGAAATATAAGTGCAAAACCTTTCAGAATTTAAATAGTACATTTTCCAAGAATAAAACACAGTAGCGATCATTTGATTGACTGGAAATAATCTTTAGTCTATGGGATGCTTTTTTCGAGAGGGAAATGAAATGAGAGTTTAATGCGAAAGAGTATCCTTGTTTCATTTTTCCGTTGGATTTCAAATCATTTTGCCTTATCGTATTACATTGTATTAAACTGTATTGCGTTACATTACATCATAATATATCAGTTTTTATTAATTATACTGAATTGCAATGTTTTATTCCGTTTTATGCAAATCGTGTTTTGCTTTCCTGTGTTGTATTGCAAAGTAGCATGTTTTGCTTTCCGTATGATATTTCACTGGTATTGTGGTGTATTGAATTCCAGTGCATTAAATTAAATTTTATAGTATTGTATTCTATTATATCGTTATTGTAGAAGGTTGATTGCTTCAAAATTGTTTACAGGTTTATCTACCAGGTCTTTTTTTTCTACCAGGTCTCTCTTATTATCGATTTTTAATGATATCATTCATACTGGTTAGGAGGACTATGATTTTGGTCTCATTGCGAGCAATACTTGATTTGAATTATTTCATTTCCACACCCCCCCCCCCCCCCCATCCGAAAAATTATCCCATCGTTTATTTCTTTGATTCTGTGTTATCACAAGCGAAAATTAACCATTAGCCTTTTGCTTTTTGCTTTTTACTTCTTGCAATTTGTAATAGAACCTGTATGGCATCGATGTTACATAAGTCTGTGCTGTCGAAACATCTCTAGCACAGTTACATAATCTGCTGTAATTTATTTTTATTTGAAGTACCATTATCAATTCTGCCACCATATTGTTATTATTGCATCAATTACATTTTTTCTGTAGCTTGCATCTTTTCGAATGTAAGTGAACGATTTTTATTGAGAATTGATGATTGAAAATATTTTCTGAGGCATGTCTCTTGCTTCTCTTATTAATAGAGGCAAGTTACATTACCTAATTTGTAACTATTTTATTAATTTAGGAAAGAAAAGCTTATTTCGCAACTTTCTTAAATCTTATAAAATCTGCTGCTTTATCGCTAGCAGATTAACATGGTCTTTCGAAAAAACTTCACTAGATTTAATCATGATCAGTTATTTATTCAAATTAGCTATCAGAAGTTTAATCTTTTACATATAATGTGCGAAATATAAGACTTACAAATATGCGTTATTTGGCCTAAATATAAATTTACCTGAGTAAATGACAATTTAACACAATCATCAGATTCCCGCCGCTTATGAAGTGTTACTGATTAACATACGAACAAGTATTCAAATTTATTGACAATATCAATAAAATAAAAAGAAAATAAATTGCAGACTCACCTCGATGTTGTATTTCAGCGCTAATGCAAGTAGTATTTTCCTTTGCTGCGATAACCAGGCATGGAATCATTACATAATGCGAATTGTGTGCAAAGTTATGCACATGGTCGATCAAAAACAATCGCACATGTCGTTAGGTTACTCAAAGCGTGTTATATCTGTAGATTTCACGATTCCTGACCTTACAAATATCGTCACTTCTCAACTGCAACTAGGCAGGTTTTGCCGTTCAAACATGTGTTCAGATGCTGCATTTTCAACCTCATTTATGAGGGATGAAGTATTTTATAAGCGCTTTGTTCAAAGCAATTGCTGCGGAGACCAATCAACTTTGTATGGACCATTCTAGATAAAGCCATATTTAGAATGGAGAAAAATAACATAAATACGCAGTTTCTATTTGCTCCAAAGCAGATGCAGCCCCCAGTTAAACGCCACCATGAATTTACAACGCAGTTTAATTTGGCAACTAAAGTTGTTTGCATTGTTTCAAAGTGCCTTTATTTGACACAAACTATTGCACTTTTAATATCTATTTTATATATACTTTGTTATACTGTTTAGAAAGTAGTGTTTTGGACTCAGCTCTTACATTTTCATAGGTGTCCCCGCGTTATCACATGTACAGTATCAACTTAAGCTTCACCAGATGCTAGGATTCTGCCGAAAACACATCTTTTTGCATTACATCTTCGACCATTCCGCTCATGAAGGCCTAAGCTTTGAATATACTTCAGAAATTTTATGTCAAAACGAGGTCAACCGATGCTTTACAACAGCTAGAAAAGTATCTCTCACCCCTTCCTCCTATTTTCTTCCACCACGTTTGTTGTTGTAAATATGCTCATAAGTCTTTCTCACCTTAGTTCCTGTAATTAACTCTCCTTCTCCCCCTTGCTTAATCACTGGCCGTGAATCAATGGGACCAATCTAATATTGGACCGAAAATGGTGAAGTGCTGACAAAATAGATGCTTTTCTGAAAGTAAACATTAAAAACCTCTAAAAGTAATAAACCACGGGGGCAGTAAAATAATAAGTAATAAAATAATGAATAATAAGAAATAAAACTCGAGTAGTTACAGTAAAAGATCTCGCGCACTGTTTTAGCAGTGAGGATGGGTGAGACTATTTATTTAATATATATTCTGAATATAACTTATTTTCCCTGAATATTTGCTCATTATTCCGCTGTTCCCAATACAATTCTGGGTCAAGACATCTGAGCATATCCTGGTCCAACTCATTACAATAACATATTTAAGCATTTCAATACCCTCCCCCCCCCCCCCCGAAGATTGGTTCATAAAATAAAGAACTGTATTTAGAAAAGCTTTAGAAAATGGGCATAAACTATATTTTTAATGAGTTTACAGTAAGATTTTATTTTTCTTTCGACTTTAGGAACAGGACTCTTGTGATAACAGTGCATTTCTGCACTTATAGATTATCCTGTATAAATATTCGATTTCAGTTATTATTTACTTTATTTAGCATTTGTATCTCGAAATTGTAAATTTGTGTGTAAGCGATCTTGTCGTTTATCATCGTGTCACAGGTATGGAGATCAGAGATTTCGAAATTTCCGCGCTACATCCGGTTCTGTTATGGTCTTCATTTCCCAGCTGGTTTTTTTCTCTCCGTTCACCTTTTTGTCATTACCCAGCGTTTTTTATGCTCTGTTAAGTGTCAGACGAAATAATACATTTCTTTCTGCTTACAGTACGATTATCATAGCTTTAAGGTACATATTAGTATGCAAATTTGAGATTTAACTCCTTCAACTTATGCTTATATATAAAGCTTTGCTGGACGTGGCACGGTGTTTAATATTGGTACTCCACATTATCATCATCATCAATCTTAAAATCTACACACGAATACCTCTTCAGTGGAAAACCTGATACAATGTTTCTATATTTATAAGTAATACTCCCATTATGGGGTACCCACATTATGGATATTGTATGACATAAAGATTCTGTTAATATATCAACATCCTGTATCATGTATCTCATGTTATAATTTTTTATTACAGTTTGAGAGGTTCAGAATCTCCAAAGTTGCTTAAAAGGGGAAAAATTTTCCGACAGATGGTATGTTTTTGTCGACTACTATGCAGAGAATTGTTTACAGGCAGCCAAAGCTAAGCTCAGAAGCCTATGAATATTTCATGGTAAGAGCCGACTTTATTTCGTCACTGTTGCCGCAATTAAGGATATTTACCCTGCGGCTGAGCCAGAACAGGAAAAGTGAGGGGGTCAGGGGCATGGTCAGGGGCGTGACCGTAAATTTACGCTATCACGCCCTTTAAACTCTCGAAAAACGCAGAAAACGCCCTTTTAGCTAGATTTAAAATAGATTTTCATTTTCACCATTCATTAGATTGCTTAATTACATGGCAAAAGCGCTAGATCTGGCGCACCCCTCCTGAGAGATCATTTTCTTCCATTTTTGTGCGAATCTCAGGAACCAACTACAAATACGAGTTTCAAGCAGATGAAAGGCTAAAAATTCTCTCAGCTTTCTATTAAAATATTCATTAACTAAAGATTGTTAATACGAAAACGTTAGTTGTAAAATGTGCAGCAAAGAGCAAAATAATTGTATAGACAGAATTTGTTCGCTCAATTTATGGGGATGAATTGGTGTATTCGATGTTCATTGAAATACGCTGTGCATACGTTAGTGATAAGCTTGTTCATTTTACATGAAGTCATCCTTAAACAACATGACATAACTGTTCATCTTGGTATTAGGATTCTACCCAGCAACTTGCGCGTCTACTTTCGCCTTGGGCACGGGCAAGCTGCCGGACACACTGGTGAGCATACTGTCTGGCAGATCACCGGGCATGGTGGTGGTGGTGGTGGTGGAGGTCCTCTTGGTCCAGGAGGTCCATTTGGTCCTGGTGGGCCTGGTGGTCCTGGTGGTCCTGGAAGTCCTGGTGGTCCGTTTGGTCCTGGAAGTCCTGGTGCTCCAGGTGGCCCAGCTGCTGCTCCTGGAAGTCCTGGTGGTCCTGGCAGTCCTGGTCCGCCTGGTGGTCCAGGAGGGCCTGGTGGTCCGTTAGGTCCTGGTGGACCTTGTGGTCCGTTTGGTCCTGTTGGTCCTGGTGGGCCGGGTGGAGGTGGCGGAGGTGGCGGCTGCGCACAGCAAACTGGCGGGCAAACGACTGGGGTGCATTGAGCTTGGCATGCCGCTGGACAAATACCTTGTCTTTTCCCTAAAAGTATAATTTTATCAGTTAAAGACAGGAGGCATATTCTTGATGGTATTGAATAAAACTGAAACGTAATGCTTGTGTAACGGTATCGAGGCACCGAGTACCGAGGCCTGCGCCCCCTAGCCCCCTCCGGTTCCTGCGCCTCTGTGCTTGGGTGTGGTGGAATTTCAACATAGTTTTTGATTAGGTGGAGAAAATTGGGAGCAATGGTATGGGTCAGAATTTGCGCAAATTGCGTAGTACATGGTGCAATTTACTTTTTCTATATGATGCTTTTAATGATGCTAATTGATATTTTGGCTTTTTCGTGCAAATTCAAAAAGTTCTGCAACAGTAATTCATAGAGCTACTGTAAGTCGACGTATAATTGATAATAAATATACACTTATAATGTAGATGGTGTTATGGTAAGGAGGTTTCTAATCTTTGACTGGAAATAACATAAACAATTATCGACTTATTTACTATTTTCTTTGCAATTATTTGCTTTCCTATTGTTTTGTTTTCAAATTCTATATGTTGTAAGTGACACGCCTGCTTCGTAGTATGTGCAGCTCTATAGGCGTTTCGAAAGAGTTCGTACCTTCGAAAGGTCTGTACCAGCAGTTTTAATGCTAACAGAGTCGGAGCATGTGTCGCTGCAGAAAAGTCAAGGCGTGTATTGTCATTTCCAGTAGTTGTTCGCATTGACAAACGCGGCCTTGGTTGTTTTGCCCTGAAGCTGGCCAGCCAAGTGAAAGACATTAAATTTCGTTATTATGTTCGTGAGTTTCTTTTAGATATTTATACTTTTTTGAATATTTTAACGGAAAAAATATGAAACTGATTTGTCGAAGAAATCTAAGAACTCGCGCATTGTTTGGACCAATCTTTGGTCTATGAGCACCGATGTACGCAAACGCCGATACACACATATTTACCTATAGAAATGGATACCTACATGGTGATACGTCCGATGAACGCATTTTCAAAAACTTGTTCTTTATTTCTATTGAAAGATTGTTAAGATGGTAATCAAAGCCAAAAGCTCGTTAAAAAGTGTTTAAAGCATAGAATGGATGTAAGACAAGACATTATTTATAAGCAATATTTTCGCAGACCACCACCACCCCCCCCCCCTCCGCCCCCTAAATAAATAATGCAATAGCACTGTCTTATTGTGGTTTTTTGTTTTTTTTATGATAATAGATTCTAGAACTGCCTTCTTGGTCTTCAAACCTAAATTACCTTTTTTTTGCCATTAAACTTCGTTTCATATTCTTATAAGTTTCTAACAAATATTTCAAAGAATTATTCCATATGCTCCCGCTTCTTTGGATAATATATGATTTTGCAGTGCGCGAAACTGTTCAAGTTTTGTTAAATAAAACAGAGATTGCTAACTAAAGCATTCGCCTAAACACGGAACTGCGGCATTGCTTTAATAAGTTATTATTTTATTCTTGTGAAAATCTTAATTAGTGTAGCCCATGCATTTATTTACGTACGTGGAACTCTTTTGTCCCTCTTCAAATCAGCTTTCATGCAGTTTGCTCACTTTCAAATTTTGAAATTTTGAGGGTTACGTATTTATTTGTTGTCTGGTACGCTGGAAAAGAATCCAGACGCCAGATGATGGTAGTCTGGCCATTCACAGAACTGCGTCTACTAGCCAATTCTATTGCAAGTGTCGGAAAAAAGTTCATCGTGTAATACCAACTTGAAATTTCTTCAACAGAATTTGCAAAAATTTAACAGTTGTTTTAATAATCTTGCAGACTTTTTCTAGATAATCTAATATTTGAATTATTTACCAGTGAAACTTCGAGAGTAGACTGCGGCGACCATGGCCAGTACCATCGAAACTTTCAGCCACATTTTTCTATAACAAAAAAAGACGTTTGATGACGATTTTTAGCGATGAATGCGATAATTATGATATTTTAGCACCTAATTTAAAACCTTGACATTGAAGCTTTGAACACAGCACTTGCAATTTGTTCTTAAATTGCAAATTTCAAATCACTGCTGTTATATCTTTTTTGTACATTTCAAATGACTAAGATCTTTCTCGTATTTCTATATTTATAAAAAAAAATATGTACCTTGTTCTTTTTGTTTCGTTTTAAGTTCAGTGTCGCTTGCGCTGTTTTGCACTATAACAACATAACTTAATGAGGATCTTTGGCCAAATTTTTGATCTACCTGCTTGTGGGATGTCTGGTGCTGCCTAGCTTCGTAATCTCTGTACCTGGCGTGTTTTGAACATGGCTTTTGTTCAGTGCTTTTAAGATTGGAAGATCATAGTCTTTGTACAAACAGGAACAATAGATTCATAATTTTTGACGTCTCGTACTTGTATTGAATTGCCATTCAGAAATAACAGGTGTGACCAATTTGGTTAAAAACCTACTCGGATCAATGAAATACCATTCCATCTGTTTATCTTCGTTGTAGCATGTTAACCATTTCGATCCTTCACTGCTTAATCATCAGCAACGCTGTTTTTGTCCTTTGAGGGCAAAGCAACCTAGACCCCAGTTGGGTCTTTTTTGGTCTAATGTGAGTACCAAGTTATAGGCTCTCTTTTCGATGAGGGTCGTTCAACAACTATGTACCCAGAGGCGGTGAATTTGAGACGTCCTGTGATTATTTGCCGATTTGATAAAAGCCTCTGAAACAACAAAAACGGACTGTTTATGGAGAATGCTGCTCGGCGTATTTAATTGAGCCTATCGAGGTTGTTTTACGCCCCGTTTCAAGCAAAATTGTAATCTGTGAAAAAAACCATTTGTTGGCCTAGGGCCATGACCTATAGAATATGGTCACGCCCATCTTTTCGCCAAATTCCTAATCTTACACCCCTCCAAGTAACGTTGGGTCGCGACGGCCCTATCCTTAGCGATTTAACGAATATAATATGCCTCAAAAGCATCCTTAATGTTTGAATTTTTAAATAGAAAACCAATCTTAAATTGGTTAACGTACAAAATTCGTATTACCGACTTTTCGGTTTTTTTTGTTTTGTTTTGTTTTTGTTTTGTTTTTGTTCTGTTTATGTTTTGTTTTGTTTTATTTTGTTTTCTTTTGTTTTCTTTTGCAGCATTTTGCAATACCGCCACATTTTACGATGAATAAGTTGCTGAGAAATAAAAGATCAATAAATACCTTTGGACATAAGAAATATTAAGTATGGATACGTCAGATTCAGGCTTTCAACAACTAGAAGTAGGGGGGGGGCAAAATTTTTTTAGATGTAAAGGAAATTCTGGTAAAGATACAGTATCATTTCAAGGACTTTAAAATGCTATAGATTTACTGGAAAATTTGCGTAGGGCTACGGACAATGCTGACGTCATTATTCTTATCGCAAGCATGTACTCATGCCATTCGTTGGAAGATGTTTTGTGGTGGATTGTGTAAGTTAAATGGAAAAATTGAAGGTTAGCACCAAAAGTATTTGGGTAGTAAGACAAGACGTACAAGAAGGTTTTACTTTGTATGCCTGTCTTTAAAGGCAATACTTGAGGCATGAAAAACCCAGAGACAACGCATTCAAAAATAAAATATCAGTAATTACTCTTTTTTTATGTATTAAGATGCATCATTACTCTCTTAGGTCACTTTTGCAAGTTCAAAGAATGCGTTGCGATGCATCGAAAGGGGGGTGTTTTGCACATCAGTAAGTTGCGCTGAAGTATACACTCAACATCTGCGGTAGATTAAAAATGGGAGGTGTGAATGCTTTGTTTTAGTTAATATTACGTGATTGCTCGGCGCCCCTTTGACCGCACTCATTGAGTAACCTTTTGAAATCGCTTTAAAGAATCCTAAAAAGATATTTCTCCTACCCTTCTGGACTTACAATTCACTGTGGCCCCTTTCAACTTCCAACAACAAAGCAGAGGGTGTGGGGAATTTTAATATATTAACCGAGTATATACCACTTCGTCGTGAGATTTCTTCAATCTGTGAACTAGAGCCTTGTTTCTCTCACGTTTTATTTGCTATTGACTTTCATATTAGTTATGAATTTAATAATGATAATAATACGAATATTTATGCACGATAAAAACACTTCAGTAAATTATTGCTGTCATCAATGCGTGTCTTGTACGATTTTTGTTGCCCCAAGAGTGATGCTTAACTATCCAAGAGTGAGAGCTTTACCGACAACTACGACTAGGCCAAATTTGAAGCCCGTGACTATTAGATAATGAGTTAGACACCTAAATCTCTCTACCAGTGTATTCTGAAAATGTTTTGAAAAAACCTTTTACTTATTTGATAGAGCATGCTTCAAATAGGTCAAGAGACGCGTTTGCACACGCTGCGGTATTTTGTGAGGCACATAGCACAACAGCATCTAAGGACCCTCTAGGATTTATCGGTAATTGAGAATAAAGAACTTGCTGATAAATAGTATTATATCAGGCTAGCATTTATTGCTTGAGCATTAGACTGAGCCAAAAATTGACAAAACATTGACTCCTTTACGTTGTGCTGTGGTTGTTCAGATTTGCAGTGCTGATTGAGGAGCCATTACCGTTGATAATGGATGCTTTAGGCTTAGCAATTCAAGCAAACTGTTTCAGAAACCCAAGATACATTTAGATGAAAAATGTAAAATTTACCTTGAAAAAACAAGATGAAACTCTCTCACTTTCTCGCAATGTCCATGATTCCGGGTTTTCAAAGGGGAAATTTTTGCAAAGAACGCGGGATGGTGAAATCACAGGTTGCTGTGAAGGAGCGCGTATCCTCTGGCTGTGTTCGAATAACATTGGCCTCAAAAATTGGCAGACAATTTTGTGACAAAAATGCACTTTTACATGCGCTAGAACGCGGAGCTCCCATGTTTACGTCAGGTGTAGTGTGAATAGGCTCAGCTTCCCTTCTACAAATACAAGACTAAGCCCACTTCCCTTTCTCTAGAAACTTCGTTGAATGACATTTCAAAAGTGCAAACTGGTTCCCGTTCTTACTGCATTTTCTTTCATTCAAGAGAGTAAGAAAAAGGTATATTCAGTACTGACAATAGAATGCAAGTTTGTTGCATTTTAGAATGTGCTTCTCTGATGATGATACTATCGCTTTCATTCCTGGTGATTATACGACCTAACAGTAACTTTACAGCACCTGCTCAGACTGCCAGTGGGTGCAAAACTTGATGGTGCTTTTGTAGAGTCTCTTTTCGAATGTTAAGAAACAGGTGTCTCCTGATGTTGAGAGGAATGGCCTCCCCTTCCTTTAAATGGCCAATTCTCCCTATAGGCCATTGCGCCACATGGTCCCTCCATGAATAACAGAGACGCGGTCTACGTTTAACTGTATAGATCTCCATACTCAGTGTATATAATGCGAATGAAACCCTCTATTGCAAATAGATCCTCCACCCCCTTCCAATTACGGTCAACGCCACTAGTCCTTATCGACTTGGTTGTACGTCCTAGTTTGGCCTTTTTTCACAGGTCATTACTAATAAGACTTGATACGTTAAAAGCCACGAAGTGATTGTTGATGATATAATGTTTTAGGATTATTCAGTAGCCATTGAGCTAGGAAGCTTTTACGGAATCTTGAAGGTGGGTGTTTGAACCTGCTGTTAAACTTGAGTACCAAGTTATATTTAGCTAATCGATCTATGCTTCTAGGAAAATTAGGATTCGGACACTTGAAATACTTTGAGGGGTACTGCAACGATTTTCTGGCAATCACATATTGATCTTGATGGAAGGGAAAACAACAAGAAGAAGAGGCAAAGATAAACATAAATTTGTGTTGATGAATTAAATAAATTAATGATTATCAACGTAAAATAAATAATGCATGGTAATGTGTTTTTGATAATGAACAGACTTGGAATTAATTTAGTTAAGTTTTTTATTTTCGGCGATTCAGGGTAAACTGTTGAAAGCTGATGTGCATAATGTTGCTATTATTCATCTACTGACTTGTTTCTAAAAAGGACACAAAAAAACATCTAGCATCTGTTCTCCAGATTTGTCGTTGTTATTAAACTAGTAATAGTGTTCCTGTTTTGGCATTAGCAGCAGTTTCGAAAGCCAAAGCGGTAAAGAAAGAGCGAGTAAGTGACTCAGCGTCACGTTTACTTTCTCCTTCTGCATGGTGGGCAAGTTGGTGGACAAGCTGGAGCGCAGACAGTCTGGCACACAACTGGGCATGGTGGTGGTGGTGGAGGGGGAGCTGGAGGTCCTGGGCGTCCAGGTGGTCCTGGTGGTCCTGGTGGTCCGGGTGGTCCTTGTGGTCCTGGTCCTCCTGGAGGTCCGAGTGGTCCTGGTCCTCCTGCGGGTCCTGGTGGTCCAGCTGGTGCTCCTGCGGGTCCTGGTGGTCCAGCAGGTCCTGGGTTTCCTGGTGGTCCTCCTGGTCCGGGTGGTCCGTTTGGTCCTGGTGGTCCTGGTGGTCCGTTTGGTCCTGGTGGACCTGGTGGGCCTGGTGGTGGTGGTGGTGGTGGTGGTGCACAACAGACTACTGGACAAACTGGAGCGCAAGATACAGCACAGGCTGCTGGACATACTCCTTGTCTTTTCATTCCATCTGCAAAACAAGATAAGTTACTTTCATGCATTTAAGATGAAAAAAAGTAATTCCTAGCGTTTCAGAAATGACATCTCTGGCACAGGTGCCAAGTAAGGAAGTAAGTTTGAAATAGAGATGAATTGTGACATGCATCCAAACACCATTCTGATTCACATCTACTTGAAATGTTCGAAAGCATCTGTCTACCTAATGTGTTGCGATATTGCTTTGCTATGTGATTCCTCCGTAGAGGTTTGAATAAATTCTAAGCTACACAATGCTTTAAAATCCCCCAGGCCTTCAAAGATACTACGCTTTCATAAACAAAATCAAGGAAAATGTTTTCTACACAAGCAATTACTTCATATGAAGTACCATATGTTTTGTAATATGAGAGATTATTTGAGGATAGGCTTGTATGAGAATGATTAATCAGGAACATAACTACTTATTTGCAAATGAAGTAGAAATGAGAATTCTTTTTTGAGGTGCTAAAGAAAGCTTCTGGACCATATCCCGGAAAAATCTGAACTGAAAAGATCAGCTATTGATATGTAATAATATAAAACAGCGACTCACTTTCAATGCTACGGGCGAATGCCACGGAGGCGACTGCCAAGAGAACGATTGAGATCTTGAGCCACATTATGCTGCAATGAAAATAATAATCGTTTAATAAAGTTGTTCAACGCATTTTCTTTGTAGAGAATCGTTTTATAACGAATACCACACTAGTAGCCTATTGAAATGTAGATCGTTCACCAGATATTGTTTCGAAAAGTTGTGGATAAAACTTATGTTTCCTGAGCTGGGCAATTATGTTCATTTAGAACAGGTTTTCTTCTATTTGAGATCTACTCAGTAACAAAGGGAGATATCGGCAAATCTGAACAGGAGTGTAAATGTTAAACAAGCTTTGCTATTTGTTGGTCGATATTTGCTTATTACGAGAAACATTTCATCGTGAAATTTTTTTAATAAGAAGGCTTTCGATGAATGAAACGCATTTGAAATGAATAACTCTTTTGAAAATACGTTATGATGGCTCAAGTTATTTCCAATCCGAATTTTGAAAAAATATTGTTTCATTGTGTCTTTTCTTTGTTGCATTGAATGATAATGAAAATTAATTTTTCTCGGTAAGGTATTGAAATTGAATAAGAAATATTTGCCATTAAACTAGCATCCCAAAATGTTCCTGGAACCCTACATTATTCTCTCATTCCTTCGATGATACTCCAGAATTCTTAGATTTAAAATTACCGAATATAATGGTTTAAAATCATCAATAGAGGATAGAAAATAGTAGCTATTTAGCAAAGAGAATAGATGAATTCAAAGTTATTTAAAAACATATCAAATGAAGTTAAAAGAGGTAGATGCTGTCAATAAATCGAAGAAGTTTCTAAATATATTTAACTAAGCCAAAAATTAAAATTTAGAATAACAATTATTCACTGTTGCATGAAGCTGAATAACTATAAGCATGTAATAATATATTGAAGTCGTGTTGTTAATTTATAAAGAGCAATGAAGCTGCTTGCTTAGAAGTACAGATCATTATTGCTGAAAGTTAAGTTTAATAACCTTTTCTTTTCGTTGCTTCCGTGTGTCTGCTCTCTTCACTGCGCTGCTTAGAATGATTCGAAATACTACGTCTTTGAATACAGCGCCTTCGAATCACTGACCTACCCGCTGAATGATTTCATTTACATTTAAATTGATCACAGGTTACGGGTTGATTGTTCACTGACTTTTTGGTACTACGCTCATGTACCTGCTTTATTCATTGATCGCAGCACTTTTACTCGTAAACAATACGTGTAATGGTGATCTTTGATGCTTGACAATCGCAAATACTTAAGCTATTATTGAGTCACTATTTTTCAATCTAGCAATACATTGAACCTAGGCCGAAGGTTTTAGAAGCAATTTGCCTAAACTAGGAGACGTAGATATCTTGCTATTTATTCTTGATATCTCTTTTTCCTACTAGAATCATTTTGAAAAGTTTTGTGTAAAGTATCAAACCCTTTTCGAATTGAATTTCACGTAGCCCCTAATGGATTTTCAAAATATTCGAAAAAAATTTGTAAATTTTTAAATTCTACTTTCAATGATTTTTTTATCTTGTCAAGTTTTTATCTTTTTCTATATTCACAACGTAAAAGTGCAAACTAGTACAGTCTTAAATTAAACTTCCTAGATTCCACGTAAAGCAGATAAGCTATGTACCCTCGGCTAATGGTAGAAACTTTCCTTGGTGCAAAATTATAAAAATTTAGGGTAAGGAATATCCCTTAAATCATGCGCCTTCACAAATCTTGATTTCCTGAGCTGTTATGAAGATATGCTTCAATTTTTTTGTATAATAGTTAAGCTGCCTAAATAGTAATGCCGCTGTTGCTCGAACTGCACTTAATACAGGTTGACAAATTTGGCTAACGTTTAAGATTTGTCTTAACTTTGTCGAGAAAATGGTTGATTTTTGTCGTTAAGTATAGTGCTTGGATCATTTTGATTCTTTTTCGTTGGTGAAATTCTCAACGTTGAAATTAAGTGATTCATTATTGCCATGCTATTTCTTTTGTTCTAAATCAATGCTTTTCAGCTCCATGTATGTATATACCATCATTTTTCTGTTCTCTTTTCCACCTTAACCTCAGTGTTTTAAATTTCGAGTATGAACTTATAGTGATCAATGTTTTGATGAAAAAATTTTTCCAGACTATAAACATTTTCTATTATTTATATATGATGTGGAAATTTATCTCTATTTTGTTTGCAGATTTAAATTTTTTTGTTAGCTTCATTAATTTTTTTGCCGTTTGAATTTTTTTATTTTACAAACTAATTCACTAATTTTTTTTTAAGAAGTATTTTAGCTAGAGTAAATAATGATTTTTTCAGAAGGCGGCTCTTATTGTCAAGTTAACCTAGGAATGTCTTAAGATTTGACTGAAGTGGCCAATTAATAAAATTAAGTATTTTAATTATTTTCATCTTAATTTCTAATTACAATTTATCAATTTTTTCTAAATAGAAGGTCTAGAAATAGGTTAAGAAGAATCAATCCAGTGATAAAAGCGTAAACGATGGGAAATTTGTTTGCAAAGTCTTCTGCTGCTTCTGGTGAATAAAATCAATTCTAGCGCCCTTGAAATAGTTTAATGTTCGAAACCAAAGATGTTGTTTTCTTGTAAGCATTGTTGCAACTATGTTTCTTAAACAAGCCTTTTCGTATAAAGGCTTTGTATCATATTTTCGTGTAGGAGACAAAAATAAAACTGAATTCAAGATTTGGACGATTATTTGGCATTAGTTAACTCTAGTATTCAAAACTGCAAGTGGAAACTAGAAGTAAAGTGGAAAACCCTAGGAGAATTTATGAACGGACTTAACCTCAATTAGTAAATTGATGAACTAGGCATTTTACATTTGCATTTTAGAAAGAACAAGCAATCTTATATTAACTAATTTTCACGAGATATTCTCGATACATGGCTAATGTTATGAGCTTTCCTCATTTTAATTGTATAAATTAATTTATCTTATTCAAAGTCTTTATTATCCTTCTATAAACACAAAACATAATCAATGAATACTTCAATTGATTTTTTGATTCTTTACGCTAGAACCTTATAAAGATCAAAGATTTTATTAATTAAATGGCGCAAATTGTTTAATTTCAACTCTGTTTCTACTACGTTTTGATGCATCAAGTTTAAAAAACACTATAATAAGAAGACTATTATAGATACCGACTTACCTTTTTTGAAATTGCTCAGTCGAAGTTATGTCTGAACTGTTAGTGCTGAAATCAGTGTATGATGGTTTCAACAAAGACTCCGAGTCAATGTGGTCCCGAATCACAGGTACCAAAAAACAGGTTATCTACGTACGTAATCTGGGCAGAAGTTGTTTTTGAGTTTTTGATCAATTAGCAAGTGATAGAACTCTGCTTCATTGATCCTTGCCACATGATCATTGACTCGTTGCTCAAGGCTTTGCATAATTAAAGGTTCGAGTTGAATACACTGTGCTAACCGGTAACCAAGTGAACCAATAGTTGATTTAACCAGTAGCCAAATGAACCTTGAAGATCTATGTCTTTGTCCACTGGTGCATATTTACACGTCGCTAATTAAGATCTCACATGAATGAATTTCAACAAAGGAATGTAGTAGTTTTAGACCCTAAATACAAGCTCGGCACTGCTTTTAGATAAATTCCGTCCTCATTTAAACGCCTCATTTTTATTTTAAAGAGATAAATTTTTCAAAACTAAGAGGGGAACAGTGAATATGGCTGGTCGATTCTTATATGGATCTTCTCATTTTTGGGTTACCTTATAGACAGCAATGTTGCTAGGAATTAAGTTTTTCGACCACTCAGGCCCATACACAAAGTTTCTCAACGAATAATGGGGCCCTGAGATCTTGCAAAATTTTGATATTCTCCCTTTCTATTGTAAAACTAACCAATAAGCACTGAATTGTATCTACACTGCACATAATTAGTATTCATTCACTGGCAATAATAGGATTTTCACAAAAATTATCCCGTGTGACAATATTTAGACTCTTTGGAGCCAAAATTCGGCCGTTAGAAGGCGCACCTCACCTTTCAGTTTTTTTAGATGTTCCATTATAGCCTGTACAATATGCATATTAGAAAGTCACTATACTGCACCGCAGGGCCTATACCAATATGAGGGGTGAGCATGTTAACGTGTTAATCTCCTGAATATTTTATTTAGATAAAACAAACGCTTTCAAATGTATACATTGTTCTTAGCTGCAGCCAATCACGATCAGCTATCACTTGTTAATGACATCATCGTGAAAATCACAGTCCTTTCACGTTAGCATGCTCCTCCGCAAAAACTTTTCATCCTTGCAACACTGTAACCAACGGTGGCTAGTTTTAGGGCGTTAACCGTCTACAGACGTAGCTTTTCAGCTTTTAAGATTTCAAATCTAATTGCACTGCAACCTCTTATATGCATAATTAACTTATAGAGCCTCGCTTTGGTACAAGCTGATCATCTATCCTAATGTTATGCCGAGTTAGTCAGCTATTAGGGGTTATCAAACTCCGGCGAAATGCTTCTCCAACAATATATTTCAACAAATTTTTCGCATCATCAAATTGCCAATCATACGAAAAATGGAAGCTGAAGTTGAAGTTGAATTCTTCTTCTCCTGTAGTTGAAGTAATGCTCAAAGAGCTACATTGATAGTTAACCGGTTTGGGCATGTGCGGGGAGACGTGCTAGTTGTTTCGCACTGAAAAACCAGTATATGGTGGAATATATGAAAAATCTCTCTAGAAATGGTTGACTTCTTATTGCATCGTGCCTATCTTTTGTAAGACAAAAATCGCAAAAATCATATGCCTTGTCTTAGTAGTGTAGACAGGGTCATTTCTTATTTTTGGGGATGGGGGCAAAGAGTCTTGATTTCCAATGGGAAAGTTTTTAGGACCTCGCAGATTTGCCCTCTAGCCTCCCTGGTTATGCTACTGTTTCTTTACAAAACTAAACTGCTAGGAACTCTTTTTAAAGAAGGTCTTTTTAGTTCCAAAATACCTTTATAAAGAAATAACGTTCCCTGTATAATTTGCTCGGAAGAATTAGAAGATAACAATATAAGCAACAATTACCCATTTTTATCTAATCAAATATTTCTTTAATCTTATCAACGAGATTTTTGGAATTCTAAAACTGATAGATTCTATTGCAGGTTTTAGTTTCTATGTTTTGACCCTTTTTTATCTCTTTGCTATCTATACCTTGAAGCAATAGATTTTCATGGATATAATTCATTTGCTTCTGAATATTATATTCGATGCTGTTTTTTTGCGCATGCAATCAAATATTACTGAGCGTTTTTTTCATTTTCACAGACTAAAAGAGGTCGATTTTGAAGTTATGATGAGGACAGATAGACCTAACAGAACTAATGGAGTCCTATCAATCAAAGGTATTTTATCTATAACAATTAAAGGTCCGTTATTTTGACTTTGGCAGTCAGGTGTCTAGAACGTATGCGTATTCGTTATTAACGAGTTAGAATAATTGAAAAAACCTACACTTTCCTCAGACATCTTTGAAAAACTCTTCTATTGTTTTCGAGCCTGTTTATTTGCAATCAGCCTCACCCAGAGATTAGACTGCCTTGCCTAGATGAAATTTATGCGCTCGTAGAGAAAATGCCACAACTGAAGATTTCTATTGGTTACGCAAGGATTTAGTTTTTTTGAAATAGATATTGCTGCAAATAAAAATAAGGGTAGTTTATTCTAAATTTTTTATCGACCCAACTGAACCTAACCCAAGGAAAATCGATACCATGGTCAACTTCGATTTTGTGTAAGTAAGACCAAAAGAAGGTAAGACCAGAATGAGAATAAGATGAAAACATTGTTTCGAAGAGAAATGGAGAGTGGCAACAATACAATGTTCAGGGCCAGAAACGGGACGACTAGCGTTATCAAAACTGGAGATTGGTGGTTAAAGTACTGGAGTTTTCACACCCCTTGTGACCCCCGCTGACCCCCTAGGTTGCGATTATATTAAGACGATTAGATTTTATCAACAAGGGTATGCTGATTTAGTTTGCTTATCCGCTTTCATAGAACTGGCTTGCTTTCAATCAGCGTGCTCCTGAATTCCAAAATATGCAAAATCTTGCGCTCAACTGCAATGTATCATTGACTGATAGTTTTACCTTTTGCCTTGCATTTGAACTTATTTCGTTACATTAGTGGTCGATTTTTTAGGTTTTGGCCAATAGTGTGGTGCGCCGTTTTGAATTAAGCGAAACTTGTTCTATTTTTTGGGGGGGGGGGATCAGGAGCTTCAGATCATTCTGATGAGTTTCGGCTTAACCTTGTTATGTAGCGGGAAAGTTATTGTTCAGATTTTTTATGCATTCCTTCATTTAATTCGGAATATTGGCTTTGAACAGAAATACTGCAAAGAAATGAGTCATAGCTACGTTTACATCATTTTTGTCGTAACAATAATATGCTGAAGCCAACGATGTATAAGATCTACTAGCGAAATTAATCATATTGTAAGTGAGCAACCTTCGAACAGAAGAATGGCACTGCAACATTTCTAACAAAAGTGCTGAGGCACCTTTAATATATATATGCAGGTAGCTGTAAAACTGGCACTGGCAATTTCTAAATTGCAATTAAGGTGATTTTTCAGCTATATGCAAAAGGATCACAGCCACTCAGAAAAGTCAAACTTTTCGTTGCTTTTTTTTGAAATGGTGATTTATTTGGTCATGTTGCAGTGCCTGGAAGTGTGGTATTATATAATGCCATAAACTAATATCTTGAGCCATCTACTATACGTTTTTATCATTAAAAGTATAATCTATAAGCAAGTCCCTACATCTTTGGCTCGTGTCATCGATTCATGAGATTATCATCTGTGTCAAATAGTCTATAAAAAACTCATCACTGGTTACATCCTCGCAAAAGTGTCCATTAAAGCACCAATCTACTGCGAGTCGTCGTCAAGTTTGTGCATTAAATTCTATTCATCTATGTAATGAAAGTCGTTTGAAACATCAAGTTGCTGGTTTTCATCGCATTTACTTTCTTCGTCTCTTTGCTGGACAGCAGTATATTGGGCATGCTGCGACACATCGAGTTGGACAGATTGGTGGGCATGGTGGTGGAGGTGGTGCAGGTTGGCCAGGTGGTCCACCAGGTCCAGGTGGGCCTGGAGGTCCAGGAGGTCCAGGTGGTCCAGCAGGTCCTAAAGGTCCTTGTCCACCAGAAGGTCCTTGTGGTCCAGCTGGTGCAGGGGGTGCAGGAGGTCCAGGTGGTCCAGCAGGCCCTGGTCCACCTGGAGGTCCAGGAGGTCCACCAGGTCCAGGTGGTCCTAAGGGTCCAGGTCCGCCAGGAGGTCCTAGTGGGCCAGGTGGTGCAGGAGGAGCTGGAGGTCCAGGTGGTCCAGCAGGCCCTGGTCCTCCTGGAGGTCCCGGAGGTCCACCAGGTCCAGGGGGTCCACCGGGTCCAGGTCCACCAGGAGGTCCTTGTGGGCCAGGAGGAGGAGGTGCAGGAGGTCCAGGTGGTCCAGCAGGTCCTGGTCCACCAGGAGGTCCAGGAGGTCCACCAGGCCCAGGGGGTCCGCCAGGTCCAGGTCCACCAGGAGGTCCAAGTGGGCCAGGTGGTGCAGGAGGAGCAGGAGGTCCAGGTGGGCCAGCAGGCCCTGGTCCACCAGGAGGTCCAGGAGGTCCACCAGGTCCAGGAGGTCCACCAGGTCCAGGTCCACCAGGGGGTCCTTGTGGGCCAGGAGGAGGAGGTGCAGGAGGCCCAGGTGGTCCAGCAGGTCCTGGTCCACCAGGAGGTCCAGGAGGTCCACCAGGTCCAGGGGGTCCACCGGGTCCAGGTCCACCAGGAGGTCCTAGTGGGCCAGGTGGTGCAGGAGGAGCAGGAGGTCCAGGTGGTCCAGCAGGTCCTGGTCCACCAGGAGGTCCAGGAGGTCCACCAGGTCCAGGGGGTCCACCGGGTCCAGGTCCACCAGGAGGTCCTAGTGGGCCAGGTGGTGCAGGAGGTGCAGGAGGTCCGGGTGGTCCAGCAGGTCCAGGTCCACCAGGAGGTCCAGGAGGTCCACCAGGTCCTGGAGGTCCTAATGGTCCAGGTCCACCAGGAGGTCCAGAAGGACCTGGAGGAGGAGGTGCAGGAGGTCCAGGAGGGCCTGCAGGTCCAGGTCCACCAGGAGGTCCAGGGGGTCCACCAGGTCCAGGAGGTCCTAATGGTCCAGGTCCACCAGGAGGTCCTAGTGGGCCAGGTGGTGCGGGAGGTGCGGGAGGTCCAGGCGGTCCAGAAGGTCCTGGTCCACCTGGAGGTCCAGGAGGTCCACCAGGTCCAGGGGGTCCACCAGGTCCAGGGCCACCAGGAGGTCCTTGTGGGCCAGGTGGTGCAGGAGGAGCAGGAGGTCCAGGTGGTCCAGCAGGTCCAGGTCCACCTGGAGGTCCAGGAGGTCCACCAGGTCCAGGAGGTCCACCAGGTCCAGGACCACCAGGTGGTCCACCAGGGCCAGGTGGAGGAGGTGCAGGAGGTCCAGGAGGGCCGGCAGGTCCAGGTCCACCAGGAGGTCCAGGAGGTCCACCTGGTCCAGGGGGTCCTAATGGTCCAGGTCCACCAGGAGGTCCTAGTGGGCCAGGTGGTGCAGGAGGTGCAGGAGGTCCAGGTGGTCCAGCAGGCCCTGGTCCACCAGGAGGTCCAGGAGGTCCACCAGGTCCAGGAGGTCCTAACGGTCCAGGTCCACCAGGAGGTCCAAATGGGCCAGGTGGTGCAGGAGGAGCAGGAGGTCCAGGTGGTCCAGCAGGTCCAGGTCCACCAGGAGGTCCAGGTGGTCCGCCAGGTCCAGGAGGTCCTAATGGTCCAGGTCCACCAGGAGGCCCACCAGGGCCAGGTGGTGGAGGTGATGGAGGTCCAGGGGGTCCAGCAGGTCCAGGTCCACCTGGGGGTCCAGGAGGTCCACCAGGTCCAGGAGGTCCACCAGGTCCAGGGCCACCAGGAGGTCCTAGTGGGCCAGGTGGTGCAGGAGGAGCAGGAGGTCCAGGTGGTCCAGAAGGTCCAGGTCCACCGGGAGGTCCAGGTGGTCCGCCAGGTCCGGGAGGTCCTAAAGGTCCAGGGCCACCTGGAGGTCCAGATGGTCCTTGCAATGCAACACCTGGGGGTCCAGGTGGTCCAGCTGGTCCAGCACCACCAGGTGGTCCAGCTGGTCCACCAGGTCCTTGTGGTCCAGATCCACCAGGTAATCCAAGAGGTCCTGGTCTACCTGGAGGTCCGGGAGGACCAGGTAGCGCTGGTGGTGGTGGAGGTGGAGGTGGCGGAGGAGGTGGTGGTGGTGGTGGTGGTGGTGGTGGAGGTGGTGGAGGTGGAGGTGGTGGAGCAAGGCAACAAACTGGAGCACAAACTGGTGCACAATCACATGCAGTTGCACAAGGTTGAGGACATGGGTTGTCACATGACTGTGGTTTTGGATGTCTTTTAACCAAATCTGAAAAGAAAAGATAAATTCATGTTTGATTGGTCAGAAATTTTATTACCTACAATGTTTCGAATCGTTATGCAGTGAAATTTACTCTCCTATTAAAGCAAAATCTTTTGAAAGAATGTTTTTTATTTTGGTTTTCTAATTCTAGCCAAATAGCAATAAATTGTTTTTAAGGTGTAACTTAGGGCAAAATTTAGTGCATAAGCGTTCGTTTCACATTTGGCTACAAAAGCTTATCCCTTTTTTGAACGTACTTTCAGCAGTTGCTTGAACACCATTTCGACAAGTCAGTGCATGTTATAGGTCTTAAGCTTCTAGATAGCTTAAAAAGATTTCAAACCTTATTCTACTTAGTTTCTTTGCAACTGTTTGTTTGCATCCTTCTTAAAAATTGCATTTTAAGCTACGTGCATCATTCAAGTGACTCTAGTTCTTAAGTTATGGAAAGGTTGGGCTAGTTTAGCATTGATAAATGTGACGATAAAGACACTTTGCCGTCTCTTTCTCTCGCTCTAATATGAGTGTTATCAAGTTGTCAAAATCTATTACATTTGGTTTTGGAACTTAATGAGGGGAAGAATTCATCTCAAAGTTTAAATTGTGAAATGTGGTCTCTACGTTTCTCAAAAGCCCGTTATTTGCTTTTGCATTGAACTTTCAAGTATTTTTTTCTATTTAACTAATGTCTTTAGCAGGATGTTGTCTTGAAAAGGTTTGAAATGATGTAGAAATAAAGTGTAGGAATATAGCATTGAATCTTTGTATAGAAATAAATGAAATTCACACATCAAATTATAAAAAATCGATTTTTAGACCAGGCTTACAAATTTTTAAGATTAAAAAGGCCTGCAGCCTACAAATGTCAAACATTTTGTATTATTCTCTATTATATGTAACAATTAAGCCTTCACATTTTCATTAGCAAAAAGCGATGCTTAAAACAATTTAATCAAAGTAGTTTTTCTAGTAATGAAGCAACCCGGGGCATTGTCGAAGTATTTGAAAAATAATCAAAGATTTTTTTAGTCTGGAAATTAAAATTCATTTCACTGTTATGATGTTTTCATAATTAATTTCCTGTTTAGAATCTATCATAATATTGTGTCAAAAGATAAAATACTGCTCAGATAGAACCAAACTGTAAACGTTTTCTATATTTAATAAGACCATTATATTTCTAGCGCTCAAGCCTAGTGTTTTGAATTAGACAATTTTTGTGCTGTAAATGTATTTCATTTGCTTTAGAATTGATCCATATTAATTGTTTATTTGGTTATTTTAATGGTCGTAAATGATATTGTTATTGAATGGCGTAGAGAAAAATCTCGATAAAGCCAGGAACTCGCTAACAGAATAATGTTTTGTTGACGGCCATTAATCCAATCGAAAAATGATCATTATTTGGTCATAAAAAGATATATTCAGAAATCTTTGCGAAAAATTCCAATAAGAAAAAATATATTTTGCTGTAGGGTTAAATCCCTGGTAAATTCCAAACTTTTCCCTTAAACAGATATATTTGTCAGCACCCATCAAAATCAAAAAATTTTAAGTTTTAAAAAATTGAAAATTATTGCCCGCTTGTTTCAAAGAGACATTCATTTGTTAAAGGATGTTTTTAAAAGTATTATTTTCTTTTTTGCGATTGTCTTATTTTTGGTTATTGATTGTTATTGACAGGCAGACTCTTGCATTGCTATTGAAGCTTGTTTTTATTATGCATGAACTTAACTAAAATATAAAATGATATAATGTATTAATATAAAATAGATGTAACTCACGGTGTACTTTACTTTTGTGTGTCAAATGTCTTGCGCTGGCTAATGCCAGACAGGCAGCGAGTACGCTGAGAAGAAACCTCATATCTTTGGCTGAAAATCGAATTTAAATTGATCAATAAATTGTTTAATTGTCGGAGCTTTAATATCAACTACGCCATGTTGATAACTGCGATCTTGGCGTTTGATCAGAATGAAAAAATTCACCCTATTTGTAACTGGTGCCATCCACTGACTCCGTTTGAAAGGCTCAACAGGTGAATCGAGCACATTCCAACGTAATCACTCAAGTGAAACCGAATTGTTCTGCCTGAAAGATTAGACCAGCAAAAATTCACACCTTTATCTGATAGGAAATCTTTAATAAAAAACTCTAGCAAACATCAATGCAACCAAACTTCCAACATCTTATTTAACATTTATTATCCTTCATGTTTTTAAGTCCAGTTGAAGGCTGAAAATCTCCTTTTATTCTTTTAAGAGGGTTTCTAAGGTTAGTGAAGCGTAAATTCCTATGCCTTGATCTTGCTGGTGAAAATTACAGCTACCTGTCTCCAGGTTCACAAAGGATCAAAAGTTATGCTTGACCCCCCAGTTCAAATGACATCCTGGTTTCTGGCGATGAAATTTAACGATTTTTCTCATATTTATTATGAAAGATAAATTTTGCTTCTTTTCATCCAGGATTTCTACAAAATTTTCTAGGCTTCACTATTCATAAAGCAAGTCCATAGATCTTTTAAGAAACACAATTTTAACTACCTATACCCAAAAATTAGAGCTCGTATGACCTGTGTTTTTTCACTAGTTTGTATAACCACTAGAGAGGGCTCTGTCTTGAATATGGTACGTTATTTATTTTGGAAACATTATTATGTCGTTAGGAATTATCTGCAAACTTTCAGACATTTTTAAAACAGAATTGCTGGAAATTCACACTAGTTCTTATACTAACAAGTGTACAACTATTTCTGATAAAGCGTTTGATGCTGCTAGGTATTTTTCATAAAACCTACTCATTCGTATCTTTCTTTATTAAGTACAGCATGAAACTTTTTATATACAATACAAGTATATTACTTCAGAAATGTTACTTGTTCAATACGCTGCAATTATGCAATGCTTCTTAGGGAGGGACGGAGGTAAAATAGCCCTTTCTGTGTTGAATCAAATTATTTTATTCATTGTTTTGCTACGAAAGTTCTAATAAAGAGGATTTCTAAAAAAGCCGGCCAGATACGCTTTACATATTCATCACTGTTCCCTGCTGATGTTACGTAATAGAGTGTTAGCCTTGGCAAGAATAGCTAACAGATGTTTGCAAAAACAAATGCCAAGATATAAGATCAGTCAAACAAAGTATACGCTTGTTTTAAAAATATTGATCCTATAAGATATGATCCCTGATCAGTATTTCCCCATTTCTACTTCATTCCAAAGCAAAACGGGTAAATCAAGTATTGATACAGCCGATTTCAAATATCTAATATAGTATATAGGAATAAACAGTTCCATAGTGCATATTTATCCCTATGTAAGAAATGCCTTGGTCGCTTAGTTGTTTTGATGTTACTATTAAAAACAATGGCTTATTTAGATACGAGCGAATTGTCAGTTGTTCTTTAGCTTTTTGAATATCCTTTCTTGATATATTTAGTAAAACGTTATACCCCATTTGTAAAGAACATGGCACTTTTTCATCAGCCATATCTTAGAGTTGAGCATTTATATTTTAGATCAAATATGGAAAATATTGTTCATCCTTCAAATACAGATTTGGTTTCATGGGCCTTGAACAGTTCCTTTTTCGTTTAAAACAGTTCCTTTTTCTATACACTATGCTACTGCGTTTATAGTTTAAGGTTTAATTTTATAAACACGAGTTTAAAGTTGACGCATGGTTACTTTAACAAACAGAGCGGTCATCAAAAACTCTAAAATCTTATCCTAATTTTCAATTGTTTTTCAATCCCCTTATCCTACTTATTTTTTAAATAATCTTCTATTTTCATCATAGAAATTAAAACTAAATTGAAGTTATATAGGAAATTATGAAATCACAGACTCACCTCTTCTGCCGGTTTCCTCTCTGCGATGCGAGAGTTAATACTGATCGCTTAAAATCAGCTACAATAGAATACCCCTAAAGTATGAATAATAAAGTAGATTACTTACGTGGCTACCATGTATTTTACCTCGGGATCAAAAACAAGCGTACGCTTGCATGAACTTGTCAATGAAATGAGTGCATTTTGCATGTGGCATTAATAACAGATGAGGTCAAGCATGAATTGACTTGCTGCTCTTTTGATCAAGCAGTCATTCGCCTAGACCACACGTTCGACAATGAAAACTATTTTCGCGCTTCACCTCTCTATCTTCGATAAACGTGCGATAAAGATGGGGTTACGAGCAAGCGCATGGGCACGAGGCTGTGCTTTAGAGCTAACATAAGCTACTTTCAAAGACAACGGGGTACCTGGTTGAGATGAAGTCACCATACTTTCTCGATGTTGAATAATGTTGGGATTTATTCGTTTTGTGAACGAAGAGAATTCAAGAGTAGCGAAATGTTTTTAAAGAAAGTCTGCAAAGATCAGTTTTGGGTGTTTTTAGGGGTCATTTCATTTCATTTGGTTTCGTTTAAAATATATTTAAAGTTGGAAATCACGGCAGTAACTAAGGACGAACCATTTCAATTCAATTCCCGTACAAATTCAACTCAGTCGCTTTAACTTTCTGCTTATCAAATATTTCAAGTCTATACGAAAATGAGACTAATGTAATGAAGTCCAACTGACGAAACTTGACAGGTTTAATTTAAAAGATATTTATTATGATTTCTTACCCTAATTAGTTTTCTATTATGATATTTCCTTCAGATGACTTGTTTGTTTCCAAGAGCATCCTTTCGTTAGTTTGTTTTTCATCTTTCTTTAATTCTTATTTTTCCCTTCTTCTTCAATTCGAATTAATGAAACTTTAAGTATTTTCAAGAGTTTAGAATTGTGGTGCTCAAAATTTCATGTAAAGCGGCACTCTGCAACTTAACAGCAGTTTAATAAAACGGTTGAAATTTCACCACTTCTGTGTCATATTAGTAGAAGCACAAAGTTCAGCCATGTTTCCACTTTAGGGTGTCTAATTCCTTATCAAAACGTAGAAACTTTGCTCGACATTATATGTAATTTTTTTTCTTGAACAGTGCCTTTCCTTTCATTTTCCTTCTCAATTTGTGATGTTTCGATTAAGGATAGTAGATAAAGCAATATTAGAATTACCAGTTAGATAGTGACTAGAACGGCTCTAGAAACGATTTTGCTGTAATTTTGGTTTACATGACAAGGGATGCCTGCCGCACTTTAAGACAAATTAGCAATATAAAAAAAAGTGGACCGAGTCGTTGCCAAGTAAACAAACGAAGTATTCCACGGAAATGCATGGTGGGAATAAAGATGAAATTGAAAAGAGATCAGTCTCTTTTATAAGCGTGATTCCGAGGCTGCTGATTGGCATATTGGATTTGTTTGTGACTGAAATCCAACTCAATATGTATCACTGGTTCACAGCTACCTCCACGTTTCTTATGGCAGTTTGCATGAATTTTGTGCTCATAAGTAATATGTTAAATGCAGAGTTTTCTGCATTGCTTTAATATGTAGTATCTCACAGTGCTATTTATTTATTTTTGATTTTGAAAGTTGAAGAACCTTCTTCTGCTTAATTTCAATTAATTCATAGATTGTTTGATGCAGAATAATCAACAGTCAAGAGTGCATCGGACTTGGTCGATGCATGTCGCAAAAACACGGAAAGCACCAGTAGCGTGTTAAACAACGCCTTTTCTGTTGTAATTGAGGTACAAAGAGTGCTAATGTGAAAAAGTATCATCTCATCAATTCATCGAATAGGTGTTTGCAGCCTGTATGTTGAAGAATGATTTAAGAGCTTGAAGGCATTCTGTTTTTATTGCTGAGGTTATGTAGAGGTGGTACATACACCTGCCTATGAGGCATTTAATTTGATAAATGAAGATGGTAGGCCAAGAATGCGATACATAAACGCATCCCAAGTAAAAGTACTGATCAGGAATTCTAAGGCCTATCTCAAAAGTCCTAAGGGTTAGACTGAAAGTTGGAAATCAAGGGGGTATTCTTAATTAAAGTTGACAAGAGCTTAATCCTCTGATGCTCAAGTTTTCAACAGAATTTTTTGGTTAAGTGGATTGCTCCCTAAAATTGTCTGTTATTTTAGAGTCATGCGCATGAGATATCCAGCATTCATGGTCCTATCAGATTCTATATCAACGTTCTCTTTTAACTCTATAAAATCTTTTTTAAGACAAGCATCTTGAGAAGAATCGTAAACGCCAACAACTCCAAAACTTGGTCTTCGCTTGCCTGTGATTAGCAATTTTCAAGGATCAATGGTTTTATGATCTAAATCAAGATTTAGCGCAGAGATTTCACATCAGGAACAATCCTTTTTTGGATGTGTCTATCATTTTCTTTCTGTAATGTCTTCAAGTAGATTTGATTTTGATATTTGCGCTATTTAGTTAGTTATTTTCATAAAGAGGGTAATTTTTTAATCAGTTTATTTAACTCTGTTGAAATACTGTAAATATTCTGTAGCGGCCTAATTGAAATCATTAAAAATTAAAATCATTCACAATCCCTATTTTCCAATACCTTTCCCCGCCCCCTTTTCTCGAAATTTGGCTGAGGGAAAAACATATTTCTCGATGTTCTGGACAGCTCAATTAGTCTTGATGATTCTGATTCTATTGGAGATATTTTCATGGACTAAGCCTTTATTAAAATCTGATGGAAACCACTTTATTAGGCTTGGCAAGCTGCTTATATTAGGTAACCTATTAATAAAGCTCCTCTTTGATAAGCCCACCTCTGGACCCTCAAAATGTAACATACCCTTTCCTCCTCGAGGGGCTTACTAGAGAACTTTTCTGGGAGGGTGGATATCTTATTTATGGATCTAGGATGTCCCAAACTGTTTTACTCCATTTTGAAGAGTGCTAAAAATATATCTTAATTGCAAATAACGATAATTCGTTGTTTTTCATCTGTGTTTAGGTTAGCACGGTTGAACCATGGCGACAATAGAATAAAGGCAAGAGTTTCATGTCCTTTTTTATGGGAGTGCTGAAATGGTTAAAGTTTATTGATTACACAACGGGCTTACTTGTTCCAACATGAAGAAATAAAACTGAATGCAATAGACGTGGTTTAGCAAAGGTATTTCATTAATATTCTAACGGAAATATAGCTGAAAAAACGCTATATCACAAATCAATTATTGTAATTATCATTAGATAGATTTAATAATATTAGACTTCATCTTGACGAGTCCATTATTTCACTGGTCCTTGATTCCGAAGTCCATGATACAGTAATGTTCTTCTCAAAATCTCGTTTCTCTTGACTTCTCGTTGATAGTCTTTCTTGTAAACTCCATTAAGAAGTGTGTCATATTTAAAATTTTAATTCATTACATTTGTTCATAGATCTTCGTAAATCATCATCTATCTTCTTCCTTTCGTTTAACCGCAGACTGAGCACATTGGTGGTGGTGGGGCTGGAGGTGGTGGGCAGCACATTGGTGGTGGTGGTGGCGGTGGTGGTGGTGGTGGTGGAGGTGGTGGTGGTGGAGGAGGTGGTGGTGGAGGTGGTGGTGGGGGTGGTGGTGGTGGTGGTGCACAACATGGCATTGGGCAGACTTTCATACAGTGGTGAACGCAGATTGGTGGGCATGGTGGTGGTGGTGGAGCTGGAGCACCTGGTGGACCAGGTGGACCGGCAGGTCCCATTGGTCCCATTGGTCCTGGACCTCCTGGGCCTCCTGGTGGTCCCATAGGTCCTGGGCCTCCTGGGCCTCCTGGATGTCCTGGTGGACCTGCTGGACCTGGTGGTCCTGGCATTGGTGGAGGTGGTGGTGGTGGTGGAGGTGGTGGGGGTGGTGGTGGTGGTGGTGGAGGTGGTGGTGGAGCACAGCACATAATTGGTGGTGGTGGTGGTGGAGGTGGTGGGGGTGGTGGTGGAGGTGGTGGAGGTGGTGCACAGCATGATGGTGCACAGGCTGGTGCGCATGATGGTGCGCATCCCATACCACATGGGAATGGATCTGGTGATCTCTTGACATCTAGAAAAGAGCATGGAAATCGTTGAGCTAATAACCCTCAATAAAGTTGCTCGATGTAGCGTTAAAGTTCAACTATATCGCAACTTGAAATCAGTAGATGGATTGACCTACATTCCTCATTCATTGAGGTTAGAGAACGTTAATATTCTACGGCTGAATATCAAAAGAAAGGTGGGTACAATAGTTAGAAACTACTGCACCACACCCTGGTTATGCCCTATTTCGTTCATTTATGATCAAAATGCATCACATTAGCCTAAATAAGGTTGAGCATGAAATGAACTCTAGTGAAAGTTCTCGTCATGCTTCAGTTTTTTCGACAGTGTACAGAGTGTACAGAGTGTAATAAACGATCAATGTTTTAACCTTTCATACAATGTAGCTTAGAATTAACTGCATTCATATGGTTACAAAAAACACATATTAAATACCAATATTAAGTATCCGGTCCCTTGCAATATTTTAGCTCAAAAAGGCCTTTAAAAGTCATAGTCATAATAGTCATAAAAGACCCTCCGGTAGTTTGAGTATGGTTGAAGTATGGTTGATAGATTTTACCATAATTTCAAATTTTGAATAATTCAAGAATTAGTTTATTTGAATATTCTGACTAGTATAAATTGATGGCCTACAGATTCTTTTGGTACCAAACTCCCGTCAGCTACGACATTCATCTAATACCTTGCGTGTGCATGCCACGAATGTTAAATTTTTAAATTTTTAAATCCAACCGTTCAAATTTCACGATAAACTATTGTTTTCTGTGCCTTCAATTTCAAGCTTTTTGAATTATTCTAATTGCTTCGTTTAAATTTTGGCTACATCATTCGAATAAGAAACCAATCGCTTTTTCAGTCAATGGGCTTTCATTTCTTTCGTGTAAGGCCGCTCTTCCCTCGAACTGCAATTTCCTATTATTCTATTCTGTGAAGGTTATTCTTTTCGCAACTATAAGACGTTCAAATGTACTTATATACAAGTTATAGTTTTAAAAGAACACTCACTTGTTTTTGCTGCGGCGAAAGCCACGCATACGGCGAGGACAATGAGCCTCATCTCCATCTAGAAGAAAAATAGATGATTTAGCGATGCTGTCAATTAACTGAAATCAAAAAGAGCGGTAAGTAGAACAATTTAATCAAGAAGAGCACTTAATGTGCGAAGTTTTGCATTTGAAGTTATGGAAAACTATAAAAGCAAATAGATATTACTACTTTTCAAAAGGCACTGATGAAAATCTACAATTATCGATGAAACTTATTCTAGCTACCTAAATGATCTTTTAGCGCTTTTTAAACCACTCTATGATGTACCTTATATTATATAGATACAATGTATATATAGTATATCTATCGATTATATCGATTATATATATATATATATATAAATATACAATATATAATTATGAGCAGCTACTATTGCTCTAATAATAAGATTTCAACTTTGCAGACTTAGTGAACTTTGTAGCAGATTTCGCACTGATAACAGAAATATATAAATTTGTCTTTCTTTGTGCTGCTCCTGAATCGCTTAAACTTTTACGAGATGGAAATAAAAACGATTGCATTGGAGTTGACGCGATGTAACAAGAGACTCGAAGACAATGAACCTATTAGATCACAAATCCTGTTTCTTTTTTATTTAAAAATACATCCTTATTCTTGAGAAAATCAAAGCCATTAATCGCCAATTGAATTACCACTCTCTGTGTTATAAGATGTATTTGAATCTTCAGCCAACTCCTTATAATATCAACTCACCTTTTTGTTAAATCCCAACAAAATAAGATGAAGTGTGTTTTGTCGGACCTGCGAACAACGATGAACTAACTGATGCTTGAGCTTGGTCCAATGGCTGCTTGCATGATTGGTCAATTAAAAATTCATAGGGTCACTGGAACAACGGGGACCAGTCATTGGTTCATGCACTGACCAGTTCTTTTGTCATGGGGCAGTCAACCGTGCTACAGGTAGATTCCTGTCATGGTTGGGTGATCGTGTTATGATACCGGATAAATGTTATTGATCCTAAATGATCTTTCAACTCTTTCGATCAATTTTCGGAAATGATTTATTCGTGACCACAACGCAGATCATCAAATGCAATCAAGCTAAACACACTTTCTTGATACCAGAATGTTAAAAAGATAAATTATTTTCAAGTTTCGAACATACGATTCTTTGAAGTCAAAAACACTGTCTATTTCATTACAGGTCATTTTTCCTATTTTTACACCAATATAAACTTTGAAGTATACTTTTGCTTCTAAGATGATTTCCGTTTTAAATCTTTCATGACGCCAAATATGGTATATCCTGCTTAAGACCTACGATTATTAAAGCTTGAAGACTCCTAATTCGGTTGAATATTCCTTGCAATTATTTTCAAAATTTCTTGTAGCATGTTTTTAATTATACTTGTTCTAAAACTGTTAAATTTTGAAATTTCTGTTTAAAATTTTGTTTCCTTAACTTGAATAGTTCCATTTGTAAAATTAAAGCAATTAAAAGATATAATTTTAAAAGTATGTAAACTTTTTCGAATGGCCTGGCGCTATTTTTTGTCTTCTGTTTTCCAATTAGGCTATTCCCAATAGCATCAAAAGATTATTTTCTGTACTTCCAAAACATGGCACTCACTAAAGGTTACTTTGCACCACTCTTCTAATGATCTGTTGTTTTTTGCATTTAAGAAATATTCTTTCACTTTCAAAATTACGCAGTAAAAAGATTGCTTATTTTGCTCTATATGCTATTATTCTTATAAAGTATCCTTCCCTTCTCATTTTTTAACATCTTATTTAAAGTGAAAACAAAGTTGATTCTAAATGATACGACCACGAATAAAAAACTGGAAAATTCTAAAACGAAAGTGCTATTATTGATTATGTTTTTTTTTATTTTCAGTGCTTTTTTCTCGAATTTTTTCAATACTCTGTAATCTTGCACTGTCGAAACTCTCTTTCGATTTAAAGAAAAATTAACGATAAAAATTACGCTAGCACAAAGAGAGGGATCCGGTTTCAATTTTTTGACATTCGAATTTTCTGCTTTATTGATATCAAGGCGTCATTTTCAACATAACAAGCGTTTTAATTACAAAAAAATGGATAGGCTTTTCTCACAGACTGGCTGCAAGTCCTTCAACTGCTTGCAACCAATACAATTAAGTTGGTAATAAATGGGTATCTTACAATGGTATGCGCGTATCAGACACAGGTCTTTTCGCGTGTTTTCATCCATTGTGACATTTGTGAATTTGATTGAATTATGTACAAACTAACTTTTGTTCATTACCAATAAAGTTCGGTGTATGACAACAGTCGGTAAGCAAGTTATTGATTCAGGTAATTATTTTGTAAAGCCTGAAAAGGTTTATGAAATTGGCTGAAACATCATAAAACCTTTTTCGATTTTAAAACTTGACAGTTAGCGAAGCTTTGAAGTTAAAATATCATAACTTTTCCTTGCCTTGTCAATTTCAACCAGATTAAACGTTATTTGGACAGAAAATCTTAATTTTTATACCTAAAGTTCATAAGATATGACTTGCTTATTGTTCGCTTGCTTCCTTTAAAACCAGCTATCAAACTGTTGCTTTTCCGCATTCAGAAGGGTAGCAGTTCATGATTTGGGTTAATCTTGGTATGATCATGCCACAAAAGGGCAGCTTTTCTTCTGTTCTTAGTTCAACCCTTGACTTAAGTGTTAAATGCTTCAAATATATAATTAAATGTTCTATGTTGCAAATTAGCAAAGTATTCAATACTTACTTTTGTATTCTCCTTGAAATCAGGACCGGCAACTAGGACAATGAAGATGAATAACTGCTGTATCTAGAGGCGGCTAAACAATGCTTTTCGCTGAATAATTTAGCAGGTTATACGTGATTTGATCTCAGATTTTATTCGTGGGTTTTATTCTACTTCGCTGACCAGCTGTGACATTGCATGACATGTTACGATGCATTTTACTGTAAATAAATGGCAAGCTCCTATATGAAGTCGCAGGTGTGATTGAGCAAATGCATAAACAGTTATTTGTATGATCGGCGAGGATTTTAAGTTGAACGTTTGTCATTTGTTTAAAACAAAAAATATGCCATTGCTTATAGAAGTTTTGGCATAAAGATTATTATAAAAGGTGCATTATAAGTATGACGCATCAAAATGTCTCTATGACTTTGAGTGAAACTCTAAAAATACACGCTATAACAAAGACTTTCAGTTAATACAGAAATAAGCTACTTTCTCGTATAGATGTATTTACATACACCGCATAATATTCTGGGCCATTTAAATGTTAAATGCCTTTTTCACCAAAGATCGATACATCGAATAATTTTAGTGCTTAATGTAGGAAAATCTTCTATGAAGAAATAGACTGTAGTAAGAACTTCTAAAAAATCGCATATAGTACCAAAGTAACCACGTTGCTTCTCTAATACCAAAAAAGCCTTAACAATTTCAGATCAAGGTCAATCTGCATTTAAACCTTTTAAAAAAGTTAGTTTGAACTGCAAATAACAGTGTCTTACATCTAATACTAAATGAGTAAGGTATTGAAGATATCGGTTCAAATATGTGTGTTTTTCTGCTACCTTCACTAGTGAATAATACCTAGAAAATTTTTCAATCAGATTTGGATGAGCATTTTCTATAATTTTAATGAAAGCTTTTCCCAACAATCAGATTTGAATGAACATTTTCTATATTTTTAATGAAAGCTTTTCCCTAGAAACGCTAGAAAGCCGGCTACTTGAAATTCAATTATGACGATGTAATGATGACACTGGTGATTTAGGAGGTTGGTGACAAAATATTCGAGTTTTGATTTTGAAATGCCACAAAAGACATTTCTTCTAGTACCAAGACATGTGACTGGCCCAACAGATTGACTCCAAGTTCATTCTTATGTCATTGCTTCTGGTGGGGCTAATGAAAATGATGCTGTGGAGGAAAACACGATAAAAGCCTGGCACTTTTCTGTAAGTGCATATTGCATGATATGTATGCTTCAAATTGTCCAGGAGAAAATGAGAACATACAGCTTTACAGAACTGCGCCAGCACATTAGACCCTAAGGAAGAGTATTTTAACAGTATAAACTAAACTAGTAGCAGGAAATAGTCGTCCTAGTTAGCATGAAGATAATCATTAGCAAAACTGGCGAGTTTCAAAGGATTTTCCCCTCAATAGCTCTGTGCATTACACTGTTCCTGCAAGTTTTTCAGGCGATTTGCTTGGCAGATATAGAAGATTAATTCTGCTCCAAGCAATGAAACACTGCAATACATTTCAAGGCCAAACCTAACCAAGTTAAAACATCCATTTTTGATGTCCAAAGCAAATGCACAGCTCCTATTTCAAATTTTGCGAAATAAACCTTGGAAGTTGTTTTTGTGTTAGGGATGTCTTTTCTTTAAAGCCAGACTCATCTGCATTTATTTATATACGTTTTTAGTCTGCAGTGCTCGATTGTAGAAAGTATCAAACATTGACTACCCAAATTTTCTTTTTCTTATATGCATTGGTCCACGTATGCATATTCTATCTGTATCCTGCACAATAAACTCCCCATAAGAGCATTCAATATGAAGACTTTTGCAACAAAAGAAATAAGTGCTGCATCTACTATTGCATTTCTTAAGAGTCCCAGGGACTACAAAATTAGAAGCCTTGTTTACAATATCAGTGCATATCATTTTTTTTGAAAGTCTCTACAGCAGTGGCTATGACATTATTTATATCAATCTCTAAAAAGGCTGCCTCGATTTAGTTCTATTCTGCTTACATTAATTCACATCCAGCCTCAATCTCATATTCTTTCGAGCTCAATCTTATAACTGACTGTCTCGATTTCATTCTATCCTGTTTCCATTCCTTTGCATCGAGCCCGGTCGAAGATTATTAGCTACTTAAAACAAAAAGGGTTTTAATCATAAGGTAAGAATTCCACCCCTGATGAAACATCAAACAAATCTTTTTATCGGATCTTTACATCGAGCTTTGTATCATAGGCTTGTATTCTTTCATTGCAGTTCTATAACTATTACCATCAACATAGAGAATATTATATCATCTCAGAACGAGACCCACAAGCCTTTTAAGTAATAAGTCCCTTATGGTTAAGCAATAGTTTGGTGTTCGTAAATGATGATATGATTTTCCAAAAGAAATTATTTCGTCTTAGGAAAATCGTTGACAACCACCTATACGATTTAATTTTTTCTAAGTTAATCAATCTTGTCTGCAGTACTCCCTTTAAATGTATCACTATTCCCTTAAGATGAAGAACGTTTTCTTAACATTCTTTTTTCTCATTTGGAGAGCTGCGCACCCAAGTCCACCGTCACACCAAAAGGCTCAATGTTACTGCAAAAAAATAAGAAGAACAAACTCATATCCTCTTCATTTTGCAGCCAGTTTGGTCTTCCCTTTGATAAAGGACTTGGATTTTTCATTTGATGATCAGATTCGATCACATTGGACTATGCATGAATTGTTTATAGACATGAATTGGGTTTATTTTTCGTTATTTCCTCTCATAAAGGCAACAGTGTTGATGACGAGTTTTTACTCTTTGCTTTCAAAGTAAGACTTTATTTAAGATGTTGTTGACAAACTTAGGTTAGAGCTGCAGATAACCAAAGTGCATTAATCGCAAAAAGTCTCTAATAATTAAAAAAATATTCTAAATACAACAGAACATAGAAGTTATGAACTCAAAATTAGCGGTGTCTTAATGAAACACGGTTTAAGCACAAACAAGGCAATAGCAGGTTTAGGGGGCTTACTTTTATTTGTTCCTTATGCCAAAGTGATGACGTAGGGAAATTGCTCAAGTCAATTTTTGAATGAAAGATTTGTAAATAACTGAGAGCCAAAAATCTTATTGGCTAGTGAATAGTCACATGATGTTAATACTTAAAATTCCTGTAAAGCACTAACAACACTAAAACACTTAATGTTATTTGGTCTTGCTAGCGTAGCAATTGGTATAAACAAGTTTGTTGCGCTTACTTCAGATTTACATCTTACGAGTTGAATTGCATCTCAAATTGTTGGCATACCCATAAACAGTTCTTCTGCTCAAGTGCTTCATGTGTAAGGTCATCACATAGGTTTGAGTACTCTGACGGGGGGTCCCAAAGAGACCGCATCCTGTGGATCACATCTTTACTTGTCGATTTCTTTTTTGTTTTTTTTTAAACTGCAAATTTAAAAGTTATTTTTAAGTTAACCACAGCTGATTAAATAGAATCTATGTTACGATTATCTTCAGCTCATTTCGTTCACTGCTAATTCTAAAGCAAGTTTGCTCAAGACCAAACTCTTGATACTTAGTCTTGAAACTAGTGATTCATATTGAGTTTAATCCTATCAATTCCTCTATGTCAAACAATATCAAAAAATAGTTTTATTTATTAGGTATTAATTCATATCAAATAACTATTTTATTATTTTCTCAAATTTTCATACACAATTTTCCTTTAGCCAGTAAAAAAAGAAAAATTTTCAATCTGACAATTTAACTGTAGCAAGTCAGGCATTTGACAACACACTAACTCTGGCGGGACATCTTGAAAACACTTACAGGGTACTAAGCTTAGATAGTCTCTTAGAGATTTTTTCTTAGTATCCTGAACACATCAACAAAATTAGGAATAAATTTGTGACTATTATATGAAATTTTAATTTGAAACAGCAGCAAACAAATGTACTTAGGTGAATTGTGTTCAAATATATACATTTCTATGTCTATTTCTATTTCTTTAGTCGAATAACTGTATCCTGAAATGATTATAACATTTCATACACCATTGTTTTCAGCAATTTTGTTTGAGATTTTTCACTTCTATAACGCTTTTTCTTGCTCCTTCTATAATTTCTAATGCAATCTTTTGCCATCCTTTTTTTTCATTTCCAAAATAAGGGAGTTGTAAACGACATTCACATTTAAAATATGATTTTTTAAGATAAATGGTTTTTTAAACTGCCAATGCTGTAGTGGGAAATGGTAAACCATGCCAAATTTACATTCGAAAAAAGTGAGGCAAGAAATTAATATATAGTTTAAGGAAGTATATTAGATCTACTATATCTGTTGCTTTATATAAAAATTAGCTATTTAACACGTAATTTTTGTTTCTAAACTTGAGATTTAATGCTTTTCTAATACAAAATTCATCTTAATGTTGATAAAACATTTTTTTGAAAATTGAGAATAAGGTATTGTTTGCTTTTAATTCAGTAAAAATGGCATGTAAAGATATTTTTCTATCAGGAATAAAGACAATTTTAATCGGCAGTACACGCAATCTACAAATTCGACGGTATAAATTTTCAAGATTGCGCATGAATTCGAAAAGATTCTAATTTTCAGTCTTATTTTCAAAGGGTTTTGGCATTTTGAAGTACTTTTACGGCATTAGCCTACATAATTCTATTAGGATATGCCTAAAAATCGGACATTCCAAGCCTGTTTTCTCAAACCCCTGTCCGACATCGGACAGTTTGCTGTCCGAACGATGCACGGAGGCTTTTTGAATTAGTTTGTTTACCCCCTTGCCATATAATTGCAAATTATTGATCTTTGCACAGGTCAATGCTTCGGTGCAATCAGCGCGATTATTGTGTAGTGACCTGATAGACGGGTAACTGGTCTTGAGCATAAACCGTAACGGTACACAAGAGAAGAAAGGAATTTGTTGAATTTGCTTTCAACTCTGATAACTGACCGCCCTTATTTGAAGAGAAAAAAGGTAAGTTTGGAAATTAATACATTTTTAGTAGAAAATTAATCAGAAACTTGGACATTTGACAACTTATCATCATCAAGTTGCTTTTTCTAGTTTTTTTGTAAAAAAATAGTGTTTTTTTAAGAAGCTCTAGCTGTTAGGCCGTATTTGCTGGTATAATGTGAAGCACGCGTTTTATATTGTTAGCTTTCTCAAACATCGATGATAACAGCTGAAAACTCTAAATCGAATGAACTTGGCCTTGCATTCATTTCATTTGATATATCTTAATACTTAGACATTTGTTTACAAACCGTTTTACTTTATTGGTTTCGTCTGTAAACTGTTTAGTGTTCTGTACCCCTTTGCTTCTTTTGATAAGTTTGGTATATTACTAATTGCCGTTTAATGTTTAAACTTTTATTGTATTTGTTATGTTTTTTTATTTGTCAATAGGCTTTTATTTAGCCAGCAATTTTTTAAGTGTTTAATGGTTTGGTCTTTATAATAAATTTTTTTATCATTTTCCTCTTTTTTCTAAAATGATACTAAAAGACTTTTAACCTAAGTTTTAATTTCGCACAATATTGTATTTTAACCAATAGATGAAGATTATTTTTACACTGTTTGCTTGTGAAACAATTCATTTGACAGCTATATTGCTCTTACAAGCATGACCTTATAACTTTTTGCCTTTTTTCATTCAAACACCTGTCACGTGATGATATCTTGGTCTCAACTTTTTTATGAATTCTGCCTTGTCGGATAAGCATTTCTAAGCATTATCTTCCTGAGAAATAGAAACATCTATCTGAAACTTCTGAAAATTCTGAAAAAGGTTTGTAAATCATCTGCCCTTGGCAAAAATATCAGAGGATTATTTATTTTCACTGATAAATCAATAAAGAAATTTCTTTTATATTTTAATTACAGTATCAATGATGACTTTTCTATTAAGACAACGTAGAATAAGGCATGGTAATGCTTCAAAAGGTTTAATGATAAGAAGAATTCTTTGATCGGAAAGATGGCATTCATGGCTATTTTTACCTCATTCACTTTTGCATTTAAACTTACTTCTCCAGGGACAAAATGAAGTTCAGGACATTCCTCATCGCTGCCTTGGCCATTGGCCTAATTGTCGCCCTCTCTGTAGATTCAAAAGCTGTAAAAGGTATGCAATGAAATTAAATAAATTAGATACACTATCCTTCTTTTCGCGTGATTCCAATAAATTTCTTTATAATTGTATCAGTTTCTCGATTGTTCCTAACATTTACTAGATTACGATTACGATTTTCCTTGCAACTCGACGTTTTAAATGAAGGTATTTTAAAACTTTAAAGAACTTCGTAAGTCTAAAGTAGAAGTGAAAGAAGATTTACTTTACAAGAAAGCGCAAAATCGCATACATTTATTTCACTATATGTATATATTAAAAATGTAAATAGCGTATAGAGCAGGCAAATGTGATTTGGGTTTTCATTGGGGTCTTCTAGTACTGAGGTGTGCATTTTAACGGCTTTTAAGGTTGGGTATGATTTAGTTTCTCTAATATTTCTTAGTTAGCCTTAACATTGCCTAATACATTACAAATAAAGTCATCACGCTTATCGCATAAATCTGTAAAGCAAAACCACACGTCGAGCATGTAAAAACGCGTTAGCCTTGATTGAACAATTGACTTGTACACATAATTAAGATTATTACCTTTGAAATATATTATTGAAGTTATCCTGTGTATTTTGCGCCTTCGCGATTGATGTTTTATGGTGATTTTAGGTAAGAAAAAGGCACACAAGAAGAAGGTGCACAAGAAACAAGATGCCCCAAGTAATGCAGGAGGTGATGCTGGAGCAGCCGGAGGTTAGTAACTGTCTCATCACAATCGCTAACAAAACACTATATATTGCAGTCCTCTATACATCAGCAAAAGATGCCTAATGATCTAGGCAAGAGTCCTATAATGATTATTGAAATGATGAGGATTATAATAATGAGCTTTAGGTCATTTAATGTTCCTGTAAACGTTGGTAAGAGAATCTGCAAGTTCCACGAATTCCAGAAAGCGTATCAAGACCCTGATGTAGCAACAGCCAAAACTGAATCTTCTCCTTTCCTTTTAGGTGCTGCAGGAGGAGCAGCCGCAGGCGGTGACAAACCAGCCGCCGGTGGAGATGCCGGTGCTGCCGCAGGTGCTAAGCCAACTCCAGCAGCTGGTGGAGCTGGTGCCGCTGCTAAGCCAACTCCAGCCCCTGGCGGTGCTGCCGGTGGTGCTGCTGCTGGTGCAAAACCACCAATGCCTGGTCAACCCCCAATGCCAGGGCAACCACCAATGCCAGGACAGCCACCTATGCCAGGCCAACCACCAATGCCAGGACAGCCACCTATGCCAGGGCAACCACCCATGCCTGGACAACCTCCAGTAAACCCACAACCAGGAGCAGAGGATGGCTCCGGATCTGGTAAGTGAAGCCAATTTTGTTTATTTACTGACGAATTATACGAATAAATTTGTTCACTGAAGGACAGCAACTTAAGAAAATCGTATCCACATTATTTAAGTTCCTTTTCCCTTTACCAAAACTTCTACTTTATTTGGCATTTAGTACATCAAGGGGAGGCGTTTCTTTAGTTTTGTAGAAGTTGGCATAACAGTTAACCCAGCAAATGCCAATTTGGTTGCAATTACCTAGGATTTCAAACATGCGAATACGTATTTGATGAAAGCAAAGATTGATATAACCTAAAAACTGACAAAAATTGTCTGCTAAATTAGAGAGAAGGTAAAAATCTAAAACGTACCTCGAGCACTTTTACGGGCATTAATTGGCTAAATCTAAACTTTACAAAAGAGGTTGAATATGAAGAAAAGATATTAGAGAATCAAATAAATTCGATGTTACCCCTCGTTTTAGAGTAGAGTGTGCGTATCTATCAATTACTTTGATGCGCATGTCTTTGACTTTAATGCATCCTGGCATAAATTTTGTGACGGTTTTATCTCATAGTCAAACAGCAAAAATTTTGGCAAATTGCTTATTGAAAAATCTAGTAATGGTGAACTCATCATTGAGAAATTAGGCTTTTACCTGTGGTAGAAACCGGACATATGAGTAATCTAAAATGTCAAGATATCCAGAAATAAAGATAGAAAATCAAACATATGTCAATTCTGCTTTGTTTGGAGGGCTTTGATTCTTTCTTGCAGATGGTATAATCCAAATACAAAGCTAATGGGTAACTTTTTGAAAACTCTTGATAGTTGAAGTGGAACAGAGTCTGATGAATAATATGTGGCAAAGAATTCATAACCAATTGAAATGTAATTACCAACAAATTGCACATTAATTGTTGCTTTCGCAGGTGATGATTCCAATATGCCTCCTGGTGTACTTAAACCATTGCCAAGACTTTGTCCACCTCCGTGTCCTGTAGCTTGTGCCCCAGCCTGTGACGATTCATGCTGTCTTGGTCTCCTTCCTCCACCTATGCCGTCTCTACCACAAATACCTGCCGGCTGTAGTCCTACCTGTGCACCATCATTCACCCCATCATGTTGCTCTGCCGCACCTCCCTTAATGCCACCCATGATTCCTTGCCCAAGTCCAGGAATTTGTGGTCCACCACCTATGATGCCACCACCCCCACCACCTCCACCACCCCCAATGCCTTGCGCTCCACCACAAATCTGTGCACCACCACCACCACCACCAATGCCTTGCGCACCACCACAAGTCTGTGCACCACCACCGCCGCCACCACCACCACCACCACCACCACCTCCACCGCCACCTCCACCACCACCTATGCCTTGCGCACCCCCATCTGCTTGTCCACCACCTGCACCAATGCTTCCACCTTGTAGTTTAGGCTGTAAGAGAGTTTGTAAAAAGCATTGCCCTAAGAGATGCTGCAAGAAATCTAGCACTAAGAAATCAAAACACCATTAAACCTGATTCTTCTTGTATATTGTTATCTGTAATATTTTCGGTAACTAACATTCTGATGCTTTGCGGTGTCATATCTTCATCCAAGCTTTTCGGACGCCTGCGGCTATCATTATCTAAACTGCTTCGGTCTTTCACTTTTCATTGTGGTGGGTGAGGTGGCATAAGGGAGAAAGGCAGGCAAAAATGGGTGCAAAGGAGGACTACGTCGTGCATCATAAAATCTATTATATTCTGTCATAATGGCAAAGACGCATTTCAGATCTGATAAATAACAAATTCTTTTTAACAGGTGTTGTCCCACCAATCTCCGATGGTTCACAACTCCCACCTCCTCCGCCTATGCAAGGAGCTCAGATCAACTGTGCACCACCAATGCAATGCCCACCACCAATGCCACCACCTATGCCAATGGCAATGCCTGCACCTATGCAATGCCCTGCTCCTTGTATGCCACCTCCACCATGTGCTGCCCCACCTTGCGCTCCACCTCCACCACCACCACCACCACCTCCACCACCACCATGCGCTATGCCATGCCCAGCCATGCCACCACCACCACCACCACCACCAGTCTGCCCAGCACCATGCATGCCTCCACCACCACCACCACCACAACCCTGCCCAGCTTCATGTATGCCACCACCCCCACCACCTCCACCAATGCCAGCCCCTATGCCTTGTGGTCCCGGTTGCTTGAAGAAGAAAAGCCTGAAGTTGAAAAAATTGAAAAAGAAGAACAAGAAATCAAAGAAGCACCATTAAGAGGCTAAATCAATATGGACATCCATTTTTACCTTAGTTCGTGGGACGTTTTTTGCATGTAAAATCATGCACTGTATACATTCTCATAGAAGCCATATTACAGGCTTGCTTGTGTTAAGCTTTTTTTCTTAACCTGTATCAAAAAAGTTATTTTTATCTGCATTTCTGGATGTTTCTTTTATTGACGCAATCCTGTGCTTCATTCGGTTTCAAAGAGACGCTTTTGCGCGCTAACCCATTTCTGGTTAATAATACCGTAAAACACACATGCAGAAATCTATTTTACGGTACAACTTTGTCAGAAGTGGGTTTATTTTGCTAGCAATGCGGATGTTCGTAAGAGACTGTATAAGGCTGGCAAACACCTTTCTATCTCCAAATGCTATTGCTAAAAGTGCAGACAAAAGTAGAGCGACGTACAAAACATCATATATTTAAGGCTGCCCACATTTACAATATATAGCGTTATTCCTACCATAATTTCTTGTTGTGGTTCCTAACGTTTCAGTAGATAAGAGTTTAATTTAAAAGACATCGGTTATCAATGTTGCCTTCGCCATCCTAAGCGCAGATCTCTTATGAACGTACGCAGTTCTTCTTGTTGTATCTAACGAAGGGAGCAGAAGACTCTTCAAGCCAAGCTGGCTTACCATTTTCTAATTCAATCAATTGAAAATCGTTTACAAAAAGAAAGAAACAAAAACAAAACAACACGAAAGCAGAATTTGGCCAAAAGAGGCTTCCGTTCCTTTCATCACGAATGATTTGAAGATACCAAAACTCAGACTGTCTTCTGCTCTCTTCAATAGGTGCTGGTGCCTTTGGTGTATCGCCTGTTGTCCAAGGTGGTCACCCACACCCTGGCCCCCCACCTGAAATAAACTACATGCCACCGGAACCACGATACTGCGAAGCTCCATGTGCACAAGAATGTGCTCCTGCCTGTATGGAATGGTGCTGCTTCCCCGCAATTCAGCCTCCACCTCCAGTCCCAGCCAGCCCTGTTCCAGCACCTCTACCATATGGACAAAATGCTTTTAATGGCATCCCTGGCTTACCACAACCACAACCACCAGCAGTCAGCATGCAAAGTCCAGATGGACAGTTGATGCCAGCAATGCCAATGATGCCAGGTATGAAGAAGCATACTGTAGTGAATCAGCAGAGTAAGACCAAGGAAAACAAAAAGGACGCAAGATTGAATGACAACGAGGGTAAAAAGGAGACTTCTAAGAATCAGGATGAGCCAAAAAATGAGAATGAAAATGCTAAGCAAGAAAAGGAGCAAGCTAAAAAAGAAGATATAAAGAATTGGGATTAAAAATATGGTAACTGGAAGCCTCTGCTTGCAATCAGGATATTTAAGTCCGTTAACCCGTAAGTTCGGCAAAGAAACTTTGTGTTGGTAGAAGCACAAGCACTGATACCTTGATCTCTAAGTTTCCTTCATGTTCCCACCTCTCTAGAACTCACCTTGAACTCCAAAACTTTATTCATTTGTACGATTCAGCTGCAAAATTAAATAATTTGATCCCATTCGGGCAGGATCTCTCTGTTACTACATGTTTACTGAGCGGCACTGGTGGACCACATTTTTCTTGAGTTGTTGAATGCGACAGCCAATTCGTCAGTAAGTAAATCCTCTTTACAACGGGATAAATCCAGCCAAAAGCATATGACGTTTCTTATTTCTAAATTTCAAAAGTCAGTCAAAAATATCGTTGGCTGTTATTCGAAGGATCAAGGTTTTTCTGTGAATGAGCTTCTTTTATGAATGTCTTCATGTTTGAAGTCCCTTGTAAAAAGACAATAATTGCAGGACATTGCATGGTTAATATTACTTTTTTATCAAGAAAATTATTAGACACATAATAAAATAAGAATTTTTCAGGCAATTTTCATTTTCTGTTCATTTAATTTTCATGATTCAAGTTTAGACTGAATCAGGTGATTTTTGTTTCTTGAAGAAATCAGTTTTCATAATGCAATTTGTCTACTATAGTCATTGTATTTTATTTTTGTATAATCATTTATTCAAAAACAGTAGCAAAGTATCTGCATTGTAACTAGCATGTACATCGCCAGCACCTTCATCGCTTTTATTTTACATGCTCTGAGCTGAGTCGAAAACATACTTACATATGAATAAATATTGATAAAAATCACATATTTAAGCCGACGAAAAGCCATGCGCTTTGATAAAGGTCTCCTTGAGAAAAAGCCTGTGTCCAGAAGTGTGAGTAGGAAATCACCGTCTGTGGGAATACAAAGATTTCCTGCTCTGACACGTGACTGTTCGATTTATTAGTGAAATTTATCAATCATTAGTTACCATAGTGATGATGCTAATGGACATTTTGTAAAGTGTTTTGTTTTCTCCCAAAAAAAGCATCTAGATCATGTCCTTTACAAAAAATCAAATCAAGAACAGTTGAGTTGACAGAAAACAAAAGTTGTTGCGCAACTCTAGGCCACCCAACTTTTGGCCTCACCTTCCACAAAGTACTGTGGGAGGGAGGCAGATTGAAAATGGTTTGTGGGGCAGAATTAGCAGTCACAAGAACTATTAGCTTAGTTTTGTATTAGAGAAGATTGTAGATAATAAAGCATGGGGTGTCGGACTCAAGGTCTACTTATTTCGAAAACTGGAAGACAATTTACCGTTTTCTTGGGTAGAATGGTTTGTATAGATAAAAATCTGGTGAAAAACTGTTATAAATCAGAGGCGCCCACTGGCTATCCACGAATTTCATGGAAAATTGAGCGACCAACGGTTGAGAGCAATGCATAAGTGAGACCAAAAATAGACAGCAACTTGCAATCTTCGTTGTCTTCCAATTACAACTTTAAAAACTAATTTTAGAGGAGACAGTTTTGAAATGCATAAATTTCCTACGGGGCTCTCCTTACTGCAATTCTACCTGCCTTTCAATATCACAGTGACAATCAAAGATGATGGCCACTTTGGTCGCTTAACATTGAAAAAACTTTTAGGCTAGAACATCACAAAAAGGGTAATTTTTTGACCAAATAGCAATCGTAAAAAATTTCATCGCAAATAATGCTTTGGAATCCTTCATACTATGCAAAGGGCTTCATCAAACCACTAAGATCCTTCAGATTGAAACCTATCTTATCTAATATACCTATATTCCGCTAAAAATGATAAGTATGCATCTAACGAGGTAAACTACGTTAAGAATTGCTATACAGTACTTCTGGAATGATACCCAAGTAAGCAGGAGGAGGTCCGCATATCGGAGCCCTTAGATATTGGAATAAAACCATTAGATCGGGTATCAATTTAGATTTATTGAGAGATTATTTGAAATCAATGCAACTGAAGGGACTTGGATGAATGGTTTAAATGTTATCGAAAGTTTTGCTCGACATCTAACCTTCAGGTTTTATCAAGAAATCCATCATAGCCCTTACGATTCATGAGCCGTAAATATAAAAATTATCCTCTACCCTCCAACCATTTTTCGCTGGTATTGCAAGAGATAAGTATGTAACGAGAATGAATAGATTATCTTAGGTTTTAAGTACTGCACGCTTTAATGTTACATATGTCTTGGCAGAAAATACAGTCTTCTATCCAATTAGCGAACACCTTCGTGGCAAGAGCAAGGTGTCCGTTAATTGGAAGTGTCCGCCTTTTGGAAAGTTTTGCGATGTTAGACCAAAATTTGAAACTAGACCCCAATTTTTTTTCTAAAAGGTGTAATAGTGGCTTCCGGGTTAAACTTTGACACTTTTACAAGATGATAATCATGCCTGTATGAACATCTGGAGTCAGTTGGTGGGGGAAGTATTAAAATGCAGGGATTAGCCATCTCATGAGGTGGAGGAAAACGCAATAGCAAAATTAGTACTGATTCTTAACGAAAAGAGAGCATTGTTGGACAAGTGCAACAAAACATTTCAAAAATATGTGTATTATTCTTGAAAGAGCCAAAGACTTCCATTACAGCTGAAATAACTGGAAAGAGGTTGAATGTTGGAGGTGGCTATGGTCTGGAGATTCCGGTAATTTACCTCCTTCATGGACAAGAAAAGTTAATAAACTGGGCTGTAAAGAAGCTCGAAGCTTTTAAGAGCCAAGTTGATTGCAACTTGTTAAAGTGTTAGAAATGAATTTATGAACAAATATTCATTCCTCTCAGTTCTTTGTTCGCTGGCTCCTAACTTTTTATACTTTCCGCTGATCGGAAAGAAATAAAGCCAAATTGACTATTTTGTGCAGAAGACATTGTCCGTTTATTAGAGTGTGCGCTAATTTATTGTCCACATTTAAGAAAGTTTTTAATGAGACTTCGACCAGAAAACGCTCGGGGAAAATATATTGGTCCACTAACCAGAGATGTCCGCCTTTTATAGCAACCATTTATTGGCGAGAATACTGTTATACAGTTATATTTTTATTCTACTCTGCCATTCTAGAAGCCATTTATCGATGGGGTGAAACATTAGCAATTGAAAGTTCACCGCTTTATTGTTGCTAATATTTCGTTTATCTGCCCATATTGTGCCGTTTCTTAGTTAAATGCTAGACCGTGTGTATTTTATTGAATGATACTGCAGGGATTTCGATACTGAACGGGTTGGTGCATTGACTGACACTTAGATCACAGCACCACAGTGACCGCTACCCATCATTGATTCAGTCATCAAAAACCGTGATTAACTATTCATGAAATACTTCTGAAGCGTTGATATCCATAATTAATGAGCAGGCCAATCAACGATCTGATCTCGGGCGTCCTATAATTCTGCTTAAACATAAAATCATTTTTCGATTCACAACTGCCGAATCTTTAAAACACTAAAATTGACAAATAAATCGAGGAAAGATGGTTAATTGGCCTACTCATATGTATCGAAATGTTTATTTCTTTATTGATGTTTGATAATCTATCCCTAATGCTAGGTATTATAACTGTTTTATTATGGGCCGTGAACCAGTTGCCACCTGTATAATTCTGTGAATGAAAATTAATGATTAAGGCGGTCATTGCCCTTAGCCTTAAGCCTTAAACCTTTCGTACTCTGTAACGACCCATCTACCTCCCATTAAAAAGTTATTTTTTGTCTGCAAAGCAAGGATATCTTGAGAATATCACCTCAATTAAAAGCTATTGATTTTGAAAGAATCTAGTTTAGGGATCTTTATGCAGGTTTATTATATAGGTATAGACTCTCATGTAAAAACCTACGTTAGACTTAAAATGATCTTAATTACAGGTTATTTTCTAACAATTTGTCATTTCAATTCTAATATAATTTGAACATAAGGTTTGAAGTAAACAATAGCATGTTCTCTGATAATTGAATAAACTCCTTCATTTAACTCTGAAGTTCCCTAATGTTTAAGTCGCTGGAGCTCTTGTTGCTAATGAACTCGTTAACACTTTGATAGCTATGCCAAAGGCGTATCAAATGACGGCTTGTGCTTCTGGGTTTGACGGGTGGGTTATTGCATTATTAATAAAGGCCGATAGCCGATGATTTACAACTTTTCAGTAGGTTTAAAATGCTTCTTAATTCTAAACAAACGCGAGATTTGCTTTCTTTGATCACAACCAAGTAAAAGCTTTATAAAAAAGGAAACTGTTACTTTAATATCGCTGAGATGGGTTTTCCATTATCGGGAGAATTTCCGAGAGAAGAAATTCTCGCAGGATTTGAAGCAGAGGCAGTTTTGCAGGAAATTGGGGTAAGTTTTTTAATGATTATTATTGCAGCGCCAGGCTATGAAGAGAATTCACTGAAGAATCGAGAAGATACGAGAAGAAATCTGGAAAAGCTACAGATATGATTTAAATGATTCATCTTGCAAGACTTGCATATTATCCTGGATTTCGAATTTTTAAAAGCTATACTTAAATGTTATTGTAAAAGCTGATAATCTGCAAAAATGAAATAAATGAAAATGGAAAACGTATCATGCATGTATATGATGCTTTTATATATATACTGGAGGTGTATTACGCTCCGTGGCAGTAGGTGGTGTGGGGGTGCGAAACCCCCTAGACAAAGATTTTCCTCAAAACTGAGGCTTTATGGTCATGTAGGGTTATACTTTTGGCACATTTTCTACATTTTCATCCTCTGAAGGTTAGTACGCCTACGCTTTTGGCAAATTTTTCGACGACACTCAGCTTCAGAATGATAGCTAGCGACATTTATGGCTGCAATGGGTGCACATAACGCCCTAGTTTCCCCATTAGGTGCTCAAAATTCGATGGATAAGAAATCAGAGGTGTATGCTGCCCCTGAAAAGGTGGATTGGTATGGGGGCGGAGCTACCAAAGAATTCTTCCTGACCACGCCCATAAGACTCTCGGAAAAGTTTGGCAGAGCCCTTTTCAGATGTATTTTGATGATGCTGGACAAATATCTGCAATGAAACCGAAAATAGAAAAGAAATATAAACTTTTAATGTAATATCATAGGAGTGAAAGGAGACTTCTCAAAAGTAGGGGGGTCCAGACGCCCAATCCCCCCCCCCCCCATGGGTATGCCACTGTCGGAAATTGAAACCCTGTTTTTAAATGCAACGATATTCTTGTCAATAACCATGAATTGCCGCTTTTGAAGCAAGGATGGGGAACTGCCGTATTTTCAAAGCTGAAATCGGGAAAAATCGAGAGCTTTTTGAAATGGAAATCAGGAATAGCAATGACAATTGGACAGCCTAATTTTCATGGCATCTATATTCCTCCTACACAGTGCCCCTCTGAAAGGTTGGAAAATGACATTGAAGAGATCGAATCAACCGTGTATCTAAATTATATTTTCAAAACATTCATTACGATTGTTGTCTTTATAAGGCAAAATACAGAGCAGAAAGCAACATTATTTTTCAAAAATAAAGGTTAACTTGCTGAAATGAAGAACAAAGAAAGTTTAAATTATGCATTTCCCAAGAGAAATAGCCTGCGTCACAGACTGTGAAACTCGAAATTCACTGTTTATGGGCACTTGGCAAAAATCGTGTTCCAGACACGTGGAAAATACCAGAAATCTGGTAGTGGATCTGATTGGCCCATTTGATTCCAAAACAAGACCAATCTTTAACGTGAATTTCGGGTAGGGGAAAACATAGAGTAATGATTTGATATCCGCCAAGCTTTGAGCATTGAGTGTTGTGTCAAATGGAGATATGCACCTGCCGTTTCATACTTCAGTGGTCCCACCCTTGTCCAAACGAAGAATAACCAATCGTTTATCAAACGCATTCTCTTAAAGTAGGGGATGCATCTACACTGCCCCTCCCCCTCCCTCAGTTACTAACACCAGCGAGCTTACATGCTCGGCTGCTATTTCGCACCTAGCTTAATCAGCTATACAAATAGTTTCACACTATGCAAGAAATACCAAATCAGCACCTATCTGTGGTCGTTAGTGATATTGTAGTGAACTTTCTCCTGGTGGTCACCACTACTGTTAGAGGACATTGATCTTTATTTAGGGGGGGGGGGTATTTTAGACCAATAGATCTGAAGTTCGTTAGAAGACATGATCTTTTTAACTTTTTTGTAGGAGGTATTTGTACAAGAATATGAGGTAGAGATACTAGAACAACCTATCCTTGAAGAACTTGAAGTACGAATTGAATACGCAGAGATAAGAGCATGTGAAGACGATTGCTCAATCAGCAATAAGCAGCAAAATCAGGCGGAGAAAGCCAGCAAAAGAACCAACTTTAAAACAGTTGTTGAAGAATTGCTAATTGAGCAAAGACTACCTGAGAATCCACAGTCTTTCTGGGCTTACGTTGGGAGATTCAATTCTTATTCATGATTAAAAAAGACCATAGTTGATTGATTTAAGAAATTTTTATCCTTTACATGAGGAAGGCATGCTCAGTTAGGCGATTTGGCACACTTCGGTGAGATTGTTTAGCTTTTTGTCAGTGTTTACACGGGAAAATCCAAGCCCATCAAACGAAGTCAGCCTCTTTTTCACCATGCAGTATGGACAATTATCATCCACTAGGCCGAACTGGCTCGCCAAATTGCGTTTACATTGGAAAATTTAATCCTATCTGAGACGGATCTCACCCATCTTGCAAAGCACGGGCCTCACCTTGCCGGGCTACCCCCCCCCCCCCCCACCTCTGTCATATAAACATAAGTAGATTTAACAAAATAATGCATTGTGATAACAGATCTCACGTAAGGTGGGCAAGCCTGCGTAACCAATATAAACAGGCCCTGATATATTTCCTGCCCATGGAGTGGCAAATGTTTGATCTGAGATAGAAGAGAAAAATCGAAGAATCCGTCATAAATGTCCAACTAGAACGTTATCAATCTAAGCGAGTGAGATTAAATAGAGATGTAGATATATTATATATACAATTAGCATTTAAAGGCAACATGGGATATTGTTCAGAATTTTCTTAAATTTTTGCGAGTTTCCTCAAGTTTTCTGAAACTTAAAAGCTGTTGGATATTTGCGTTCAAACTCAAGGTCATTATACACTTTTGCACGCCTATAATACTTTTTTATTGTCTTTAGTTTCTTCTTGACTACCAAGTTTCTTCAAGATATCTGCTTGGTTTTTGGTACAAAGATTCATTAAAAATCTGAAACCTAATAAGAACGCTGTCAACTCTAGCCAGCGTCCTCCCCACCCCCCCCCCCTGCCAAACTGTAATGGGGTAAAATGCGGCCTATAACTCGAGCAACTATGCGAGCAAAAAGACGCGTTGTGAGATTATGGATTGACTGATTCTAATTAACAACTAAATTGACAATGAGGACGACGACAAAAATAGACAAATCAACTTTTAGCGATTTTATAATGACGGCATTCCAGTTGCATATGACATTCAAAATTAAAATTAAAATCACTAAAAGTTGATATGTCTATTTTTGTCGTCGTCCTCGTTGCCAATTCGATTGCTAAGCTGCGTTTCCCGACATCTGAATTAATAACTAAAAAATAAATATTAGATACAAACAAAAATGACCTGAAGTAACATAATAAATATCAAAAACTAGTGTCCAGTCCTACTACAAAACATTCTATGATGCCACTTTTCCTTAATTGGAAGGGGAAAAGAGTTTAGATTTAGCAATAACAGAGAGAAAAGGGCAAATTATGTGGATTAATTTATGCATAGGAACATTTCATACCAAGGTTGTTGCATTGACTTCTCCTTCATCTTTTAGAAGCTTGATATGTAGCATGTAGTTAAATGGCTTGTATTTCAATTGTATTGTAATTATGTAGTAAGTTGTATTTAAATTGGATTGAAGGAAAATAAAAATGATAAATGAATATGAAATTAGGAACGTTTTTGAAAGGTAAAAGCTTTGTAGAAGATTCTTCATCCTGTTTTAGTCAATAGCTCAAGTAATTGCCTCGTTAAAGTTTGATATTGAAATTACAAATTTCATAGCATTCATTTCATACACCAATTTTTGAACTTTTTTGTGAATATTCAAATTTTTAGTTTTCAATACTTTTGTGACGGACGTTCAACAGGCACTAAAACTAAACAGAAATCTGTGGTTGACTATCCCAGCCCCCCCCCCCCCCCCCAAAAAAAAGTATCTATTATCAGTGCGTCTCTATACGATGTAATTTTCACAACTGCTATCGACAAATTTTGACTTACTTTTGGTACAATTACTTTTGCCGAGCTCAGAGACATGTATTTCATACAATTAGTTGGTGGCAAGTAGCAAATCTTAATTACCTCCCTAAGTATTCCACAAATCTACTTCATTACGAAATTTTTAACACCTGCTTTGGAAATGTTGGCTATCAAACGTTGCAGGCATTATTGGCCAAGATAATATAATGATGGATTAAACTCTGGCATGGTTAAACTGGTCAGATGCTACATTTTTTTGTGAAAAACTACAGCGAAATTAAACAAGCAACAGTTGCTAGTTGTACTGAAATATTTGTAAATATCTTTCCCACAGTTGATATATTTTGACCAGTTATTTTGTGAAGCAACCATTACTACTCTTATACTTTGCAAAATGCAAATGCTCAGTCAAAGAAAATTAGTTTCAATCCAAAATTGAAACGCTTCCAATCTGTATGTAAAAACATAACAGGGTTTGGTTGAGTCAGAAGAGGGGGAAAATTATTGACAGTCACTTGCAAGAAAGGTAAAAAAACAGACACAAATAATAAAAGTTTGTCATAAAATCCTTTTAAAAAGAAATGAAGTAAATTGTCAACAAAACACGTAAAATACATTATCAACGAAAAGTTGCGGTAAAAATGCAACAACAAAAAGAACGTCGTCGTTGATCCTCTAAAGGTATTCAAAAATGTTGTTTTAGACAAAGTACCCAACAAAATACGGAGTTTGGCTCTTGTATTAACAGTCTTAATCACCAAGGACACGTCTTGTTTACTTCGAACTGAAAAGGCCGTACGATTTTCCTGGTTATTGCGAATTTGTCATCACCATATGAAATTGTCTGAAAACGTGCATCATTGTTTGGACAATGGACTGCATCATTTCTCTGCCATTACCAGCTGACAAATGGCTATAGATATTACGAGACCAAAGTAATCCCTACCCATTGGATTCTTCATTGTCTATACTAACATCTGAAAATGTCATACTCTGTTCTAAATTTTCATTTCTAGTCACTTCAATTTCTGCAGCATCGTCGCTGCTCACCCAAGACTCGCTTCCCTCTTCTGGTTCGTATCTTTCATATTCTTCAAGCTCATCATCGTCAAACATGTTTCCTGTCTTAATAAAGCTTGCGAATCTATAAAAAAAATTAAGTGCTTTAAAAGGTGTTTTGAATGCCCTTTTATATTATTCTGCATTCAAATAAATACGCCATGTAGTTCAACTCTGGGAGGAATAGAAAGCAATCAGATTTAGTACATTCCGAAATAAAAGAGGCTAGAATAACGGAGATTTGTTAAGCTTGCAATTTTCGTATCACTAGAGAATGTTGTTCGAAATAGTGAAAGTTCGAATTACACGAGTTCGAATTAGACTGCGCCGACTGTAAACCATATCGGATCTCGCAGAGGCCAATCAAGATTTGACGCCTATGATTATTGGATAGCAGACAAAATGATGCTCATAAGTACGGGATGAAATTTTGACGCTGGTGCATGGGGGGTAAAATAAAAATGTTAAACGTAAATGAAATGAATTTGATAAGGTTTTGATATATATCAACCGGGAGGCCTTATCCCCTGTGAAATCATGCCATATTCATTAAAACGGTACTCTGTAAATGAAATCCTGACTGTAGAACACACTGAGGTTCAATTTATAAAAGTCAGGTGTATTTAAAATGGAGAGAGAATGCCATCGACCATCACGTAGTAATAATTAAAACAGTTTCCTTTTAGATGTCCTTATCAAAATCCTTATATAAGAAAAGATCCAAGAAACACATAAGTCTATTTTTTCAAGGCTATTATTCAATGAAATAATCGCCCTTGTTAACAGATTCGCTTTCCTTGAGTCGACCCTGCCTTAACAGGATCAAGGTTACGTAAATACTGCATAGCTGGCTTCGTATAGACAATCGTTTCTTTCTCGTTACAGGTTCCCGGCATGAAGCCAATACAGACAAGATAAAATCCTGAGCATATTCATTTCTAAAAACGCTTTAAAAGTTCAAGCGTCGGGTCCTAATAATACAAGAGCCCAAGTCTGGAACTGCTTCGCCGGAAGGCAAATTAGTTCTAAACAAATTTTTTCTGTTGGGATTTCTTGTGCAATTTTATAACAGATCGGCATCTCTTGGATGGATCGTGATTGACACTTTGCATTTGGTTTCACATTTTCTCTTATCCTTTCGTCATTATCTGAAGTTTTACAGTTAATGTAGTGCTAGAGAAAAATGTACTTCAAGTATTTTACGAAATGTTCTCGCTCTTTCATGCAGTTTTAAGACTTCGCAGTGCATGCTAAATCCAGACAGAAAAAAAGGTGCAATTAATGAAATATGCTCATACTTTTTTGGATCTTTTAACCGAGACACGACTTTCCAAGTGTCGCATTCTGGACTCGAGCAATACCCTCTCAACTCTTTAATAGCTTTGGCTGTCTCTCTTCTCGTCTCTTCTTGGTATTCTTCTGCCGTTAAGAATCTTCGTTGTGGTGGTTCATAAATGGATTTAAACACATCTATAAACCTGCAAATGAATGACAATTACTTAAGCATTTGTTTAGGGGGAAATGGTTGCAAGCTGTCTTAATAATGCATATCAGTGAGCAACGATGCTATATAACAGCTTATGACAATTCCATGGAAGAGGGGCGCTGCCCCTGTGTAAAATAATAATCAATGTTGTGTCTTCTTTTTAAAACAAGTAAAGGAAACAAATTGATTAACAAACTTTTAAAGTGCTTTTACAAGGACATTGTATGGTTACCAAGTTCTTAGAAATAACCAATAGTTTTGCATTAACTATTCAAATCACAATATATACATGTTCTTTGCAGGTATTAGGTGGAGGACCCCGGTGATAAATGAAACTATATATTTTGCATTGAAACATTCTTAAACACTGTCAAGTAGCAAGAGAATAAAACAGTTGTGCTATTTTCTCATTACCCTGCTCGTTGTTGCCATGCCATTGGCGAAAAACTGTCAGAAAATACATCACCACACCTTTGCATGCAAAGCACATCTAAACTAGTGAAAGCAACTTCTTTATCAAAAACTTCAGTTGCTTGTAAGCCAGTGTATGATCATGGCATCCACCCCGCCCCATTTTCTACTTTTTTTGTATCAAGTATATCAAATATAATTTCAGCAGCGGTAATAATTACTTACAGGGCTGAAATCCATTTTTTGAAGAATCTGTTGATATCAAAGTGGAGGAAAACCAGTTGAGTTGCAATGGCAAACACAATTGCAGTTACAGCCACTTCTTTAGCCCATGTGCAGTTGTAGATACACATTAACCCAAGTAGCTGCATGCACCATTTGGTCAAATTGAGAAACCTGATGTTAGTGGGTGGCCCTTTGTAGTAGAGAAATGCCAGGGAAAGAAGACCTGAGAAATTAAGTAGTCTTTGTTACACAACCAATTTCATAACATGCTGCTAAAAGAAGTTAAAGCAAAACTAAGTGATGGCATCTAAGAGCCCTCTTTGATCCACTGTTCAAACCACAAAATTCAAATTTTGGAGGGACTTACTTTGAATACAAATGTGAATGTTACACTACTTTGTTTCAGTTATAGTAAGTCACATGTATCTGCGTCATTCTGCTTTAACATGACCAAAGCAGTCAAATGGCTGAATCTCAACCATGAAAATTATGTGCTGAAAAAAATATGAAATTGCTTCATCTTCTGCTAATAATAAAAAGAACTATCACAGCAAAGCTCAAGATATTACTGCTAATGGTGAAAGGCTTGAAAACAATACAAAATTCTGTTCCACAACCATGCTTCACCACACTTCTTTGGCATATTTAGGAGGATTGTAAATCTGAAAATGATAGGAGGAACATCTTCCTGAACTCTCATGCAGAAAGAGCATATTTGTTTTGAATGAGATTAAACTTCTCTGTAAAAAGACTAAGACTTACTGACAATAGCTGTGTACCAAATAAGCCAATAAGCATGATGTTTTGCATAAAACTGAAGATTTAGGAGAAGGCTTTGCGTCAAGTATAAACCAAAACTTCCACCAACGACTGTAACTGCAAATATTGATTTCTGAAAAAAGAAGGAGAAAGTAGGTGCAAAATTTGCAGACAATGATGAAAGGGGGAAGTAAACAGCAGTGTATAAGTAAATAATAAAAATTACTTTTCCTATCAACCAATGCAATTAATTGATAGGATTTAAATGTTTAAATCAAATAAACATCAGACAAAAAATATTACTGTTCCTTTAAAGAAGACAAGCACATTGACAGTTGGTTGTCACAAACAAATTGAAAATAAGCACCTGCCTTTCCCCGATTTAGTATATTACAAAAAATCTCCTGTCTGACAATGCCTATAATGCTGCGTATAGAATAAGTGGTTGTCCTCAATTCACATTGATACATGCTTGCATGCAGGGGCGGACCCAGACCTTAGCAACATATGTATAAAAGCATAAGTCAGATAAAAAGATCTTTCAGAACGAAAACATTTCATCATCCATCATTCATCACATTATTACAATCTTTGCAAGCTATTGTTTCGATTGTCACGCCAATCACAAGCTAGTTCAACTCCAATTCAGCTATAGAGAAATTTGGCGCGAGCATAGGTGAATTTGAACTGTCGAATAAGAAGCCGAGTTGACCTATGCAATTGTCATAGAAAGTGTCCAATAAAATTCAGCTCAGCGTAAAATAGCCAATCAAGATACTAGTTGACCTATGCAATTGTTGTTAAAGTGTCCAATTAACAGATAGATTGACCTATGCAATTGTTTATCGATCAATTATGATTGTAAAGCACAGTTGAGAGGTAAGATCAAATGGTTTCAGAATGGATGATCACAACACTCACGGGAAGCAAGAATAAGAAAATAAGAAACGAGCAGAAGAAAACAAAAGACACGAAAGACTGAGAGAAATTCGGAAAACATTGGATGATATTTTCAAATAGAAAGAGATCAGAGAAGCAGGTTATCCCAACAAGTGAATCGATTAGGCCTATTACATTGAAATTAGATTCCGCTGCTGCATTACAATTTCCAGTCAGACAAAGACTCGGGGCTACAAATATTCTTCCAATTAGGAGGGTGGAGAACAAATAGGCCTATGTTTTTTAGCTGAGTACATGTAGATATTTTAATTCACACAGAAAATTCTTGATCACCCCCTTCCCTGAACATAAATCTATACCTCAGTCTCTTGGAAGAGGGATGTATAACAACTCTATTATTCTCTCTATCAAGACAGGAAATATTTTCCCAAAAATTAGGAGAAGTTAGTTTCTTACTTTTTTATCAGACATAGTAACCTACGGGGGCAGTGACTACAAACTGTGAGAATCTCTTACCATAATAAGTTCTGATTGTACCAACAACAACAACAGGATAAAAGGGGTGTGACCTTTTTCTAGAGAGTTTGAATGGCGCAGTCCTCAAAATTCTCCTTTGCTATAGTCAGAATCATCCCTGAATCCGCCCCTGCTTGCATGACACTATAATTTTAAAACTTTTGTAAGATTCCTCTGACTTTGCCAAAAATGTTTCTTTTCTCTGTCTTTCACTTCTATCAAGAATTCCAGTTTCTATTCAAATCCATCATAATCCACAAAGAATGAATAATGAAGTTTGGATAGCCCTAAAACTGATATGTGAATGTTATTCACAGACATACCTTATATGGTATCAGTTTTATAATTATGATAAGAACTATAATCCATGACATAAACAAACTGATTGTCACCCCAGATGCATAATAAAACATCACATTCCTGCAAAGAAATATTGCAATAGTTTAGTACAAAAATTTTCCTTGATAGAATGAGGTCAGTATACCACTGGAAAGAAAGTGTTTCCATGAGAGAATTTTGCCATGACATTTGAGGGCCATCATACAAACTAAATGAGAGATCAAAATGAGAAGTCTGATTTGGCCTAGCTTGAATCCTGTTAAAAAGTATTAACATCCTTTAAAATGAAGAGCGATGAGATGGAAAATGAATAAAATGAATAAAGAGACACATATACAAGAAGGGGCACACTTGAGGCTCACCCGACAAAACTACAAGTCGAATTTGTTTGATGTTAACAGGTTAGTGTCTAGAGAGAAAAAATGGCCTGACACACATGAAAGCAAAGCTATACATATAGCACAATAGCAAATAAAAGCTGATTACTGAATTGTCACAACTTGTCCATTATTATATCATCCTGTTCAATTATATTTGTTCTTATCTTGAAATTTTGCAATCCTAACATCTAATAACTGAGAGTCTTTGAAACGTACCTGCTAAATGATTCAGCAAACAAAAAAACAAATGTCCCAACAAGAAATAATGCAAGGAGTTTGGCATCAAATGCTGCATAAAGAAGTGGATAGATTTGTTGTTAATTTAAAAAAGGTTCTAGTGAAAATACATTGACAATAATTATTAGCAAATTTCAGTCTTCATGTGAAATATAGACATTTTCATTTTGAGCAAAGATCTTGTCAAATCTGGCATGCGAAAAGATTTTGACTCTCTTTTCAAAAGGTATTTTAAATTTGAAAATTAATAAGGTTAGGATTGTAAAATGAGCATTAGTATAGAGTATCAATGTAATATGGTCATATAAACATGTTCTTGGAATGTTCAAGTTTGGATCACATGCAATGGAAGAGCACGTAAGCACAAACAAACAAACAAACAAACAAACAAGCAAACAAGCACACAAGCACATAAACAAACTAACTCTTCTGACTTAAATTATTAATGATTTGTAAAATATCTAGGCTTTATCCAGATGCCAAAAATTAAAAAAACTAAAAACAACAAGTAATAAGTTACCTGTAAAATTACAAATGACAGTTATGTTCTGAATATCGGCATCTGATGAAAATCCAACATAATTGTCAGAAAATGGTGATAATTCAAGCCTTGTTCCATTGCTATATTGATCTGACCCATCAGCTAGTGATCCAAATAGTCGTGAAAGCATCCAACCAAAAAATCCAGCTTCTTTTGCTTCCATATCTTTTATTAGGTTACCTTTACTAAAATACAAAAAATTCATGAGATTAAAGCAGTTGGCATGCTCTCTCATGCAATCCTGCACCAAACTTACAAAAGGCTTCTACATTTATACTACTAGTCCAGGTTGATCAGAGTTGCAACAAATAGAGATAGATGATCAAGATTAAGTCAAAAATTTTTCTTGAAAATTGGAATGATAAGTTACAGAAAGAACATATTTGAGGAAAATAACAAGTCTCGGATCAGAAAAGAAGTAGCCCTGAACTTAAACTTCCCTTCATCCAGCAGGCAAGCTCTTTTCATATTTGAAGGGGCATTTCATAAAAAAAGTCACAGTACTCTGCTCTTTACTTTATTACCACAGCTTGATACATCATTCCTATCCACTTTTGATTGATCAAAAAATGGAATCTCATACTTTCTGGAAAGTGATCAGTTGAGTTCAGTTTCAGATTTTAAAGTGAGAAACTATTAACAGTATGCTCTAAGTATTGTGCGCTCAAATTCTGCATCTGTGTTAAATTCTCAACACCTCAGTTGTATCCATGGCTTATTTACCTTATTTATTTAAATATTTCTTATATCTATCTATCTTTCTATCTATCCTATCTGCCTATCTAGCCTGCCTATCTGCCTGCCTATCTGCCAATTAATGCAAACTTCCACTAATTGGAGGTTGTTGCAGATAACAAAAATGAAAATAAATGAAAGCAATATGATATACCCCTCTGAGTAGAAGGTTTCAAGACTGGGAATATAGTAACACCAAGGCCTTTAGCTGTGAGACAACAAAACTTTCGAGCCTGTACTGCAAGTAACACAAAAAAAACAAAACTAACTTGTTACTTTGAAACACTTTGAAATGTGATGTTGACTTGACTAGCATTTGTAGCCGGCTGAAAACATTGAAAAATCCAAATCTATATGCTTCAATATGATAAATTCTTCCATCATCAGGTTTTTTTTCATCACATGAAATGACTGAAAAAACAAACAATATTGGTGGGGTAGTTTGACATAAGAGCGAGCATATTGAATTTGACTTGACAATGGCTGCTGCAGTAAACATTTTTCCTTTTAATATTTTGATGAAAAATTCAGTTGAGATACTTTATTTGGTAAGGCATTGGGATAAGACACAATATTGAAATTAATAAGAAAGGAAAGAAAGAAAAGAGAAGCAGAAAGAGTGATATGGAAAAAAAGGAGTGGAGGATAGGACAAATAATGAAGACTAGCCAAGAGCCTTCATGGCAAGGGAAATGCACAAGAACTGAAGAATCCTATTTTTTGGCCAATAAACCCATTTTTCGATTGAGAAGCAAGGCTCTTCTCACTGATAAAGAAGGTTTCTTGACTAATGAAGTGAGTTTTTGGTAAGAAAGTTGGTTTCAAGAAGTTGGTTTCTCACTCAATAAAGTAGGTTTCTCAAATGAAAAAGTTGGTTTCTCAGGGAAAACTCAACTTTCTCAATAGAAACCCACTTTTGCACTAGAGAAATTTATTTTTTAGAAAAAAAAACTTTTTTTCATTAATTAATCAACTTTTTCTGCTGAAAACCCAACTTTATCTTCTCAAATTCTTGCACATTTTGCTTACCATAGCCTATAAGGACATCCTTGACATCTCCTTCGAACATATAAGCGCAGCCCATGAAGATGTTTTACAATTTGTCGAAACATGTGAAAATGGTCTTTGTCTGGCACCTGCTTATGGCCTAGGCATCTTTAGCAGAGAGTGCCTCTATTGTTTAAAATGGACTTTTGCCAGAGCCATGCTACGGGTTTACACATCCCTATGGAAACCGATAACAGATGAGCAAAAACGTTTATACACATTTCTAAAATGAGGGTGAAGCTACCAGCTCGTATGATAAGTGGACGGGAGGGAACTGAAAGTTTTAATTGGTATGGTGAGGTAAAACATATCAATTCATCGGCAAGAGCACTCTTCAATCTACTTACATAAAGGATGCGATATACAACTGCATGATTTAATTGACCATTGAAGCATCAATACCACGATTACTGCATTTCTGAATAACATATTGAATATAACGCTCTTGACTAAAGTTTCTACCCCTGCTTCATCTTTTTTCAACCTTGAACATTGGGACTTTGCCGCCAAATCGCATGTGCAATTGAGACAATATCCTGCGCAGAGCTCAGAACCTGCCGCAGCGACAGCCAATATTTTCCAATCAAACCAAGCACTAGTGTGCAGGTCAGTACCATCGAACGGGGGAAGAGGAGGGGTAACTACCACGGGGCCTGGGCCTCGAAGAGCCCGTGCCGTAAATTTCTAAGGCTAAATATTCTTTATCGGCCTTTTAGGGGCCTGAAATTTTTTGCGTTAAAATCATATCTTAAATAACAGTTATGCAATAACATGGGAGTACTTTTCTATTGAGAGAAATGGAGTGTTATGACAACATGAACATATTTAGTCCAGCCACCCTGGGGGGTATCGCTATTACCTCCCCCGGGCTCTTACTAGCTCTCCACGGCCCCGGTGCAGATTGATTTCAATTATTTCACTGGGCCTGTGTACAGTCACATAATAGGAACAGTTCCAAGGATTAAGGTGTGATACGAGCATATGCACATCAAATTTTTTGGTTCCATTCAATCGACAGATCTGAAGATTACGTGACACTTAATGATATTAACGGTATAGACATGATGTTAGTACAGATGTGTTTTGTGAAAATTGCGCATTTATTGACTCTAAAATACTCAATTTCAAAACAATAGGGCAATTTTTGTTCCTGAAAATAAGGAAACTTTTTATACTAAAACGCCAAAATGTTGATGAAAAATTTTTAGTACAAAGGGCTGATCCAAGTCTTTCATGAAATAGAAAAGTACATCAGGTCATATTAATTCCCAAATTCGATATATGACTCTGAAAATTCTCATTAAGTCAGATATTTTTATCTGGGAAGTGGAGAAAGAAATCTGCTTCAATATCTGATACGGTTTCTATTTATGTTAAATTTTGCAATAGAAAATAAACAAAAAACAATGAGTTACGAATAGACTCATTATTCTCCTAGGATTTGCTCAGCGTTTTAGTTTTGAATGCAGGGCAATCGTTAATCATACCTTCTCATGGTTGAAGCATTGGAATTTTTCAAAAATGGTTGTTTTATCTGTATTACAAAAGAGGCCTGGTCATAAAATGGGCGTGGTCATTCGATGGAGTGGCTATTATAGGGCGTGGTCGAAAAAATTTGGGATGACCATGCCCTTTATTATCGGATATTTCACTGCTCTTGCCCCTCCATTAAAAATCTAAATTTCTGCCACTGGATGAAGGTATAGTCTCACTATCTTCACCGGGCAGACACACTGGTTTGTTTCGTAACGCTTTAATGTTTTTGGCTCCAAATGTTATCCTGCTTGAATGGTTTTCAATATTTTTGAAATAAAAAATATTTCCTCAGGGAGCTCCATATGCTCGATGTTCAAGGCGGCAATTGATTGGTTTCTTTGACCTGAGAGAAGGCAAAGTATCATTACTAGTTTTTAAGACAACTCTCTCAAAGATGTCTCTAAGTTCTCGACACCCATTTGCCTCAAATATTCGAAAACTACATTCATATCGTATGTGACCGTATATTAAGAAAGGGAAGGCCCCAATAACGTTGATGGCATTGCAAGTTTTTGCCGAGTATATGACAGGCCAGTAAATTTAGGGTCTTGTGTAGAGGATATACTACATTCTGCTGATTTTCCATCAATAGATTCCTATAATGTACACGGTTCAGCTACAAGCGTGTTCATTTGGCAACTAAATCATGGCTTATTTGGCCAATCTCGGACAGTTAGTATCTCTTCCGCTTGCTCAAATATCATTTTTTGCAATACTTTCCTTACAATACCAAATGATTGTAAGGCATAAAAATGTTTCCTCCCAAGCTTTAAACGTATATTGCCTTAAGATGTGGCCTAAAGGATACCAATGGTTTCATCTCATACTTTAAACGGCGTGCGAAAAGATCAATGACGAGTTTTTGTATCATCTGTTAAAAAATGGCAGGATACAGCATCCATTCCTTTAAATTAGGTAGTTTTCTTGATTCCTCGTCAGTGTCGGTGTCGGCAAATTCCCGGATCTTTTTAAAGATCTTGCCTCGATTGATAAAATGAGATGTTCCCATTTTCTACCGGGTATGCACAGCAACTGTGTTGCCACAAAGTATTTGCATATGACAGTCTGAGTATTTTACTGAAGATTGGAGACCAAATAGTATAGCTCTAAGTTCAAGTACATTTATGTGCATGGCTTTTTCTCTTTCATCCAAACTTCCCTGTGTTTTTACCCCTTTAAATATAGCACCCCAACCTGTTTTACTTGCATCTATTGTAAGAGTGACTGAGGGGGGTGCCATGGTAAATATGATTTTAAACATATTTACATATTTCTTTTTTACTGACAAAGTACTTGGTCTAAATAGGCTTTTTCAAAGACACAAAAGGGAAGGCAGGGGTAGAGGGACAGAGTAGTAAACACTTAGCAAACAATAATTATGCAAAAGCAGGAGTGGCGGCACGGGGGGCATGGGGGGCTATAGCCCTGATATAATTATATAATACACATTAAAATTAATGTACATGGTTAGAATTGATTGTTGCAAAAAGCCAATGGCGTTGCATGGACTTTCTTATGGAGGTTGCATGCGCTAAAACCGTTCTAGGTGCAAGCAGTTTCACTTCATAAATTTCCGTCGGTACCATCGTACGTTTTTCATCGGCGCTGAGGTAGCGTTAAACCGTCGGCACCTTAAAGTTTTGGTCCTGGCGCCACCCCTGTTCCTGGGTGAACAATGAACCCTAAACTGTGCATGATAGAGATCATGTCAAGTACATTAGTTGCACAGGCCTCGTAAGAGTCCTCAGTGTTAATAAGATCATCTATAAATGAGCAAACCATGTGCCCCAATTTTCTTAGTGCTGCTAGTTGTTGTTTTACTATTTTGTAATTTTCTAAGTCCTGTTGATAACAAATTAGGCTGGCAGGTGAATTATAATAGTTGCTCTCTTGTGTGAAATTTTACGTACTTTTGGCCTGTTTCATTTATTCTAACAGAGTAGTATGCATCAGGGACGCCAGAGCATATTTTCGACTGAGGGGGCTTTGAAGATTGGATGTGGCCCTATTTGGGCGTGGTCACTCAAGTTCATGCTGGTGCTCCTTACAAGCCGATAAAAGATCAAGATGCCCAAGCTTTGTGATAGGGATAATGGCAAGAAGAACACAAGTGCAATAGGCATAGGCCACATTGCCCTTTGTTTAGTGCAATTAGAAACATAAGCCTTCAATATATCATAATGACAATAAAGTGCGGAGGCTACAGCGCCCCCCCCCCCACCCCGGCTCCGGCGTGCCTGGTATGCATCTTTTGAATCAATCGATGAAGTAGTTTGGTCTAATCAATTGAGATTTCGATTGTATCGATTCAATTTTGAAACGAGTTTAATCAATGTATTCACTTTTCTTTTTTGAATTAAAAGTTAGTCGGTGGGAACTCTCGTGTTTTTCTCACAGGAAATCTGGTGAGATAATTTCATCAGGTCCATGGTTGCATGGGGCGATAACTCCTCTTTTATAGGGGGCTCGACACTTCATTTTCAAGGAATGACGTTTTCCTTCCCTTATTTGGTCCTTTGATTTTGATTTACATATCCCATGCGTCTTTTGGAGGTCGATGGGCAGACCCGAAACTGGACCCTAATAAGTTGGCTAGCAAGTTTTTCGACCTCCATTTCGCTGTCTTGAATGTGCATGCCATGCCCAGTTCATATCACACCATAGACAGTGGCGTAACGGAGCGGTATGGGGCCCTTAGTCAAAGTAGTGGTTTGGGGCCCCTATTTTTTAAAATCAAGTTTATAGGCTGAGTCCGAAATTACCCTTAACTACATAAATTTTCTCCACGGAATTTTTTGAACAAATTAACTAACATCAATACAGCAATTATTAAGAAACGCTTCTATCCAGAAAAAATTTTCACAAAATTTCGCGAGGGCCTCCTTAGGGGCCCAATTGTTTGGGGGCCCTTAGTTTTGCGCTTTAAGGTGCCCACCGTGCGTTACGCCACTGACCATTGATTTCTCCAAACATCAAGAAGTTGATGCGAAAAGAGGTTTTTAAAAGTGTGTGTTCAACTTGTTGTTATCAGAATCTTTTCTATTGAGGGGCACTTTAAATATGAGATTTGCTGAAAGACAATCCTCCCTAAAGGAATGAAAGCTGAGAATCTAACGATATTGTCCCCTTTGCAACTCTACCATATTGAGATATGTTATTATCAGATTTTTCATCATCATCAATAACGGTAAGCTCATAATTGAGTGGCCGTGAACCTCTCCACCATCCTATCATTTCTGTCTTCAATCATTGGTGTCGAGGTTTGTCAAGAGAAAGGAAAAGTTGAGTGGAATCCCCCAAGCTCCTTCTCAACTCGCAGTCTCCAGCTAAATAGGAGGGGTTATCGCCGCCGCCTTGGAACAGTTGCACTGCAATACGCCAGACATATTGTCTGTGAAACCAGTAATCAGTAGAACCGAATGTGTTTTCACCAGACATCCACTGCCCTGCTGCCACTGATCTCAAAAAAAGACTGGATCGAGCTTCTATTGTTTGAAAAATGAAGCCAAAAAATTTCGATGGCGGCCCTCTTACTAGGACCCATAAAGCTGCGGTTTTAAGTGAAGCGTCAAAAGCAAGCCACTCAGCATGGATTATCAAATGCCATTTAACAGGTTTTTAGCTTTCGGATCGGATGTTTTTGATATACTTGTTCTTTATCGAGTATACTTTTCCACGTGTTCGCTGATGTTCATTGTTTGGGTCCTACCAATATGGCGCCGATCTGGCTTCAAAAAGTTGGATTCGAAAACAATAGGTTGCTCGATCCAGTCTTTTTTTGAGATCAGTGCCTGCTGCCGACAGCTTCACTGTAACCCTAGCACGGGGAGCTAATAGGGTGCTATCTTTGCTCAAGGGAACCCCAGGGTGCTGTTTATTGTCTTACCCAGGACTTTTGTAATCAGGTTTTTAGCCTTTCCTTATTGTCAATGCGGTGGTTTCAGCCTCGTTCACACACTATCAATAAGCATCTTGCCTCTTAAGGTGGTAGGTGAAAATCTTGGTCTCCATTCAGCAAGTTGAAATGGCGATGGCATTTAGCATGCAAAACAAAGGATTCCCGCCACAGTTTAATCCTGGCACCACTCAAGCCAACCAACAGGGTATGCGTTGGTAGTTACTTTAAATAATTTAAACTATCAGAATGTTTAAAATATGGTAAACTGACCAAGATTGCATTCCATGCACTTATTGTTCATGTATTAGGCCCGAAAGATCTTTGCGTGCCCCTTGTTTTCCTTAATTGTTCGGCGTGGAAAGTAATGGAAAAAGGGTTTTGGAATTGTGTGGATTTAAGAGCTATTAAAATACTTCTCCTTAGTTACCTAGTTTAGTTACTGTACTTACTCGACAGTCTTAATTCTGATTATTATTGTTATTGGACCACTATTTTATTCCCCATTATGTTTGTTTAAATTTATTTCAGTTTAAAAGCAAAATAGCTGCCATACCTCATATAAGGTGGCGCTTAAGCTTAGATGATTATTAATAAAGAATAGATAAGCCAATAGTTAGTTACGATTGATTGTATGGCCAATTTATTCTGAAAGCCCATTACGTGCACACTACAAAGTTTACATGTATGTGTTCATGAAAATTTAAAATAAATAAATAATCCATTTTAGTATTTCTAGTGGCTATCTCCTTGGTCTCAGCATGAAAACCATTTGATTTTTTATTTGAATGATTTTTATTTCACTAATGAATTTGTTTTCTTCTGGTATCAATTTCTAGATTCTCTAGATTGAATTAACTGGAAATGATCCTGGGTAAAACTAATAAAACCATGACCCCTTTATTAATTACCACAGAGACACTAAACCAATTTTGGCAGTAAACCATGTTAAGAGAAACATAAATGAACCCTCCTACCCGCTCCCTCATCTTGAATTATTTGGAGATAATGACTTTGAAAATGATGTCAAAAAGTTGTGACTATATCTGTAATTATGTCAAAACAGACATCAACACTTATTATTGTATGTCTGCCAAAGCCATAATGAAAAGAGGTCATTCTCCTCTCTATGCTACAAAATTATGATTAATGCTTCACTGTACTGTAATGCTTCGATTAAACGCCTTAGGCGTTTATTAACTTTTCTGATATTTTAGGGGGCGTCTGCTTGAAGGGGGCATTTAAAAAGAGAGGGAGCATTTATTGAATTTTTTAACTCTTCTTAGAAAATATGTTTCAAAGCATCTAATAATGATCGCACATAGCGTTTAACTCTGAGTAACTTCTAAGTAAGTATTGTTCAAGATGGATAATTTTAAAAAAATAACTAAATATCAATGAGAGTCTTCCTCAATGATTTTTAAAGGAGCAGATTCGATTACATCTCCTTCCATTACTTCAAATGGGTTTTCGGTTAGGGTTTTCTGCCACCAGCACACTTTTTTTCTTTCCTTAAAACACAAAATAAACCATCTTTGCTACCATCGACTGTACATGATCTTTGCATCTTTGCATCTTTGCTATGTTTATTTGAGGGGGGCCTTTATTTGAGGGGGCCTTTATTGAAAAAAATTGTAGCATTAAGGGGCTTTTATTCGAGAGGGGGGGCATCTAATAATCACAGCATTACGGTATGTTGTGGCAAAGTCTCGATTTTCAATAAGGTGTTACTCCCAGGCTTTTTCTTCTTATTCAACCCAACTCTGTCTCTTGTTGATGAATTAAGCTATTGCATCATGCTCTTTGCTTTTTCAGCGAGATTCAGGCCTCCTTATCAACCAAGCCCTCCACCTGGAATGATGCCATCAGTAAGTATTAAACAGACCTTTTTTGTGGTCATGTTTGTATTTAACTCGCATATACAGTAATGCATTATATACGCTGGTTAATGGAATAAGCTGTGTCTTATTAGATAGCAAATGCCTTGTGTTTAGAAATGGTATAGATTTCATTGAATCTTAGATGCAACCTTGATTTCACAATGGTCCCCCTGGAGTTGTAGAAAAAGAGGGCCTGTTTTTTAATCAAATCAACAGAAAAAGAACATAGCTCATATTAACAGCACATATCAGGAATTAAAAACATTTTGGGTAGGTATACTGGCAGTAAGTTTTGGCTGTATTTGTAAAAACCCATGGCCTAAAACTTTGCCATGGGCCTTTTAATTGACATAAATAGATGTGAAAGGCAAGGATCTGTTCAGTCATGCTTTTTCCAAGCGGTTGAAAAGCAGATAGGTTTTTCTGTATCAGTCCTGTTGACAGTATTTGTATCAGAATGCAAACAACCATACATGGTGCTTTTTAATGAATTCACCCAGTTTGCAGTGTTTTCATGTGTTGTTGGGACCAAGTCTGATCAGGTTTTATATCTATTGCTCACTGTCCTTCTCACAAAACCTTTATTGCCAATGTCATGGCTTTCAAGGATAACATGGGATGTATAAAGTGTCATGAAAAAGTACTAAAGTCAGGAAACCAGAAACAGAGAATTTAGCAGCTTTATAAGGACCAATTTTTGCAATGTTTCAATATGTCATTAAATACAATTTAGATGTGTAGCTATGTTAACAAGGAAGGCCTGAAAAATTAATTGTTGAAAACTCATTTTATTGAAGAAATGTAAATTCTTCTCAATATGCCTGGTTAAGGAAAAGAAATTTGTGTTTATGCCTTATCATTTTTATTTATTCATACTCATCATAACCAAAATGAATAGCTCAAGTTCAGTTTTTAGTGGCAATGAAACACTGGAAAAATGTGCACAGACCATACATTTGTGACTAAATTATGAATTTCATAATTTCCTCTTTGGTTTTTAACGCAAAGAACTACCCCTCCTTGTTACCTTTGTCTCAAATATTGCTTATTCATGTACATCTGTTGTTACAGAATGTTCCAGGTGCACAGTGGCCAGGGGGCAACATGGGGAGCTCAATGGGACCAGTTAGAATGCAACCACAACAGCAGCAACCTCAGAGAATGGTTACATTCATGCCAGTATGTCTAATTCTGTAAATGATTTATATATACTCATTTTAAATGAAATCAGCAGATGATCCTGCTTTTTTGCCAAATCTCATGACTAGATCAAAGTCCAACACCTTTTGTTAAATCATTCAAATCTATATGGACTCTCTTGTCATGATGGATGTCAGGTGCCTCTAGATAGGATGGGGAGCAATTTCAGCACTGTCTTTTCATTAGCCAAAAGTGACTTTGAAATGTGCGACTCAGTTTATCTATAGAGAAGGTTTGTCTATTAAGTAATTCCCTTCATGCTATTTTAAATTGATTTGTATTTGTTTTAAAAAATCATCAAAGTATTCCTTTCTATTTTATTGTGTCAGTTTTCTGTATGAATTGTTTGAAGTGGAATTTTAATGATAAGAACTGAATTGAACTGAACTTATATACTTGAAGTTCCAATTGCCATCATGATATCAAGGAAGCTTATGAGGAGCATTTTCTCATATGAAGGGGGTTCACATGCTGCAAATTACAAATAACATCACATCTAACTCCTTAATTTTACAAGAGCTTGATTTATAGAATGCGAATTCACAATAGTACCAAGCTTAAGCCTTTTGTTGATTCACAAACACATTTGGTCTTCTAACAGCATAAGGTATAACACAGTAAAAACTGACTTTGTGTATTTTTCTTGCACAGCATGATATAAAAATTCCAAAACAACCCAAAGCACCAGAAAAGCCTCTGCAGCCTTACATGAGGTACAGTAAAAAGGTGAGTTATATAATGAATATCATGAATGTTTAGCATTTATTATAATTTATGAGAGAATAAATTTGTTTCATTTATATAAATAATCATTCAGTGATAACATTGATTGCATTTTTCACTTCCTTTGATGATCTACAGATATTCCGCTATGCATGCTGCAGAACATTTGATCATAATCTAACAAATCTAATCTTAATAAGTGTACACTGATTAGAGTAGGTATTTTGTAAGTAGGAATGAAACTAAATTTATTTAGAATAATAGGTTTGAGCCTGAGCAATTGTATAGTATTCTTTAATTAAAATATATGTATTTAATAACTCTAGATTTATTACTTAATAGTTTATTGTTCTGTTATATACATCGAAGAAGTTCACTATTCCTCTTTGCTGTCTTGACTAAAGATCCTTCCTATAAAAGATGAATAACCAAATCATGATCTTATAGCCTCTTTTCATCATTGTTGCAAGTATGCAACATTTTAGGGATGATAAAACATGTTGTGAGGAGAAAGAAGTGGGTCAAAATTAGAGTTTGCAAGAGCTTAAGAGCTACTTTAATGTTTTTTGAGATGATTGAAAATGTATTGGATCTTACTAGATCCATATATGATATTTTCCATAGTTTTGGGTGTTTCTACCTTTTTTATAATTCAATTTTGTTTTAAGATATGGGATCAAGTGAAAAGTCAGAATCAGGAACTGAAATTATGGGAAATTTCAAAGATTGTTGGAGAGATGTGGAAAAATTTACCTGAATCAGAGAAAAAGGTGAATCATACATTTAAAATATCTCTTCTTTACCATTGTTTCAATGGCTGTTGTTTTTAATCCAAGTCAACTATCTTTCTAAATACTTTCTAGTTTGGAAGTAAAAGTGAATCTAAATCTGATATTCAATAAGCTGGTTTATCAAATGTTTATTGGGTAAAACAAAAGTGCAAAGAGATGCTAAGCAGTAATTTCAATTATAATGGCTACTTGTGTCCATGACACACTGTGTTTTCTGATCTATTTGGCTATGCTCTTTTTTTTTCAAATGTGGGTCATTTGACTTGTTTTAAGTCATTTAAGTTATTTGTATAATTTTAATGGTGCTCCAAGGATTCAAAAGATAACATGTAGTATGTCCACCTACCTGACAACAAAGTTAACACAGAACTATTAATTAGTATTTATCACTGCATGCATGTTTGATGGGAACACTAATCTGCATGCACAGTGGATAAATGCTACATTTGATGGCTATGACTGCACTGTATTGGTAGTTGCCATATTAAACCTCATTTAACACTAGTTGGTATGGCATTTAGGTAGTAGAGCAGGGCATAATTTATCAAAGTTTGTGAGAGATGGTAAGATAAAGATACATGTAGAAAGAAAAAAATGTGAACTTTTGATATCATCTGGTCAGGACTCAAACCAGTTACTTTTAACTTTGTACTGCATTGATGTGAACATTGGTTTAACAGGTCACAAAGTGTTTAATATAATCTGAATGCATCGCAACCCACGACTTGTTGCATTAAAAACAAGCACCTTACCACTCAGATATCTTGAGTATGTTTCTTTGATATTTGTTTTCTGTGCTAGGTATATGTCGATGACTATGAAGCTGAGAAGGTAAGCGTTTGATGTTATTTACACTGTGTTTATGCTTGGATAGAAGCAACTGTTCCTTGACAGCGTTGAATCTTTATTGCAAAACAGTTGGCAAAAGACATGTCCATCTTCTAACTTCACACCAGCTACTTCCCTTTTGATATTGTTCGTTCATTAAGGCAACAAAACAGTTTGCTTCTCTAATTCATTATCCTGCAAGCATTAAGTGTAATAAGTGGGAAAGAACTGTATTTATTTTTCTTTTGAAAAGAAAAATCGCTTTAGCAACCGCACGCCAGATCTCAAATTTTCGTAAGCAGCTAGACGCAAGCTTAAAAGGCAGGGAAGGCAAGGAACTAATGTATAGTGGAAACACTTTAATGTGATCTGTAATAGATATTTTGATATTTATTGATTGTTTTGTGGATTCAGTTAATGGCAAATAAAGTGATAATGCAAGCAGCCTAGTGTTTCTAATCTCTAATTATCAACTATATTAGTTGAATTCTGAAATCACAATAAGCAACTTATTTGGAAACAGTAGCTTGATTGTTTCATTGTTGTTATATGATAGACGTTGGTGAACCCAAGTGTAACTCTTGAACCGTTAACTAGTTATTTCAATGTCTGTAAAAAGGCGCCCATACGTGGCGACTGATGTCCTGCTTTTTTCCTAAGAACCTTGAAAAACACCAGAAAATTTGCTAATGCGATGGTGATAACTCACACTTGATCTGGTGTTGTAATATATATGTTTTTACAAATCTGTAATATCAACCATTGCGATGGGGAGGCATATGCTTCAAAGAGCAGAAGAAATTTTGTGTTAAATCGAACAGACCCTTATGTAAAAGGCCTAGCACGTGCAAATAAACTAGGTATGTAGTACAAAAGAAAACAGAAATAACCAGTTTTTGATCGAAAACCTGATGTGAAGATGAACAGCGCACATGATTAGGTACTTTTTTTATCAATCACCTTCTTTTTGAACTGTACTAATTTGTAGATTAGATATGTGGACTGCTGTGTACTAAAGAAAGTGGCGACCTTGCTTGTTCAAAATTCCAGTTACTATATGCGATTTAAAAATTGTAGTCTCTTTTTGATGCGATCTAAAAACTGTAGTCACTTCTTGTTTTGACGCAAATGAGGATAATCAAATGCATTCTCAGCGATTACAGTAAAGCATGCATTTTGTACTTATTTTTCATATATTTGGTACTGAATGGATAACCATAGGATTCAGACTTTATGGAACTTTGATCTTGCAGCTGTTTTTAGTATATCTCCATTCGTATATTAGATACATTGTGTGATCAATATTTATGTAAAATCGATACAACTTATCAGATCCTCCTTCTGGGGAGATTATGAAATTAGTGTGTCGCTTCTTTTACGATCAGCTTTTTGGCCAACAGCCAATCAATTATGAATGCTTAGATTTAGACTTCAAATCTTGGATAAGTTTTTTAGGAAAATTTAAAGGCTGATTTTAATTCAAAGATTATTGGCGATCAATGCCGCGTCTATATTTACTAGATTTGTTTAGTTTTATTTATTGATCTGACGATATAATGTTTGCTGCCATCATATTTTGATATTCAGGTGGAGTACAAAGAGCTAATGCGAGAATACCACAATTCTACTGCGTACCAGCAATGGCTTGAGGCAAAAGGAAGAGGTATATATCTTTGCAACTTTAATCATTAAAGCGAATGAACAACGTTTAAAGTGACGATCGCACAATTTCTTTAAATAGCCTATTGTATTTGACAATTGGGCACATGCCGAAAGAATGCAAAGTGACAGAAAACAATGGCGCCTGTCGGTCTCTCTTTCTTCTATTTATAGACGGGCGCTATTCAGCTTGGTTCAGTCACTTTAGGACTTTGGTCCCAATAACAGGCTCTTTCAGTCAGTTCAATTTTGATCATGGAGTGCATGCCTGTGTCGTATCTCCCTTGCTGTCCTCTTTTTGCCGTCTCGTTAACATCTGCATTGATTTATTCATTTATTATCACTCAATGTTGCTCTGGTAGGCAGAGATCTCTGCCATAAAGCCGCACTTTTATTGGGCCATTGTTTGGTCTAGTTTATTTTACCTTTTTGTTTAGATTTCAAGCAAAGTTGTAAACTATAGTTTCTTAATGTTAGTTCAGCCATTAGGTAAGGCATTATTTTACTGCCGTGTCTGAAACAATCTTTGTATGTTGATAACCCTGGTATAATGAATATATGTACAGGGTAAACCCGCCTCACTTGCTTTACTAGTGTTATGAGTTTCTTTATGGGCAGGAACTTGCGATCGCGATGTTTTTCTCGATTGTGATGACTAAAGACAGAGTCCGCAATATGATCACATTCCCACACCTTCGGGCACGAGGAAGGATGCTAAAAACAATAGAAATTGCCATTTCACGCCCAAATTACACCTTATTTCCTTTGGTTATTGAAGAAGGATGACAAATTTGAGCTGCTAGGATGCTTTGAGCTGTTAGAAGGTTACGCAATTTTTTGAACTCGTGCTGAAGACGTTCTATGCTTATGGGCAAAGGATTGTCAAGTCGTCCATAGCGAAAAGAAAGAAGAAGTCGCTGAAAAGTTTAGAATCAAAGACTGTCCATGGATATAAATTACGCCTTTTTACAAGTAAAGAAACCAACTAACAAAAATACTTTACGTATAAATACCGTCTCAGAAAACGCTTGTGTCAGTTGGACAAGCAAAATTAAATGACAACTTGACAATATGCACCGACCAAAAATGCCTGTAGATTGCTTGAAAACACTCATAATAGGCTAGCCATAATTGAATTTGATATACAAGTCCAGAGAACAGGATTGCCACGGGATACAACTCACATTGCAATTGCAAACTAGATGGATGAGTTAAACAAATGCCTACATTCATAATTGGCACTCTAATCGACGAATGAGAACATCTGAAAGTGCCGTTTAAGCCCTGCAATCGTTTATAAAACTATATACAAACCATTAGCAAAGCTTCAAAGCTTTTCCAGGTAGTTTCTCCCCGATGGCAAATTTAAGATTTTAAAAGAAAAATGTAAAGAATCTGAGGTGAAGGGTCCCCTCAGTCAAGATTTAAGTCGCCACCCACTGAAGCTTAGCTCCCCACATAGATTATCCAGATGTGAATTTTAAGCCTTTTGAATAGCAAGAAGAAGTACCAACACTACGGTAAGAGTATCGATCTGATATTGTCTCTTCTATCCGACCCCCCCCCCCCCCCTCTAATTCATTTTGCCTGTTTTGGGTTTGGATATAATGGGGGCTGCATTTTGCAAAATAGATGTAACATCTGCCTTTAATATAAAATCTTCTATGCCTGACATGCAAGCTCTGTTAGTCTGACCTTAGGCTAGTGTGCTCTGAGTGGGGACAGAGTTCAAACAAGGCATGTAATAAATATCTGTGTGTGATGAATACGTGAACCAACTTACGTAATTAGCTGCTTTGTTGGCAAATGAGGGGAGAGTTTGAAAAGCTCCCAAAGTACTTTTCTGGCCAATTGGTGCAGTCACGCCTCACCTTGGCGAAAGTGTATGTCAGAAAAACAAATTTTTCTATCTATAAAAACAGTCCTTTTTTATTTAATGCTAAAATTTCTAAATGAAATGATGACTTTTTGCCTTCTGCGCAAGTTCATCAATTTTAAAGTTGATTAATGTATATGAGGCCTTTGTGTTCAAATTTAATGCAGACTTTCCCTGATTTTCATGACAATGGTAGGCTGTTGCTAGCCGTGATTCCATGTTGAGTTTAGCTTTGATAAAATTTTAATTAGGCATAGATGATAGAACTTTGGGATAGAGAGAACAGCTTTTTATTGTGAACCAACTTTCACCTGCCAACATACAGTCACTGCAAAGGCCAAATTTTGTTTGAACTTCTATCAAGGGTATAACCTTTTACTGTCATTAAATTGAGTATGTTTTTAATTCATACATTAGCATAATTACGCAAACTTGAGTACAGATTGTATCAGAGTTCAAGAACAATCTTTGCTTGAATTGAGGCTTTTATATTGCCAGTGCTGTAAAGGGAAAACAAGTAAACTGGATAACAAATAGAAAAGACAATCCAGAAAGTAAACAAGGTGTCCTTGTCCTAAAAATACTTTATCATTATTATGACAGCAAATTCTTACAATTCTAACACTCACACTTGCTGTTGTTTTTGTTGCAAACAAGACCTTTTGTGTGTTTGAATGCTTAGTTTCTCTAAATGTTTATCAAAGCAATGTCTTTCAAGCCTTCCCATTACATTGACAAGAGTAGAAAGCGTCAAATCTCGCTATTTTGTTTGTTTTTTACCTCCACAACACATGTAATCGCTGCAAAACATTGTGTACATTCAAGCCTGACATGGTGGAGATCTACATGTGACAAATGCTTTTGGGAACTGAGCATAAGGCGTTATAGACATAAAAAAATAAATGATCAACATACGAGGTTTCATTTACCAAAAAAGACACCCAAACTAAAGCAAATACTTATAGCAACAACTCCTAAGTATTAAATGGCAAATTTTAAGATTAACTGCAGCCCTACTCACTACCAAAAATGATTTTTACATATATATTAAAATTTTTCCAATGACTAAAAAGGCAAGTACTGCCATCAGTATTTCTGCTTTTAGGTCAAACCAAGAGCCACATCTCTTAAAGAATTTACTTTTAGTTTACTGGGGAATCATTTAGGACCCTATTTAAGTTGAAATTGACAATTTTCAAGAATTTGGGGTCCCTAAAGAGTTTTTATTTTTCTTAAATTGCAATTAAAGAATATATTCAGGCTCACTTTTAAATTTCCAAGCACATTAAAGAGGTCCAAAACCATTGTAATCTATGATAGATACCTTGCATAAATTAACATTTATGTGATGGTTTTGAAAAATTATCCTTTCTAAAATCAGTCATTTTATATCATATCATTTTTCAATCTGTCATTACTAAACTTTGGATGCGAGATTTAGGAAGTTTTGCTGCACTTAAAGTTAGAAAAGGTTAAAGCAAAGAGTGTTTGTTCAAGGTTTTAGGTTTAAGGCATATCGACACGAAATTTACAGCCAAATTAATTGACTCTCTGTAATTCTAACTCGCACCAAACAAAGTTATTCGATAGTAAGCTCTTTGAATTTGGACATAATCTCAGCTGGTCTATGATGCTTTTTTCGAATTTCGAATCGTGTCCGAATCGTGAAGTGAATTTAATCGCCAAAATCATGTTTTCAAATGCAGCCATTTTAAGAAAGAATAACAGGTCATTACTGAGTACTCCATTTTTTCTTATTCGTTGATTACTTTTTAATACTCGTTTAATTTCATGTATTTTAATATTTGCTGTCTGTATTGACTTTCATCGTCGTGAATCTACAACTTTGTTTATTATAGTTCCGCAGGTCGTCATTTGGGAGGGACTTTCCAGTTGTACACAGTAAATTTCAATACACTTATTTAAATCCTTGTGATATTTTCATTAGGAAATTTCGCTTCGATAAGACATGTACTGTACTTTGACGAGGTAAATGTATGTTTATCGTTTGCTTCTTCATCCAAACATGCAAACAATGAAATCGCGCCAACAGTGGGTTTCTCGTTTTGGATATGGACATGCAATTCACAATTTGTGCAACTTGGTGTCACGTTTCATTTTACAGATCCGATTTCGAAATAGTTTTTTTTTGTTTGAAAATCTTTATGCTGCAGAAGTTTGATACTGACAGCATGTAAACTGATGAAATTTTAGCCAAAATATCAATTTCATGTCTATTGAATAAAATGCAATTCTTGCGGTCTCGGTAATCTTTTAGAAATAGCGTTTTTTATGAAAATGTAGCAGACAATAGAGAAGGTTTGGATTGAAGATACAAGGATAGTTTAAGAATTTAAAATGCTTGTTAGCGTGTAGTAACATGGAGCTCCTGTGAGCCACAGCCAGCTACTCCCTTGTCAAATAGTGCGCAGTGCACACCATTAATATTTTATAGTGTCATTTAGTCATTGCGAAACCAACCCTGAAAGGCAGTTTAAGCTTTCTTAAGCTGCTCGTTTTTTCCCTGATTTTAATCTCAACTCCAAACGTTCATCTTTGGCTGATAATTCCATTGTTCAGTAGCATAATAAGCAGACTGGAGCCATACATTATGTATGAACAAGGAGTGAGTTCAACTAAAAATTCTACTTTTTGGCGAATGAGTTGCCAGCTGAGTTTACTGCGTAGGGTTTTTATGTTTGTCAGAACCAATCACAATCGTTTTTGAGCCAATTCACATGCAGATTGCGAGACGGTTTCTTACAGTCCTCTATACTCTCTGGTGGCTTTTCCTTCAGTTTGCAAGCCATGCTGTAGAGCTAGCTGTAGTTTCCGTGGTTGGTGGCTGATATGTTTCTATGTGGCAGAGATAAAAAGGTACAAAACAAGAGTTGCAGAGCGCTTTTAAGTTGAATAACGCTGTCCAAATGGCTCCTCGTCCTCTCTGTTCTTGTCATTGTGATCAAGGCTAACTGGATGCTTATTATAAGGCTTTGAGTGCTGGATTACAATTTTTGTCGTCGCGAAAACAAGATGTGTGATGAACATTGTGAATACATTCTGGTCTAGGCCTAGCAGCCGAAGATACCGATAAATGTTTCATTATATTCTTTCATATTCAATTTTTTTTCATTTAGGCTTGTTTACAACAAATTTTGTGAAGCGATAAAATCTAAGAAATGTAACAATCATCACCTGATAAATTGTTAAACCCAGTGACAAAGGCTGCTGTTTCTGATTCTGTCTTGCTTGTCGATCTATTCTGAGCAAATTAAAATGGTGAAAAATCTCCTCTTTCAACTGAAGGTTTTTCCATATGGCCCAAGTTGAAGCAAAGATGTTTATGTAGGTTTCACAAAGCTGTTTTTAATACTTTTCCCAGTAGTAATAATACTTTGTCTGCATTTCCAGCCCAAGCTGCACTTCAAGAGCAACAAGCAATGGAGAAAATGATAGGAGGACCAATTCCGGTAGATCTTTATATTCAATTCACTTTGTTACAAGCATTATGTGTCATGTTTAAGACTAATGGGGCACTTATACCCTACTAGTGCCAGGGGTGTACAGCCTAAAAGATAGCTGTCCTTTTTGTTTTCATATGGGACTGCACTACTCAGGGTACTACCGCTTACTCTCGGAGACCTAACCATGCAATAAAATACCAGATGTTAGATTAAAGATGCATTCAGGTAGGTAATCTTTCACGTCGTCAATTATATGGATATGGCAGTGGGTATCAAAGCCTGAGGAGCCAATGAGAAACTGCGGGGTTTTAAGATTAGCAATATATATAAAGAAGCGTGATTGCTGAAAGTAGAGCTTTAGCTATAAAATGTCGTTTTTTTTCTTCATTGTTTGTTAGGTTTAGTATTTAAGTTGAATTGCATCTACTGTTTAAATACCTCTGATTGGAACTTCTTTGCAAGTCTACTGTTAAAGCCTACCGCTTGTTAAGTCTGGCTTTTGAATGCATCATTTCTGCCATTTTTCAGCTCTAGATTTTAGTTCTGATTACGGCTACTTTATATTGAAAGAATTATGATTTTTTAACTACATAATTCGAAATCCAATCTTCTGGTCAACTCGCATCGATAAAATCTACTTTCTGATGAGCCGTTTTACTGCTCCATCTATTAGATTTAAAATGAAAAATATGCATAATATGGTAAGGACTAGTTAACATAAGCAAGCACAGATGAATTGATAAATCTTTTGTTTTTGTGGAAGATTTCTTAACGTAGAGGGGAAATTTGTTCCACTTTAGTCATCCATCTCCCTGATCCTTTTGTCATATGCCATATCCCAACCCCCTGTTTTAAAATACCTACATTTTTCAGGTCAATATTTTTGATTATATGCCCGCGTAATGTAATTTCCCAACTTTATGTATGATAGGATAGGCTTCCCTTTATGCTATTTCATTAGAAGTGACCCCTCGCTTCTTAAGACTACACCTAGCACCTTGTTTTCATGGGCACGTAGAAAGTTAGTAACTATTTCCCTCTTTTTATTACAGAGAGACGAGCCCCGGTTTCAAATACAACAAATAGAAGATGATGATGGTGTGTAGCTTTTAATGTAACTCTTTTGGGTAACATTCGAAGACAAATGATGTTTTTTGATTTAATTTCGAAAATAGTATGGTGCCTTTATCAAGCCTAAGCGATTTTTCTGTTTTAGTGACGACGGGTCTAGCTAAAGAGCTGAATTGCATGTTAAAATAGATTTGAAGAGCTGAATTAAATTGACAAAATCTGAAGTTACATTCTTTCTGCAAGAAAACTGAATGTTTTTTGGCCTATTTTTGACTTGGTCATTTGAGTGAATACGTTCTAGATTTGATATTTTTTATCTCATCAAATGCACCATGTTAAAATCCTTGGTATTTAGAGCAAAAGGTTGCTATCTTCAACTCAAGGCAACCTTTTTTGCAACAATTTGATTAAGACGAATGAATCCTCTCAATATAAGTGCTCTTTGACAGAACTGACTTTGCTACGGCATATTTGCAACGCATAAACAGAGCCTTCTTCTTAACGTTCCTGTATCGAATGGTAACACTCAGATAAGATTGATGTTGGTGTTTTCACTTTTTTTAGATGATGATGCGTTCTCTGCAAAGCACATAGCAGCAGCGAGGTTTCACAGAAATCATAAACTGATAGCTGAAATATTTAGCGAGCAAGCTGTACCCGATATCAAAACAAGTAAGTTTCTGCTTTAGTGATGTTCTGTCATGAAACTGCCATCTAAGATCTGTTAAATGGCTATATACGCCCAGGCGAATTTTTCTTCCTAATTTTACCCTTTTCCGAACCTCCAAGAATAGTTCATTATACACTGAGGTCCTTGATGCAGAAACAAGTTCTTTGCACTTTTAGAAAATTGTCTAAGTAATTATTTTCTGTAATCATTATCATGACGTTGGTTTTCTCTCTTGTTCTGACAAGCAAGGGAATCTCTCACATGTTTAGGCCGACGCTTTACCTCCATTAGAACCCATTAACTCTTAAACTATGTTTTATAATAAATTTTTGAATATTAATTAGCATCTCGCACTTCTTTTTTTGTAGTTGTTACAAGACCGAGACTGGAAAACCTAAAGAAACAGGTCCAGTCGCTGATGCAGCATCAGGTATTATTGCATTTTTGATTTATTGAATCGAACGTTGAATTAGTGAGCGTCTGCGCAAACATGAGTGGATGCATCTCGTTTTTGTCAATAAATCAAAAAATGACAAATTTTTTTGTGAGGAGCCAGATACAAAATGAAGCTAGAAATAACAAAGAAAATGTCATTTTTCACATTTTTTAAGATGAAATTTTTGATTGAAAACATCACACAGTTTTTCCATTGACACATAAGCGAGATTATTAAATAAAAATTTCATGATTGGTTGAAAATAGGCGATCTTTAGCCAAACAAATAATTGAAATTAAAAGAAATGCCCCATAGCATAATCTTTGATCCATGAAAAATTGTTGTTTTGAATTGTTTAGACAGAGAATCGCTTGCTACAATCCAGAAACGGCACGACCTTTTTTGCAGCTCGTGGGCTTCATGGCCGCCATTACCAACCCTGACGCAGATTTATATTGTCTTGCAAGCGCTTTGATTGGCCACTGATAGAAAACAAATAGCCACTGATCGGCTAAAAGCATTTTGCACCATTGCTGATTCGCAGGCTCATAATTTGTATAGGAGATTTGAATCGGAGTTGTTGATCAAGAAATCGAAAAAGCTCTAACCAAAGATGTTCTTAATTTGTTTTTATTTACTGATGTCATGACATTAATTACTATTTTAACTTCTATTAAGGAACATTCCTTTAACTCTAAAGCGTGGTCCTCCATGTTAATATGTATTTTGTAACGTATTGCAATATGTAATAAGATATAATGTTAAGCAATGTAGTTAAATATAATTATGAACTAATGAACCAACATTATCTTCTTTAATATATTGCGCTATCTGGATTTATGGCGTAATTTGATTATTGCAATGATTGTGATATAATATAAAGTGATGAGGCTCGTTTTTGAAGGAGCTATGAGATGCATTATCTGATTCTCGAAGCCTTAGGTTTTGAAAGTTGAGCAAAGTTTTGTTGTGTTTTTGGCAATTTTAGGCATTCTGTAAGATACAGAGTTCTAGAGCTTCCAGAGCTATGCCCATGCGAGTGGCCTGCGCCCAGTTTGTCAGGGATTTGATGTTCTTTACCCATAGGTTCGGCAATAATAATAATTATTGATAGGCTATCCTGTTGAAATATTCATAAATCATTATTATTATTACCAAATGTGATTATCAAATGACGTTATGTTGCCAAATATCATATGTGTTATTGCCATGGATTATGGGCTGTAAGCTAAAAGATTTTAGATTATAGTCAATTTTGATAACAGACTTTATGTTATTGCATTTCCATTTTTAGAGGAGATTGGAGCAAGAGATAGAAGAAGCTGAACAGAGGCATGAAGCAAGGAAGCGTAAAATTCTTGAAAGCAGTGAAAAATTTCAGCAACAGATGAAAAAGGTATAGAACGAAATGAAAACAAATAGATGACGATGTTACCTTTTTTTGTTATAGAAAGAGTTGTATATTACAAAGCTTGGAAGTGGTTTCTTGCAACATTTATTTTGTACTCTAACGGCAATCGGTTGCTTTATCATCTCCATGACCATGACCACCAGATGTTCAAGGGTTCGAAATATCCTGTTAATTTTTGCCGATTAAGTCTTATAGAAGCATAGAACATTAAGTTTACAAGTTTTCGAAGCAATAAAAGGGGAAGTAGAGAAAGTAAATGAAATCAAACGAAGTAATAAAAAGAGGGAGATGGATAGGAATCATGAAAAAAATCAAGCCTGAAAAACGTTTTACTTTACGACGCATCGCACGAGGATCTTTTTTGGAAAAAAATTTTGCACGTATTTGAAAAACATCTCATATGAAAGGTTATCAGTTGATGCAAATACCAAAACAGTATTGTCCTGGATTCATGTTCCATAACGCTTTAAGTGAATAATATTAATAAACATCTTATCATGGATTTATTCTCTTCTGCTGCATAATATTATTTTTCTCTTGCAAATTCTCTCTCTTATTTTAGTAATATAGCTATTGCGTTGAACGTAATTTGCACTGCCTGTTACGGCCCCAAGATTGCTATGCTATTGCATGTTTCCTATGGCCTCGTTCTGCATATATGGAAAGTTGTAATATACAGTGGCATTATATAATGTTATTGCTATTACGTAGTAAATACAATACGTTTTTTTCGTAGTTAAAAGAGAGACCTATTTTGCCTGTGTCGGCCCCAGATGATGCTGATGACGAAGATTGTAGTGAATCATCACCAGCTGAAGCTGATGAGAAGAAAGAATCTGATGCCAAAGTAGCGACTACTTCCAATGAAGAGACCTTAGAAGACGAGGAACAAGGTTAGATGACAAGAAATAATGGCAAATAATCATAAACCTTCTACTTATTTCTAACGATTTGAACCGGAGAGATTTGATGGAAAGTAACGCCCCATGGTTTTTCAATAGTTATGAGTACCCCTTATGTGTACATCCTTTGTATATTCAAAGAAACGTTAAAAGATGTAAAAGGGGCACATATTTTATTTGTCTGCAAAGACCCAATTTATAACTCTTACCACAGGTTTGTAAGTACGCAAAAGTTAAATATACACCTTCGCAAAAATCATGTTCATCGTATAATGAAAATATGCAATACAGTTCAAGTTAAAGAAGGTGAACGAAAAAGGACAAATCCGTGATTGAAATGGCAGGGATTGCATCAAAAGGTCAATTCTTGATACCTGAATGAAAAGTTTGATAGTCAACTGTAGTTAGCCTCGAATGTTTACCACAGGACCATACCTGGTTTATTTCTATTTATGGAATGAAGATAATACCGCAGAGCATTTAAAACATTTAATTTGTGGTTAATGTAAATTAGATATAAATATGAGTACAAATTGTAATCCACGGTGGTTAACTGCGAAAGCAGATTTTTTTTTAAATTATTACTGATAGCTGTCAGATAATGAACAGATTTTTAAGTAAGTTGGATTTTTATCGATTTGATTCAACTGGAAGATAAAAGAACACAAATGATATGAACCATTTAAACCGAAAATATGGTAATGTAGGATTTATTGTAAAATATCCAGTGTTTATGCCACCGGTTATTGCTTTTTAAGAGATCATTTCTTCCTCCAAATGTAAATTAACCGCATTTCCCTGCTTTCTTTCGTGTTTTTGCGTGCAAAAGGGCCACTAGGTATATTGTGTTTGATATTATAATATTCTATGTTTAACATTAAAGAACGCAATAGAAATACGTGGCAAAATGGATCCTATCTTAAAGTTCTATTCTACAAAGCGTAGCATTTCATGTTATGAAGTAGTTTCTATAGAATGAATTTTTAGTTCTTGCCCTCAGCCAATTAGCTGTTAGTAGGATAAAATAAAATAATAATGTCAATGTGTAATTTGTTTTTTTCCTTGTTTTTCATCTGTTAGTTTGCAAGCCACTAACGGCGGACCGAGTGTCTTTGCCCCAAGCAAACGCCACTGTCCCCGCCATAAATAAGTATCTCTGTCCCCTAACAATCGCCCCTGTCTGCAATAAGCACCTCTGCCTTCGATAAACGCCGCTGCCTCTAGCAAACGCCACTGCTTTATACCTGAATACGATATATGATATTAATAAAGGGGCAAAATGTTACCTTCAAATATTGATATTCTCGCAACCCATTTCAAATGTCTTACCTTTTCTGTCATATTTCAATTTTCTTGCGATTGAAGCTTTCCTTGAGATCCGAAACAATTATTAAAATTGGAGACCAACGCCCATATTTCTAAACGATATTCTACAATTCCATATTTTTCGTTTCAATTGTTGATGTGAATTTTGTTATTTTATTTTTCAATCATAAAGGTTTGCTCCTTATTTTCAGCTATCCGTAATGATTTTAGAAAAAATCTTCATCAGCAATCATTCATCATATATAACAATATTTATTCATATTTAAATCTAATTAAAATCAAAATTAGAAACAAACTAAAATTATGCCATTCATTTCTTCGAGCGAATTTCGTTTACTTCAAGAGGAGGGTTTCATCCCAAAATATTTCCATACTATTATTCCAATGTTAATGAAAAATTTTAATTTGTCTTTAGGTTGTCTAGACCCTTTGAAATCGCCAGTTTTCTGACTGATTCAATTAGCATTCTTTCCACAAAGCTTTAAATGAATAAACATTCTTGATGATAGTTATCAAGGATGTCAGAAAAATTCCTCAATTGGTAGCAATCAGAGATACCCATAGGCGCCGACTACGTGGGGGCTTGGGGGCTCGAGCCACCCCTGGAATATGCTACGGGGGGGGCTGAGCCCCCTCTGAGAAATGTTCAAAAATTTGATCTTTATCGCTTTTTAGCTTAATTTCCCGCATAGGCATAGTATCCTCATCTATTTTTAATGAATGGGATACAATCAACGTTAGTCAAAGAACCAAACTGCGCCTTTATAACTGATAATTTAGAGAAATTGGTATGTAATTGTTTTTCATTTCTAGCTTCAGCCCCCCCTGCTAAAATCAAAAGTCGGCGCCTATGGAGATACCTCTCAGCAATGAGCCAATCCTATTGATGTTATAATGCACAAACAACCCCCACCCTTCCACCCTCCAGAACATAACAGGGTTTCATGTAGCGTGTTATTTAATAGATGTTGATAAGAGGGCAAGTCAAACAGCAGATGTGAGATAGAAGACACACAAGAATGAATTACATGAATCATAATGATAACATATAAGCGTGCAGACAGTTAGTCCCCTGTTTGGAGAATATTTTTCATATAGTTGCACTGATTATTTCAGAGCCTGTTTACCTTTTGATAGCTTATTGCCTTTCTGCAGCTAAGTGTGGACCAATATTATCCCGTTTCTTTCAGCCAAAATGAAGCATATTCCCCAGAAAACCCTTTTAACCTTCTATGTTCTGTGGTCAGTCAAATAGATTTTTCATTTTCATTAATTGTCTGATGGTTTTACAGTGCAAGACAGTTCTGCAGTTATCGTTGGCTCCAATCGAAAAGTTTGCTTTCCTTATATCTATTATTTCATTTTCACATAGATAAACGCCTTGTCGATTGTTTGTGCGTGTTCCTGGAAAGCAAATAGCTTGTATACTATCCAAAAGGCTGGTGAATGTATGAAATTGATTCTGTTATAACTTGTGTTCTGTTTTAGACGAGACTTACTAAAACTTCATAGCTTGTCTTAATGATATAACTTGCACTTCCTCAAAGAAATACTTTTCGTGCAGACGTCAGTGAGTTGACGACACGAATTAAGTACAAACTTTTTAAATAAAGATACATTCATTAAGATTTCCTGAAAAAACCATGTTCAAATTTCTAAAAAGATCAAGATTAACAACCAGCGTCAAAATTTAATCCAAGTATTTTTTTACATTTAACTCGGCTTTCACACAGTTTTAAACTCTGGTAATGCTCAAACAATTTAAGACAAATAGCCTCAAAGCATTTGACACGGCTTAACCATACATCCTTTCAACTCAAATTGTTATACAATGATTTCATTACTATTTCGATGTGGCAATTGACCAGGCTTTGTGCAACAGATAAATAGTTGATGTCTTCTATTAATTTTACGCTACATAACTGCGAAAACATGAAATAAAAAGGCCATAACTTGTGGCGTACATAATCTGTGGCAAAGTTTTTTTTATGCCAATCACAGGAGAAAAAATCCCAACTTACTTTATTTGCACCATGCAGTGGGAAAGGACATATAGTCAACTGATCCCAACTGCAAATGGTGCTTAAAATTCAAAATGATTACAATAGCCATTAATAAGTCTGTTTCAGATTAGATGTCGCAATAAACCAATCATAAAGATAAGGAAAATTGGACTGTTTAGAATGCCCAATAACATTGGAGAAAATTTCACGTAGCATATAATGTGTCAAAGCAAATGGCAGATTGACATGCTTTCCTTATATCAAAAAGCATAACATTTAAAATCAACAAAGCGTACTTTCTTCAGTAACGGAGTGGTCATTAAGTATCTGTCATGGGGGCGAAAACTTATTTAGGAGAATTGTTTAACAAAAATGCGACTTAAGGAGTTTAAAACTAGTTACGCAAACATGGATGGGGTGTGAAATAACATGAAATGCATTCCAAGCTAATAAACATTCATTCGCAGGTACAAAGATTGGCCATGGTCAGTCATCGTCTGATTAATCTACTGATTATGATGATTATGTGATGATGTTTATTTTAAAAAATAGTCAAGAATGGATAATCGATTTCACCGTATAAGCCTGACATCAAATGCGAAGGGAGCAATCAATGACAATATAGTGTGAATGTTTTATTTTTCTTAAACTTTGTGAGAGCTTTTAGATCTCCTATATTTTTATGTCTTTCAGGTCTGTCGTTGGGGAGTGCTTCCATAATTCATTAAGTTCGGTATCAACATAGATAAATGACCAATGCTTTTTGATTATATAATGAACTTTTATTGAGCGTGCATCGAAGGGTATTATGAAGGGTAAATTTCGGTCTTTCGAAGTTTTAGATATTTGAAAAATCATTTGATTCTCTGGTCTGTTTAGCAGGTTTGCCTGGGGGTATTTGTCATCCTTGTTTAGTTCCTTGTTAATTGCATTCACATTGTATTCCCTTATTTTGAGGTTTTTTTCAATTCTTGAAGTTTTAGATATACTTGGTTATTGTCAGTTATTACTCTCCTGGATCGGAGATCTTGGCTGCAAATGATACCTGATTTGCAGCTACATGAATGGGAAGAGTCATTTTGAAATAGGTTGCACATGCCTGTTTATGTAACAAGTTTTTCTTCAAAGAGGAGTGGAAGTCTCGCAACAGATTGGTAACAAAGGAAATATGAATGAAAGAGACATTATTTGGTATACTGTTCGGCAGGTGGATATGAAGAATTTTTTGGATCCTTTTTAAGGCTATCTAATAAATTTTTCGGTTGTAGGATGAGATATCAAATATATTTGAAAATTATGAAAAAGCTTCCACCTATGACAGATATTTAATAACCAGTATCTAAAATAAATTGCAGTTTAAGATGAAATCGATTTCAGAATTTATTTGTCAAGGAACAAGTTAAAATTCTTTAATTATGGATATGAATAGTATGAACTTAAAGTATGAACTTAAACTAGAATTGAGGCATCGATTCAAGGGGTTTCTTTAATTTGGATAACATGTTAAGGTTCTTGTAGGGCAAAAATGCCGAGTGCATTGACGCCCCTTGGCAAATTATGTACCTTTCTCGATTGTGTATCGCATGAATTTTGAGTCCCTATCGCAATCAAAAATCCTGTTTTTACTTTCCTGTCCCTCCGTTCAGTACTACCCCGCCACCCCCGGGAATGTTCCTTTTGCACTGGCTATAATGATCAAGGGACTTATTATACCTAGTGCCATTATGGATGTCGCATCAATTTGGTCAGCAGTTGTCATGCGCGGCCTTGTTTCAAGTGAGCGCCTTGTCTAAGCCAAGATGGCGGAGGAATTTATGTTGCCTCTTTGAAAACATTAAAATTTGTATCTCCATCAATCGCCTCTGCACTGACCATCACCCTCACAATACACATCAAATCGAAAGCTTTAAATGTCATTTTATCGTCTTAGTATGAAAGTTCCTCTGTTTATGTTATTTTTACGAGGATGCTAACCAACAAAAAATGCCTAGCACAGAAGGCCATCACAAGTCAAAGAAACAGGCTAAATCGAAGAAATCCACGCATAAGAAGAAGCACAAGAAGTCATCGAAATCAAGCAAGCAGGAGAAGCAGCCAAAGGGTTTGAATTCAAGCAGTGGAATTAAGCAGCTACAAGTTTACGAGAGCCTTTCTTCCGGTGAGTTATCACCGGGTGAACTATCGGAAGTTAGCGCTGCAGAGGAGTCAGAATCCGTTAGTGATGTTGCTAAAAACCATACGATAGATAAAAAGTCAAAGAAAAAAGACAAAAATAAGAAGCACAAGGAGCATCATGAGGAGCAACCAAAAAAGACTAAAGAATCTACAAAGGAGGAATATAAACATGTAAAGAAGAAAAAGCATGTCACCGACGATTCGTACACCAGCCCAAAATCTCCGAACAACGATGTTAATCGTGATTCTAAAAAGCCTAAGCTTTCACAGGAAAATAAGAAAAGCCATTCAAAGGTTAGAACTTATAATTCACCACCCCATGAATATGGAGAGCATAGATACGAGGAGGGATGGAGAGGACTCAGTCCTTATGGAGGTAGGTCACCTGCTCCAAATTGGGACCGTTCACCATCCCCTGACATTTTTCAAAAAGGAAGCAGAAAAAGAAAGTATCCTCATCATCGCCCAGCAAGTCCAAGGAGATCACCATACAGAGCTAGATCACCTCATAGATTTGAAAACATGCATGGTAGAAGGTCACCATATCTTGATTACTCACCACCTAGTCATGGACGATCCTATTCACCTTACAATTACTCGCCAGGGCGAAATCGTAGGTCGCCATCGTATGATAATTACTACCAAGGAAGACGGAGTGGATACCATTCTCCATACTATAAAAGATCCCCTTCTCCTCAAAGAGCTTCACCAAGGTACTCACCTTACCGAGGGGGCTCAAGGTATAGGAGCAGGAGGAGGTCAATTTCACCACAGGGTGGTAGTAGCAGGCATGAATATTCAAGGAAGAGCCCATCACCATATCATAGTAAAGGACCAAAGAAGAGAAATGAAAGTTCTTTACATGGGAAAAGAAAGTTATCACCTATTAAGAAGTCAAAAGAATCAAATCATCAAAAGGTACACCATAAAGATGTAAAAGATTCAAAATCTTATAAAGAGGAATCCCATGGTGATAAGAATAAGTCAAAGCATGCAGATAAAAACAAGCACCATATTGATGCAAAAGAAACAAAAGCAAAAGCTTTAAGAGAGGAGCTCACATCATCGCCTGTAACACCAGTGCAAGATGAAGTAGATAAAGGAAAATCCAAGAACTCAGTCCCACCACCACCACCAAAATTACCAAAGCCTCCCTCACCACCACCTCCACCTGCAGATGATATACCACCACCACCACCACCTGTGCCAGCACCGCCACCAATGCCAAGTGAACCTCCACCTCCAGTCACTGCTGCACCTTTACCACTACCACCTGTCTTACCAGGATCGGGAAGCAGTCCTAGTGAATCAGAAGGTTCAACTGAGTCTGTTGTTTCAAGAACAAGTAAAACATCAGAAGGGAATGAAAAACCAGAGGATTCCAATGCCAAAAAAGAACAGACAGAAGAATCTGTTCCTGGCAAATACCCTGCCAATAAAATTGTACATCCCTCAGCAGCTGAGTGGGGTGAACGATGTGTTGATGTTTTTGAAATTGTTAAACAAACTGGTGAAGGAACATTTGGCCAAGTTTACAAAGCTCGAGATAGAGCAACGGGTAAGTTAAGATTCCTTAATCTTTATAGTATACATATATACCTCTTATAAACAGGAATGTGCTTCTATCCAAAAGTTATTTTCAAGCTCTAATTGCAGTGTTTATTTCTGGATTTCAACCCATAGTGGGTGAAGGAGCATATGGAACAACGCAAAGTGGCAGGAATAAGAAACAAATACAACATAAATTGAAAAATCTTTTTTAATTTTGCTTGCCCACAAGATTGGTTTTTGAAACTTCCGTAGCAAAGTATTTTTAGACTTTCTACCTTAGGCCACCACATTATTGCAATTGACTGCCTTTATTTTGATAGGTGTAGTAAAAATGTGGTAGAAGTAGTGACCTATTGATGTGAATGAATTTAAGCCATTTTTTATGATGATTTAGATATACTAGAAAAGCAATCCACACCAAGTCCAAACAAAGAATCATGTGTACCATGAATCTAATTCCTTTTTCACTTTTCTAGCTGATATGGTTGCACTAAAGAAAGTGAGGACTGACAAAGAAAGAGAAGGTTTTCCCATCACAGCTGTTCGGGAAATAAAAATACTGAAGCAGTTAAACCATCCAAATATAGTTATTTTAAAAGAAGTTGTCACAGACAAACCAAATGCATTAGATTTTAGAAAGGATAAAGGTAAGAAATACTTGATTTTTATCTTTTGTGTATACCATGCTATGGTTTGAATCATTTTCTTGCATCAACGAGGGACTGTGTTGAGACATGTAATTGATAAATATTGACAGCATCAAATTTTTTCATCTTCCTTGGCTAGATTTTTTTCTCCTATCAATGCATTTTCAATGTAATTTTGCCTTGCCTGTGTGAAAAATATGCCAAATGGCAGAGGGCAAACATATGTTTCAATGCAATATAGGATGATTTTCTTTACTTCTTTTTGCATGAAATGAAGTTTCAATGATACAAATGGATTTTTACCACTGATAGGATCCTTGTTTTTTTGGCCAATCCTTTATCAATATTATGAAAGTAGAATGTGACAGAGTATTTCTTTGGCCCCAATAAAGCTGACAGATTATAGATACCTCTTCAATACCAGCAATACCAGTTTGTTGCCCATAAGTTGACCAAACATCTCTCACTAAAAATGGACTCACAGGTTTTGCCAAGATATAATCATACTCTCACATGATTCTTGTTTTCCTTTAATGAAAAACTGTTTGTGAATTTGATTGCATTTGTTTCAGGGGCATTTTATTTGGTTTTTGAATACATGGAACATGATTTGATGGGACTTTTGGATTCTGGTTTAGTTTCATTTTCAGAAGAACATATTAAATCCATGTTCAGGCAAATCATGGAAGGTCTCAATTACTGCCATAAGAAGAATTTCCTTCACAGAGATATAAAAGGCTCTAATATACTGATGAATAACAGGTATATGGTCTTGTTTTTTAGCTCTATGCATGCTGCCCTTTTGTTGTTTCATTTTGTTACATTATCATCATCATCATTATCATCATCATAATCATCATAATCATCATCATCATCGCCATCGCCATGGCTATCATTGCCATCATCACCATCATGAGCATCAGCATCTGCATTGTCATCATATATGCATGGAAACCATATCAAAAATTTTTCTTAATGCATAATCAAATGGAAGCAGCTTGATACAGTGTAAATGCGACATTGATTAATCTTTCTTGTTTGTAATCTGTAGTTATCCATGACAACTTATATTTTTGCTTTGCCTTGTGATTTCACTCATACCGCCAGAGAATAACTGAAAAACTTTCAATTTCATTTTAAGAATCATTGTAAATCTTTAACCTTGAAATCTTTACTTTCTAACTGACTTCTGCAAAATTGTTATATTTTTGTATAATTCTGTTTTTGTTAAGTGTGTTTTTGATTGATGCCAGCACAATATTGCTGAAGTGTACGTTGTATATGATTTTATCATTTTAATTGCTTGACCAGGACAGAAGGTATATACTTGCTTGTCTTCAAGAGAATATGTATATACATTTTTTGTATGAATAGGGACATAGTGGCTTTCAAGAATATTTTATTCATTTGGATATTCCAGATTTTTTTCAATTTCTGTCGATTTCTTTTGTTAGGGGTGAAGTTAAACTTGGGGACTTTGGTTTAGCAAGATTATTTGAAAAAGAAAATGAAGGGTAAGTGCTTTGATCAACGAAACATTACAGAATCTCACAGATGAATATGTAAATTTTTGTTGAAAGGTCTCACAGGGTTTCAGGCACTGTTCTTTTATAGAATCTAATTAATATGGTAACAAGCTAATTACTGCTGTTACTGTCTCACAGTAAACCAAAATCTTAATTAAAGAAAACTATAAATGATAAGTTAATTAATTTCTTTCTATCAGGGTTCTCTTCTTAACCATAATGCTGTTATCAACAAGGGCCCTGTTCCAAGGATGTCATAAGATTTACCAAAATGTTAAGTTAGTTACAACCAAATAATACCTCAATGTTTTGTCCTCTACCTTTACATGTTTTTCATGATAAAAGCATTCAGCTTCCAAATGATCCTGCAAGAGAGTTGTGATTGCCTTCTGTTTAAACCCTAATGGCAAATAGTAAATAAGCAATTCTGTTCATTGAGCCTTTTGATAGCATAATCTAAAGCAAATAATAATAGTGATATATGATGGAAGTGATAACTATAATTCAATAGCCTATACAAATTAAAACCTATTACATAATTTCATAAGCTAATTTAAATAGATGAGCCTTTAAGGACGATTTAAAACTATCAATATTGTCAATAGCACGAATTTCCAACGGAAGACTGTTCCAAAGACTAGCTGCAGCATATGCAAAAGTTCTAGCACCTAATGTTTTGTTCTTAAAAGGAGGAACCTTTAACAACAGTGCATTACTTGATCTGAGAGTTCTTGTAGACATATACCTCTCCACTATACATCACTGTAGAGCATTTTTGCATGCACTGTTAAGAAAAGGGGAGCCTAAAAGTTTTGACCTTTTTTATGACAATTATAACTGAAATGGAAGGTGTAAAACCACCATTTTCTCAGTTAGTGTGAACATAGCAAGGGGAAACATAAAGAATAAACTTTGAGAATTGTGTGAACTGCCTTAACAATTGTATGCCAGTTTGTCCTATGCAAGACTTGTTCAGTAGATCACCACTTTGGCAGCAAGTAACAATAACAATATTTTTATTGTTATTATTAACTATTTTATTGTTATGATATTACATTTAATATTATAACAATATTAACTCAAAATGATGACATTCTGCTATTTATATAGACTGAAACAAGTTTCTGTGAATAATAGAAATATTTTGGTGATCCTTTATTAAATTTTTACAGACAATGAAAAGGGAAGAACTATTATAACCTTAGTTTATCACAGTCTGTCACTGCCAACACTGAATATATTTAAGCATGCAAATCAAGACTCTAGGTTTATAGTTTGCACGAGGTTCTAAGTTTTTTTGTTGATATAATAGGCGACCTTACACAAATCGAGTGATCACATTGTGGTATAGACCTCCAGAGCTCTTGCTTGGAGAAGAAAGATACGACCCTTCAGTGGATGTTTGGAGCTGTGGGTAAGTTACAACTTGGTTTTGTCTCAATATGTGATCTAAAACATAATTCAGGGCAATCATAAGATATTTTTCGCAACGCTAAAAAGACAACAAAGCAATGGCTGATGGAGGGAATGTAACAGCCTCCTGATCGCTGTAACTGTAGCCATTTTTCAGTGGTTTCTCTACACCTTATGTTTAATAAAGGAAACTACGCAGAATTACAGGACAACAAAACAAGTACGATGAAATTATTATTCATAGCCAATATTTTGCCCAAGCGTACGTGGGCCTTGTCAGAGTATTACAGCTTATAAGCCCCAAGTTCAGTTCCAGCTAACTTTTGCTAGGTCTAATTCAGTTAAATGCAATTCAGTCAGTGGCGGCTGGCAGCAAAACCTTTATGTTATTAGCCTTCTCCTAGTGACTATGACTGAACAATAGAAATTGTTATAAGCACAGAATAATTGTTTTAAACAATGGAGTATAGTATAATTTTATGCAGTATAAATTTTCTTTCCATGAATGGCAACACCAAGAGGATAGATATTTTTGAATGGACTGTGTTTATTTAGCTGACATGATTCAAAAATCAAATGACTTCAAAACGATTTTCTGCTGCTTGCATGAGAGCATGAGAGTTTTGAATGGAAGAACATCTTTCTCAAGCACCTTATCTGAAAGCTCGTTTCATCAAATCTAGTTTGGGACTTTGCTGTAGAACGTAGGCCGATTCCGTATTTTAGGGCTGGAGCACAACAAAGCTGTGAACCGGTCACTTTTCAAAACATGCGGCTTTACCCGCAAAATTGAAGCCAGTGTTATTAACAAAAAGCTATTGAAAGATAGTACTTGATATGATTGTTTAACGAATCAAACACCAAATTGGCTAGTATATATAACGGAACAAAAGAATGTGGAAAAAACATAGAAGAGGAAAACCTACTGGAAAAACTGTTTATAGACTAATAAAACTAACACTACCGCAAGCCGCCACTGCAGTCTATGGAATATATTTATAGAATACAGTAATGTAATGACGTTGTTAATAAATGTGAAGAATCATACAAGAAAGCGTGGGAATTACGTCGATGGAATATAAAAATTTTCAAGTCCACAGTTTTTCTCCCGTTTCAGGACAGCTGTCAAGAGTACTTTACAAATTTACAATATTTCCATGTACAGTTTCTTTCTTTAGAGAATTACTCTTATTTTCTTTACTTTCAGCTGCATCCTTGGAGAGCTATTTCGAAGAAAACCTTTATTTCAAGCAAATCAAGAAATGCAACAGCTAGATTTGATATGGTAGGCTTTTGATATTTTCATATTTAGAGTCTAGCGTAGCATAGCGCTGGGTCGAAAATGGAGAATTGCATTAAATGTAATCTTTGCGGACGCTTGAAAAAAATTAAATCTCACATACTGTCCACATGAACAAATTTTTTGGACAGCTAGCGGCCATATTTGAGAGTGGATGATCACATGTAGTCGTTTTTGCGGCAAATTTTATTGTGCACGCAAGGAATTGCGGACCAAAGCTGCACAGAGGCAATGGTAGAGGAGTAAAAATCGCAACGCTTCATTAATGTAACCACAAGGCAGAGATTCAAAAGGGAATGAAAACCACAACGTTCCAATAGCAATGTGATAAAGTGTTACTGGGGCCCAAAAGAAATAAATCCATCTTGAATCAAATTCTGGCCTTTTCCGGCAGTCCCCGACCCTCAGCAGTGAGAATGGATAACAGCAGCAACATAAGAAACAACAGACACATCAACAGCAATATTTAACTAACAGTTTCCTGGCTCTGAAATATAATTCCCTCTGTATATTTTTTGTCTGGATCAAATGCATCTTTTAATTGCCCCTTTTTATTATAGTGCAAGCTTAGGCCGATATCTCTCTTATACAATCATCATAAACCAGCTTTAACTCATTTGAGTTTCAGTTTTTACATATTATGAGGCATGTCTTCAAAGAAATTCCATTCTGTGTATATGGATAAACTAGCGGATACGATTGTAAATCATTAACACTAAAACTTTTGGCCTTGAACAAAAGGGTATTCCAACGCTTAGCTTCCCTATAATATAAGTACTTTTATCACTATTTAGTCTTCCTCTGTGGCAAGATCTCCTTGGTGTGTTTCGTTATCAGTGCAGTCTCATTCGTTTTTGTCATGTTAACACCATCTTCTCGTGAAATCTCAAGCAAAAACGAATAAGAACTTCTACGTTTTGGAAATATTCATTTTCGCTGCCTTCGACGTACTGTTCTTGATATTGTTCAATCATGTGACGTGCTTATTTTATTGCTCTACAGTAAGATATGCGGCACACCGACGCCTGCGATATGGCCAGATGTCATATATTTGCCCTTGTACCATACATTTAAACCTAAAAAACAGTTCAAAAGAAGACTTAGAGAAGAATATTGCGAGTAAGTAATTCTTATATTTGTAATAAGAAAAGTAGAGAATAAAATAGCAGGCTACCTACCGCACTTTTGAGGAATACTTGCGATGATATATATAAATCACGGAGAACAATGCAAAGTGGCAGGAATACAAAGTAAATATGGCCAGATAATAATTATATTTTTACATATCATATTACTGATATTTCGCCCCAGCATACAGGACCTCTTCATAGTATGGTATAAAATTGAATTGATAATTATCCTCTGTTCATATTTGCTCTGTATTCCTGCCATTTTGCGCTGTGAATAGTTAGTCTTGAGGAAAAATGATCATTGAGTTCTGGGATCAGTCAAGTCTACAACAGCTTCATTGTAAGAGAATTCAGGTTTCGAAACATTTTTGAATGAATAAAATGTTTTGGCGTGATATTTTGATCTCTGCTTCTGTTCAACAGTCTGCTGTTTTTTACAATTTTGAACAATAAAATATAATCTGTGATCGCATTACAAATGTATAATTATACTGCAAAATTATACTTTTATAAGGCCCTCCTTGCCTCGCTCTAATCTAAATCTGGATTTCCCCCTTCCCTGCCCCTTTCTTCCTTACATTTCTATCGAAATATACTCCACCCCTGTTTTTAACTCTGGCAGTAATGATTTGTTTTTCTGTTCAAGACTGCCAAAGCACGCCCTAGATCTCCTTGATAAAATGTTGGCTATGGATCCCGCCAAAAGAATAAGTGCTGAAGGTGCATTACAGCATCCCTTTTTGGCCGATGTCCAGCCAGATAGGATCAAAATTACCGGGTAAGAAAAACCTTATACTCTCTAATGATGTGATATTTTCTTGTTGTTTTTGTTTTTTTCCTGCTATTACTGTATGATGCCGCTCCTTCCCATGAATTATATCACTTGTTTTGATATGCTGAGGCCTCGATTTTTGTAAAATTGATTTCCAGATGGGTGCATTACGGGCGGTACACAACGGAATCTTGTATCAAACATTTAGGAGTATTCTTTTTCATCAAACAATTGCCTGTGTTGTTTTTCACCAGTTTGGAAAGAGTTCCTAAGTTCTTCTGACAACAGGGAAATCCCATAATTGATTTTCTGTTACAAGCTTCGTATTTAAATTCGGTGCATGATTCGCACTTAGGCCCTCGCTGCACTATTTGCATGCAACCACCCTCGCCCCTTGTGTTCCTCGCCCCTTGTTTTCCTCGCCCCTTGTTTTCATTGCTACATACCGTCTCATGTTTAAGTTATCCATTATCGATCGTGGTTATTTTCATATGTAATATTACAATAATTTTTTACCCTACTGTTTTTTGTAATTACTTTACCACAACATTGAGCTTAAGAATTAACATTATAACTTTAACATTATAACGTTTTATTAGACCATATAATGTTATATGCTCCCCATTGCTTGTGATAGTCTTGATTGTGGGCATTCCTGGCGTTTTTTCCTAAAAATTTTTATACAGAACGACTTCTTGCAGCCTTGGTTCGTATTACAATTCACTTTCTCTCTCCATGAAGCTATCCATTGTACAATTTACAGTCAGTCGAGCATTCCTTGTGATGCAATTAATCAATCGTGTTTTGCCTTACAGGTTACCTGAATTTCAAGACTGCCACGAGATGTGGTGCAAAGAAAGAAAGCGACTGGCACGCCAAAGCGAACATGCTCAACGTAGTAGCGAGGCTCCATCGCAGGGACAGTACAACCAGAATGCATCTTTGCCGCCACCACCGCCACTTCCAACGTTTGTACCATCTGAGAAGGACAAAGGTCAACAGACTATTCCGTCCGGTATGGGTTCCGGGTTTATGACAGGTTCCTTTCTTGGATCCAGTAAAGCTGCTATAGGCCAAGTGAAATCGAACTATGAACAGGGAAGACCCCCTGTCACGGATTTAGGGGTCTCGGGTAATTTCATGCCCGCTGTTAACTTTCAGACAGGGCAATCTTATCAGCAAACGGGGGGCTTCATGGCAGGGGCACCACATTCATATTATTCATCGAACGAACCCGCTGGTAATAACAGTTATGGATATAAAACTGGCGTGAGGGAGAACGTTGAAACGAACAATTCGAAAACATCGCATTATCCATCGAGTGGGCAAGCAGGCCAACCTAATCGACCATCACAAGCTTATTACGAACAATTATCGCCGGCAACCGCAGACACAGAAAGACGGCAACAAGGCAAAACATTGAACTATAATTACAAAGCGCTGATATCGCAAAGTAAACTTTCTGAGAAAGATTCTGCATATAGGGACAGTTCCAAGCAAGCGCAAAGTATTGCGCACCAAGTTGCGACGAAGCGATAGCCAGTTGTTGAATATATTAAATTCGATAGCGTCACGTTAAATTTGTTCGCTTCTTAAAATGTATTTAGTACTTTTTGAATAAATATTAGATGTCTCATAATACGTCTATTTTTGTGTCTCCACTCTGTCTTTGTTAGCTATTTCCATTTTTAACAAGTCTACAACACTCATTTCACTTTAAAGACATGAATCAAAGGACATGAATGTCAAGACATTATGTTTTTATTCATTTTCTTTGTTTTCACAAGTTCTTATGGTGAATAAAGAGCGTCTTGTAACAAACGTTTGCAGCAGAAAGTCATAACTAGAAGGTGATTTGGTTTTATCCGAAAGGTTTATGAATTAAGAACTGCAAAAGGCGTTTGGAAGAAAAAGTGCATCTGGTTCATTGTTGTTCTCATTTTTAGAGTTGTCTTAAAATGGCTAAAAGTTTTTTAAGCATCAAGGTAGGTTTAAAACACCAATACACCAAAAATGCTTATTGTTATTTCAATATATACTGGTTATTTATAACTTTTATCTGACGTCATGTCTGGTGGTATCTTTCATCGTTTTTACACTTAATCAAGACACCTAACATTGTTTTTGCAATGTTGGGCGGTGTTTGATCAAGGTTAAACCCTTGGCTCAATATGTCACCGTTCTTGTTTGTTGGTTGAAGTGTGAGAGCGTTCGCTTGTCACCACAACAAATGTCAGATCAAAAGATGGCGTGTTTATCGACATAGAATTGAGTCCTGCACAGAACCTAAACTATCTTGAAACCGTAAATCATCGTAAATTTTGTGGATTATTATTTTCCATGAATTAAAAGATTCAGAAATTCTGTATAATTTATCAATCTAAAGACTTTGCATAATAGAACTTTTATACCTTTAAAAGGAAATGAAGTTTCCTATGACTCATTCTAGTTTGGTTTAGTTTCATATTTTAAACTTAACTACCTGCAATTCATAGCTAAAGAACTTCTTCAAAAGCTAAACTGATTAGGTAAACTTACAACGAACCACACCCTGTTTAGAAGCCATATATAATCGAAAACATCATGACATTACCCTCCAAGATAAACTTCTTTCATATTTTTCGTGGGGAACTTTTTCTAATCCAAATAAAAGCCCATGATTCCCCCCCCCCCAGAAATATTGAAAACGATTCGATCTTTGAAAAATGACGTTCTGAGAGCTGATGAAATCTGAAATTCAATTTTCTGCGCTGTTTTTGCAGCTACAAATTTCAATTATTCTGCAAAACACAAACAACGACGATAGAAATAATCACACTAACATGTTTAGACAATAATAAAGTGACAAGTAAAGATATTGTAGGAAGTCACCTCGATAAGCCTCTGGCGAAATTTACGACTTACGATCTATATTTGTTTTGATTACTCGTCATCGTGATCCCTCATGGTCCTTGGAGATAATTGCCATACAGAGGGGGCTTTGGGATTGCACGGCAGGGATGGCGCCAGAGAAGAAACTGAGGGGGGCTTCCCTATTGTATCCTGCCGACAGCGAGTAAAATGATCGGGAAGTCAGGGGGTTGACCCCCAGAAAATTTTTGCCAGCCACGCCCATTTATTTCGGTTAAAAATGTGACCATACCCTTAAAACACATCACACAAGCAAATGTCAAGTCTTAGAATGTAATTAAAAAAACACGAGTTAAACGATCGAAATTTAACATGTCGGAAATTTAGTTTTAAAATTGTCTATATCTGTATCTAAATCCCAGGCACTCATCGACTTATTGCAGCAAAGTCAATGAATTTGGAGGTGCAATTTATCAAAGTGCCGACAGTGCTTAAAATATTCAAAAATGAAGTGCGGACGGAGGGGCTAGCAGGAATAGCGGGGGAGCTCCTGCCCCCCTGAGCCCCTCCGGTGGCGCCTCCCTTGTTGCACGGGTTGGTGGTTTGGTGAAATTCCTCGGGTTTTCCTAAATGAAAAGTGCTGGATTTCTGGTTTCACATATCTGACGAGTTTCACCATTTCCTGAGCTTGGTCTTCGGGAATTTAAATTAAAATCTGCGGATTTTCGGGTTTCAGAGACCATGGGTGTTACCGATCTTCCAAATAACAGCACATTGATGAATGAAGCTCTTGTTCGGTGCAAAGTTTAGATTTAAAGGGCCATAAAAATCAAAAACAAATTGTTCTTTTGAAAGTAAATCAGCCAGCTATGTTTGGTTCGAGAGTGCACTGTGATTTTTTTCTTTCTCTACAAGTAATGAGATCTAAATTGTACAGGCTATACAGCTTCCTTTTTCAGTGTGGTGGCTCTGGGTGTTGGCTTTGCATCTTGGTGGCCTTTAGCAGGGTTGGTGTGCAATACAACCTCCATTTTTTAGTCAATTAATGTCCTGTACTGTTATGAAACTGAATAAACAGCTTATAGAAATTTACCAAGTTTCTTAACCATTTTTAAACAGGGGGTGCTCTCTCCTCGATTAGCCTAGCTACTGAGAGAGCTCCTCCTTAAGAAATTCCACTACATATAATTCCCTTTGATTTGTATCATTTAGTTTTTCATTGTTTTGTTGTATATTATATTATATAAATACAAACTAATCAAAATCGAACATACAAGGTAATGAAACAAAATGATATTTTCTAAATCAACAAGATGCAATTTTCGGGAGTTTCTCCAAATCTTGTCTGCATTTTCAGGTTTCCCAAAGATTTTTCTGGTATCTACCAAAGCTCCACTCCGCATATACATTACAGTACTGGTGTACTGGTGCGGTGAATGGCATCTTAGGGCTACGTTTTCAGTTAAAAACACATTTTGAGCTATCTTAATTAAGTATTACTAGAGGTAGCTGACTTTTTTGCATCTTGGCATGACTATTAGCCCCTCCGCCCTGGTGAGTGGAATTACGGTCAGTTGAACAGCCGCCCATTGGAAGCATGAAACCCTCCCTCTTCAAAAATCCATAAGAGGCTATTCAAAAATATTAATCTATGTGCTAAACATGAACGATCATTATGGATGATAGTGACTTTATGTTTGAGGAAGAAAGTTATGATGTATCAGATCGGGAACTGAATCGTCTCAGGGATTTTCATTCCAAGGTTAGTGTATTTCAAGGTATTGTTTTCCGAAAACTTAATGGGAACAGATTCCTAGAGAGATCCAATTCATAAAGAGTCCAGTCTGCAGAGCATGGCAGAACTCGCCGAGATCTCGCGCGTGCAATGTAAAAATGAGGGGTGTACGGCGTGCACATCTGATTTTCTCGCATGCACCAAGCCGCTTTAGGTAGTATGAAACTTCAGGTGAACCTATATTGAGCCTATACGCATACAATGCGCGCGTGCAAGGCCTAACTTTTGTTGTGCACTTCGATCTGCTGCAAACTTTCTTGTGCGTGCAGTTGCCACGCTCTGCAGACTGGTAAAGAGCACTTAAGCCTAACTCAGAGGCTAGGCCCTAGGGGAGTTTGGCCACAATGCAGAGTATTGCAAGGGCGCACCCAAGAAAATTCTTAAAGGCCTAAGGAAGCGCACTGGGCGCCCCTCAGATTTTGAAGTGTTTATGTTTGTGCAGTGGTGACCCTAGTGCAGTGGCGCTCCTTAGGATTTTTGTACGGTTTTAGCGCACCCGCACCTGAGGTGCGGGATTGTTAGCGCACCCAAGATCTTGGCAAGATCGGCCATACTCTGCAAACTGGGAGTTTGGTACCCCTGCTGCAGCAGTGCCCTTTTCTTGTGTGGGTTTATTAAATTTTATGTCCTGCAAAATTTCTTCAATGGAAACATAAATCTCACTTACATACCTGGCTGGAAAACTTGCATGTGCTCGCAGCTACACTTTCCTTTGATGTTGAGTGTCGCACCGCCCCCTACAATTTATCGCACCTAATTTTGTTACATGAAGTAGTACATTATAGGGGTTACACGCCTTTTTTAAAGCAAACATATTGACTCCTTAGATTTTGTCGCACGTCGCAGTGGAAAAATTGTTGTTGGTCACAACTACGCGTAGGAAAAAACGGCATGTTTTCCAACCCGGCTTACATAGAGGTGACATTGAATCATATAAAGAATGCACTCTCCTGAATGGAAAATCAAATTCTAACCCCTCATTTTCTGTATCTTGCAGCTTTCCTAAAGATGTAAAAGGAAATTCTAAGGATAGCATTTGTCTGACAATTGATGGTGACTGTCATTGACAATGCTGACCCCAAACAACCAACAAATGTATTTAATTGATAAAGAGTGCTTCAGTGTAGCAACTTCTATATTGAAACACGTTCAATAGTTTTTCAATGAAATGTCTTATCACTATGATTTTTATCCAAAATTTTTTACTTTCTAGATTTTGACTTTTTATGTTGAATTATAGATTTAAATGACCATTGGCATTAGTATTATCCTTTCAATTATTAAATTGCCTTTTTATTTGTATGTTATTGAAGGCAGGATACAGAGATGGTATGAGTGATGGACAGGAAAGCATGCTACAGAAGGGTTTTAATGATGGTTTTTCAGTGGCAGCTGGAGAATATAGACAGAGTTCAAAACTTAGAGGATGTGTCAGGTAAACATTCATTTAAATTGGAGGCATCCAGTTTAGCAAATATGAAAACTTTCCTTTGTTTCATTTCACTTTCAATGTTTGTAGATCTTTGGTTAAGCCAGCTCTCGCTTGCAGACTATACCATTAAGGGTTGCTGGACTGTTAACAAAGGCTTGAGTTTTGAAAAACAAATTTAGAAAGCTGCTCCCCCTTCAGAAACCCAATGTGTTACTTGTCAACTTGTTATCAATTTTTGTTTTTGTTTTCAAACTGAAGCCAAAACTAACAAGATTTATCTGCCAAAAATGCTAGTTCAAGTTGGCAGTTTTTTGAAAGGTATGCAGAAATATTTCAAATTTTAGCATGAAAAAAAAAATAAGATTACGCTCCTGGAGGTTTTTCAGATTACATGCAATTTTCATTTTGGTTGGGGAGATAAGAGAAAAAGTATTAAAGCCATATTTAATTGGTATTAACCCTTTTTTTCATTTATTAAATCAGTTGCAATATTTGTTACTGTAGCTGTATGATTTTGAGTTTTAAAGCTGTTAAAGATGTCCTAGATCACTAAAAGATACTCATTTAAGTTTTTGCAAAAATTGATAATTAGCAACTCCTACCTTAAAGATTGATTTGACTAATCAGCCCCTTGGGGCTTAAAAGATTGTTTACCGTATGTGAAGTTTCAGACTCTGAGGAATGTCAAACAAAAGGATACTCTAAATATGCTAATTTGCTCCAATCCTTTTTTTAAGGTGATTAAAGTTTTGCAGTATCAGGCAGTGTTAAACCAAAATCATTCTAGAACCAAATTACTTCTTAATCAACTTAAAAATTTATAAGAAAAGCAGAAATGGGTTATTTTATAATTAGTTTGGTAAAATATCACGCAGGAATATTTCCATTTGAGATTTTATAAAGAGTCTCAATATATGAATTAATCTTGGTGCAAAATATGCAAATATATCCACTTATAATAACAAAAAGATTGAATCTAGATTTTTAATAAAGATTGCATTCTCTTTCAGTGCTTTGAAGATATTCTTCAATAATAAAACAAGTGGCTATGAGAGATTGCTACAAGATTTAGAAAGCTTTTTAAATGAACTTAAAGAAATAGAGGCAAAAGAGCCAGAGATTGATGATACAATGGCTGCAGCAATAGTCAGGCCTAATGGAGACAATTTGATGAAAAATATGAATTTAGAAGCTGTTAATACAGAAGACATTGAAATGCTAGTTGATAAATTTTCACTTGGGGAAAATGATGTTGGCACGCCTTTGGATAATTCAGCACAACAGTCAGATATTAGAAGTCCCGCTTTTGGTACAGAGTCTCATGACATCGGCAATAAAAAAGGTACTTTGAGCAATCACCAATACCAAATAAACAATGGTCATGAAGTACCAAGTTCTGAAAGGACTGATGGAAAACGAGTTAGATTAAAATATTCCTTTAAAATTGAAGGGGAATTAGGTAAGCTAGAAGAGCTGCTAAAAAGTCATGGCATTCCTGATGTTTTCTTTCAGAGACTAAGAACCAGTATTCTCTAAAATTATTAATGTTTTTCGCAATATCTGATGATATATTTGCTAGTAAAATTCCATGAAATCTAACTGTGAACAATATTATGTTTTCACTTTTTCATGCAAGTTTTGAGTTTCGCATTCACGAACTGGTATTCAAATAAAGTGTAGGTGAAACTTCCGCGCGGGTGGTAAGACTTGTAGGTAATATCTATTACTTGTAGGTATTGGTGTCACATGATCGGTAAATTGTTGAAAAAAGACTAAATCCCACAGAACACTTTTCATTTATCAAGACACTCTTCGAAGATCTTCATCTTCCAAGATTTTCCGGAGAAACCAAGATCCTCTTCGATTATGCTCGTAATCTTTAGGTATCGTCGAAACATAAAATATTTCATTCACATTAAACAGTAATTTCAAAACTTTTGAATGTTATGCCGCATGCGTCTGCAAAATGGAGATGGAGCTGCCAGCCTAACGCCCAATGGCCGCCCTGCCCAGCTGGACATGTGGTTAAAACTGCAGATTCCTCTCATAGATATCTGATAACTTAAGCTAGGGAAACAGATTCTAAAAGATCCCTTTCACAACCCAACAACATAATTGCCTCAAGTTTCTCACTTTCCAGTGTTGCCCGTGAGCGGTTTTTTACTTGCTTCAACTTACTGAAAGCTCTCTCGCTGCTAACTTGGGTGAAATTAAGTGTGAGGAGGTATTCATGGGTCAAAAATGGTTGGAGAATGCTAATAATTTAACGAATATTAGTATGAAAATCTGTAACAGCTAACATTAACATTTAGAGGAGCACAGGTTCCAGTGTGGAAACAGCATATTAATACTGAAATGGCCATCCTGTGATTATTAAACATTCGTATAATATTGTCATTATTATCATTTTTACCAAGCACTGCTTCCACGGATCGCACGCATGGTTTCCACGGACTGAATACCATCAAAATAGTCTTGCAGCGTATTACATAGATGCTTGAATTCTGAGATGAAGAACCTAGGTCAGCTTTCAAAGAATCTGCAAAAACACTGACAAATGGTGCAACCCTTTCCAAACTCTTAATTGGTATCTATGGTTTGAACAGCGCTGCAAATCGATTCGAGGAAAAGAAATCGAGCTCTGTCTGCACGCAAGAAACGAACGATATCATCTGAGATTTGGTTTTCCTCAAAGGGCATGCTCTTCCGTCTTGGCCTTCTTGCCACTCTTCTACCATTTCCAGGCACTGAGTCAATCTAGTCCTTCGTCTGCAAACAATTGGGGGCCTGTCGCAAGATGCTGTAAATCCCAAGCAATAAGGAAGCTTTTATCATCGTATCAAAGCGCAGCCATTTCTACAACGACGCATCGGCATTATTCGTTGACCTCGAGTCAAAATGCGATGATGATTTAACGTGATAAAACACTTTAATTAACGTACTCTATGTTTCTGCAAAGGTACCCAAAAACCCCTCGAGTGTCACTTGCTTTGACAACCAGCGTGTCTCTCCTATCTTACGGAGCCTCATGAATGTCTCACTTACACTCATTTTTTAGATAACATGCTCGTCCAAACACTCATGCACTTCTAGATATTAGAACAGAATGGGCTGTGATTTGAAAGAGTCCAACAGGGCTTTTCACACGTATGATAGTATCCACGAAGTCAATCGCTGTAAGGCTGGGTGAATGAGCGTAACAGCAAATATAGACAGTGTTTGGGGAGACATATTTAATGTATTTCTGGATGACTTTGTGTTACCCCTCACATTCGCTGCTCCATCAAATTATTCACCAACAACGTTCTTATTTTTCCGATGATGGGACTGAATAGCTGACTCTGGTAATTTGAACAGCTCTTCTCTTTTGATCCTTTATTGTTTATGCTTCAATGAGTCTCTCTTGGATCTCTTCCTTCTGAACTTATCTGGCAACTATAGTTAATAGCAGATGGCTGATATGTCTGTGCTACCATCCATTTGCAACGAAAATTTCCGACTCCCAATCTCATATGCCATTTTTGTGATTAATTGCATTAAAATATTACTGAAAATCATAGTTAATGTTCTTTTGAAAAGTATAATGGCAAGGTTGTTACTTTCTTTCGTCTTTCCCAAGTGAAGAATAAAGAGACTGTCAAAGTCTTCAAGTAAAGAAATCATCTTTAAAAAGTTTCAATGATTCACTGTCCAATCCTCCAATGTGTGAAGAGATTCGTTACTATGTGCTTTGAAGGCGATTTTCTGCTCTCCAATGATTTTCTTCATGACAACCAAAATGCATTTTAAAACCTTTGTGTTACCGGTTACCTCACGTTGCCTTTGGTACGTTGCCTCAGCCTCTCTTTCCGCTTCAGCATGGGCAAGAGCGTTAACTGCTCCATTTTGAGATTTTGAGGCTTCATGATCAGCCAGCCTCTCATACATGTGGGAATGTTCTGTGAAACCACTTGTGAACGCTGTTTCATTGGATGCAAGGGTGGCACATGACACACATGACGATTAATCCTCTTAATTTGTTCTTCCTCAGCATTTCTGTGCCCCAGTTTCTGGTGTAATATTTTTTTTTTCCGTAAGCATACCATTGCAGCAACCAGATCATCTAGGTACTTCTTTCTCTGTTTTCCTCTGGATCTTGAACCATCTATTTTTCCTTCCAAAACCATATTCTCCAAACTACTTGCTCTTACTATATGTTCAAGTAATGTTCAAAATGTACTCGCATTTAACTTTCCTCACTCCAAGATTACGATAGGAAAAATGGGGGCACATCACATTACAGGCGTACGTGCTGTGGATTTGACCTACGCTAGAAAATTTAATTTTTTTCGTAGGGTATATTTTAAATGCTATTCCAATGCAATAGCAAAAAACCGGAAGTGTCGATAGAAGGTATCTTACATAGGTTGAAAATAGTAGGGTTAAAATTTTGAATCTTCGACTTACATATGCAGATAATTGATATTGCTTCGCTTCACTTTTACTGATGCTTTTCACTTTTATCATTAGCTGCCTGGTAAAAATGGTGTCAAGGTATGCGGTTCTAAACTCATTTCTGCACATATTCTAAGTTCATGTAGCCGTATTAGATCCAACCCCGTCAATAGCGCATTTCATAATCTGGATTACATGTCCAAGAATATTTACTTACATATGCTTAGGATGCGCAACGGTATGCATTTCATTTCCCTTCATTTTATTTTCATTCAATCTATTTAAAAAATTACTAATTCAAAACAACTATTTACAAAAAATTAACAATACATAAAAATTAGCGGCATATTTTACAGGTGCATTTATCCCTAGCACAGTCTTTTATCCTTATTTTGAAAGCCAAAAGTGTTGACTCATTTTTCTCGCTATCATCTAGGGTGTTCCGGAGTAGACTCTCTCTAAATGACTTTGATTTTTGCCCATAGCCCTGTTTCTTTATTTGTGGGAGTGTGCAGAGATTTTGCATTCTTAAATTATAAGTTACATGCTTCTTTTCATGAAATTCCCATGTAAGCGGTGGGTTAAGATGATTCATGGACTTATAGATTTCTGTCATCAGTTTCTGCAAATTTCTAACATGTAAACTAAAACCACCATTTAGAATGAGCAATGCTTCCAAGATTCATATACATTGTAGAGGGTTCAAATAACACGTTTGTCTATACGTTCAATTTCTTTGTATGCACCTTTGTTGCAGAATAGCCAGATGCATAAAAATTTGATACCACGAGATTTTTCGAATATTTCCCTCTTTACCATTAAAGGGTTTTATATCAGAGGATGCGTGAAGGAGTCATTGTAGATGCTGGGGAAATTTAATCATGATAATGCGAAACCGGATTATAAGACACTTTATACCTTTTGCTTAAAAACTTTTGGGGTTTATTTCTATTATTGTTATTATTTTGACATTTCAATCTGGCTGTGGCGGGAAAATAATGTTATCAGAATACGTGCCTTTTTTGAACGCCAAACTTGTAAACTTACTGCCTTGATCGAAAAGCACATGTTACTGACGAATCCTTAGGATGCCTTCAAATGTAAGTAATATTGTGAAATGAATAAAAAAGCTTAGTGATTTTTGTGACCACGCCTTTACTTCAAGCCACACCCAGAAAAGCAAAACTAAGTTCTTCATGGCCGGTGAACAATTCTAAGCCAGCCCGCCAATGTATGTTAAAAACTTTTAAGAAACAATTCCTAGCAATTTGGGGTCTATTTCTATTATTGTTATTATTATCATCCTTCGAGATTCAAACTTAAACAAACACCATCGAAAATACATTTTACGATAAAGCACAAATATAGCGATCAGATGCACATACTAAAATTTTGCTGCAGAAACAAAGAACAAGTCTGAACTGCCAAACTTTAGAACGGTTTTGTTTCGTTTTCTAACATGTTGTAACGATGAGTAGTCGGATGTAAACTACCTTACTTTAGCGAGGTTTACACTTGCATTGTAATCAACATTGATGATATGAAGTTTCAAAAAGAATTTTAATCATTATTTTTACAGATCGTTATTTTCAACGTGAAAGTTTTTTTTCATCGACGCAGCACAACATCAAAAATACAATTCGAAGCAGCAAAACACTTTTGAAAAACTAATTATATCGTAAGGTTTATGCGGTTGTCTGTGATGTACAATTTATCGAATTTAACTATGAAATTATCAATTCAAGTCTGTTATAGATGGATTTTAGGTTTTGTTTTGAACAACTTGATACGTGACAAAACGCACGTGGTACCCTCGATAAAAAACTTCCCCGAAAATTTTCGTTGCATAGCAAAAGGTTTTAATCGTAGCCTCCAGCTCGTAAAACAGCATTCTCGGTTTGAAGAGATTTCAATGAAGTCATGTCCTTTAGCATGCATTTATCTAGTACGGAGCCAGTATTTTTGATCAATTAAAATAGCCCTTTTATGTGGGGCACTATTTCCTGAGTAATGTGATCAATATTTTGGCTAGAAACCAAGAATGACTGCAACATAATTTCACTTTTGGCATTAGCATCAAGCACCAACAATATGGTTTAATCTTTCTAACGGCGTCTGGCCCCATATCCTTGGAAACTTCTGGATACTATTGTATACGTCCTAAACAAGTTTGATTATTAACACTAATGACTTCCAAACAACACAGCCGTACTCATGAGAATGAATTTTACCTCTTTATAATTAAACTCATTACTGCTCTAAATTGGGATTAGTGGCAGATTTTTATTTATAAGAAATCGCGGCTTTGCTAAAGAAGAGCTTATAAATGTTTGTTTACAAGCAGCGGATACTCAGATTCTTGAGCACATCGTAACAAACGTCCGAGTTGTTCAAGGTTTCCATTATTGCTGTGGTGATGCCTGCATTTGCAATGAAAATATACTATTTCTCTCTTGGTTTCTTGGCTGTTTAATCTTGGAATCCTACTTTATCAACGTTACAGTCAATTTACCTGTGCAGCGTTTTAAAGAACGTAATAAAGTGACATTACCATACTTAACCAGAGTATCCATTAAAGACCACCGTACAATACTTGCATTCTGTCTTCCTGCGACCGAAGGCCACACGCTTCAAGTGTAAGGTAAACTTAATGAAATCAATTTAGAGTTAAAAAGATTGTTCAAATTTTTTCCAAGTTCATTGTTTGCTTATGCTTTTTCTTTTCAATTTAAACAGTGGAACTTTTCGCTTAATAGTATTTGATTAAGGAACGGAAGGAGAAACTTTCCATAGTGGCATTTTGTGGGTAGCCTCTTTGCTCAATCTATGAGTACAGCACCCATCTCCGGCAGCCAGTTAGCAGAGAATAACCAAGAAGTATTCAGCATGCAATTTTTGCGCCTCGATTTGAACACCTTGGACGTTAGTGAAAAGTTCAGAAGTTCGAACTATAAAGGTTTGAAGTATGGAGGTTTCATTACCGAGGAGTCGCTTATATGCTTAGCTTTGGAAAAATGATTGCAGTTCAGCCCTAGCAAGACTATCACAGCTTTATCTGCCCGTTATTTCAAAGGGGCTCTTCAATATATTTGTTTTATTTCGTAGGCATTGGAGATGATTCAATTTCATGATCAAAAAATTACCCCATCAAATTTATGAGGGACAAATAAAATTTCTCCGCACCTTTTTAACTTTGATCGATAACAGTTGGGAATAGACGCTACTGCATTCGAAGGGTAAATCAAACTGACAAGAAATGGCGTTGGATTGCAATTCATTCTGGCCACATGAACTACATCACTGGACACATCTCACTATAATTATATCAATTATTGCAGTTTTAACGGTGACTATAAACCTATTGTTGATACATTCCCTTTTCAAAACCAAGCAGACGCGCACAAACACGTTTCGATTTCTCATTGCGATGAACATATCTGATTTACTTCAGGGTGCTCTTGTAATGCCTGCTACAGCAATAACAATAACAATAAGAGATAGTCACAAGAATTGTCATCTGGATCAAGCTACACAATTCGGTTTCTATCTTTTCGGTTACTTCTCCTACCTCATGCTTATGGCCATCGCAATTGGTCGTCTGTACCAACTACGCAGACTCCGCCAGTTTCCAAAAGTTTTAACAGGAAAACAGTTAACTGTTCTTCTTGGCGCATGTTTCACTGTAACTGTTATATGGGCCTATTTTGGTGTGGCGTATATATCATTTAAATACCAAATGGCCTTAATGGTCGCCAATATCTGCCTTATTTCGTCAGTTTCAGTATCGTATACGAGGCTCATCCGAAAAGTTAGAGTTCACAACCTTATTGTAACAAAAAGTCTGGCCAATGCAAACTTCCAGGGCCACGTTCAAGCAAGGGTGGATACCAATGCTTCCAGAGTGGTCTGGGTTCTACTTGCAGCACTTATTGTCACTTATGTTCCATTCAACGTCACTACACCATGGCTGACATACGTCAAATATGAGAAGAAACAAGTACCAAACAATGCATTGAGCCTTGCAACAATGTGGGCATATGTATTGATTTTTGCATATGCGTTCTTGAATGCAGTGATTTTCATGAAAAGCAATGGGAAAATCAGGCGCTTCATTTGGAGAGGGTTGGAAAAGTTCTTTAGGAATAGAGAAACAGGTGTTTATGTAACTGGACCGAATACACAAACTGATGGGAAGTGAGATTGGAGCTCGGAAATGCACAGGAACAGATTCTGATCTTGATTTTTTTTCTTTTTTTGGGGGGGGGGGGGAAGGGCTGTCAACATGTAATCGATGACTCATCTAATGAAGGATAGATTCATTTGAGATGTACTATGTCATTCATTAAAAATGCGAATTATTTTCTGAAATTTTGCCAACTTTTGTAAAAACCTTGATCAATTTAGCCAATTTTATTCAATGAAACTCTCTTTTGATATAGCAAAATAATCGGCACATAATTGAGGGGGGGGGAAGAAGACATCCTTCTACTAAATCCATCCGCGTATGCACCTCAAACCCCTCAAATTAAGTGAAAATTAGTTGATAATCTTTTACCTTTTTCAAGCCATTTGTAATACGTAAATGATAGCATTGTGGATCATATGTGTGCGGTGTTTTTAGGTTGGACCACCAAGTTTGTGCAGTTTTTTCGGGGCAATGTAACTAAAAGCCCTCTGAGGTTGGTAAATAAGTACTCAGGAGCGATCCAAGGGCATAAGCCTCAGCCAAAAGTGTTGCTGGCAGCAAAGAGTACCGTCTTTACTCTGTTGAAAAAGGGTGACTGTGCATACCAAAACAAAATTGTTTGCTGTGAAAGGGCATCTTTATATTTTGTTGTAAAAGGACATTTGGAAATGTGATGAAAGTTGAAGTTTGCCTTAAAGATTTTTGTAAGCATTAACACACTTTAATACGCTTAACTTGTCCATACTCCATTTAATTTTACATTAGACTCCTTTCATATACATAAAAATCATATCATTGGCAAACAGTGGCGTAACGCACGTTGTGCACCTTTAAACGCAAAACTAAGGGCCCCAAAACAATTAGGCCCCTAGGGGGCCCCCAAGAAATATTGCTTAAAATTGCATATGAAAAATTTATGCAGGTAAGGGTATGTGTGGGCTTAGCCTGTAAACGTGATTCGAAAAAATAGGGGCCCTAAACCCCTACTTTGACTAAGGGCCCCACACTGCTCCGTTACCGCACTGTTGGCAAATGAAATTTTTTATTTAGTGAGACGTTGGGAGAGCGTTATTTCGAATCCACAGCCTAGTTCGATTTTTCAGTAGAAAATTGTTGGGCATTTGATCGTCTACACGTTTTTTTTATACGAACACTTGGTTCCAGTTTCAGCCTGCCGATTCTTATTTTTCCGTATGTTTTCAGCCAAGATTTTTCTTGTTCTGTTTCTTATTTTCGTTTTCGAATTTCCTGAGCATTAAGCCCCTGTTCACGTTTAATATCGTATGCTGCACGACGTAGTTTGTTATTTTCGCTTGTTGATGATATTTTATTTCTTGAGTTTTTTTAATCTCAGTCTGCTTTTTTTCTAAATTTGTTCTTATTTTTTGGCCTAATCTCAGCTTGGTGTTTCTTGCAAATGTTGTTCTTATAAAAAAAAACGTGTATACGTTAGCAACCTTTTGGCAGCAATTTTTTTGTCTGCAGTCTCAAAATGAATTTCTAGAACGACATGCAAAAAGGCTATTCCTGATTTTATTTCAACAGCAAAGTTTGACATCTTGACAGTAGTGGAGCCACGGAGCGAATGTTGGGTGAAGATCCTTCATTCTTTCAAAGGTTTGTTGCTGAAATTCACACAAAAATAACCCATCTCTGGAGGGGTACGCCACATCTAGCATATTTGTCATGTAATTTAACAATCTAATGAACGTTTCCCACGTAAAACCTACTCTGCGATGATCAAGAGATAGCCGGCGCTTATAACTGCTGATCAATGATGGAACGATTGAAGATAGAGAGAGAGAGAAGTTTCTTCCCTCCTTCATTCTTGATTTCTGCCACTGAAGTGACATGATAATTGCATAAAATTTCACTTCACGTGGGAGAGCAAGTGACTTAAAATCGGGGTGTCTTCTCATGCAGCAGGAGGAGATTGTACTGTAGAGTTGCATTGGAAAATCAACTTGAATTGCATTCTAACATTAAGGAAAAATTCCCTCCTTTTGCCGCCTTACTCATAATTTTTATTTAGGCCTTATCTTTCTTACTCGGCATTCATCATGTTTCCCTCAGAACAATCTAGTCTTTTCCTTCACACTTAACAATGAGTAAGCAACCTGATCCTATAAATATATATAGATATATAGTAAGCAAACTGATCCTATAAATATATATATATATATATATATATATATATATATATATATATATATATATATATATATATATATATATATATATATATATACTGCAGAAACTGGTCAGAGATAGAGAGATTATTGGAGATAACGAGAAGAGATTTAAAAGTCAAAACGAATTACTTCTTCTGCGTTATCCTGACGGTGCTCTACGATATGTGCGGTACACGAGCTAAACCAGATTTGAAAGATTTTGAATACTCATTTCGATTTAATTTAATAGTTCAGTATATCAACGAAACCTCAGCCTTTAGCTATTAAAGTATGCGTTGCTTTTGCGGTTTTAAGCAATAAAACTATTCAACTCAGCCATTTTCCAAAGCATCGAAAACACTTTATGCCAAAAACAAAGTTAAATGTGAACTTTTTTTACGTTGAACTATCAACTTTGTTTTTGCATAGTATATGGAGTAGGACTAAAGTACTATGGTCTTTAAGGGGCCGAGTTTTAGTGAAATGCATTCACATACATTGGCGGGCTGGCTTAGAATTGTTCACCGGCCATGAAGAACTTAGTTCTGCTTTTCTGGATGTGGCTTGAAGTAAGGGCGTGGTCACAATAATCACTAAGCTTCTTTATTTATTTCACAATATTTCTTATATTTGAAGGCATCCTAAGGATTCGTCAGTAAAATGTGCTTTTCGATCAAGGCAGCAAGTTTACAAGTTTGGCCTTCAAAAAAAGGCACGTATTCTGACAACATTATTTTCCCGCCACAGCCAGATTGAAATGTCAAAACGAGGTTACACATACAAATGGGAACAAATCATATCCAAGATGGCGCGAACGTTGGCCAATAGTTTCTTATGATTTGCGGAACAAATATAGGTTCCACCGCGGGCTTAATCAGATGGAATGGTTTTATCATTTAAGAATATTGAAGGATTTATTTATTCTTTAAATTTTGAGTTGATTATGATACCTCTATTATAAAGAATGCTCACTTAATTATGCCCTAGCCGCCCAGGCCTTTTGGATGTTTTTAAGAGGTCGGGTTGAAGTTGGTAAAATGGGGCGGAAAGTTTAGAGGAGATGTGTGATCAAAATAATGCGATCGATAAAGCTTCACCTGATGAAGAATGTTCTGTTGATTTCATCAACGACAATGATGACCCTAACTTTGGGGCGAGCATCTTTGAGGCCGTCGAAGGAACAAGAACCCCAGAGAAACATGAGGCCTTTATCGACGGTCGTTGGGACCAACTATCTCCAATTAAAAACAGTTCCCAAGTATTGCAGGAAACGGATGCAAAAATATCAGTTGCAAGCACTCCATTTGAAGGCAATGCAAGGCCTCAAAAATTAAAAAGGAGCGTGAAGCGAAGACGCAGGTCGAGATTTTCTGAGCTGAAACCAAAGCAAAAGAGAAAATTTGATCTAAAAACTACAGAAAAGAAAGCTGTTGAACCAGAATCAAAAATGGAAGAACCCAAAATGGAATGCTCTATTACTGGTGAAAGCATAGATGAGATTTTATCAGCTGAGAGAACAATAATTCCAAATTCGTTGCCCAGTTCTCCCATTGATGGAAATTCAATTTCCATGAATAAATCTGAATCAATGTTTATACAAATCACAGACAGTCTCCAAATATCTACAGAAATGCATTCAAAGTTAACAACAACATTTGATGATATCATCATGTCAGATGACATCAATCTGTCTGCAGACATTGTTTGTAATAAGGAGGAGAAAGCTAAAAATGACAAGGAAATTGATCCAAATTATTTCTATGGGCTACCAGCAAAGTCAAAAGAGGTTTTGAAAGAACACAGGGGCATCACAAATTTATATGGTTAGTTTTTCTTCCATGCACTTGGATTTTAACTTGCTTTTTGTTTGTTTGTTTGTTTGTTTGTTTGCTTGTTTTTTTTTTATAACTGAACCTTGAGTTTTGGCAGCTATCAAGCTGTTGCTGGCCTCAGGATATCTCCTAACTACCTATTTGTTGACCTCAAGGGTTTAGAAGCTGGGTTAGCTAAACAACTATGTAGTGGAGAAAGGTTTTTTTATACCACAAATAAAAACAACACAAAATTACCTACATATAAGTATTCTGTGTCTGCCGTGGCAGGAAAAGACATGATGTCATCAAGCTCCAACTACAACACCACTTACAATAATATTAAAGTACAAATACAGATAATCTCAAACTGTGCTGAGCCCCTGTGCCCATAGATTTTAGATGTGTGTCCAATTAATATAAGAGAAGTTTACACGAAACTCATTCCCTTGCAGAATTTTACATTTATGGAATAAACAGTTGTGTCCTCTTAGTATACAGCCATTGTTTTGTAAAGATAAGGAATCAAAAGTCATGATAAAAGGCTTGTGTAAATGTCAGTAGATAAAGATTACCTCTTTTTAACATCATGATAGTTATTTTTTGTATCTTATAGACGTAACTCAATGTTTAAAAAGCTGAATTGCATTTATAAACAGAAAAATTTGCTAGAAACTCAAATTCAAATTTATGTTCAGTTATTATCATCATAATTCCACCCCATATAATTCATTGCATATTATAAGCAACCATATACCATCTCAAACCTATTTTCACTCTTCTAGATTGGCAGCATGACTGTCTTAATTTACCAGCTCTGCAGGAAAGAAAAAACTTGATATATTCACTTCCAACTAGTGGAGGTAAAACATTGGTTGCAGAAATTTTGATCATGAAGGAACTGCTAATTAATGAAAAGAATGCTGTATTAGTGCTGCCCTATGTTTCAATTGTACAAGAAAAGGTAACAAACTAGGCATTTACTTTGTTTTTCTAGGTTCTTGACTTGGTATTAATAGCAAGAACTAGACAAACATCTGAGCTTAAACATATTTCCTACCAGTTTGAGGGGATTTAGATAAAAGTAAAATTCTACTTTGCCTTTGAGAGGATTTGGGTAGAAGAAATCAAATTTCAATAGCAAAATAAGCAAAGAATGGGGGTTAAGATTATTGTGCAGAATGTTGCAGAAAAATAAACCTGTCAACTAGCTGCCTAATCGTCAATTTTTTGCACTGTGAAAAATCTAAACAATGAATTTTTTTCACAAAGGTTTAAAAACAATTGAGAAATGCTTTTGCTATATGAGTCTTGATTTATAGAATGATTTTATGATCATCAGTAAGCTTTCCATACTAGCTTCTAAAATATCATACTGATAAGCAGCTAATCTTAGCTCTCAACTACGTTGCATGGCAATACTTTACCAATATTTTGTTAATGTTTAAATCATTTTATTATCAATTTTACATTACAAAGAGTTTGTCAGTTATGCCACTGGTCAACAGTTAAGCAAACCTATCTAAATATAACTTGTATCAGTGGCTTTAACTCAGATTTGTATTCACCTTAACAGAAAAGCATAGCAAATGAAAAATGAAAAATGAAATGAATATGAAATGAATATGAAATGAAATGAAAAGCAAACAATTTTATCTCAGCAGAATTGTAAACTTACTTTGTGATTCTTACTTAAGTGCAAGGGGGAAGAGCAAAAGCCAAGCATAAGGGATAAAGCTTGCTCAAGATGTGGTTAATACTACATGAAGTTATACAACATAATAATAATAATAATGATAATAATGATAATTGTTATATAGCGCCAAAATCTATTTGAAATATATTCTTTAGCACTGTCCAATATCAGAGTTGAAAAAATTTCCATATTTACACGTAAAAAGGTTCCAAAAAATTGATTACAGTTCAAAGAATGTTTTTAATCTAGATTTGAAAGTATCAATGCTCTGTGAGTTATGAATGGTATAAGGTAGGCGATTCCACACTGTAGCAGCAGCAACTGGAAATGCTCTCTCTCTGCATGTTTTATATTTTGTTCTTGGAATGCTCAACTTTAAAAAGTCATTGGACCTGCGGAAATATCTTTCTTGTGCTTGCATAGAACATATCTTAAGTTACAAAAATTGAAATCTGCAATAAACGTATTTGTCATTGTAGGTTCGAGGAATGTCTCCCTTTGCTGTTGAACTAGGCTTCCATGTTGAAGAGTATGCTGGAAGTAAAGGCTCCTTTCCACCAAAGAAAAGAAGAAAGAAGAAGTCGCTGTACATTGCAACCATTGAAAAGGTACCAATTTTCAGTTTCCCTTGGTTAGTAAGATCTGAATACACATTATGTTATACATGTTATGATAGGGTTTTATTTGTGCTCTGTTGTTCATTTCGCAACTGAAGATGATGATTTGTTCTATAAGTGGAACGGTGAATGAATGATTCAATGAATGAATGAATGAATGACTGAATGAATGAATGAATGAATGAATGAATGAATGAATGAGTGAATGAATGAATGAATGAATGAATGAATGAATGAATGAATGTTTAATATATTTAATTACTCTCTAGAAATGGCATGTCTTGGCAACAGTTGTACCTGTAGCTTGGAAAGCAGCTTTGGCAGTTTAGATAGTATTTATGACGCTGCCCTAACACAAGAGCTGTTGCAACATTCAATTTCTAGAAAGTTATTGAACCAAGGATAATACAGCATTTTTTTGACACGGTGGAACCCATTTATTTCTGACATGCTTGAAGAGACTCGCCAAGAATGTGTAATTCCATTCAGTATTAAACTTCCCATCTATTTCCTCAATGTCTGACTTTTCTAACCAATGATGTCCATATTTTAGGCAGATGCTATCATCAACAATCTTATCGAAAATGATAGAATGGAAGAGCTAGGATTAATAGTTGTTGATGAGGTAATCTTTTTATTCAGCCTGCATATTGATGCACTGAAGAAAATGCAACTAAATGTGTGCAATGTTTAGGCATTTTAATGCTGCAAAATCTCAGCTGTGGCATGTAACATGTTAGATTTCTTCTGACTTTGTTGTAATTAAACTTTTTGTACATGCGTGTGAATCTTTGTATACCAACACAGAAATATCCTGTTTTTAGTAGTAGAAATTACCAAGGAGAAGGAGCAGATAACATTGCTCTCTGTCATAATGAAAGTGGAAAGATTTCTTGCTATCTGTTTAGAAACTGATGTTTTTCTTTGTAGCTTCATATGATTGGAGAAGGTGGTGGTCGTGGTGCAAGGCTTGAAGTTTGCCTGACAAAAGTTTTGTGCTGCAAAGGTTTGTTTTTTAAAAATGGTAGAAAACAGTAAAAATAAAATGGAAAAAAAACTTGACCAGCAGATTTGATTCAGATGTTTCTTTTCCAGTACACATTTATAAAATCTAGTCAGTTATAATAAAACCAAGCCCTATTTTCTTTACAATGACTTCAAACCTTGGGGGACTTGGCATGATAGAGCCCCAACTTTTTATCCAGCATTTATTCGAAACACCATTTGCATCTGCTAAAATTACGTCTTAATCAGGCAAAAATGATCTCATAAATATTTTCATAAAAGGAATATTTTATATTAGTTCTGAAAGGCAACATATCTTGTTCTGCTCTGGTAAATTTTTTGTAACAACATCCCTTCCCCCTCCACTTTTCTGTTCTCATTTGTGGCCCTGTTTACTATAATGATTAGTTATTTAACCCATAAAGAACAACAGATAAAGGGCTTTAGTCACTTATTGTTAACCTCCTTCATACCTTCTTAAGTATCAAAATGCCAATAAATTTGCAGACATGTTTCATTGTGGAATTATGGTAGAATTTCTGGTATTATTTGTTGAAATACAGATATAAACTAAATTTGGTTGGGAGTGACACTGACGTGTACAGGAATGTCTGAAAATCTTTGAACCAAAGAACTATTTGTCTTATTATATCTAAATTTCGATTGACTTTATCCATTACACCAAATGGAATGGTTTTTGACTGGTTTTCACAATCTCTTGATATGTGTCTGTAGCTTCTTAATTTTATTTCATATCTATTTTTCAGCTGAAATTCAAATAATTGGCATGAGTGCAACTCTTGGAAACTTGTGTGACCTGCAAGAGTTTCTTCATGCTGAAATTTACTGCAACGATTTTAGACCTGTAAGCTTTTTGGATCATCGATTTACTACGTGGGATTTTCAACTATGGATCAGACCAGTGACATTGCTACTGTGATTTGTCTCGTTAAATATGAATGGTCGTTTTACTGTCCAAATACCGAAGCATCTAATGCAAAATATTATATTTTTATATATAGAGGACAAACTCTGCAAAACAGCAAATAAAAAAAGGCAAATGGAAAAAATTAAATTACCACTCGAATTTTTTCACCACTGCATTTACATTTTACCTTGATAAAGTCCTCTCCGCTCAAATGTGCCGTCCTATAGATGACTGATTGTCGGCAAATGTCACTTCTGTTTGTCATTGGCAGCTCCGAAGTTGCTTACTTGCTTCATTTTGGCATCCATCAAAATGACCAAACAGATTAATTGCTTGATTACTGTGTTGATTGCTTGAATCTTACTAACCTGTACGTGCTCTGTTATAGTTATCTATAGCTTTTGGTAATATTGCGGCTCCTTCTCTCCTTCATAAATATTTTATGCTTCTTTTCAGGTCGAATTAACCGAATACATTAAACTAGGTGACACTGTCTTTCAAGTTGATCAGCAGAAGCTGAGAAATGGCGACGTTGATGCATTAAAACCCGTCAGAAAAATTTGTCACCCGCAGGTAATGCCTAACTTGTTATGGTCCTTGTTCAGTCTTAAATCCATTCCTACTTCTTGCATTTAGAGAGTAAGTGGTTGTCTATGTCACACACCCCTTAACCCTTTCACCCCTGGACGGGCCATATGGCCCAATGACAAACACCGGAAAAGATGATTTTTCAGGGGGTTAAGTACAAAATATTATAAATGTTCTGATGGCAGTTTACTATAATAGTTTACGCTTTCACCTACGTTATTTGTCTATGCTACCCCCTGAAACGCGTAGAATTATATAGGTTTTAACAGTTAACTGGAAATAAATCCGGGTGCGAAAGGGTGAATGCGGCACGTGTCAGTCACGACATAGCATGACCACGGGTGGAGCTTAAAACATATTTTATCAATTGGATCAAATAAAAAACATCAAAAAGATATCTGTAGATGAGAAAAGCGTTCATGTGTCAAAGGACCCTTTGGGTATAGGCTTGCCATTGATAGAGCTTTATAATTATTGAGTGTATTAATTACTTATGAAATCAAATAGGCACGAGATAAATGAATGTATGAATAAATTAACGGATTAAAAATGATAACGTGAATGAGCGGATGAATGAATGAATGGATGAATGAATGAATGAGTGAATGAATGAATGAATGAATGAATGAATGAATGAATGAATGAGTGAATGAATGAATGAATTAATGAATGGATGAATGAATGAATGAATGAATGAATGAATGAATGAATGAATGAATGAATGAATACACGAACGAATGAACGAATGAAGGAACGGACCAACGAACGAACGAACCAACGAATGAACGAATTATCAAATGAATGAAAAACTCAAGCAATGACGAATCATGTATAAAGATACATATCCATATTTTCTTTAACAGGTACCAAACTCAACAGCAAAAAGTGTAGACCCAGACCACTTAACAGCATTGGCATTGGAAGTCATCCCAAAGAACTCATGTCTTTTGTTCTGTGCTACGAAAAAGAATTGCGAGAATGTAGCTATGTTGCTGACAAAATGTTGTCCAAGGTAAGCAGCCCAAATGATGTTTAATATGACTTGTCAAAGCCATTTTTGTAAATCCCATGGCAATAAAATAATCAACGCCAGTCCTATTTCTTGTTTGTAAATTAGTCAATTACAGTGGTAGACTATTGGACTATGGCTTACTTTTCAAGAGCAATGCTATCATGTATTTCAACCATGGAATGCGTTAGAATAAGATTAAATAGCGAGCTTACCTTCTACTTGAAGAGGTTGATATTTTTTTAATAGTATGAAAATGAACATACACATCACTTTAATATGCAGCTCATTGAAAGACGTGAAGCAAGATGAGAGACAAAAACTTTTGAAGGCAATACGAGACAATGTAAACAATATTTGTAATGTTCTTCGTAAGACGATACCGTTTGGCATTGCATATCATCATAGTGGCTTGACAATGGATGAGCGAAAACTGATCGAGGATGCCTACAGCTCGGGAGTACTCTGCCTTCTTTGTTGCACTTCTACACTCGCTGCAGGCGTTAACCTCCCAGCCAAGAGGTAAGGAGCCTCGCATGATTTGGAAATATATTCTTTTGATAGTTTCTGATTGATTGATTGATTGATTGATTGATTGATTGATTGATTGATTGGTTGATTGATTGATTGATTGATTGATTCAATCTTTTATAATCTTTCATTCTTTTATATCTTTGATATTCTCTCCAAGAAGCATTTTCTTTATGAATTCGTCAATTACAACTAAGAAACTAAAACCCATTAGCACAATTCAAGGTTGATTATAGTTAACGTTAAATTTGAAAATCACGTGTGGCTTTTTGCTTCAAAGCCTAGAATTCTTGATCTATTAATCCGTTAATTTTTTTTTGGAGATCTAATTTTCCTTTGCACTTCATTCTTACATGTAGTGTGTAAACTGATTTTCACTGAAAATTTCAGGGTAATACTACGTGCTCCATATGTTGGTACCAGTTTCCTCACTAAAAGTCGGTACAACCAGATGATTGGTAGGGCAGGACGTGCTGGCATCGACAGTAGTGGTGAGAGTATAATGGTGATTCAAACTAAAGACAAATCTAAGGTAAGTTTTGTATTATTGTGTGTCTCGACGCATGAAGTTGATTGCAAACATTACCATGACACACCCAAGCCATGCTCATATTCTATTGTCTTCTAAGGAAGGTTTGCCCCCCGGTGTAATTTTGTGCTTATTAAGCAGATATTGATTTGCCATATCAGTGGCGTAACGCTAGTGTGCACCTTTAAGCGCAAAACTAAGGGCCCCCACACAATAAGGCCTCTAGGGGGCCCCCAAGAAATTTTGTGAAATTTTTTGTGGATATAAGCATTTCCTTATTATTGTTATGTTGATGTAAAACATTTATCCAGCCGAGGGTAATTTCGGGCTTAGCCTGTAAACTCGATTTGCAAAATAATGGGGACCCCAAATCCCTACTTTGACTTAGGGCCCCACACTGCTCCGTTACGCTACTGGCCATGATGTACTTCTAATCAAAAAATGTTGGTCTGGCTACGATGGAAGCAATTAAGTGACAAACACTGGCCTTGTAAACATGTAAGTGCCGATGAGGTGATATCTATCTTCACGTGAAAAAACAAATACTGGGACGTTATTCTACGTTTACTGAAGCACCCAATATCGGTCTTGAAATCGTACTACACACGAACATTGATCTTGCTCAGGTGCAAGCAATTAAGCAAACAATCATGGGTCTCACGAACCTACCAGTAGTTTTAAACAAATACAGGTCTTGCTTTGATGCACATACAAAGGCACAAAATATGAATGGTACCATGTAGATCATACGTATTTTGATCTTGCTTTGCATTAATGCAAGCAATTATAAAAGAAAAAAGGTTGCTCTATTATGACGCAAGTACAGATTGAAGCAAATGGTCATCTGCCACTACAGCTGAGTATTTAAAAGAAAAAATACACACTTGCAAGTTTTTATAAAGGCAGCTATTGGCCCAGCCAAGGGGTGTTATTTAACAACAAATCATCTCATCCTGTTGGTAAAACAATCTTGGCCTTCCTTTGATCGAAGCAGCAGCAAATAGAAAAGTTGCTTGACCTAGATTTGACGTAAGCACGTATAACCACGACCTTTGCCTTGCTATGAAGCCCTTTCGTGGATAAACAAGAATTCAGCAGTAAGCACAGATAACAAAAAGGTCGAATCTAGCCAACATGAAAGTACGGTTAAAAAGCGGGTAATGGTCTTGCTATAATGCAAATGTTTGTTCAATAACTGAGGGTAGTGCTCATTCTACACTATTCGGACTATACACGAATATGCAGTAAAACTTAACTAACTTTGCTTCTTTGTGCTCGATTCACCATTTATCATTTATTATAAAAGAGCCTTCAATATGGTCTAAATTGCCCATTTACTTCTATCTGGTATTGAAGAACAATCAGAATTCTCAGACTGAGGCACCCAGCTCAAATTTCATAGGGTGCATTCAGGCAAGGCAAATCTTTGGAATACTCCAATTATCTAACGTAACATAAAAAATGTCAAATGGAATAGGACGGGCGTTTGTTATAACGGGCTACGACATTTGGAGCTCATTATGAGAGGGTACTGAAGATTAAATTCCTTTTTGTCATTTTGCAAATTTTCATAAAAATGCAAGTTGCAGGGGAATAAGTGCAAATGCAATTGCAAATTTATGGTATGAGTTGAAATACTTCAATTCAGTTGACTAGCACCACATTGGAAACGCAAAAGAGACCTGGATCTTAGGATGCGATCGGACGTAATTCTTTCCAAAAACAGTTTAAAAAAAGAATCTTTCAAAGATGTTTTAAAAACTTGCTTTAATCTGTTGACGCAATCTAACGCTTTTTTCTCCACATTGGAAGCACCACCGGGTCTTCTAAAATATCTCTTTTCTTGATAGGTATCTAGGATTAAAGGGCTTTGTTATTCCATTACCTTAGATGTTACAGAATACTTCTGCTGCAGGAAGCTTCTTTTATCAACGTTTTTTAAGACTGTTTATAATTTGCAGAACACAAAGCAACATATGTAGCTAACAATGCATTTATCGCCAATTGATATTTAATTAGTGCCCTTTTCGCAAGCTTCACATGCCCCCTTGCCTTTTCTCGTGCAGGCGTCCCTGCAAACAAGGGTACCAATTCAGCAGTCCTCGCCTACTGTTAATGGGCTGTTTAAGGAGGTTCTTTTCATTAATTGAGTACGCATAGGAGCCTAATGGATGTGGTTTTCCGCCCTGCATAAGCAGAAGTAGAATTGCGAGGTTATTTTATTAGCGTCAGTTTAGTACTGGGGCTCCAAAAAGAGCTGTATGTATGATTGGAGTTGATAAATAAAGATGGCTCGAGTACATTGAGAAATATCCAAATTAACTGGGCAGATGCAAATAAATAATCATAAAGGCCACCTACATGAAACACGAAACAATAAATTCCAACTTGTTTAAAGCTGGCACAGCAAAAATAAGTCTCTTTACGTCAGTGGCGTGCCTCAATTTTTTGGTGCGGTAGCAAAACCCGAAAATATTCCACAATAATCCAACAAACTATACAAAATTTAACAAGTTTTCCAACAAACACCCTTTTGAAAGCTTGGTGGGCGATTCTCAACGTGCCTGCACCCTCTAGATAGATTCAAAATGTCACGCAAAAGTCCTATTTTTGCTTAGCGCCCCCTCAAGGACTACAAATTGCCGTTTCGTCGGAAATTTGACGGAATTTAAAGAATAGATTAAACATTAGGCCATTGTTCTATAAGCAATGGGTCTATTGTTTTACAGTCAAATGTCAGAAATTTTGTTGGAAATTTCTCCTTTCTTGCTCCCCTGTTCGAAGATGCCTGAATTCGGCTCCGAGTACCGGGGTTTTCATTGGTGGCAATATGAATCAACCAATGAAACAATCTTATTGATAGGCCTAAATGGACCAACATTGTGTAACTGTAGCCATGAGACCGACTGGTGTAAAGTAGTGTAACTTTTCAGCGATTACAAAGCGCATTTGATGTTTTCCACTATCAAAAACAGATATCTACAATTCTCGAGGTTCTTCCATAATTCCATGCGTAGTAAATAGGCAGGATTTGGTCAAGTTGGATGTGTATGCGTGATCAGGATTGCAAAGAGCTGGCAAATGAGGCCTCACAGTTTCCAAAGGAAACCGCGTGAAGTCGCAGCCTTGTGGCAATTGTGTAATTCACCAATGTGAGGAAGGTTGTCTATAAAAAGAGCAGGTTTCAAATTCAATTTTTCGATTTTTTGTCGGAAACAATATGATTTTTGCCTAAGGCAGGGGTGGATCCAGCATTTGAGATTGGGGAGGGCCATTTAAGAAGGAAAAGGGGCTCTGGAACAATTTTTGTAAACACGCCCTTCAAAGTCCCAAAGAACGTAGGCAACGCCTTTTTTCTACCAAAAAATTTCATAAGAAGCTTTACCCACTCTAAAATTAAGAAACATCATTACTGAGACAAACATCCAAGCAAAATAACAAAATAATCATATTGACAGGATGTGATACTGCAAATGGTGGTCAGCATCTTTCGCGCATAACGGGGTAGGGGAACTATGATGCATCAGAGTTCGTGAATAACATTATCATTCGTGTGCATAAGAAGCCGGTATTAAACACTGACCTCTGAGATGATAAAAAAAATTCAGAGAATGAGGACAAATGCTGCAATGATTTAAAGTGGGTGTGTATTTTAGAAATCTTAGAAGTAACTTGACATCTACCCGTATTAAGAAAGGGAGGGGGGGGGGTTCTTCATCACGTGGGCTTCTACACGTGTGCTAAAGCTTAAGGACTTTAATCCATGGACAGTTCATTAGAACGCTTGCAGTAGCGGTGCCAAGGGGGGATGGGGGGGGGGGGAAGCGTCCCCCCCCAGTTGTCGCCAAGATTGATTTTCAAATTCGTCAAAATCCGAACAGAAAATGGTCGGGGGGGGGGGGGTGAACGAAGTTGTGAAATGTAAGATTATTTCCCTTACAGTTCCTTATATTGGATTAAAATTCTGTGTAGTGACTCTGCTTAGGCCTCCTTTTATGAGATCAGTTAGAACACGTAGAGCTTTATAATTACTTATTTTTGAAACCTTGTCCTGTTTATTGTTATAAAATGATTTTTAGTATTTAACATTACTTGGAACTGTTTGTTTCATGTTTCAATCTCAAATGTTTGACAGTAGCAAGCGTCACTCTTTACAGTAAGTGAGGACCATCACCTGTCAGAAAAAGGGTGCTTTCTGAGTAAAATTGGCGTGGATCTAAAATCCCCCCCTCGCTCTACATGTCCTCCCCACTTTGTGGCAGCTGGTGCCGCCACTGAACGCTTGCTTAATCATATTTAGCGTGCCGTAATATATATGTAATGGTAACTATACTAGATATAATGTGAGACATCTGCAATGCGAACACCTTAAAATCACCTCTCATGCAACAAGCTGGCATGTAGCTTTTCGTTTCAAGGGAACAACCTCCAATAATGTTCAAGAAGGTAAAATTGCCTCAGCAAAACGGAATAATTCTGATTGTCTGATGAAATATATGTCTTTTGGGCTGGACATAGAGAGACTTTTTGCTCCGATTAGCTTCTTTTTCAAATTATTTTTTGAATAGATTATCAGGTAGTATTCTCCGATTTTTGCAAATTTACTCAATCAAAGCTCTCAGGTGTTTATATCCGTAGATAGTGTTACCTAACATGTAATGTAATGTGAGTGAGGATTTGGTTTGTTAGTTTGATCTACAACTAGTTTCTTGTTATGCAAAAACTCTTATCTTACCTACATGTTTATTTTATGTATTGGTTTTCTTTTTAATTCAAATTTTCTCTTTGTGAAATTATACCGGTTGGGGGGCCATGGCCCCCCGCCCCCCTTTTAAATCCGCGCTTGGCCTAAGGTGTACGAGATTTTTGGGAGTGAAATATCCGTCGCCAACTGTGGGGTTTAGTTTATATACACATAGCAGTTCAGTACCGTCCTGTTTTCAAACAAGACACTTCCACCGCCATGGAACTTGTCCAGGTCCATAAAAAAAGAGTTTCTAGTGGAAAAACGGATGTACTTTATTCAGCTGTACTTTATAATGATGATTGATGATTGATGATTGATGATTGATGATGGATGATGGATGATGATGATGATGATGATGATTGATGATGATTGATGACGATGATGATTGATGATTGATGATGATGATGATGATGATGATGATGATGATGTTGATGATGATGATGATGATGATGATGTTGATGATGATGATGATGATGATGATGATGATGATGATGATGATGATGATGATAATGATAATGATGACTCTACACCTCTTTAAATATTTAATTATCATTATATCTAGATTTATATGTTTTTAATTTGTTTACTTATTTACTTACTTTTTGTTTATAATGTTAATTGTAGTAATTGACAGAGGAATTTTATGTAAAAAGATACATAAACGTTATCAGGGACAGGGTAAAGGGAAAGCATAAGTTATTTTGGTATTGCAGTAGGTTAGCCTGTGTTTATGGTCTGGGACACCAATTGTACTAAGTCTGTTTCATAAAGGCTACATGATTTGTCGATAGATGGGCGTTTGCAGTCAACTTGTTGCAAATCATTCTACTCACAGGAACGATAGGGAGGGGCTCATGGAAGAGAGTTCAAGCGCCCCTACGTGATGGGAGCAACGGGGCAAGAATGTCCTGGCATTGAAAACCAATTTTAATTTTCAAAACTCTGAATGATTAAACATAACTCAAAATTGTAAACAAAATCAAAGAGGTATTTCAGATTGCAAGTTAAGTTCAATGTTTGTGATGTATTTTCGTTGGGCGTGGCCACACAGAACATAGCAACCCATTACTCATTCATGTTTGCCCTCCTCCCTTATTTTGAGCACTCCAACGTAACTGCCCTCTTCAGATTGCCAAAATATCGTACACCCTATGGATTTCTATTCAGTCTACACTGTGAACATTGACAGGGCGACGAATTTCCCCTTTATATTGTTAAATCCATGCTGACAGGCCTTGAACTTTGTGAGTCAACAATGTATTGATCTTGTCCTTCCCATCCCGGAGAGATAAGAACGATTCAGCAAAATACGATCCCATCACGAGATGAATAACTTTGATCAAAAGCATATGTGCTATTTAATTGTTAGTAATTCAATAAGCAGCATCGATCGTATCATAATTAAATGTTACACTGTCTTTTACAATGTATGTCCATGGATTGAGTTTAAATGTGTTTTAAGCGTAATAAATGTCCACCTTCGCACGTTTGCGTAGCAGATGAGCTATAAAGAGCATCAGGACAACAAGTGGGAGCACAACCATTACAATTCCGATTATGAGACCTTCAGTAAACGTTAACTTGAGCTTTGACGTTTTGACCCCTTCCTTTTTATCGCTATTTGTTTGCAGTGGCTTCCCTGCATTGACATCTTCTACTTCATTGGGGATTTCGACAGGTTTCTTGCTTTCTTCGGGCGTCGTTGATTTCTGGTCGACGGGGGCAGTCGAAACCACTTCATTCTGGCTCGGGTTTGGTTCCGTTCCCGGCTCTCTCGTCGCTCCAGGTGTCATTTCCACGTTCACGAAACCATCATCAGTAAACGGACCCCCTGTTTTTGATACTCTGATTTCTTCACTTTGATTGGAAATTTCGCTGGTCTTGGCACCGTTTGACAGAGTAGAGTCGGTTGGCGCGTGAGTAGCAAGTTCGCCGGGCCATGATGTCTTCGATTTTGTTACTTTTGGCGATTGAGCTGCTTCTGTCTTGGCAGTAGTTTTCACTACTTTTGGGCTCTTTGTTTTACTTTCTTTTTCGCCGATGCCAGAGCCAGATGCGCCAGAGCCAGATGCGCCTGACCCATATGCCCCTGAGCCAGAACCATTCCACCCAGGCCCATGGCCAGAGCCATCTTTTTCACCGAAGGTGGCTGCAGTATTCTCAGTGTCATCATAAATCCATATTTCATGTTTAAAATGGTCATTGGCTTGAACTGGCAGTTTGTGGTTTGGGTTCTCATTCCTCCAAACACTATTGCCACGATATATGCCAAAATCATTCTTCGCCTGGCATGCTGCATGCCCAAAAACGAAGAGAAAGCACATAAACGACTTTGCATCCATCATTATCGCACGTTTTTTGAAGCAAAGCTGCCAGTCCAGCTAAAAGTGTGAACGTCAGTTGATGCCAGGATGTCATCATATTTTGTCATAATGAGTATTATGACAGTACCCAGCTGAGGGTTACCAGGCACGCTGGAGCCGGGGGGCTGGGGGGCTGGGGGGCTGGGGTGGCTGTAGCCCCCGCATTTTTTGCCGCTATGTTGTGTTGAATGCTAATCTTATATGAATGTTATATTATGTTTCTAATTGCACTTCACAAATGTGACCTACGTCTATTGCACTTCTTGCCATTTTCCCCATCACAAAGCTTGGGCATGCCTTGACCTTTTTATCGATTCTCAGGAGCACCAGAATGAACTTTGGTGACCACGCTCCGGTCACTAAATATGCTTCGGCGTTCCTGGTTACCTCATCATCATTATCACCATCATCAGCATCATCATCATCATCATCATCATCATCATCATCATCATCATCATCATCATCATCATCATCATCATCATCATCATCATCATAAACTGGAAGAAGCCCTTAAAGGAAACAGGTCAAAAGATTAGCTTAAAGTTAAAAAAGATACAAAGAGTATCACAATTTCTATCGAAACACTGCAGGACCTTACTTGTAAATAGTTTGGTTATGCCCTACTTTGATTATTGTTCTGAAGCCTGGTCATCAGCAAGTTCTACATCACTTAATAGGTTATCGAATTTGTACAACAAAGCTCTGGAAATCAAAGAAAAGTCACTGAAAGATCCTGCATCACTACAGGAACGTTTCAAGAGGAACACTGCCATTATGATGTTTAAATGTCTAAATGGACTGGCCCCTGATTATTTGGCTGATAGATTTACATGTTCAGCCCAAGTGCATCAGAAGAACACAAGATCAGCAGCTTCGAAAAAGGTTATTGTGGAGAATAATAGGGGCAAGGCCTCATCTAGTTTCCGAAGACGAGGAACCAAACTTTGGAATAACTTACCTGGACCAATAACATCAAAGAACAGCATTTTACAATTCAAAACCAGTCTTTCAATGTTATAACTACCATGCACACTGTCATCTTATACTATCTTAATTTCTTACTGTAATACTGTATATTTATAGGTTCTATTTTTTAGCTACTTTTTAGTGGGCCCTACTGTAAAAAAATTAACTAACACGTTGTTAATTATTGTAGATTACCCACTTTAAATATATCGTATTATTATTATTATTATCATCATCATCATCATCATCATCATCATCATCATCATCATCATCATCATCATCATCATCATCATCATCATCCTCATCCTAATCATCATCTTGCCAGTAATTCATGGGACCAGGCCCCTCTAATATAATCCTGAATTTCCACCCTACATGGAACATAATGTTTTGCTTTTTGTTCTATTGCAAATAATGTTATATTGAAATCTAAAATTAAATTAATAAAATCAATTTTTTAGGTTCTGCAGTTACTCCAAGGCACTATTGATAAATGCTTCAGCAGTTTGGATTACGATGAATCTAAAGGTCTCCGATCATTCATACTCAATGCTGTCGGACTCAAGGTATGTTCTGAATGCTTCCATTTTTTTCCACTTCATTTTTGATGAAATTCATTACATAACATTCGAAGATAGGCGTGATTACGTGATAACGAGGTTAACTACATATAAATGAGGTTACAGCGAGGATATTCCTGTTGAGCTCCGGCGTTCTTGGATGCAATATTACAGGGCTGAGGGCTAGATACATTTTTGGCCTGTACTGTCAACACATTACAATATCCGCCCCTGAATAATATCTAAAAACTGTTGACTGTTGTCAGTAATCCATAATTCAATTATAATATTAATCCAAAGGTCACGCTAAATTTGTTTGCCTCTGATTTGCCGGCCGCTGTAAAACGCATGTCACCAGTTCACATGAAAGGCACTGTTTTACGACGTCAGCAAGCCCTCTGACGTCTGTGAATACTATAATCACAGAAAAGTGATAAAAATATTACTCTTCTGTGCTATAATAGAGTTCCCTGGAAAATTTTGAACCTTTTAGATTTATCGTTCGAAACTGAACTAAAAGTATCTAAATATCTAAATATAAAATATCTAATATCTAAATATAAAATATCTAAAAGTATTGGCACCCTGTATAAACTTAGAAATCTTGTACCGAAAAGCACTCTAGTAACATTTTACAACTCATTCATTCAGTCGCACGTTCTTTATGGTCTACTTAATTGGGGTTGTGCTAATAAAACTACTCTGGAACCAATAAAAAGAAGCTTACGAAAAGCGGTTAGAGTAATTGATTTTGCTTGCTACACAGCACATTCAGAACCAATTTTTAAACGCTATAACATTTTAAACTTAGACAATCTTTACAAACTCGAAACTGCAAAATTTATGTTTCAAATCAATCAAGAAAATCATAGTACTTTTCTTCAAAATGAATTTATCAAAACCAGCAAATTGCACCACTATAATACAAGACAATCTTCCAACCTTGGCTTTTCCCTCCCCCCAGCATCTACAAATTACAAGAAAAACTTTTTAACATTTGATGGGGTAAAATTCTGGAACTCCTTGCCAGTCGAGCCCAAAAGAACTCGCAACAAAAATCCTTTTAAAAAGATGATGAAAAAATACCTGTTAGGAAACTTAACTCACTAAAACGTTTCTTATATCCCCTGCCTACAGTTACAGTATTAGCCTATCACCTTATTCTTTTTTATTCTTTTAAGTCCTACTTTATTTTGTCATTTTATTTTACTTTAGTTTTATGATATTGCTTAGCTGTTATTCTTAATGTTTGATTCAGACTGAAATTCTCTTAAAATCTTTTAAGTACGCACAGGGCACATGACTCGATAGCTCATTATGAGTTTTTTTCATGTGTCGTACAGAATAACCAAAACTAATCTTGAAATTTACTTGTACATATTTTAATCATTAACTTCTTTGAAATCGTTTTAATTTTATTGTAAAAAAGTATCTTGTAATTAATATTTGAGTTTTCTGAAAAATAAGTTTGAGTTTGAGTTTGAATTTGGCACTTTCCCGATAAAATGGGGGCACTTTCATGACAAAATGTGCACTTTCACGATAAAATGATTACTGCTAGAGTACTAGAAACTGGTTACTCTAGAATTTAAAAATTATGATAAATGTAGCAGTAGGACCCAAACTAATAAGAATAAATGCGTCCAAATGCGTCAATTTTTGCCCCTTCTTCCTTTCTCTGATTTAAGCTTGGTTCCCTTAGGCGTTTTAGTGGGTTTAAGTGCGTTTATGTTGAGATTTTAGTGTGGACTACCTTCGCGTTTTAGCTTGAGATGATAAACTCTTGAAAAAATTTTGTTCTTCGCGTTTAAACATCCAAGGCACCGAAGAATTTTAGACATTTATCGTGCGTCAGTGCAAAGAAATCAGCATGGCATCAGCATCACAAGTACATCGGGCAATGTTCTCTCCCAATGAGTTCTGGGTGACTTGCGAATTTCTCAAACCACTGCATACGATTTGTCAAATCATAGACTATGGTCAAAGATCTTGTAAGAACTTCATGCTAGAACATTTTTGGACGTTAATTAGCATGAAATTACCTTACATTTGATCGAATGCACACTGGCTCAGCCATGGTTTTGCAATCCTTATATAATAGTCGCTATTTTTTCGCTACCGTAACTCGCCATTATGCTTCCAATACAGATAAAGTTTCGTTGTCATTCGAAGGTTTTTGAAGCCCATCTCTACCTGCCAGTGCTGTACAACGTAAAAAGAGCTGCACTCAGCATTTCTCAGAATTTATCATAATTTAAACGCACTTAAAATCACACATAAACGTACATAAACGCACATAAACGCACATAAATGTGCTTTCGTTCAGAGTAACATCTCCAATGATAGAGGATTAACACCTCATAAGCGCATTTAAATCTGCAGCGAAAATGGAAAGTTTTTGGAAGGAACAGGATAACTTTTCAGCATGTCAGCGATGGAAATTATCGAAAACAGTGATGGAAAAAGAAAATGTGATCGTGTAACTCGGCCTTAAGACGTGTCCCAAAAAGCAAATATTGTACAAAATACCCAGTCTGTTTCATAGTGAACTGTCATCTTTGAGGCCATTACAGCCTCGGATGAGTGAGTGAGAACTGATGGGGAACCTCCAGTTTTTTGCACATGCATTTTACACGACCCAGGGCCGTACCCAGGAAAAGAAACTGGGGGTTTCCTAAGGCTGGCCTCGTTGCTGGGGTTTTGACTCCACCCCTGCCCAGACCTTGGGAAAATTTAAGGCGACCCTCAAGATACCTGCGCCCACCTAGGACAATCTCAAAATATCAAGCAAAACCCAAAAGAAAGTCCTATTTCTGCAATCAAAAATATAATTTATCGGTTGTGGATTGCCTAGTAATAAAATTATCGAACAATGAAACATATTCCAAGTAGTCAATAAATGACAGGCCCGTCGGAACGAAATTAATATTGGGGGCTGCAAGCGAAGCGAGCATAAATTATTCAGGACCACGCCCTTTAGATCGCTGAAAAACGCCCCTGCGATCTGGTGACCTGCGTTTCACAGCTGCCGTTAATTTGCTCAAAATAAATTTGATATTAATCATAACTGTTCAATCTATGAATAACTTTTTCTTGTTGCAAAACATCAATATTGTACGAAAAGTGGAAACAATATATGGTTTGCTGAAAGTAATTTTTACGGTCGAAACATTTTGGAGCAGCCCTGAAGGTCGAATAGCTAACGAACATAATAACCAGCCAATAATTTGAAATATTAAACAACTTTAGGCTCAAAAATGATTATTTATTTTTGTTAGTTTTTCTATCATAATCTGACGTCACACTCTGAAGAGTGTAGTGTCTACTCAGGGAGCAGAGAGGCCAAGGTTCTGTTAAAATTTGTCAGGGGGGCTGAGCCTCCCCACGGGATTACTGCATAAAAATGGTTGGTCGCAAGAGCCGCTCACAATGTTAAAAACACCAGAGTTTGTTCTTTTTATGTCGTCGCTTGCTTCATGACATTTTGGATACCTACACTGCTGCAGAAAACCACTGGACTCTTGCCTTCACTTTTCTATTTTTTTCAAACGTAGAAAATTCTTAGTCGCCCTTGCAGTCTATATATTCTTGAGACCGAATACTTGCAGTTTCTTCACAATCCCTCATATTTTGGGCAGTGCAAGAAAAGCGTAATAGTTGGTAGTGACAGGAAAACAGGAAAAAGGAAAACTGTTTCCACGATAAAAACGAGTGTGGGTTATTATATAAGATATATGGAGGTTTTCTTTCTCTTTGATTACGTAACAGCATCAAATGTTTCTTACCGTTATTAGTTTTTTAGCAGCGCATTACTGAATGATTAGTTTCTGATGACAAGTTTCTTATACAAAGCTGTTTATTTTCAAAGATTAAAAATGATGCACTGTTCCCTCTTCTAGCTTTGCTCAAAAAGAGATGATATCGAAAGCCTCCTGGCAACCACGCTGTTTTACGTTCAATCGTCGAAAAATGACGATTTTGATGTCAAAAATCGTGTAAACTCGGAGATAAAACGACTCAGCGATCTTGGCCTCATCCAGTTAAAAGAGGATGGAATGTCTACCCAATACATTGAAGCAACAAGGCTTGGTATAGCCACTTACAGAGGTCAGCAGACAAACCTGTCGCTAATTGTACACTTCTTTCCTTGGTGACCTGTCTTTTCAAGGTCATATCTCATTGCTTTTTTCCTGGATTTGTTTCAAATCTCTCATTTTTCACATTTTTTATATTCAAGAATTCATCATCCTAACATATATCAATTTTTTTAATCACTATATTGATCAATCAAGCTAGGTTTTCTACGTTGGAACATTTATTCAGATGTTCATTTACCTTTGGTATACGTAATTAGCCTCCATCAGAGGGGAATGGCAGCAGTTCAATAACAGAAACATAATACAAATAAAAGTATTACTACAAGATTAAGGATAATACCGACAAACAAGAAAAATATAATAAAAAATAATGATAAAATGACAGGAGCAGTAATTTCTGGGAGCAGCAAAGCCTTTAGGAAATGTTTTAATCTCTTCATTTTAATGCTTCATTAAGAAATTAGGCATAGGTATATCAATTTGAAACTAGATATATATATATATATCATTTTAACAATATAATTTTAAAACATTTGGATGCAGTTTTGTATCAGTATCTGTTTCTGCATCTGCATGCTACTTAGCTACCTCTCACCAATGAGTTTAGACGCCAGGGCTGGTGTGGGTTGCTGGATTCCACTGCACGCTTCTATTTACGCGAAATGAGATTTCTCAACCTTCAGCATGGGCATAATGTTACAAAATTCCGCCCGAAACAAAATTTCAACTGGTTGCAAGAGATTTTCACGAAGTTGGATTTACAGCTAGAGGGCACAGCTAGCATATGCCGGAGGATTTGCAAAAACATTTCCAAATTGGCACCACATGTACAATTGATGTGTCAGGGCTCTAGATATTTACCGGTTGTTTTTTACCAAATATTAATGCTTGTATTTAGAATATTAAATCAAAGTTCAATGCTATTTTTTTCGAAAATTATTCCCCTAGATAGTGTTTATAAGATTGTTAGGCTTTTGTCGTTCATATCTCTTTCCTCACCCCTTGACATCTTTTCTAACTAGGGGCACAGTCTTGACAGATCTTCAAACGAATTCTTTTTTAGGCGGTCTTGATATAGACAGAACACAATGGATTTACAGTGAACTTCAGAGAGGTACAAAAAGTCTGGCGCTGTGCAACGAGCTGCATTTGTTGTATTTAATAACACCCCTTGAGAATGTTAATGTAATGCGATTGGATTGGAGAAACTTCTACCAACATGTGAGTTACGCGTGCTTTTAATCAAAAACACCAGATGCCTATTTAGAGCTTTCCATTTTTCGATAAAATAGTCGAGTCGAGTCGAGTCGAGTCGAGTCGAGTCGTGTCAGGGTGAATCGCATCGAATCTAGTCTGTCACAGCAGTTTCAATCGTGAGTAGAGTATTGATTGCTTAACCACGATCTTCGCGTGCAAGTGTAATTTAGCAGAGTTAAAAACCCCTTTTTCTTTAGCAACACTGGATAGAATTAATAACTGAACACATGACTGTAAAGACATTTATCGCAACTTGATGCTTTGAGTGAAATTTGATCGGCATCAGAATGCTGAAGTGGCAGTCGGTGCAGTTTTGCAATTGATGAGACTTAGCTGCCATTTAGATTAAGTGTTTATTCAACTACTGTAGCTATAAAACTGTAACAGTATATGCTATGTAGTACCCTATTTATTTTGAAAGGCACATATAAAGGCGGTCTCCTTGGTACCCTCATTACGACAATAATAGGGAAACGCCACCTATTCGGGCGAGTTTTTCACTTCGACTTGAAAAGCCTGCATGATGAAGGTCTTGCTTCTGTTGTTGAATAGACCTACAATTATAAAATGTTAAAAATTTGTTTTTCACCTGCAGCAAGATATTCGAAAATAATTTTGTGCGAAACTTAAATCGCTTAACTACTCATTAAAAGTCATGTCATAAAGAGTCAGTAAAAATCAACAAAACTGACGAATGGTTTATTAAGTAATAGATCGACGAGAATGACAGACACATTGAGGTAGGTAAGGTAGGCTATTGGTGCAAGCAAGCGGCGAGGATGCAAATGAAAATTGAATTTAAAATGGGGCTTTACTACAATTTTGGACAGCACGCTCAGTGGCGGACTAAGGCGAAAGATATTTTGCCATAAACTTTCATCATGTTTTACCAGCTAAATAAAAAGGTCAAAATGATGAATAATATATTATTCAAAGAGAATCCAATCATGGTTATGACTATTTTAATTAAGAATCTGGATTGATATCCTTTATTCTACCAAACGATGCTTTAGTTTTGGAACAAATTTGCCTAATGCATTTGGCGAATAGGTAAACATAAAAATATTATTTACTTCCCTCTCTCTGGGTAAACGAAGCCAATGCTAAGAATTCTTACGAGCTCCATGCTTTCAGTTCTTAGATTTTCTTCAGACTATTTTACGTTATGTTTGAATAAAATATATCGATAATACGTTCTTCCTTTGCAGATACAGAAACTGTCCCCAGATGAAATGCAAGCAGCAGAACTTATTGGAGTATCAGAAAGCTTCATGGCCAGAAAAGCCGCCGGGCAAAGCTGTCGAAAAGTACGAGTGTTTTGGTTTCTTATCTACCCTTCGCTCCCATTATCATTGATTTCTGAAGCTTTTTCGTCTGCCTTTAAAAAATAGCGGGATCTGTGTATATATTTGACACAGACTTTGTCCTTACGACAGCGAGTAACTTTGGCTCTGTTGTCATTTGAATCCAACCGAGAGGCTAGCTTGTGTCACCTGCTCTTAGCTTAACTAAGCTTTCGATCTATATACATGTATGTACTACCAATGTAGAAGACATTGTTGATAATACTTAAAGCCTGATTGGATAGGTGTTTTCTCGTCTGAACTGAATGCCTATCTTTGCCTCTCGTGAAGAGAAAGTCTTAACCAACAAATGTCTCCGCACATGCCGGTATCTTTTAAATGCATTTTCCGTTAAAACTTTTCTGTTAATCATTGCAGTATCTCACCATCTTGTTTGTTTTATTCTAACATAAATCTATCCACCCTCATGAATCCGCACGATTTCAAGAGTTGTGCCCAATCTTTGCACAAAGCCCAGTTTTGATGCTAACTTTTTAATCTTTGCAATGATTAACAGAATTGTCTCTTTTATGTATTCTGTGGTTTTAATTTAAACAAACGGACTTTCGCTGCAGCATTTTCTTGCATTCGTTCCAAACAATTCGTTGTAAATGCACGTAAAGAATGAGCTTCTCATCTGTTTCAGGATATCGTTGATGAGTTTGTTCTTCGAAGATTTCTTCTCACGCTGATGATCTATCAGTATTTGAAAGAAATTCCAATCTGGAAAATTGCTGATAATTTTGACGTCACACGAGGCTTTATCCAAGGACTGATAACATCAGCTGGCTCTTTTACATTCATGCTTATTAATTTTACTAAGGTAACTTTTTATTGCTGTCTTTTCTGTGAAGGGAGCGAAGTAACGGAGAAAGATGGGGCTTTTCGATGCTTCCAACGTTTCTGCAACTTGTGATATAATCAAAAATTGAACTATTTTTGTCTATTCCTTTTAACTATTCTAGAACAATATTTAAGTAACTTGTTATCCTAGCTTTTTAAGTAATGCTAGTTTTGTTTAACGTAAAATTGGTTACCTTTTGTCTGGTTCTGTTGCTATGGTCATGGAGCCAAGTTCCAAAGACAGATTTCCTTGTTATCTCAAATGGAGACAGTGCAGGGAGAATGATTATATATCTCGCATCTCACATCTTTTCCACAGCTGCTAGAAGACAATAGGCGAACCTTGTTTCTTGCAGCCTGTCCGATCTTTTCTTTTACTCCTATAATTTATGGCTCAACCGTGGCACCCTTCATTTTTATATAAAGTAAGAATCTTTTATTGATTATAATCTTGTCTCATTGAAGCATTAACCAGTTGTGATGAATAATCTATATGAATCGAAGTTCATTTTCTATTCAATTTTGTACAACGTCTTCCCCAAAGTCTTATTAAAACGAAAAATTATTTTTTAAGGTTTGTTTTGAAGTTAGGATTTCTATCAAAAATCAGTACTGGAGGGGGCAGCCCATTCCTTCCCTTTTGATGATATTTGTTTTACAATGCAGTAGCAATGTTTAATGTTGTACCCGATTTTTGGACATCTAGTTTAAGCTTAAGGTATTACTTCCTTTTGCTAAACGGTACTTGGAAAATAAGAATATTGCAAAATGTATACCTGAAATAGGCATTTTCTTTTTTTTTCTATTTTGATCATCTTTGTGAATGTGGTTATATTCGAACCGAATCGGCGATTATTTTGGTCTTCGTTTTTTGGGGCAACAACAAAGTCCACCATTTAAATGTTCGTTTTTCGATTCTCTTGATTAATAAAACATATTTGATATTTCGAAGGAACTTCCTGAGTTTTGGTCCTATCCATTGCTATTTGATGCCATACTGCAAAAGATGTCTTATGCATCTACTGTGGAGCTGATGCCTTTGATGGAAATACCAGGGGTTAAACAGGTATATTCATTTTTCAACACATTTCTTTGAAAACGTACATAACAAATGGGAAGTTAAATTGCACCATACAATCAGGGGCGGTGTAGCTTACGGATTTACAAGGAAATTTTCCCTGTGGTCCTAAGCTGTAAAAATGGGCTCCGACAACTTTTACTTTGCCCAATTTTTTCTTCTGCAATTCCTTGCATTCTGTTTCCTGCATTATAATCTGGGTATGTTTCGCAAGAAATGAATTAAAATTATCCAGGTGCGGTTCCTAATCATACGGTACCCTGATGAATGTAGGTTGAAAATGCTCGTTATGGATGTTGCGTGGTGTTTCTTATGTTCTTGTTTGAGATTAGTACTTATTTTGCCTTTACATGAAATTTGTACATCAGAAGGTCATTTTTAACTGAGCTCATTTCACGCCTTATTGAAAGGAAATTAAACTCCATTCGGTAAAGATAACCTTGTATTGGCGCTTAATATTATAACGTTGGTTTTTAATTCTACCAGGCCAGGGCAAAACAATTGTACAAGGCGGGATACCACAAGTTAAAAGACCTTGCTTGGGCAAACGTGAACGATCTCTGCCAAAATATCGAACATATGCCCAGAAAACAAGCGAGTTTAATTGTATCATCAGCAAAGGTAAGCTTTGCATTTTATTGTTTAATATTTCCATCTCTTTATGATGTCACCGAGGCACTAAAATATCGTTCATAACTGCTAATTTTACTAACTTTTTTTTATTTTTTGTTTCTATTTTTTGTATTTTATTTCCTGCCTCTTTTAGTGCCATGTGCCGTGCAACATTTTCTGTGCTTGTACTACAAATTTAATCTACTGTTTTTTTAATGAAGGCAGGGCTGTATGTAATTTGGTTGTTTCAAATTCTAAACTAAATACATATTTATTGGGCTGGACTAAAAAGAAGAATACGAATCCCTGGTAAAGCAGCAGCCTATTACAGTTAAAATTTTATCTTCAATAGACACTTTTAGTTTTGCAAGCCAGTTTTTCAAGTTAAGGTTAATAATATGTTTAAATGAAAATGTATTACCTTGCTGCTTTTGAAAGTGTGATATGATATAATATGATATGATATAATATGATATGATATATGATATATGATATATGATATATGATATATGATATGATATGGTATGATATAATATGATACGATATTATATGATTGATCCTAGATGTTGCTACAAGAGAAAGCAGAATCTTTGAGGGATGAAGTAGATGAAATGATGATGCAACCTTGAATATGGACAGTTTCAGAGGTAACAACTTACACCATTCTCTCTTAGAAGTTGAAATAGAAACTCAAAACAACTTTGAATGCTTCATAATACACAATAAATCGATTTAACAAATAACATACAATAAAAAGGTTTCACAAGAGGATTCGTAATGTACATCGTTCAACGTGACATTCAAGGTTTACTGACAAATTCGTGATTGAGGATCAAATTGTAAGATATAATAAAGAATTAAGCTACTAGTTTCGCCAATACACGACTGAGAAAGCGCAATTGAGTTATGCGTTGCATCTTGCTCAGCGTGAATGCTAACATGGAGTAATTGCAGAGACAAAGTTTTGTTGAAGAACCTCGTAAAGCCGTCGAGATGCTTCAACACAAAGCAGCTGCAGTTCGTTTAATTTGTTACACCGGATAAGCTAGCGTTTTATCCGTTTATCCTGGAAATTCTCTTTATACTTTTTGAAATTTTTGAGCTTAGTGATTATTATTCTGGTCAGGGTTTTTGTCACGCTTCGCTAGGTAATAAGTGTTGATTTGCAGTGCTAATGTTTAGTTCTAATACAGTGTAGGCTTGACGGAGAGAGAGACAAGGATAAACCACCAACTAGTGTGCAATTCTCATTCTGAATCTAAAGCATGGTTTTACACCGCATGGCATTACAACACTCACATCACATACCATGCTAGCTCACATGATGCATGTGTGATGTCATACAATAACCACGCATGATAATAATAATAATAAGCATCACACTAATAAGCGCTCTCATACCGCTAGTAAATATCTTCAGAAAAGACGGGACATCAACCATAAAGGTTTTACTAGCTGGAGCATCCTCAGACTGTAATGATGCCAAAGTGTCTCCATTTCCAAGTTACTGGTCTTCAATTCAACGGCACATATAATACGATGCACTATGGCAGTTTCATTCTAAGTGCCTTATTGCGTTAATACAACTAATGGTTTATTTGGCTATTGAATTGAATGGCTGGATGCTCTGCCTGATTCCTATTAGTTCTCAGCGTCCTGTAAGAGAGGTCAATAGTGAAACTGAGGCTCTTCGTATTAGCGTTAGTCCTTCATTTCTATGGATGACATGTTTTGTAGTATTCTAGTAGTTTATGGTTTTAGAGTTTCAATCTTATTGAAAGCTATTGTCCAAGCTTTAGTTAAAGGTAAAAAAACATGAGGATAGTCTCTGAGCATCTGCTTAAATTTTCCATCCACCAAACTTACTAAAATTCAATGTTTCTTGTTCTTAAAAGTTATGCGATCGTTGTTGCTCAATTCATAACTTTGTTTGACTTTAACTTAAAATTCTACTTCCTTGTCGTTGAACTCCACCTCCTTTCTTTCTACTTCTCCCACTTATCGTATGCTATCACTCATTCCTTTTTACTCAAACTTTCTTCGATGCATCAACGTTACATGTGCTTATAACAGTGTCTCAAGTCTCCGTGCTCTTCATTCCACAGTTATGTCGCACACCTCATAGGGCCTGTATCCAGTCCACAATGTTTACTGTGATATATGCGAACAGCTGGCATTGTTTAAATCATATCTATGTCTTATTTTCCGAAGGGTTGTATTTGATTGATTGATTGATTGCTTGATTGATTGATTGATTGATTGATTGATTGATTGATTGATTGATTGATTGATTGATTGATTGATTGAGTGATTGGTAGTTTGGAAGGTTTTGTTCAGGTGTATGAATTTTGAATTTTTATACAGGGTGCCTTAATCTGAACAGGTTGCGTATGAAGTTATTGTCCCTTACAACTATGGTCAAGAGAAAATATATCTCAATAACAAGACAGTGTCAAAGAGTTGTTAATACACAGCTACAAATTTTACGAATGTTCTGAATCATTCATTCACAGTACTTATTAGTTATGAAATCTTAAAATAATCCTATGTGGAAGGGCGCAAATGGGGGTTGTAGGGGGTATGACACCCCTAATAATGTCACCACCTGCTCTCAACAGCTTTTTGATAGCAATAAAATTCAGATCCGATCTGGCTTAGAATTACTTCAGTTTTTTGTAGTTTTTAACAGAGTTGCACCACCGTGTGGCTATAAAATTATTATTACTTGGGGGCGGAATGTGTCGTCTGTAATTAACTGGAAAAACGTTACCTTTCATGAATTGGCAACAATATTTTGCAAGAATGGGTCACTTGTGGCAGAAACTCGCCACTTGGCTTTCAAGGTTCGGTCATATGAATGCACCCCCTCCCCCCTACAATGGATATACATTTGCACCTCTGCCCACGTTCGTAAAATAAAAATTATTTCATTAAATTGTCTACTTTAAATTTTAAAATGATGCTTTTAGTTAGTTAGCGTCTACTAAAGACATTATTCGGACAAAAGTCTTTTAATTCAATCAAGCAAAAGCAATATTTTTAATAAACATGCTTGATACAAGCCAACCGTCGTAAATTATGAAAATAATATTTACAACATAAAAGTCAAATGGCAGTTAAAGCATGCGTTAAGTAGCTCAATTCAACAAACACAAACTAATTACACTTCCCCTTAAAATCTGCTACATTAATCGGCTTCAGTGATATGTAAATCTCCAAACACAGTAAAAAAAGACAAGACACGTAATAGCAACTTTGTCTGGCATGAGATAAAACGCCTGCCTACGCATTCAGTGACCGGTACTTAGAAAGCCAAAATCACAATAAAAGGAATGCTGTTTTTTTATATACATTGTGCACCTGTTAAAACCCATTCAGCCACCCCCTTATCCAATACTTTGTGACAGCTCCCTAAGACCACTCATAGTTTTTTATATGTATTTTTATTTGTATATTTGGATCATGATCAGAAAAGACTCGGGCAAGTCGAGGTAAGGATCAAGGTTAATGTTTAGGTTTAGGTTGGAGTTGGATTGAAGTTTAGGATTTTTGTAGGGCGTAGAAAAAGTTTAATTAAACATGGTTTTTGGATTATGACAGTCTAACAAGACCACATGTTCCACCCCTCTTTGGTCCACCATTCTTTGGTCCAAATAGCAAATAAACTTTATCTCTTACTTTTTATGCCTTGTAAATGGCAATCATCCATGCACTTGTCAGAAACTTACGCTTCATACATACTGGGGCAGCTTCATACATTTGTCAGAAACATACGTTTGCAGACATATTTATTGGGGAAGCTTTGGGAAAGGTGTTTACAATTTTTCTCGCGGAAAATAAAAATCTACCTTAATAAATTCATATGCTTCAAGGATATCTCTTTATATTTAAAAGGCCGTTCTGTTTAAATTCGTCCAGGATAGAATCAAGTTTGGTGCCCTTTACAGAATCATGATGGTTTAAAATTGATGGCTAAGTTGCAGGAAAGAACTGGAGCAATTTAAAATCTTAGCTAGAATTTCAAAAAAGGGATGCAGTGATGGTTTAGTTCCAGAAATCAACGAATTTCCTGAATATTAAGAATCTACAACGTATATTTTCAGACTGATAATAGTGCATATGGCTATTCAGTAATGGAGTGGCCTCCCTTGAACGCTGTTTCATTTTCAAAATGAAAGCTTTGGTGCAATACAGCCAACCGATAATGTCTAGCGAAGGACGCCAATAAATCTTAACTCAATGCATTTACGAAGTAAAGTGCTGCATAGCAGAGATCTTCTGGTACAGAAGTGCTGTTTAGGAGCTTATGTGTAACCACGTGACTCTTTAGATGTGACATTGGTATTAAACTGATTATAGTTTGGGTCTTGATATTAGATTCGTTATAGTAAATAGTGTTGCTATCTTCAATATAATAGGGGGCCTTGCTGGGACTTTTATTATTCTATGTCAATGAATGGAAGCTATGTGTTTCGCAAATTGATGAACTAGGTAGGAGTTTTAGACAGAACATTAATTTGCAGCATTAACGTACGCTTATGATTGATCGATCAATAGATTGATTGGTTGCATGATTGATTCAGACTTGACAGATTGACCGATTGATCGATTTAACTCAGTCCTCTCCCTCAGTATAAGATTATGTAGGCATGCCTAAACCTGTGGGAACATGCCACCAATTTGACTTTGCTCAAAAACAAAAAACAAACTTGTTACTAATCCGACCACCCCGTAAAATATCCAGTAGAAATAAGAACGGCCCTTACCATTTTACATCGTCCCCCAAGATGATATAGCGTGTCGGCTGGATGAGCTGCGACGCTGTGTTACATTGTAGTTTCAATTTGTATATTAAATAAATGAAATATTTGTTCCTGGTGAATTTTTCAGTGTTTCTTTTGGAATCATGTAACCGACTTCTCCAACTGATCTGTAAGATCAGCAAATAAGTGGATTATTGGGCCGGGCCCAGGACTCTGCGTTTCCGTTGGCCAGAAAATGGTAAATGCCTCATAGAATCTTACAGTTATTTGGTTGGCAATTAACGAATCTACTGTGGCATTTTAATCTTCGGTACCCTCCTAAGTTAAGCCTGCGCAAAACTTAAATCATTGGAACTGCTAGATTAGAACTGCAACGTTAGAATCGATTAGAATGGTTGTACCACCCACCTCATCATCATTACTCTTAGCTAGCGATTCGTCTTTCAAGTTCGTTAAGGCTTTCTTGTATATCTGCTAGCTGTGCTCTTTGCTGTTGTATGATCCGCATTACAACTTCTTTGTGATCTTCAATCTCTCGCATCTCTTGTTGTGAACCATTTTTGATAACTACTTTTTCCATAAATACTCCTGTAAAAGAAGGTTCACTCTAGTCATTAACTTAAATATGAAAGGTTTCTTATTTTCCATTTATTCTTTCATTAATTAATACTCCATTATTTATAATAATCATTCATTAATATTAGAATCCTTTCATTGATTGATCGATTAGTTGTTTAATTAATCAATTAATACATTATTTCATGTATGCAGTTATTCATTCATTGATCCATTCATTCATTCATGCATTCATTCATTCATTTTTTCATTTATTCATTCATTCATTCATTCACCCATTCGTTCATCTATTCGTTGTTAGTTTGCACATAGATAAGAAAGATTTTTAGAGACCCACAAGTCTACACCCTTGCTTTCATTCGATATAACGAAAGCCAAACATTTTCAGGAGTGACACAAAAGTAAAGCTCTTTTTTAAGCTATAAATAATCATAAATATCGCGAAGAACTCAATAGTTAAAAAATAAGAGTGGGATATTCCTGAAGGAGATATAATATATGTGTAAGTCCAAGGTGACTCGTGTCTTATACACCTTGTAAATCATCGCTCGAATGTGAGAATCCATGGATATTGTATATGAACAGTAATTTCGATTTGCTTTTGTCTTGAGATGCAGTAATTGTTCTTATACTAGGCGTATTGATATAAATAGGTATTACTACATTCGGTTTAATTTTACTGTTTGTGATGCATCCTCCTTTTTGGAGATTTAACTTCCACCAAAGGTAAGCAGAATTAAATAACGAGAATGCTGCAGACCATATGCCAATGAAACCTCCCCCTGTTTATTCAGTTTTTCCTTATTATCAAGAAACATAAATAGATATTAATGAGGTTGAAATTCCGGAGAATTTGATGGAGAAAAAAAACGGTTTGAATTTATATCGGTTAGTATAATATTTTAATCACAAATCAATTGATTTCAGTCGCTTCATTACAATTAAAGCATATTTTGATTATCACATAAATTTCGTACAGCACAGCATTAGATCACATATTCATCATCTACTCGTAAATTTCTTATAAATAATTTGTCAACTATGTTAGTATATGCAATTTAGTCTTTAATCAATAACCAAAAACTCTTATATGGTCCTATTTAACAGGCTTCGATAGAGGCAAGTTTCTTTAAGCTGTTAGAATATGGAATACGCCTTCGCAAGACAGCGTAAAAACTGCAGCGGCATTTCTTTGCGTCCATGTTTCAAGGTTTGATTTCAGAATGCATCGCTTCTTGTGTGACGAGGAATAGTTTGGACACTTGTCTCTCTGTCCCCCAATAAAGTTCTGAATCCCCTCCAGATGAAACGCCTGATTTTCCCATTGCTTTTCATGAAAATCACTGCATTCAAGAACGCATATGCAAAAATCAATACATATGCCCACATTGTTGCAAGGCTCAATGCATTGTCTGGTACTTGTTTCTTCTCATATTTGACGTATGTCAGCCATGGTGTAGTGACGTTGAATGGAACATAAGTGACAATTAGTGCTGCGAGTAGAACCCAGACCACTCTGGAAGCATTGGTATCCACCCTTGCTTGTATGTGACCTTGGAAGTTGGAATTAGCCAGGTTCTTTGTAACACTGGCATTGTGAATTCTCACTCTGTGGAGGAGGCAAGCATAGGATCCAAAAACTGAGGTAATGAGGCATACGTTGGTACACATCATTGCTACTTGATAACTGAATGATATGTTTGTAACGCTAAAATAAGAACCAATGACTGTGGATATGATGCATATTGTGATGAATACAGCAAACTGCTTCAGGTTGAATGTCTTTGGGGTGCGGCGGAGTCGCCGAAGTTGGTACAGGCGATCAAAGGTTATAGCCATCAACATGAAGTAGGAGAAGTAACCGAAGAGATAGAAACCGAATTGTGTAGCTTGATCCAATTGACAATTCTTGTGACTATCTCTTATTGTTATTGTTACAACTTTCGCAGGCATTACCACAGCACCCTGAAGGAAATCGGATATGTTCATTGCGATTATGAATCTAAATGTATTTGTGTGAGTCTGTTTCGTTTTGAAAAGTGAATAAATCAGCAACGGGTTGAGGACCACAGTTACAACTGCAATTATCGTTATTATTACAGTAAGATGTGTGGAGTAATGCAAATCATGAGGCCAGAATGATTTACAATCCAAACCCATTTTTTGTTGTTGTTATTGCTACTGCACGAGAGGAGAAAACTGGTCACTGTTTTCGTTAACTTGAACGTACTCTCTTCTTTATGTAATTTCTGGTCCTCAGTTTCAAAGCCACGTTGATGGTGTATAATATTTGATATCAAAGTCTTCTTGGTACACAGTTAATTCGTTCGCTTGCTGATATATGATCTTCCGGATATCGAATACTTGCTGCGATGCAATATCACTTCTTCTTGTGCTTTCACTACTACGTACTGGGAGAAACTGTGTGTTACTGCCTTACATCCTGTCTTTTATTTGTTTCTATCATCGACACGTTTTTCGTCAAAAGCATAACTTTGTTGCAAAAGTGTTATCAACGCGTTTGATACTGAGATTAACATCTCAAAAACTGCAAATTTCCTTTCCTATAAGATTAATTTTCATTGCCACCTATGAAGTGTTAAATTCTCGACTTTGGAGAAGTAGAAATCAACGTCGTCTTCTGAGTGTGTGTTTTCGAGCACAGCTGTTGCACACATGCGTAAGAGGATGAATTTTTCATTATGGGTAGAACAATTTTAATATATGGATGGCCCGTTTCTCAGAGCTATGATAGTAGGTGAGATATGCGAGTGATAAACTTGCGATCAACTTCTTTTTGACGTAAACAGATTTGCGTTGTTCACAATAATCAAACATTTTGAATTTCAAAGCATTTCCTAACGTGTGTGAAACTACGTGAACAACGTGTTTACGAATAAAAAATGTGACGTAACAACTTTTGTAACCATCTGTAACGGGGTACATAAAGCGCCTATCTGTTTCAACATTCTTGCTGGAGCAACAAAAAGGGCTTCTGCCAAGCGGCGCCATTCCTTGCTATGTATTGAGAGGCTTTCAAAAAGCACATTTTATGCAGTTAAAGACCTAAAAATTCTGGGTTATAGCGGCGGGTGCCTGAGGGATGGGACACTACCCTGGACCAAGACTCGGCAAATCGTTATAGTCCCTGCTTTGGTCCGCAAATATTCTAATTCCAAAGAATAAAACCTTTCCATCTCAACCTACACCTACAGACGCGATTCCTCGCCACTCTGCCGGCAGATATCTTATTAAGCATTCCCATAGTGAACTCAGATTCCCATGAATCTCAATTCTTCCCGTTCCAAATAGAAATAAGAGACGAAGTAGTGTGACTTAGTGAGTGTAGGGCTCTACACAGGCATGACAATTCTGGTCTGAAACTTGATGCGGTTATTGTATCCTATTTTCTTCTCCACCATCCCTAGCCCAACCCAATATTTATATGTTTTATACGCCCTCATTTTAGTCCTTCAATGCGAGTAATAATATTAGTGTTTAAACTTTCTGTTTACTTGCTTGCATCCAGTTTTTTATAGAAGTTGTGGCCAGAGAATAATATATTTCGTTCTATGTTTTATCTTGGGAATTCACATTGCCAAAGATAAAGAAATTGATAATTAAATAGAATCCAATGAATAAAACGAAATTGCCTTTGGAACAATAGACAGGATAGAAAACTGCTGGTTCGATTTATCTGTTTATCGAAATATTCCATGCTATTTTGACCTGCTCTTCACATGAATCTATTCCCAAAAGATCCTAATGCTGGATTCTTTCGACCGATTCGTTATTTGGGAGAAAAAAGCTAGTTTCTCTTGGCTGATAAGAGCACTGTACAATCAAAAGACAATACCTTTCTGCGTCAATGACTGAGAATCTGTTTTCAATTGTAAAATGTTTTCTAATAATTTCGGATTTTCTTGCAGCTGCACGCTCTTATCTTGCTACAATGAACGTGACCTTGCAAAAACGTAAACATGCGAAAACATGCTTCTAATTTTGCTTGCAACTAGGCACCTAGATACTGATTATTTACGTAAAAAAGTGCAAAACACTTCTATTCCTGATAAAGTTTAATTTGCCAGAAATATGGGCTATTCATGTGAAGGAGCGGCGGAAAAGAGTTCGTAGAAGACGTACATCCGGCAATTTGAATGTTTCTGCGTTTTTTTCTGCGTCATCAGCATACTATTTGTATGAGATGCAATTAGAACAGAATCGTTTGTATAAGACCAACCAGTTTTCGCCCCTTTATAGAATCAAATATCCCATTGCAAGTTTATGGAATCCCCCTTTTATTAATTGAGCTCGATTTGCTACAAAAGTTGCTGTCCTGCGGATAGTGGTTAGTCCATAATAAAAAGCTAATAATAGATGTTAAATATAATGCTGATTAAAATTGGTAAGGTTTTACTTTTCTTTGACCATGATGAAATGGCATATAAAATTTTATATAGCCTCTATAATCTTCGCAAAAAATCCATCGAAGATCCATGATTTCGAGATAGAATCGAAATCAGAAAGATTTACAAGTTCCCAAAGTTAGATTTGAATTTGCACAACAAATTTTCTACCTCCCTTTGTTCACCCCACTGACAAGGCAGAACTGGAATCTATTTATCGTTTTAAAAAAGATTTCAAGAAATATATTTTGGGTATACATGACTCAAATCCATCGGTAGGCCAGCATATACAAATTTCATCCTATTACTTCTTTCATTCTTTGTAATGACCTATTTTTTTGGCAAAAGGTGTAACATGTATAATTATTAGTAAATTTTTAAAACTCTAGGGACATTTCCAAAAGGTGGACGGTTATAAATTACCGGTTGCAGGTCGAAAATTACGTAAGATGAAATACAGCGTACGATTGGTACAGCTCGCTCACAGTCCTCTTATATTTGTAGCTCGGTTGTTAAGTGGAATCGAGGGAACGAAATTTTTTTTTTTACATTTGTCAATATAAAAAGTTTCAATATAATGCTACATTCTACTATACTCTAATTACTATACAATACTACAAGGACTATACCATGAGGAGCAAATGACAATGTCTACACCATGGCAACACATAAGGACATACAATTCAACTACATAAATACCCACAAAACGGTACATACACGATACGATACTGACAGATCCTGGAGTCCGTTTCACTTTGGCTCCAGACCCGCGACGGAAGCTCATGATGCTAAACAATAGAAACCCCGGTCACCCTAGACGGGAACAAGTTTCACCACATGAATACCGTGCTCATAACACACTATTATCTATGGGCAGCACCCTAGAGGGAACGAATCCGTCTGCCCATAGATATTAGTGTGTCATGAGCACGATATTCATGTGGTGAAACATGTTCCCGTCTAGGGTGAACGGGGTTTCTATTGTTCAACCTACCTGCTTGTACGATAACGGAAAGCTTTCCGTCTGTAACGACCTCGGAATTTATCAAACATTTGGGATTGAAAGTAATACTTTAATCGTTTTGCTGTTATCTTCGAGAGGCATTATAAGTTATTTTATCACATGACCTGGTAATATCATCAAACTTTCTTACTTTTCGAGTTTCACGCTTTGGAATACGCACACAACACATTCGCGCACAGATACTTCGATAAAATGATTAGACCACGCGTCAACATAGTAGGAAATATTAGTACTTACTAATTCATGACGGATTCAATGCAATATGAATTTATTGACCACGCTTAATGCACAATGCTTGTATTTTGTATACTACCCCCGTTATAATTGCAAGGAATTTTCATAAATTCACAAACAGTGGTGTTGTTGCCGGTGGTGATGTTTTCGTCAATTGCCTTAATTTTCCGAGATTTTCATAGTTTTCTTTTATTCAAATCAACCCGTGTTTCTGTCTAATCTTAACTGACTATACCCAAATAAGCTACCACCAGACCTCTAAGCTAAAGACCTACACATCTTGATGAATATCAATATGATGCTTTCTAACCTGCCTATCTAGAAATTTTGGTCACCATTGCGCTCATGCTTAGGGATTTTTGTCGAAAAAAATGGGGAGAATATTAAAAAACATAACCACAGTGAACGAGACCTTGTGTTATTTCTATCCAAACGAATTTTCTGGAAATGACTATCACTTGTTGAAAATGGTTAGAGATCATGGCTCAACAATTCATGAAGAAAATCTGCAAAGATTAGCCATAGGAATGTATTAAACTTAGATCAACTGTGATCTTAGTTTAATACTAGTGATAAGTTTAATACTAGTGAAAGGTCAAATACGCCTAGCCCTAATAAACATATCCTTAAGATTCTTACATTTTCTAAACGCAGTAACCGGAGGTTCAGGAAAAACCGTGCTCCCCGCACTGTTAAGTGCCGGATGGTATGTTAACCCCAGGGGGATTTTCTACTCTCCTCTTTACAGATATATATATATATATATGCATTCAAATAGGCAATGGCTGACATGGAGTTAATATACTAACCATGAGGGTGCTACCCAATTGTAATTTTTAGTCGCGACCTTAGGAGGGGTCGAACCCGCGCTCGCTACACTCGGAGTCGATATATATATATCTTCATTTTGTTCTGTTATATTAGTTGGTATTGTTATGTTAGTATCTAAAGTATCAAAAAAATAACTGAGTCAAGGAAACAGTCGCAGATGGTGGAATTGTCTTCGTTGTGATTCGCATGCAAGCTATACTAGAGTTTAACCCAAAAATGAGGAGTTTGTTTCCCAAAAGTCTTTCGGCCAAGAAAAAATTGTCAGCATGCAAAATAATGTTCCCACTTTTCCTACAATTATGAAGTCAAGCAGGACAAAGATGTTAATTAAAATACACATACCTTGCCTGAAATCTCCAATCTTGTTCTTTTTTGTTTTGTATCGGATAAAGAAATCAACGGCAAAGACTATGCAATATATGCCAAAGACAATTCCAGCGAGAATGTATGAGAACTGTTTCATTCCTTCCGAGAAAATCGCACCCTTTGAATTACTCACCTGTGAGACAAAACACAGATGTACTAAACCCTCGATCAAAGGCACACCCGCATATTTAATCTAAACGTATCAACACACAGGGGCGTCACTTCATGGTCCGTGTTGGGAGGGTGATGGCAGATTTGCCCTGCAAAAATCGTTTTTTGCCATTTAAAACTTTTTAACAATTGCCCGTTTTGAGCGAAAAACCTGCCCTGCAGTGCCCATTTTTGCCCTGCAAGAAACGATATTTTCATAGTTGAGAGCGTGAGCCATCCCCCCCCAAACCCCCCTAAAGTGACGCCTCTGCACACACAGGAGCATCGAAACGATTTTGAAAGTTTAGGGGCCTGATTTAACGGGTTTGTAAGGGTTGGGGTAATTTTGAATTCTACTTTTCTACGTTGGCTATAGCACCATTGTTTAAGTTTAGAATTTTATCAGCCAACTAACAATTCCCTCATTTTAAGTTTGATTTATAAGATATCTAATTATTAGATGTAGATTTCATGTTACCCGGTCATTATTTCAAAATGAATGTCTTAGGCCATACACAGTGGCTGAATCCAATTATCTTTCAGCCATCGAAGGGGAAGGGGCAAGATAGGCCAAAGTTTCTACTAAAAACAATACAGTATGCTATTTTGTTATAAAATGTGAAAAGACATTTTAGTGATGGAAATTTAAAAAGTACATCATCAAAAGTGTCTCAATTTTTTTAAACACACACAAAATTTTGAAGCAAACTTTCTCAAGTTCATGACTAAATAGTATCTAAAGAGAGGTTGCTTACAAGAAAATGAGCGTGGATGGGAGAAGACACCGAAATAAACAGTGATTCGAAAAACTACAGAACTATAAAGATATTATAAACACAAACCTCAAAATCATTGTGCGCCTTTCGAAGAGTCGATGTCACAAGACTTGAATTCTGACTAATGCAACTAAACAAATCTTTTAGTCTTCCTTCGTCCTTCTTTCTTGCAAAAGCATTGATTGGTATTTTCAATGCCATTTGCCCCTTTTTAACCAGATGGGTATTTTTCTCTTTTTCTGATTTTTGCAACCACGATGCAGCGTGTACATCAACAAGCATCACTTCAATTACCTCATTACGTAGCATATCCAAGCAATGGCTGTAGGAATTGCATTCTAAAAACATAGACCTGAAATTTGATCTTTTCCGATGCACCTTATAACCGGTAACTAAGAAAGGTATTCATCAATACTTCGTCATACATCAGAACTCACAGCCCATTTAAAAGCATTGCATAGAAACAGGGCTACCGTGCATAAATAGTTGAATGTTGTTTGCCGAAGTAGTAAGTGTTACCCAATGTGGGACCTTTTGTGCTTTGAATGAGTTTCCTTCATGTTATTTTATTGTAATGTTCAAATTAATGTTAAATGAAGTAGTTTGCCACTGTTTACTCTATAGTACCATTTAACCGTAGTGCATGGAATATAAGCGGTGGGTGCGCAACTGCGCAGAGCACCCAGGGGGGTCTTGGTCGTTCAAGGTGATGACCCGTTGCAAAATTTAGGGTCCTGAATTCGGCAATTTACTACCCCTGAGGGTAAGAAAAATTGCAAATTTACTACCACTAAGATAGGAAAAATTTTTAATTTACTACCTTTAAGGGTAGAAAAATTTCAAATTTACAACTGCTAGATTGAAAAAATTGATATGATTGGCTTGACAGTTCTAAGAAAGTTGGATGAATTGAATTTTTGCTATTATCATTCTGTAATAACAGAGATCAGCCAGTTGCTCACTCTTCTTGGGGAATGCATCGGACATGTGCCACATTAGTTTCCAAATCGTTTTCGAACTATTTAAAGGGACGTAAAGAATTGCCAGACAGTTTTCAACTTTGCTCTTGTCATTCTACCAAGTTATATCTCCTGGGAGCTTCTTTAGTGCAAAAATAGTCAGTGTACTTTAAAATTTAACACCTGAGTGCCAAAGGAAAGAAGAAATATATTACATAGATAATATTAAAAGTGGAGTAACAAAAGGAATGAAAAATCAAGCAAATTACGAATTACCATAGGCATTTGCTCCGTAATCAATGGCATGCTTGATCTCATGAGAATTCTTTAGGGCACCAGCCTTTGGGTAAAAGTGGAAAAACAAAGGTTAAATTATTATAATGAGTATAGATAATAATGATGATATATCAATAAAAAATTTATTTTATGTAGGCTTGATGATTTACGTTAACTAAAGCGACAAGATAACTAAAAAATTGAAAAAGAACAACTTAAAGAAACTGATAGATTCTATAAAAACGTTTCCAACAAAACTTATGCACAATTTCCAGCTGCAAGCATAAGTTTAAATAAAATTATGTTTACTTAAAGATCCCAGGGGATTAGGACTACTTATTTGCATTTGCAGAATTTGCTATTTTTTTGCAAATAGATCTAAAAAGCATTTATTGTCAAGAGTGTTCTAGGGCACATCTTTAGCAATAAACATCGACTTTTGGTATTGAATAGCTTGTAGATTTCGGTTCTTCAAAAGCAGCTGTATTTTCCTCTGTGATCTTATAATTCCACCTTTTTTGTAAGAACCGGCAAGATTTGGAATGGCTGTTCTCGATTTTTTCAAATGATGAGTCTAAATTATTTTAAATTTTTACTTTTATTATTTGATTTAATTTGCATTTAAAGTATTTTTGAATACAAGACCGCACGGGATTGTTTTAAAGCAAGTATTTTTCTAAATAACATTAGCAGAAGATAATAACAATATTCGTCCAGATGCCAGGTTCTTGGAAAACGTATGCATCTGGTTTGAAATTTACTACAATCGTAATTGCTGCAGCATAAGCCTGTTTTTAATATCCGATCAATCTCAAAATTATGTTCTTATAAAATTGGTTCTACAAGGAAAAAGACTTAAGATTTTCTGCCGTGAAACATCAATCTGAGTTGGTGGTAACTGAAGTGTGACATCACGAATGAGACAAATGTTAATTCTAACTGAGGCGTATTTACATAGTTTGATTAGGACATTACATTAAATTACATTACATTACAATACATTACATTACAATACATTACAATACATTACATTACACTACATTACATTACATTACATTACATTACATTACATTACATTACATTACATTACATTACATTACATTACATTACATTACATTACATTACATTACATTGCATTACATTACATTACATTACATTACATTACATTACATTACATTACATTGCATTACATTACATTACATTACATTACATTACATTACATTACATTACATTACATTACATTACATTACATTGCATTACATAACACGTCGCCGGTTCCAATCCAATCCTCGCCTTCAGTAAGGTGTTCACACAAAATTGTGCTTCTTTCTGCCCAGGAGTATAAGTGAGAACCTGGTATGTTTTTATGTGTACCGTCTGTGACTGGATTTGGGCAGTTAAAAGAAGTTAGAGTAGCCTGCAGTTAATAACAGACTTTAAACCAATACTTTTTCCAAGGAACCTTTAAACCTACCAAACTTTTATCAATTATAAAGGCCAAATTCCATGAAATTTACTTTCAATCTTTGTTGTTCTTGGTATAGTTGTTTGAATTTAGGACTGGCGATATAAACGTCATCGAACCTCAATCTTTTGGTTAAGATGTTAACATAAAATTGTGCCTCTTGCGCTGTTTCGAATTGGGGTAACATTTCGTCCGTCCGACAGATTTATCCAATGGCAACTATTTTGTCAAAGTTTGAACATTTCAAAAACTGCCTTTCTTACCTTACAACTCTTATTCTTGTCCACTTCAGATTGAAAGGCCTGTTATTGTTATCGCAAAAATCTACTGTCTAAAAGTTCGCAAAATAGCTCCAAAAATTCTGTTAGCCGGACAAAATGGCAACCCTGATTCCAAACAGCACCCTCTCTAATCAGGAATATAAAAGGTAACCTGGTTAATAGTTATGAGGGCATTTTGTGGCTGCAACATTCTATATGAAACTACACAAAGTGCAAAGTCGGTAGATTACCCTCTGGCTAATATCAGAGCACCAAAGTATCAAACGTATCTGACTTTTATCCACCCGAGCTGTCGCAGTTCTTTAAGATTTAAGAGTCCAAAACGTTAATGAGCACTGCTGGATTGAAGACAGTCTTCTAATTTTGTAACGAAAGGGTCTCTAGAGATTCCGTTGCAGAGATTCTCTTAACTCGTTAAAGTACATAATCTTGTTGCATTAACATCAAGTTGTATGGCGCCACAAAAAACCTTGTGCAATCAAAGAATTAAATGAAATAGAATCGTGCTTTCTCTTTTCGACGAGACATGGCTTGGAAGGAAGTGGATTTTGTTGCAACCTCAATCTCAAAAACACCTGCATACATCAGTTGTACAGCAACGTTATAGAAAATCGTTGCATCCCTTCAGAAGAGAAACTACTGTATGCAACATGAGAGTTGGGGACTGTGGTTTACAGGCTTGCTTTTCTTTGGAAAATAACTTCATTTCTATATACTTATTGATTAGTTGTGAGTTTCATTGCTGTCTTTATGAAGAAAAAACACATTGCAAATACATAAGTATTAAATCTATTAGATGAAAGAAAAAGTGCCGGATCACCCCCTCCCCAATATTTTAGAAGACAATAAACTTTTGTTCTAAAACAATGGACAAGTGCAACGTCATTTTACAAAAGCAATAGACTTCCCCCCCCCCCGAAATATTTGGCTAAGTGTCCGTCACTGGAAAGAATAGAATTTTTCTCATTTCTATGTTATTTGACTTAATTTTGAATGCAGTGAACTGGGAGGCAATGAGGTGTGTTCACGGTTAACATGAAGATGATGATGATGATGATGATGATGATGATGATGATGATGATGATGATGATGATGATGATGATGATGATGATGATGATGATGATGATGATGATGATGATGATGATGACGATGATGATGATGATGATGATGATGATGATAATGATTTTGATGGGTCATACCTTTTTAGAAACCAATGAATAGCTATTGTCTGTTAAAATCGAAGTAACCTCTGCTGTCAAAACTGGAAATAAAATTAGGCCAGTTATCATCCAAATGATCCCAATAAGCCTTCCAGCACAAGTTCTTGGAGCTTTGTCGCCGTAGCTGAAATAAATAATCATTAGCTTTCATGATTAGATGAAAGGTAGCCTTTTCTAAAGGAGGCCCCTGGATCTTTGGTAAGAAAATTGAAACTTTTCGCTACGAACAGACCGGAGAATGTCCCAAATAATGTCCCAGAAGGTTTCTGATCTCTTGAGCATGATCGTTAAAATTGATGTGGCGATTTCTCAGAGTCTAGGGGGGGGGGAACTTTGGTCTCCTAGAACACCGATCTCTTCCGCTAATTTGCAGACTGCGCAATATGGCGTTTTATCTTCCTCAACTTTACTCGCTCCGACCTACTGTTGTACCAACCTACCAAGCATTCGTGCTTTTCTTGGAGCACTTGTCATTCAGGACTCTTTCCCATAGCCACAGGTCGGTTGCCTTGTAGGTAAACGCGATTTAATTTTCGCTTTTCCACACACTTATCATTGGGAGCTTTGTAGAACATATGCCCTGAGCTCTAGTCTGACGAGAAAAAAACTTAATGCAAAATGAACTCATAAGATGAATGCACTATATACTGGGCTTTTGCAAACGGGTTTCATAAAGGCAGACTCCCCCGGAGCGTCACTTCATGCTATGTGTTGGAAGGGTGATATCACGTTTGCTCTGCAAAAATCATTCTTTATCATTTAAAAAATTGTAAGAATTGCCCGTTTTGAGCTAAAACCTGACCTGCAAGAAGACGATATTTTCATAGTTGAGACGGTGAGCCACCCCCAAACCCTCCCCAAGGTGATGCTCTGAGCCCCCCCCCCCCCCCCCAAATAAAATGTTTGTCGGAAATGTTTTCAGTATTTTCTAAGGCACAAGGACTATTTCGGGGCAGATTAGGAGGACGATCGTCGGAAAACCAAAGACACCACCCCTGGTTTATAACTGCTGGTGTGGGCTCAGGCTAAATATCAAAGTTTAAAAACAGATGGCCAATCTTTTCGTTAGTTTTCCTATCTAGAGAGCTCCTTTTTAAAGTCGTTTTGATGAATTTACATTTTTGTTTCTGTGTGTAGTTTATCTTCTTTGTGAATCTAACTTAACAAATTCTTCATATTGTTTAGCATGAATTTATTTAGTTATGAACTTGTTGCTAGATATATGATATAGTTGCTAGACTTTAAAAAATGAAAATGAACTGAGCTGAACTTGTTTGGCTTGTCTGCGTCCAGTCTGCAGAGCAAGGCAGAACTCGACGAGATCTCGCGCGTGCAAGGTATAAAATGGGGGGTGCACGGCGTGCAAATCTGATTTTCCCGGGTGCACAAAGCCACTTTTGGTACCTATATTGACCCTATACGCATACAATACACGCGTGCAAGGCCTAATTTTTGGTGTGCACGTCCATCTGCTGCAAATTTTCTTGTGCGTGCAGTTGCCACGCTCTGCAGACTGGGTCTGCGTCATGTGATTTTCGGACTTTGCTGGCAATACAGCGCGCAAAGATTCGTAATTTTTTCATCTGTATTTAGAATGACATCCATGGACGCTTATCATTCGCTAAAATTGAAGTTTTATGATATACTGTCAAAATGCCAGCTACAGAACACCTTACTAGAAATGACTTCTTAACCATTACAGATGTACATTACTCACCCAACTGTTGTTATAGTAACAGCAGCCCACCAGAACCCGTGCCAGGCTCCTCTTGGAAAAGGTTTCGGGAATTGTGAATTGCTAGTTGTTTCCTGAAAGTTTAAAGGATTGAGCTTTAACGCGTTTAATCATCTGAAAAACCCAAATGATTACCATAAATGTTGCAAGGCGCATATAAATTGATTAAAGTGTTTTAAAATATTAAGAGACAAATATTTTAAGATTTTAAAATTACTATAAAAAGTTAATCTTACAATAACTACGTAATTTTAACCAATTTTGATAGTCTCCATTTTCATTTTCATAGTTTTCTTTGGTCAAGGCTGATATTGTTAGCAACCGTAATTTTAATGTATTGTTTATTCACAATTATTGGAAACTGAACTCTCCGATATTTTAAGCAAATTTGAAGGCTCGCCCCGGCCAAAGTAGATTTCCGGAGACCACATTTGAGTTCGAAATGACCCCTGTTCTTATTAGTAATCGCAGAATTCTGAACTTCTTAAAACTTCTTATCTAAAATATTAACTAGTTTTATCCTTATTGCCTGTAGCATTTTACCACGCACTTCCTTAAAATTTTTTATAATAGGTAGCGATCAATGCCTTGTTTCGCCAGTGAAGGAATGAAATATTTTAAGACAATTCAAATCGTTTTTGTGAGTAAAAGAAAGTAACGTTTGCAAAAAAGCGTAGTTACATACTTTCTTTGGTCAGAAACACTTTCTAAAATGTTTTTAACAGCCGAGCACTTCTCTTCTACAAACCGCTTTTTAATAATAAAAGAACCTAGCTATACGTACCACGATCCAAATGAGAATCCCAAACAGGATAGTTAGTAAAAGAGTTGCAAGCACTTGTGGAGCTATTCTCTTGAATCCATTGTAGACAGAATTGAGTTTATCCCATTTATTTTCAGAGACGAAAAGAACCATCTGGTTGCTTTCGACTATTTTCAGTGCCGTTATGTTTTCCGAGATATTCGTCAGCAACGAAAATGGTAGCCATATTTCAAGAGATAGCCCTTTTGGCTCTTTGTTAAAGTTTTGCTCCAGATCCATCCATGCTTGCTGGTAACTTCCTATCCCACCGGACCAATCAATCATTAATTTTGATTTGCAGCAGTACTTGGCAGCCTCCATAAAGATATTCGGAAGCACGCCTGTTACCGCTGTATCATTTTTATAAACATAAGGCCTACTTTCCCACCAATATGCTTTGATGTCTGGGCATTGGTTTGCCGCAAAGGTACTGCGAAGAAAAAGGTAAACTGCATAAAGCTTTGTCAGCTTGTTCAAAATCATTTTAAAGTTAAAACTGTTTATATCGATCCAATGGACTTGAACTGGTGTGATAAACTTTGCTTGATATTTGTTGATATTTGGTTGCCTTGTGCCAATCTCTTAAACTGAATTGCTGCTTTAACATCGATCATTTGTACCAGTTTTCGGTACCGGTCTGTATGCACATCAAGAAGCCTCACAGAGACCGTTTCTTTACATAGCCAAATGTCAAATTGAATCATCTACCGAACGTCGAAGCCTTTAACTTCTTACCAAGCATTAGAGACTTTCGTTTAATCAACCTTGAATAAAGAAACAGTATATGAATATCAATAAAAAGTTTTTAATCACACTAAAAAATATCTAATCAAAAAATTTAGTCTATTTTTCGAGACAAATGAATTATTTAGCATTATAGATACTATGTAGACCAGCCGAAATCGTTCCCGAAAAGATAAGATCTTCAAAGTGCAGCGAAGATTGTAACTTGTTTTCAGCATCAGAAGCGCTCACCGCAAATTACGATTTTAGCGAAAATGAAGTTATAGTTTATTTGTTTGAAGTGTTTCTAACGGTCATGAAATTTACCACGATTCACGTATTGTTGTAAGAAATAGCTAAGAAAGCAGCTTCTTACGCCCGATAAACACTCGCTTTCGGATTCCATATCAAAATCTGTGCTAGAAAACATCTCTTTAGTCGAGTCTTTCATTTGTTTAGCAAAAGGTAAATGCGTTTGCTTTTGGAAAAAATGGCCTCAGCCCCCCCCCAAATATCTCAAAAAAGGAGCCCCCCTCGCCCGATCAACATCTATTTTCAGATACTGACCAAAATCTGAGCTAGAAAAATGTCATCCCATGAAATTTCTCCTTTGGCGACCATAGGCCACCCTTCCCCTTCTGGTCTAGAATGCAATACCCGTATTGGACTTATTATAAATAATTTAGGAGCTGAAGCGATTAGGAGTAGTTCAACTTTTGTTTTACAAGGCTTGCTTCTTAAATGATGGAAAATACGATACTCTATGGAAATATGATTCTTCTGTAATCAAGTTTATTTAGCTGGTCAGTCTGTTTGCCTTCCGCTGTTTAAAAATCCACCAGACATGAAGTTGAAATTAAGTCGTTTACAGATTTTTCAAGACAAAATAAATTAGATATCAAATATACGATAAGTGGGAAAAGCAGAGAAGGAAAATTTAGGATGGCTGTCTTTAGGACAGAAATGTACCCTGCGGAACACAACTTTTTCCCATAAAAATAGGAAATTTTACGGCTTTGACAAAATGAAAAATTATTTTTACATGTTGCGAGTGTCACCATCATCCCAATACAGTATGATGCTTCTTCATATAAATTTGCTTTACCAGGTGAGAAATTATTTTTGGCCATTGCAGTATGAGTTTTTCTCAATGGCAATTATCTATTCTCCCAAAAAGAATGGAAGTGATCAAGAAGCAACGTGGACGTGGACCTTCCCAGCTGTTTATAACTAAGAGGACGTCTTTCTAGAAGACTCGTAGAAATGCAGATCTTGGTATTGTCATGTTTACTTAGCTAAAGAGCTGCCAGACGAACCAGATCTGGATCAGGGCCGAATCCAGGCATCCCCGAACAGGGGAGGGGGAGAAAGACAAAACTCCGACAATTTCCGACAAAATTTCCAAAAAGTGACTGTAAACAATAGAACAATTGTTTACAGAACAATATTCTATTGTTCAATATATTGTTTGTTTGTTTGTTTGTTTTGCTTGCCTGCTTGCTTACGCACTGGCTTGCTGTCTTATTTTTGCTTGATTGTTTACTTGATTGCTTCCATATTAATCAAAAGTGTTCTGCTAGGTTAGGAAGTGCGACAATCTAAATAGCAGAACGTCTCACGCTTCGCAATAATTTCAGATGCTAACCGTTTGAATTTAAAATCAAATTTTCTTCATCAAAAACTCACCAAGGTACACAGTATACTAATGATAAGGTGCTCTCAAAGTACCCACCATAAAGTATCAAAAAAAGAGTGTTCTTGATGTAAAAATGTGTTGCATAAAGTCGTTCCAAATAACTTTCAAAATACCTGCATCTAACAGCCCTGCCAATCTTTACTGACGCTCGCTTCGTTCTAGATTTTCACGATTTCTTCGCATCTATGCTCAAGCAGGTTCATAATGGCATGATGAAATACGGAAGAACGCTTTAGATGGATGCAGAATTTCTTTGTCTTATAAAAAGACCATCTGTTTGTCGAAATGCTATTGAAAAGTCAGTTTCTCTCGTAACATTCGCTTTGTTTAAGAAGGATTTCCAATTCAGAATAGATCTGTACCTGCTACATTATTGTTTGTGGTGAAATAACTTTGTCGTGAAAAGCGAATTGCTCGCACATTTTCAAGCTGAATTTTAAGATTGGTGCCTGGCAGATGTTATGTTTGATCATAATCAACATACGCAATTATGATAGAGGGATTCACTTTTTATTTCCAACATTTGTAAAATATTTTGTGTTTTAATTGCAAGTAAGCTGGTGAAGTAATTGATTTTTAGTTTAAGTAATGCTTAAGCTGATAGATCAATTGATTGACTGGTTGGTTGCTTGATTGCTTGTTTGATCGAGTAAACGATTGACCAGTTGATAAATTGATTAATTGGTAGATTAATTGACTGATTGAGTGATTTATTGATTGATTGATCAATTAATTGATTGACCGGTTAATCTATTGCTTGGTTGGTTGATTGATTGATCGATCGAGTAAGCGATTGACCAGTTGATAAATTGATTGATTGGTAGATTAATTGATTGATCGATCGACTAAATGATTGATTGTTTGATCAATTTATTGGTTCGTAGATTTGCTGATTAACTGATCGATTGATTGATTTATAGATTTATTAATTTCTTTCTGATTGGTTGTTGATTAAATGACTGATTTATTGTACTGTCTCATTCAGAAATATTTGCCCAACTAACATAATTTGTTACATTTGGACCCTTGTTTAATGATTGTAATAATGTCCTTAGTCCTATGACCTCCCATGTCACATCAGGTGGCGTTTGTCCTGTAACCTCGCGATCCCCACGTATATGTTAGCATGGTGTGAAGCGAGTTTTTCGGTATTACTATTCCTGTGACATTGAAGTTTCAATAAGTTCATTCTACTGAGTGAACAAGGCCTATTTCTGGACTATCTATCTCTGCCGAACCATCACCTAAGAACCGTTAATTCCCCACCAACCGTAAGGCTGCCACAGACCCGACCTGCCGTAACAAAATCTATGTTACCTTGCCACGGGCTTCAAAAGCATCACTAGAAAGGCACATGTGGTGGTGATTCAATATAATTTCATCAGAGTTGATAGTAATGAGAAAGCGGCAATCTCTATGGACAACTAAGACCTAAGTATTTAACGTAGTGTTGGCCTCTGCGGCTTTAAGAAAGCAACAATTTTGCTATTGACCTTGTTTGCTGAGAAACGAAAAACTGAGACTTATCAAATTTACTGCATCAAAATAAGTACCTGATCCAACTTTTGAAAGTCGATTGTGTCACTTCTTGCTATTCAAACATAAAGGAACGCTTTTAAGAAAGACCAAGTTGAGGAAAGACAAAGACAGAAAACAGCCTTTTTCCAAGGCGTGGATTTAGCTCGTAAAATTGCATTTGAAAGAAGCCATAACTGTATTGGAATAGATTGGTAAGTAATGTCGGTAAGTAGCTACGTTATAGTATTATTGACAGTATTAGGAGCAGAATGTTAAACATGGTAATTCTAAACATATTAACAGAGAAGGTTTCTTTGCATGCCGGACTGTTTTTTAGAGGATAAACTTTAAATCGAGCTTGATTTAAAATAAATAGAGCAATAGATTACCTGGAGTATTCCGCTTTATGCAGAAAAAGTTCTGTTTTTTCTCAAAGCCTAAGATGTATTTCGCTGCATGCAAAAATTATTGCCCCCATTTGCTTGCAATTTGCACCCACTATGTATCAGCCTCATGCTTGAAAATTGCAAAAATCTGTTCTGGTTACATTTTGCACTGACAATGTGATAAAATACATTCTGTGCCCTCCTAAAAACCTCCTTGAACAGCCTCTTATTCTATAACAGCGATGAAATTCAACTTTTCCAGTCAGTTGGATATTTTCGCCCTCGCTTTGTCTTAGATATATATATATTATTAATTAATATTTAAATGGTAAAATTCTTTGGCAATTAACATTAGTAATTTCAATTTTAAGTGACAAATTGCTAAAATAAAGATTTGAAGAAGCCACTACAACCTTCTTCCTTAGCTTTTCTTTTTGATAGAACCCTGAAAACTATTATTGATAAGAGAGCAGGTACATTCAGCAAGTTCTTCAAATATTTAAGTATGTCAACACAACGAAAAGGGGATGAGTGGAGAAAATAATAGTCGAATATGCTGAATTTTATGAAAATTTTCAATTTTCTGATTTTGATCAATTAAGGTAAAACAAGCATCGTGGATATCGAAAATAAATCTCTTTTGCTGTATTCTGGCACAATCTTTCTCTATTCTGACTTTTTCAGAGATTATGATCATCAAAATTACTCGCACCTTCTGCTCCGGTTCTATCAACGTGTAAAATTGCCGCGCGGGCTGGTTCGTTTGAAATTGCCGCAGATGCTGGCTCTGGGTGAATCTGGGTGGCTCGGGGTGACTTTTGTTGGCTAAGGCAAGTGGCTCTGGGTGACTTTGGATGATCCCATCTTTCAGTAATGCCGATACAACAAACTAGTGGAAAAATCAGCGTTTCAGGCCCACTACCAAAGGCCAACTTTATCAGAATAAAGATGCCATTTTTCCTTGGTCTGACATGATTAAGGATGCGCGTGGTTTCTTTGACCGCATTTAGTTTTATAATTTTATTCACATTTGATTATTTAAAACGATCTGGCGAAAAACGTCTCTCGGCCATCTAAGTTATGTTTCGAATCATCAGAAGCAATGATTGTGTCTGGTTCTCCGTCATCAACAAATTAAACATCCAGTTCTTAATTATCTTTTCCTTTGCAGTAACATCAAAAATCAAGAAGTTCAAGTATATTGTTTGTTGCAAAGTTTCCCCCTCCCGGCATCAATGATACATTTTGAAATGAGATACATTCGAAAGATTAATTTCAAGATCCAAATTTACATCGAGATTGCAAATTCGTGGTATTAATCTGGTAAAATAAGGCATCCAAGACTTTGCTTAATGCTTGTATACTAAATCTCTTGCTAAGGGCAAAAATAGCTAGTATCTGTTAAGCGAAGTCAAAGAAATTCTTGGTAAAATTGAGTGCTAGGATCATTTCAAATTTCCTTATAAAAGACGTGTATCGTGTCAGACTAATGCAACGGTTTTTTCATGTTGAAGATATTCTCAGCTTGCTACTCAACGTTTGCAGTTACGATACACTTGTTCGAAATTAACCATTCTAAAAATCTAATAACCTTCGTTTCTGCCATGAATGTAAAGATATTAAAAACCCCTGCCAAAAGTCTTGAAACAGTAGCAACAACTTTGGTCTTCTTTTAGAGCCCCCTCTTTCCTTGAGACTGTCCTTGTTTAAACTGCAGCTTCCCCCTCTCCCCCTCAAAGCAATATTGTTTGAATTGTTCCACGTTCCATGACTACTTTTTAACTGAAATCAATTGCGAACAAAAGGCAAGATATTACCCTTTGCAACCAACATTGTTTTATTGGGGTAAGGGGGTGATACAAGCGTCATTAGGCTGAGGAAAAAAGCAATCATTGAAGGTTGAATTTTCATAAATGTGCTCCAATGACTTTTGCTAGGGCTATAGTTCATAAGAAGACTTTAGTTGCAATTAGTTAGTATTTCAAAACTGGATTATTTCTATCAGATTAATCCCTTCATCGAAGGGTTGCTGTTCTTTCCTTCACATGTAAATGATATACAATAAAATGATAATTTTTTCGTTTAGTTGCTTTGTAGGCAATTTACCCCCTTATGAAAATTTATCCAAGAATGCGTACCATCGTTTAGGTACCGAAGAACCTCATTGAAGTCCTTGAAGAGTTACGTTGCTTAACAGCCTAACTAACCAGAAACTCTTCGTTTTTAAAGGAAAAGTATGAAAGGACGGGACACTCCTTGTAGCCCTGCCTATTCCCTTTGTTTGTTAGGAAGACTAAGCGAATTTAATTTTTTGTTGAGTTAGGTTAAATGCATGAATATCTTAATAGAGTTAATGTCATAGAGACTTATAAACATGCGTTCCGCTTATAAATGGATGATGATGCATTCTTGTGACGAAACGCATTAATGATTTAAGATCTGCCTGAAATTTAAAAATTTAAAGATAAAACTTGCCTTGGCGATTCTGAGCGGCCTTCGCTTTTCTTCTGCTTCCAATGGTTATAATTTGCTATTGCTACTCGGTTTTTATCTTAACGACCAAACAAATATTCAATGGTCTCCTCTCTTAATTAACAGCTCGAATTCAAAATTTATTATAACTTGAATGACACCTGCTGCTACGACCCAAATGTCTTGCTGATACCAGCAAAACGACAGTTACTGATGAATATGTTAAGAATATCTTCGAATGACATGTGAGGCCTTTATTACTCCTAGGACCGATGACATGCTGTACTTACGCAATAAGGTTTTATCTCTGTCTTTAGATTGGAAGATAAACTCAGCATTGTCCATTCTTTTCCTTCAAACGTGTAATTTTGACCCTTTCTTCGTTAATAGCCCTATTATAGACATGTTTCCAGTCTTCTTGCAAAGTGTTTTAGAATTATGCAGGTCAAAGCCTGCAATGTACATAGCAGCTTAGGTCACAAACGGTGATATTCATGATTCGCTTTCTTTTCCATAGCATTGCATTGTAGCTTAAGTGACAACAAGACGGTAAAACCCAAAATTTTAAAATTTAATGTCTGCGATACAGTTTAGCTAAGCCAAGAAATGATATTTGCATTATGTATACATTACATGAAGTCATATGAGGCAATATCTCATACAACATAATGATGTGACATTATATTATAGAACTACAAGATATTTTCTTCCTTAGTATTGTAGTGTAGCCCCCTGCTTTTATAACCTGACTTTATCATTGCTGAGTTGAATTTAGAGTCAATTCTTTTTAAAGTAATTAAGTAGGCCAAGACTTCCATCTCACTTGCCTTAATTGTTATCGATGATGGCACTTTTCTCGGCTCTTGTAGAATGTTGATAACATATGATTTGTGAGTGAATTGCTAGCTATTTCCCAAGTCACGAATATTTTCAGTTACTAAATGAAGGCATGAAAAGGGCGCGTTTAAAGCTGTTCCTAGAAATTTTTGATGTATTACATTCAACAATACAACATCAGTGCCTATGAAGTGGGTGTGTTTCAAATCAAAATGGGTGTTGTCAAAAGAATCTGCCTTAAACCGCACGGATTTCAAACAATCTAACAAAAACTAACTTGAAGGCATCTTTTAAATATGATGTAACTTTATTTATAACACTCATTCATAAACAGCTGGCCAACAAGGCACAATTTTGATTCTATAAATAATGTAATGTTTTTTAAAACTTTAATCTAGTACTTTTTAATCTTGGAATGAGTCGAAGAAAAAATTGGTGCTACACACAATCACCTAAGTCCCAAGGATTTTATACTTATTCTTCTCTATGGTAAATGATGAATTAGATATTTTGGCTTTCAGCCTTTGAACAAACCATCTGGGACAATGCTTAATATCCTAATTTTACATATTAAGCTGCATACCTCCCAAGTTTATTAAAACTTGCTGTGAATCCTCGAAAATGCTAGCTTATTTGCAACTCTAAATAGTTAGATTGATGCTTACTCAAGGAGCTTTTTCGAAGTAAGTATAAGGTTTTATTGTCTGTGACGCAGGCTAGGAATGTGGTTCATGTTACGAAAATAATATGTTTTGGCATTTAAGGTTCTTATAAAAAGTACCTGTAATTGATAGTGTCTTTCTCAGTCTTTTGAAGGTATCCCACGTTGAAAATTGTGCTTTATCAATTCAATTTGATATTTCCCAAGACAACCATTACCAGCAAATGCAACCTGTTTTTAGTATTCTATCTAGGACAATCAGTGAATAAGAATGGCTTGTTTCCATTCATAAACGAGACCCAGCATGTAAAAACCAACTTGAAAGTAAAAAGTTTGAAGAAGAAACGCTTCTGTGAAATTTTTTTGACAAAGATGTGAACGATAACTACTACGCAGATGAAGAGGACGGTAAAGAACTAGGAAGGATATCCATGCAGTAAGTCAGTTTGAAATGGAAACTGGATGCGATACTGGGATTGTAAATGGTGAGCCACTAAACAAAGTGTTTTTTGCAAAAATTGCAGATAGCATTTCCGAAGCATGCAAAGATCGCGAGAGCCTTTTATGGCCTGCTATAAGTAGCAATATAAAGTGTAATTCAAGATGCCCTTTTCTTCCCAATAGGTCTGTTGCTAAAAGTGTAAGGTACTACTCCTTAATAAAACCTGTGTATTGAAACTTAGAAACTACAACAGAAGCTCCTTCACAGTATAGAACTTCATGAAGCACAGAGTATTCATGGATCCAAAGATTCTTCCACCAATATTGACGAATCCATATAGGACAGGCCTATAAAAATTGAAAACAAACCTGGTTGGAGTACAAGTAGACCCAAAATCAACGTTCTATGAACTGTATAGAGTTGATTTAAAAATGCAACAATGTTTTGTCAGGCTCTATGATAAGAAAAGGATTCGTCGAAATTCATAAACAGAGGTCAATATAGCATGGTTTTATATTGTCCAGTAATCAGCATATGACTGTTTATTGTCATCAGACAAAGTAAAGTAATATGACGCAGCAGGGCCACGTAGAAAGGCAGGCAGCTTTTTCAATTTATCGTCGGCAGACCAGCCATTGGCAGTGGCGCAACAGTCAAAATGACGCAGCCAGCCAAGAAAATCACCAGATTCAAACTTATCGGGAACTACTGAAACGGTTGCCATCACACTCGCTGGTTACTCTGCTCTCTGTCACCAAAATGTAGCGTATCTGGGTTCGACAGAGTTAACTCTGAGAGACGACAACCGTTATGTCAGTAAGCGTATTTATATTTCAAAGTAGGAAGCAAAAACTAAAACTATTGCGCAGCAAAGCAACTTATAAATACGAAACGGTCACGAGATACAACAATGGATTGCCTACGTAAATCATGCGTGCAACCCAACATAAAGACATTAACTAGAACATTAAACGGAACTGCGACAAAACACGAACACACATTTAAGCATGAAATAACTATTACGTCATTACTATTATTATACAATTGCTACATAAGTATGAGAAAGCCGTTACCTCTCCCCATTTTTTTACGGTTATACTCAAAATTGTTCCATCACTCCATTTAATATATTTTCGAAGGATTAATGCCCCAAGACACTTGTTAACTTGGATAGAAACATTACTCTGTTAGGGGTTAAGTTTGCTTTGTTTCCTACAATTACACTGTAATTTTGCTCTATTATTTTTATATGATTATCAAATTTTGACGATGTTATGCTATTTAATATTTAACTATTTAATATTTTTATGCTTTTTGAACAGATTTATAAAGCAACATAAAATGCTGCTGTCAATGGGAATGTGTTGGCCTGTAAATTTAACAAAATTCAACATTTCTTCGGTTTAACATTTGATACATACAAAACATACCAAAAGCTTTCGATCAATATTTTCCGGACATATTTACGGACGCCATTAATTTTGTGACTTCTAATTCATTTTCAAGTGAATATTATGCAACAACAAAATTAAGAATTTAATAGATTTCCGGACAAATTTACGGACGCCATTAATTTTGTGACTTCTAATTCTTTTTCAAGTGAATATTATGCAACAACAAAATTAAGAATTTAATAGATATGTTTTGTATGTTGTTTAAACCAAAATTTTGCAAGCATACTTTATATGCATTGAAATGAAACGAAATGAAAATACAAAGATATTTTATCAAGAGCTGAAAACTTGTTTCAGATTCGATTTCAAAATGCTTATTCTACGGCACGCTCTGAGGTAAAAAACTTGCAAGAAACTTTGAGTGCTAAAATCGCCCTTATTAGACTCCCAGACCAAGCTTCTAATCAAAATATGAAATCTATATTTCCCCATCTCGATTTCTTGCAGGTAAAGACGTGAATTCAAACATTGAAGAAATTAACTCTTGCAATAATGGAGATACAAACGAAGTATTCTCATGGGACGGGATTAGCCTATTATGGCCGGAAGAGTCATCGCAAACAAGTTCCCAGAAAAACGAATTTTTTGATTGTACCGTTGAGACGCATATTCAGCAGAATGAAGATTTAGATTATAAAAACGAGAAAAAAAGTGGTACGGAAAAAAAACAAACAAACAAACAAATAAAAAGTACGAATTTGAGAGTATGCTTTGCATCTATTAGCGAAAAGCTGTCGAATTTGGACCAACACTGGGATAAAGTTGAAAAAATGGTATTATCATGTGAAAAAGGGCTAGCAGAAGCCAGCAGAGGGTTGAGTGCATGCAAGAAACACGTTGATTCAATGGAAGAGGAAACGGCCTAATTTTTTTAACGCAGCCAAATTCATTTTCTTTTTGTACAGAACAAAAATCTCTTGATGTATTTGATGTGCAGTTTTATTTCTTTTCAACTTATGTAAATAACCTAATATCGCACCAATGCTCTAACCGAACGAAGTAGATTCGGGTCTTACTCTTGCAGTGGCCCTTCAGAACTTTTCCGAACATGCCCGTCCCCTTCTACTCCAACATCCTGATCTCTAGAATTAAAATGTGTTATCAAATCATAAGAGAGGATCAGGTTTGCCCCTCATACTATAGGGTCGGGTCTCCACTTAGCAGTTAGCTCTCGCCTCTCTTTATACTCTATAAACAAAAAAAACGAGATGGCCACAGTGGTTAGCCCAAAAGTCACTTTAAGGGCCCCATAAAAGGTCGCTCTTTGAGTTACATTCTGTAACATGTGCATTTTTTTCGCTTATTATACTCTTCAAATATATGAAGGACAACTCCCTGAATTGCATAACAAATTACAAGAATATAGCCACACGTTAGAAAACAGGACAATATTTCCTGGAAAACGAATTTTTAAGTAAATCAACTAATATTTCGCCCCAATATATAGTGATTTTTCGGAGTACTACCGATTAATAATGAAGTAACTGATCTGATTATTTCAACCAATGTGTCAATTTTGTTCTTCTCATATCTGCTTAACCACCGATTCTTACCTAAAGTATTTTTGGATCCAGCCAACCAACTATTGCAGCGAACGCTCCTTTATTATTCATAAAATTCCATCGATCTTGGTTTTTATTTTTGCCACAACTTCTGTTAGTCAATTTTTACAACAAACTACTTTAGAAACGGGAGACCTGACGCAGTACCACAAACTCCTATCGAGTGCTTCATAGTCCCCATTATCGTTGTGATGTTTTCCATATATTCCATTTTCTCCCTTTCGCTCTGATATATCCGCAGTCCCTTAGCAGCAGCCAGCATTGTCAATTTTTGCAGTTTCCCATACAATTCTATTTCAGATCATTTCCGGGCTCCTTGTGTATCAAAACAGGTATACTTATTTTTAAATGAAATTCTTTTCTCGAAACTCAAAACTCAATTATAATGACCTCTTTTAGCACCGTAAACCTTACTTTCATACAAAGATCCGCACTTGACGCCGATTACTTTTCAACTTTAGCCTTTATTCGAGAACGTGCATATTCCCCGAGAACAGTGGTGTGGGAACCGAGTGGGGGGGGGGGGGGTTAGAGAAACCACGGCCCCCAATTGTTTGGCCAACTAAGCAAAAGTGCCCTTCCAAACCCCAAAAGTGGCCGTTTTTTGGGATTGGTCATGTGCCCCTTCTTTGGTCTGGATGTACGAAAATACTGTCAGTGAGCATGATTTCCAGTCAGTTTGTTTTCATCTACTTTGCTATATTTTCACTTCAAAGAAATTTTAATTGCTTAAAAAATCGTAAAATATCAACTAACCCGCTCTTTATCAAGCGTACCAAACAGGTAACGTCCCCAAACCGGATATCAGCTGATCGAGTGAGGACCTTTCGAGTATTACGTCATTGTTTTGGCACAAGTTGCAACAACCACATTATCATCAGTTCCTAGATAAGAAAAAGCATGGATGGCAAGATAATGGAGAGTTTAATATCCACTCGAGAACTGATGATAAGAAGCAGCAGTACAGGGCGAATGCAGTCTTGATGGCATTAGATAAAACTCTGATTGTATTACGTACTTGTGCACTTCAATATGATGCTTGGAGTACATTCTTATGGAGGTTTCTTCTGGGCCTAATCCTGCTGTCAGGCGGATAAGAATTGCCCGCCTTTTTTGCTTTTCAGGCTTTACAAGCTTTAACTTGTTGATGAGAGACGCAGAAGGCAGGAATAGCGCGCAACAGTTTATTCCAATCGCAAGAGAACTTAAACTTGCTAAATAAATTTGATTTGATTTTTAGAATTCCTTAAAAATATTGACATCATTGTGCCTTGCATGCAAAGGCAATATTAAAAAATATTTTGGAAATCCAAGCTGCTAATATGGAAGTACTGAAAAGTGCCAAAAATAGACTGAAGGACAAATTTCGACTTTTATATCAAAGATATGGCCATCTTTGTGCAACAAGGCCTTTACCAATGATAGTTTCAAGTGTCATCCTGGTTATTCTTTGCAGGTAAATTTAGACGATTTTTTTTATAAAGGTGTTCCATGTTACCCTTTGTACTTCAATGCCTCAGCATAAAGCATTATCACCAAAACCTAGGAAAACAATTGATTTCAGCTTTTACTGTTTCTACCAAATATGTCTACTTAACATCAAGAAAAATGCCAAACTGTCACAGGAGAATGTCAAATACAAACATCACCCACATGCAGAAATACAATTCACTTTTAAAATCCAAGTTTGGTTTGATGCAAGAGTATATTCAAATCATTTAGGCTTGACAACTTTGGCTTTTTCAGGACTTTGGCATATAATCTAATAGAAAAAATGTTGCCGTGCAGGAACTACTCCTGTTTTCAGCATATCAGGGCAATTACCTCCAGAGTACCTCTAGCATGCAGCTTGCATGTATTGCACTCAGGGCCATCGAGAGCCAGTGCAGTCTCTGGGGTATTTCATTGCAACGGACCCCAGTGAGCAATCAATTTTTTCATTGCATAGAACTTTTGCGGGCCCCGGTCCTCCAACCCCTGCCAACCCAACCCCTCTTGACAGTCCTGATTGTACTCTTGACTTGGTGCCACCACCTTTAATCGTCTTTATTGCTGAATATACCATCTGGTCTTCTTTGTACTCATGTATAATTTTTGTTCCCATGTGTTATCAGATAAGCTGGTCTCTTTTAAAAGAAGTTAAGTTTGATCTGGGCATTATACCTCTAAGGTATTCAATGCTATGCAGAAACAACAGTGTCAAGCTAATAAAAATCGTTATCATATCAGAATTACTCTAATAGAATGGCTAGGGCTGGGGCTTTCAATTGCTCTATCCTTTGCTCTATCTAGTGGACTTAGGACTCAGGCAGCCCCCCTACATCCATTTGCACAAAAAGATGTTGTTTGCTAGTTTAGAGATTCTATGATTATATCTAGAAATGTGCCAATTTTTGAATTTTCTTTTGTAAAATTTGCACGGGGATAAGCATGCATGCACTTGTATGTTTTTAATTTGATAGCACTTTCAATTTGTAAATTTATTAGATTTGAAGAAAAATGAGACTTTATTTTTGATGGGCCCAAGGATTCAGCATTTCAATCATAACTATTGAAAAATTTTCATGCAATTAGAGTTAAATTCTGGTTTCAAACCAATGATTCCCTCTTGAGATGAGGTTAAAAAACCTCTGATTTAGTTTACAACCACATAAAATGCTGAAATCTTCAAATATTTACTTTTTTTTTGTAGTCTTCCTCTGCTAAGCCATCCAGTTTTTGAAAGAACTGCTACATTCTTGTTTGGGAGAATACAGATTGGAAAATACCAAACAAATGTATCATTGATGAATGATTATGCTTTTGGAAAGGTAAAATGAAATTTTTGCAAAATTAGCCCCAAGGATGTTCTAAATGAATTTATTGCTTGTTTAAAATTAGAATACATGGTATAGCCATTATGCATAAAATTCACCCATTCAATAATTTATTCATTTTATTCATTCATTTATTCAATTATCCTTTTATTCATGCAAGTTCATCATTATAGAATTAAAACCTAATTTTAGGAAAGTTTGAAAGTGTGAAAAATCAAATGAAATCATTTAACAGCACATGTTATACATAGGATGCAATGAAGTCTAAAAACTGCTTGGAAAATTGCTACTTAGAATGTTGACAAACAATTTGACAAATGCATGTCAGCAAATTAGCATTTTTTTTTATCAATCAAAAATTGAACACCTCAGGTTCACTCATTATCACATCTCTGCCTTACATGGTGTGTTTTGCATCATCATTAATCCAGTTTTGATCTGGTTTTGTCCACTCTAAAACAAGTGACCAGATTCCATTATACCCAGAAGCGACTCCTTCCACTCCCTCCTTCCTTTTCTTTCTATTTTAGGCATCTTCTTTCCTTTTCAAATGAATCAGACTTCTTCTACTTTTATTCATGGATCTGAAGTTGCATTCAAGTCTGCAAATCACATCAAGTTGAAAAAAATTTGATTATAAAATAAGTTCTTTTATCTGATTTTGTTCTCTCCCTATAGTCAGATATTGTCATTCAGCAACTACACATTAAATTGAATGTAACTGTGCCAGATAATGAGAAGTCAAAAACTCTTGATACTTGGATGGTTTTCCAAAAAAGCCTTGAAAAATCTGGAATAAAGAGCATCCAGGCAGTTCTTAGCAAAGGGTATGCATAAATGTGTATCCGTATGCATAAAAGTGTATCATTTTAACATCACAGTTGTTTTGAGGGTTGTTTGAATATCATTTATAAGTTATGGTGTACTGTTCACATTCCAAAACAGATAGAGCATTATGATGGATTTACTCTTCAAATGGATTTTACTTAGAAGTTGCTTGGTATTCCACAGTCATGATATTTTTTAGAAAATTTTGACAACCCCTTGTTATTTTTTATTTGTTTTCATGTTATCTTTTTTTACTTCAAGACTTTACAATACTCTTTATATTTTTTGGTGTGGTAAAGCTGTTTTCCAATCACTTTTGTTTGGAAATAGAATTTTTCCCAATGGATATTGTTTTGTTGTAGAAAGCTCATAGTCTACAGCACATTAAACTGACTACTTCTTTATTTCTTTGCAAAATATTATATGCTCGTTGATCATGAAAAAGCCAAGCTTCAGTTTGTGTTTTATTTTCCCATGTTAAACATTTTTTGGCCTAACATTATTATTACAAGTAGATTTCTACAGGACTAGTTAAAATAGCTTAAATTGCTTCTAAGAGCTTACTGAGGGTACCAGGGTCTCAAAAGGGCATAGGTCTGCCTACAAAACATACTATTTGAAATATAAAGCTTTATTTGATCACTAGCAGCTAATTATCAGCATTGGCACCTGGGCTGGCTGTAAAATGATAAGAAGGAGGTTCACTGAAGAAGGGCATTTATTTCTTTGCATCAGAGCCAACTCTGTGAATGTCTTACACTCTCTTAAAATTCCCTATCGAGGGTTTCAAACTGTCTTCATTTATTGAGGAAAGTTTCTAAATTTGAACTTTCAGTCACAAAGAGGTCGAGCACTTTTTTTCTAAGCTCTGGAACCGTTTTCAAAATGTTAATTTCTCATTTGATAGCATGTCATAATGCTGATTTAAAATGCTATTGTCTGTATCTATATGATAATCTCATCAACTTTATTTCTTTACCATAGTGGATGGTTGATGTCATCTTGCCTACATGTGTCAAGAAAACCATTCTATAAATCTCCACAAACCAGATTGATTTATCCAACAGGAAGATTCTACAAAGAGCTTAAGAAGTGGTTCTCAAAACGAGGCTGCCTTCTTGTATCCCCAACGTCTATATTTGGTACTAGATCAAGGTAAGAGTTCATAACTTGTAATTTAGTTTTTAGCATAATTAGGTTTAAAAAAGATGGTTCGTTAAAATCAAAAAGGGACCTGGAAAGATAAAAATTATATAAGAATTGGCTGAACCATATCATTCCTGACAATTCCTGAGTTTCTTGTAATGCTATTTTCATCGGTTTCTTCTGTAGTACCCCTCTTGAACTGGTTAATTAGTTTCATATTTTATTAATATTTAGTCTTTGATTTTCTTGCCATTTTGCATTGTATACATTGGAATTTTAAAATTATATGAAACTGGTATACTAGGCGGTAAACGCTGAAAAATATAGCGAATATCCAGATTACTAATCTTTATCAAATGTGAAAGTTGGGAAATTAGTTTGAAAGCGCAGCTTTGGTTTAATTATTTTATTCGATATTTGCAAAGCTGGTAATGTATAAAACAATGCATTGCAAACAAAATGAATATGGATATGAATATGGGAAACTATAAAATTTGTGCAACATCTTGAAAGATCCGTCAGATATGGTTGGGGTAAGTAGGGAAGACGAGCAAAATAGAAAGCTTAAATAAGGATCATCGTGTCTCTAGGAACGTGCAAATCTGGTTGTATGCATCGGTGGGATGGCCTGGAGTGGTGATCTCCACCTGGGCCCTGCAGAAATGCGGAATGAAAAATTAGCTGGCCCCTCCCGCGTTTAGGGATTTCCTCTAAACCGGGTCCCTGACGCCAGCTCGTCCCTAGCTGTATGACAATGTCAAGCATTTTGTGTAACATTTATTTCCATTAAAATTGAGCGTTATTCGGATGTGCTAATGAAGAACATAACTTGATCTTAAATAAAATACTTTTCTCCGTTTAGAAACATTATAGCCTCTTCCTGTATCGTTATGTAATTTCTATTATTATTTTGTTACTTCCAAGGCCCAAGATTGCTTTTGCTTCCCCTGTAGCTGTTGTGAGATTTTAATTAGCGAGAGAATTGAAAAGCACAAATGACCGGCCTTGTTTTTAAATTAGTCAGAGGGGCAAAGTACAACACCTCTCATATTTTATTAACATTTTTGTCATCGTGACTATTAAAATTCGTCATTTTTGCCAAGTGAAGTAATTTGCATTGTGATAACGATAACGATGACGATAACGATAAGGCTAAATAAATTTTCTAGATGAATAATTTACTGGTGCAGGTCAGATAACACATTTTTTCTACGTCTTTTTGTATTGAATTAATCCCGCCTACGTAGCTGAGGCGAATCTCCAAGATGATATGAATCAATTAATCTTCATATTTCTGTTTTTTCAACCCGGTCAAACGTACCAGCGTGATCATGGGGTATATTCATTTTGCGCCTGCGTAGGTGAAAGGTTTTTATCCGACCTAAACCAGCCAGTTGGCGTTTAGTTAATTTGAGCCTACAAGCTTAAATTTAATCTGCGTTCAATTGCAAAAAAGGGAAACAGGGCTAGATCTGGGTGTGACATTTAAATTTTTCTCATTGTATGCAACTTTGTATTTCTGCTTAAGTTTATGTTGATTGCTAGCTATGTAATGATAAGTTGATCACATTTATCAGTGTTTGGATTTTATGCTTGTTTAAGCTTTTCATAGATTCATATTCAAGGTTTAAACTGCACCAATCCAGGATGGATCACGTGTTTTCTATCGCATGTCCCTTACCCTAAAATCTTACCATTTTATCTGTCATTTTATTTCATTTTGATATAACGGCAAAACTGCTAACTTTGCTTTGTGCGCAGAATTTCTTTTCTTCTTGTGCTGCGCAAAGTTTATGTCCTGAAGCGCGCAGCAAAATTTTCACACGCGCATTTCCACGTGCGCACTTATGCACGCACTTTGCAAAGTTAGCAGTCTGGTATAACGGTATTGATTTTTATGTATGTTGTCAATTAGGCGGATGAAAAATTTTGAGTTTCATTTTGGAACCGTAATTTTTTCAAACTACTCTATTTAAATATTAGACCTAGACTAGTCATTTTTTTTCCAATTCGTTTTGCAGGAAATTTTCCGATCTTCCAGAACCATTCAAAGGTAGGACTTCTTTTCGTGGCCAGCTTTTATATATTTTGCAATTTATGTTTTATGTACAAAGTGTGCAAGAAGCTTGGCTATTAATTAGCTTGCCCCATAATCAGTTCTAATAGTTTTCAAAATATCAATGGTTTGATACCTCAGACATAAATTTTGGACTGCCAAGACTCCATAGTTTAAGCGGTGAATGAAAAACTTTTTAATCTGGAATAAACGTCCCTCCACCCCCCGCCAATTAATTTTTATAACTTTTTCCACTGAGACCATTCTTATTCCATCCCCATTCTCCAGCAATTAGATTATTTTTTCGTATTTATCATTGATTCTACGTTATTTTGTTATCGAAATTATCTGGTTGCTCCTAAAAGAATTCTCAGAAAATCCACCTCCATCCAATTTAATTATTTTTAGGAATTTATCGACCCTCCCCACTATTCCGAGCATCCAAAGTCTCTCGGATAGTAAACGATTTTGTTTCCGCTTTTACGTGAATTTTAAAGTCTGCAGTTCGAAGCAGTTATTCAGCAACGAAGAAGCATTTCAATTCTTTACTTAAAACTTTCGCGTCTTTATTTTTAGAGCTAATAGTTGGTTACCCAATCAATGAGTCTGGATTAAGTACGCCGCTCAAGTTTGTTGACTCACACCAGTTCAAATTTACCTTCACCTTCTTTTTGAAAGAATATGTTAGCAGGTATATATTAAATATTCTTTTCTTTCGTTGTTCAATATTTTATAAATTATACAGCGTGCGTTTGCATGGAATGGAGCCAGCCCTCAATTTTTATTGGTTCCTGTTTACCTTTTTCTTATTAATGCACTCTGTTTGTCAAAACTTTATATCTCCCAAAAACATTGCAAATTGTTTTGGCTTTAAATGAACCAGCATCTAAAAACATGTTAAATCAAATCTTTAAAAAGAATTTTTCAAAGTTCCATCAACCATCTGAAATGTTTGATAAAATTGAACAGCTGCATCAGAAAAAGTTTTCATATGATGAATTTTCCTCCAAGGATATAACATCTTCCTTGTAAACATCTTTCCTCTTGAAGTAAATAACATGTTTTGCATAGCCTGAATGGAATCATTTTTGTATGGATTTACTACGCAAGGGAGCTTCTATTTTTTTAATTCTATATTTAGCGAGCAGCACAACACTTTTTCAAAGTTTCAATTTTTATAAATATTGTTCCTTTTGACTCTTTGTAAGACTTTCTCCTTTTTGCAGTTTTTCTCGTGTAGTGAGTGATCATTTCAAAAGTCAAGTTAACTCTTCTGTGGCGGTGTTGTCAGAAAATACGTTTCGTCTTTCCTATACGGTAAAAGAATTTGAAATCAATGTATTTCTTAAATAAGCCACGTAGTTTGGTTGTTCATTCATTCATTAATTCATTCATTAATTCATTCATTCATTCATTCATTCATTCAGTCATTTATTCATTCACTCATTTATTCATTCACAATTCCTTCATTTTTTCATTTCCTCACTCCTTCATCTCTTCATTTATTCAATACTATACATCCAATGCTGAATGTTGTCTAGAGTCATGCGACAAACTTTTTATAACAGTTTACCTTATACATATATCGTTGTTTGCATTGATTGCAGTTATGCCGTTGAGTACTAACTGCAAAGGCACTTTTATTACTCGAAATTGCATGTTTATTTACCAGTACCCGCAAGGACTCAAAGAATTCAACCTTTCTGAGAATAGATTCCTCGTTTTGTTAACTTTATTTATAAGCTTTTAAACTTTAATGAATTTACTTTGATTTCGCTTTTTACGAAGGAAGATATTATAAACTGACATATCGTTCACTTAACAGAACTCTGATATCTTTCAATAACAACAGGTAAAAACCGAACTGCAAGTTATAAAAAAATCTAGAGTTCAACAAACGTGTTTTCACCGTAAAGCGTATTAAATTTAAAAGTTTGAAATGCCAGTTATTATATATAACAATTAACTAATCATTTTATTTAACTTGCCTTCTTTCATTCTTTAGCCTGTTGACAATGAAAGTGACATTGAATTGATTCTGCTGAGTTTCACCTATGTTTTGGTATTTGTATATATTTTATTTTCAGTTGGTAAGTCATCTTCCTTTTTTAATCTAGCTTTCTTCTGTACTCTTCGACAGATGCTACTCACATCATCATGCCGTGTGATGAACTAAGCAATTTAACCCGCTTTAAATTGTTCGATTCATCAAAACACACTTGCTTGATGTTATGTAGGGACATTTCGAAACATCGCGAAGAAGGCAACATATTAAAGGCTTTGTAATAACTATTTTAAGAACAATAATCATATCAAGATCATATCTCTTGAGGTTCAAATGTCTATATTCATCATTTACAAATTTTCAAACTTTCCAGGTAAAAGTGATGTCCTAAAATCAAGATGGGGTCTTGCATTTTCTGCTGTGATGACAATCATAATGTCGATGATGATGGCCCTTGGCGTTTGTGCATCGCTCGATCTTTTACCAACAACATTAACGATTACGTAAGTCTTTACTCTAATTCCATAAATACGTAAGCTTCTAGAAACACGGGTTTGTGATAAACCAACCTTTTTATGGGGTAAGGAGGGAGGGGGTGCAGCATGCCTGCAAATATATAAAAAAACTGTTTTGGAAGGCAAGGTTTTAATGAATTTTTAATAGGAATTCGTTACTGACACTGCTTTTGCGTTTTTTTAAAGAATTTTTAAATATATATTTGCTTTGCTGATTTAGAGACATCGCATAAAAAATTAGCAACAATTTGCTGAGATATTTCAACCTGTGGTATTCTTTGTTGTATGAATTTAGTTGTCTTGCTGAAGTTGTCGTTCCTAAACTATTTGTATTTGCAATAGTTTAAACTCTGTTTTGATTGAACCCTAATCATGATTGTTTTTTCATAGTGAAATATTTCCATACATCGTCATTGTAATTGGACTTGAAAATGTCATGATAATTACCAAATCTGTTGTTTCAATTGAACGCGATATCGATGTATCAGCAAGAGTTGCAAAAGGTATGTCAGCCGTTTTCTTACATGTGAAAAAGCCTTCGAAAATACAGTAGTGCTCCTGTTTCTGCTTCTTCTTCAAAACGAAATTCAGCTGTAATCTGTCAGCGCTGAACATGCCTGCTCAGGAAAAGTTCAGTGTGTTCACCACTATCTCAGTCGTGCTTAGTCTTGCTCTGTGCTGCTTAGTTTTGCTCAGTCTTGTTTGGCTTGGATCAATATTTTGAAGAGATTCATTCAACATAATTTTGTTTGAATGTTGTTGACTGTTGCTCAGTTCTTTTGACCATCAATTTGAAATTGTGCCTGCCCAACGGTGGCAGAAAATTGACTTGTTTCACGTCATTTTGCTTTGCATAATGAGAAAGAATAAATCGATGATATTTTTGCTCTCAGAAACAAACATCTTGCTAGATATTTTGTTTAATTTTCCTCGAGGAAATCAAAAGGAATACGTCTCAACCAAATTGGTCTATTTTGATTTTCGCGCGAATGTAAACGAACTTAAAGGGAATTGCGGAGGGGCTGACTGAGAAGAGACAAGGGGCGAGGGGAATGTCGGGTGAAATGTTTAGTTCGTTGGACCGGCGCTCTAGCATTAATCGATTATTCTTCTCAGGTTTCAATTAGTTTTAGTTTCAGGAGAAACCAGCTGGAAGGCTACCCCTAACCTTTTTTGAAAATAAAACTAATATTTCTGATTTTAGGCATGGGTAAAGAAGGATGGTATATAACAAAGAACATTTCTGCAGAATTGGCAATTCTTGGTGCAGGATATTACACTCATATCCCTTCTGTTCAAGTTAGTGCATTATGTTTTTCTTATATCTCGCGTTTAACTTGAGAATGAGAATGATATGCCTCGAACACGAGATTTTGCATGTATATGAAAGGAAACAATTGTTTTAGATAATTTATACTGTCCATCAAAATATTAGAGCATTCAACTTTTCGACCTTAGCTCTCTATCAGGTATAGAAAGATTACATAAAGAGTCATGTTATAATCTTTCGCTACTTGATAAGGAGCTGTGCTTTAAACTTTTTTTTAGATATTCCAGATTTCCGTGACAATACTTAAATTCAGTTTTTTGCTTGCATATCGTGGCCCTACTTAAATCGATGCTTAAAACTATTTTGAAATTGCTTTGAGAAGGAATGATTGCACATGATTTTTATTATCGACTGTTATGAATTTGCTTACACTTCTGGATCAAGGAAAAGTAACTGAGCCAGGAGACGTTACTAAAAACTAAAAATGGTTTGAGCTGACCAAAAATGCTTTCATCTTTCTACTGACCAGTTTGATTTTATTACCTTTGCACCGGCTCCGCTCGTTCTAAATGGGTACAACCTTCCGTTCTAAAATTTAGAATATGGGTTCTACCAATATCTAGATGATCATCTCTGCCATCCGATGATTTAGAATTTTGGTAGAACCGGATGTTCTAAATTACTCTATTGGTTTTCAATAAAAGAATCCTTCGTTCAAAACGTGTTCAGTTCCGTGTGGGTCGTTTTTCCTGCAAACTTGCCGCTGTGCCGAAACCAACAGGGAAGCATTTATGTACTATGCTACTTTTCACCAGTTCCTTTTTTTGTTTGGTCGACCACTGCTGAAGAGGGCCTACAATATTGTGGAATAATCGGTTCAAAATAGTTTCAATCTTGATTAGAAGACCTGGTTCTACCAAAATTCTAAATCATCGGATGGCAGAGATGATCATCTAGATATTGGTAGAACCCATATTCTAAATTTTAGAACGGAAGGTTGTACCCATTTAGAACGAGAGCGGAGCCGGTGCCCTTTGATAAGCACAAAGTGTTGCCAATGTCAATGAGACATTGATTTCAAAATAAAATCAATACAATTATTTCTATTTATGATGAGCCTACTTGGTTGTTCTTGTAATCTGCCTTCTAAAACCTAAATTCACAAAAGGTTTCTATAGGTATCCTGCATTGTTTTAAATACAGTATTTCACATCATTCACAAATAAGTGATTGGCACGTTTATCTAAATAGAGTAGTCAAATGATAACATCTTTTTGAAGCAGGATAGTCAGTTGAAAACGTTACATTTTAGCTGTGAAGTTTTAAAAATTGCAAAACATATTGTGGAGTTTGATCAAATCTATCCATTGACGGTGGCTGTTATCCTTTTCCATTCAACATCTTGTCACGCTTTGCTTTCAATTTTGATATTTCAATTAAAGTAGACACTTAAAAGCTGGAAGCCTTTGTAATTTTATATGCGATGAACTGTCAAGATCTGAAAGGCACAATTCAACTACCTGTAAGGGAAGATATCAAAAAATGTACTGTTTGCAATTTGAAACAAAATACCTTCAGCTGTGCAACCTCGATATTTGGGGTAGATTTAAGACATTTGATCATGATTATCTGATAGACATACAGACAGAGCTACGAATGTTGACTGCATTTTATAGAGACCGTGCATATCCAGGGCGCCCTACGAGATACGAAAAGTGAGGGGGGGGGGCTTATATACTTTGATGGTACAAATTTACTATTGCCCAATGTGATGAGCTGCCTCTCAGTGCTGGAAAATCGGGGGTTGTGTCCCCGCCCCGCCCCCGTCGTCGAATGCCCTTATATTTCCAGATGTTTAGCATCTTAAATCAAGTATATCCACTCTTTTATAAGAACCAGTTAAATTGAGGGAAAGGCTAGCTGTTTTTAATTTTACAGTGCTGTGAGACTGAATTCTTTCTTAATTCATTTTAAATTTATTCGAGTGGAGCTCAGTCGTGTTTTTCGTGACAGAAGCTGTCAAGCGTTGTAAATATTCTTAACATGTAAAAGCAGTATCTCGTTTTATTGACAAAAATCATAGAGAAAAACGACAAAATTTCAAATTCACCCAAGGCTAACAAGAAAAGACAGATAATGTCAATTAAAAGCGTATGCATCTTCATAAGGTTCATTAGAAATAAAAAATCTGGACCTTATTCATTTGTTCTGAAAATACCTTGATCTATTTTTATGAATCGGTTCAACTGATAATTTTTATGCTAAATACGATAAGTATATCTTGTTATCCTCATTTTGACGATCGAATGTTTGCAGTTTTCTGAAATCATCTGCTCTGCTCTAATCTGCTCTCTTGTTCTCTGTTTTTATTTTGTTCTATTCTATTCCGTCCTGTCTTGTCCTACTCTGTATTTTGTGCTCCTTCTCTACTGTTCTTTTTAGATAATCTCCCATCACCCTTATAAAGGTGGGACTATAGTTATCTCTAAAATGTCTGGATAAGTAGGCTGTAGTCTAAGCAATTTTCCTTCTTTGCTGATGATAATATGCTCTGTACTTTGGTAGCATTTGACATTAGAGACAGGCGCCATGGGTCATTCTATAAGAACTAGTTTCTAAATTATCCTTATTTTTTTAAGGAATTCTGCATATTTGCATTTGTTGGCGTTCTATCTGACTTCTTCCTTCAAATGGCATTTTTTGCACCAATTCTTGCAGTTGACATACGCAGAGCTGAGGCAAGTATCACAAATTTAGTTCTTTAAACTTTCAAGGTATTAAAAAGCAATGACGAATATTTACCATTTGGCCCACTAGGCCGGGCCCAGACCAAATTCTTTCAACTGACTGTCACCATATCTGACTCGACACAAAACCTAAACTTTGCGCTAGCACCGCAAGGCTAAGCCCATTGTCGGTTTACATATGTAACAAATCACCGCTGCGAGGCACTTCCAATCTCCTCGCACTCTATGCAAACTGAGGTATGTGATATTTAGTTCGATCCATTCAAATCAAAAAAAGCAAACAGACAATCATGTTTTTTTATTTTTATATTTTTCTGATTTGGTTCTGGAATGGAGCAGATTAAGGTATATTTCAAGAGGGCCCAACCAGTATTGAATGCAAACCTGGTTTTTAGATTTAAGGACCTGTGTGGAATCAAGAAAGGATTGTCAATTCAATTTGAAACTGGCTCGGTATATTTGACACGGCTGAGGAGTGTGTAGCTATTTCTATAGACGAATCATAGTTGAATTTAACAGAAAAAATACTTTAATATTTTATTATAAAGATACTTGACAGATTTTTAATGTTAAAAGCGTATCAATAAATGTCGAGATTTAATATTCTGATTAAGGGCCATACTATTATGCCAAAAATTATGCCAGTGTTGGTTAATCCTTTGTAGTTTATTTCTTTCTTCGTTAATTGGTTTTCTTTTGTTCTTATTTTGTAGATTTGCCATTTGGAACAAATAACAACGGTGCAGCAATTTGCTGTTGGATTTAATTTGATGCAAAAGACTGCACTTAAACTTGGTAAGGAGATACAAACGAATGTTTTGAACTGAACGCACTAGGAAGGATTCACGTACCATTTTTTTGTCAGGAAAGTTTTTGTTAGGGAGGACATCTCTCCTGAATAGCAGCATTTTTTGTATAGCACAGATCCTAAGCATATCTTTCTTAAAGGCTTGAATAAGGTTACTTTGACAAATGAAATAATGAACAAAATTGCAGGTTGCCTACCGGATTCTCAAGAAATGCTTGCATCTTATTTTATACTAGAAAATTTTATTTAGGCAAGCATTTCATTTCATTTATTTCAAATCATCCTATTGAACCACTGTATTAGGTTTTTAAGAATTTTTGCAAATGATGTAATTATACAATGATAGTACCCCCTTGAAATCTGACCAGATGCATTAGATTCTTTTATACCACTGTATTATGACCGGGAGTGAAGCAAAATGCATCCCACTGGATAACTAAAATGCCCTTGAAATTAAAGGACATCTTGCTCGAAAGAGAAGTGCAGTGAATGATTTAAGAAGTGTAGATGTAATTTTTCCTGTTCGCATTTATAGAACTATAGTCTATTCTTTCTTTGAATTTAACTTTTCATGTTACTTAAAGTACCGCCGTCTCCCCCGAAAACAAGATGGTCCAAGTTTCTCGATGTGTGGTTGAAAAGGCGAATGTTCCAAAAAGCATTAATGGTATGTAAGTGACTGCTGTATTCACTTTGCTGTTAAATGTAATTCTGTAAATTCACTAAAGCTCTACCTGGACAGTATACCTTTTTCTGCAACTAAAATGGAGCCAAAATGCGCGCATGATTGGCTACTTGTTTTGACCAGTTTGAGTCCAAGCTAGAAATCGCCCTCCTGTCTACACAAATCAATGTCCTGAGTTTTAATAAAGAACCATTCCAAACCTCCTTAATCAGTCAATGGCCGTGCTAGTCCAATCATTCGAAAATCTCCGTCACAAGTTTTTTCATAGCGAAATTTCATAGCAGTTTTGTTGAAATTTTTTTAAAGTTAGACGTTTTTAAAGTTTAGAAGGAAATCAAAGCTAGGCCTAGATAATGATAACTGCACTTATAAGTTGAAAGTACTCTATATATCGATTAATTATTATCTTGATTATCTTGATCAATTCTAAAAATTGATTCAAACGTCATTAACAGCAAAGAGACACAGAGGACTTTTAAATTTCTTCTCTTGAGATTTAGCTGAAGATCAAGTGTTGAAACCTTCTAGAATATTGATTCTAGGCTCAAATGCTAACTTCCTGCTCGGTTCTTTTAAACAACATTTTAAGAATCATTAACTGTTGTCATTTTGCCTTTAGACTGCTGCTCTTGCATACATAATTTATGCAGTCTACAACAAAGTTGAAACATCAAATTACGGCACCACAAATGAACACGACAAGAAGCCAGCATCTACAAGTCCTCCATTTGGAATAATGAATTCTGCGGAGGAGCATAAAATTACTCCACACAAGAAAGCGAACAGTTTGCAAGAGGAAGAAAAATTTCCTGCCTCGGATGCATTTCTGAAGAATCCCTTGCCAGGAAAGAATGTTCTATTTAATGCTGATTTTCAGTCTGAGGGAACAAATGATAGCGAAACAGTTTCATGGAGATTTCTTTCCAAACAACACTGGCCTGAGTTACTGTCATTTTACCACATTCGTTTTAACGAAAGGTAAGTTAAAAGGTTTCCAGATGCTATTACAGTATGTAACGATGCCTACAGAGTCACGAGCTCATTGGAAAGGGTCGCGTACATTGGTAAAAGTTACTCTTTGCTGAGGGGTTACTCTTTAAAAAGGGAAATTCGTTACAGAGGGAATTCATTTGAGAGGTGTTACACTTGAAAGAAGGACATGCATTTGGGAGGAGGTACTCATTAGAGAGAGGCATCTTTAATGAAGAGGAATTACTCATTTCGGAGTGAAATTCATTGGATTAGAGCTACATAGTTGAGGAAAACGGTCACTTTGGAAAGGTCACTCATTATGGAGAGAAATTCGCAAGGTGATGAAATCGACTCTTTGGATTGGAGCATGTGTTGGCGAGGGGGTTTTCTTATGAAAAAGAGATAAACATTCAAATGTTGAATAAACCATGATACCGCTGCAATGTTGAATGGGAAGTAGGAAACTGGACCAAACTATTATATATTAGTTAACGCTCCTCGGTTGATGAAAGGTTAATAACAGCTGAAAAGTAGATGAAAAGAAGGCAGGATGTTAAATAATATTGCCTAATATTTTCACAAATGGATTTCCTGATTAACGGGTCCAGAGGATACCTAGAGGTTCTTGGAATATCATGATCCTGGTATACATTTCCATCCAAATCTTGTTATTTTTCTAAATAGCTCAATATTCTTTACCTTGAATATGGTTTTTATTACCTATTTGATTATTAAATTGCACAAAGGTTTGTAACGATGATTTTTCGTACTTTTTCAGGTCATTGGTCGTGCTACCCACTATCGATATTTCGATGTCTTTTCAGCTCAACGAAACAGATCAACTTTCGAGTTACAGGTTCACAGATACTTCTACCAGTCTAGACTTCTTGTCAGTTGTTTCATTTGCAGCTACTATGCTAGGTGTCATATACATTTTAGGATTGGTATACAATTGTATAACAAAGCGCCAACGCAGGGCTCCAAGCTACGCGTGTGATGAGGCGTTTACAATGGAAAAGAGAATGCTGAAAGGGCACAGCCATAAAGTTGATATGGTAATAGTTGATGGACCTTATGTTGTTTCAGTAAGCTGCGAAGGGTCAGTGCGTGTGTGGGATGCGAATTCAACAGAATGTGTCCTGGAAGTGCAGCCGAAAAAAAGGTAGGCTTGTTTCTTAACCATAAGAACACAATTAAATAGTTGTCTATGCTCCAACGTCTTCAATCCACGTATCTCGTACCTGATTGCAATGTGACGAAGTGTATTAGTTGTCTGTGAAAAGCGTGTTATCACCAGTATTTAAAGGGTTAAGATGCATTTTAAAATATCAATTGGGTATGCCGATCGTTGACCGTTTCAGGCAAAAAAAATTTGTAGCCATCCAGCCTTGACAAACCGCTTAAGAAACGGTGAATGCTGCTCGGCATATACCTCATAATACCCTATTGCCAATGCCTGGCCCTCCCCCGCCCAACCCCACCCAAAACGTATAGTTGCTTTGAATATGTGTCCATGTACTATCGCTTCACATTATTATGCCGCAAATAGCTATCATTGTAAAGCATTAAGCCAGAAAGAATCAACCTTGTGTATGGGTTTGGGGTGATACAGTTTATTGGTTAATTCTGTGGCGGACAAGTGTTTTGTGAAGAATTGTAATTATATACTTGCGTTTATCTTCGTTACCATCCTTTGGTACTCTGGGGACTGTGAGTTAAAAAAACCTTCACTTTGCTAAGTTATGTTTCCCCTTTTTAGTGCCAGTATATGATATCATGTTACGACACAGTTATTTATCATGTAAATGCTTTTCCTGCTTATTACATGTTTTTATATGGCGAATTGCGCACGCTTCAGAGTGAAATACACGTCAGGGTCAATATCGCATCTGAGCGAAAAACGCATCAAAGTTGTGGCAGAAAATGCTACATAGGATTTATATCCATGGTCAGATATTACGCTTCCTTAAGTAAATATACTGTGTTTGAGCATCTGCCCTATCAGTTTCACGACTAATACTTGGCTGGACTATAGCTCATGTTCACATATACATACCAATAACGGTTACAGTTCGAGCATTATATCAATAACAATTATCATATCTCTGCCTTCAGAAATGGTGAACGAAGAAATTCTGAATCGACATTGCGTCGTAGGCGATTCTCAAGCACAGAGAGCCTTTGTAAATCGATGTCCTTTGAACCGATTCATTCAGTTTGGTGCATAGACTGTAGAAATAACATGATTGCTATTGGATATTGCACTGGAAAAGTTGAGGTTTGTGCGTAAATATATTTTTCTCTGACGTAATTAGAAGATGAAATGATATTTACGGGCGTTGTGTGAGCTCTGCAGCCTACTTTAATAATCAGAACTTTGGACGAGTACACTCTTGAACTTCTTCTGAGACTTATGTACCTTCTGTTGTGGTTCTAATTTTTCTCTCTTAAGTTTTTACTGCAAATGAACTTTCATATCATAAAAGAACTATTTTTTACAAGGAAATAATGCCAATTTTCATTCATAAACGTTGTTATAATGGACTGCAACAGCAGATTTCCATAAAAGGAGAAACATGGCATAAAAACGATATGTTTATATAAAAGCATGTCTCCTGGATTCCACGAATTCTTTTGAAAGCCAAGATTAGGCGATGCACTTTTCACATACGCATTTCTCTGCACAGGGATGTTACTCAAAGGAATATTATACAATACCATTCAATGAATGTCATGTATAAACATTGCCTGGCAGCACCACGGCCATGCTGCCAGGTAACTTCAATCCCGCAGCCGTTTCTTTGATTTTTTTCAAAACATGAGATAAGTTATCATTGGCTTTTGAAGACCACATTTTGGGAATTTATTTATTTCATTAAAAAGGTTTACAACGTAGCTGGCAAGAAACTCATCGGAAGATTATGTGAAGAAGAGGTTGTGATGACATTGAAAATCGCTTCGAGGTAAGGCAATATGATCCTTGCATGCTATTCCCGTCTTTATTTTGCTTGATAATTGCGGTAATCGTGACCACCCAAACGTACATACATACAAACATACATAAATTCATACATACCAGGTATATTGAGTATTTCCACGATAAAATGGCCTCTTCAACTCGACTTAAAAGATAGTTTCTCTAAATGTTATAGTATGTGAAAGGGAAAGCTATCATATAAATTAGTTAGTAATATATAGTAGTATGTTAAAGGGAAAGCTATCATATAAATTAGTTAGTAATATATAGTAGTATGTTAAAGGGAAAGCTATCATATAAATTAGTTAGTAATATATAGTAGTATGTTAAAGGGAAAGCTATCATATAAATTAGTTAGTAATATTTGAATTAAACATTAAGATCATTGTCAAGATTGATTATGGACAGAGTCGATCTTTAGCGTGCCAATTATATCCGTATTTAGTTTTTTCAGAATGAGGTCAGCGATTTCTGCTCTCTAATTTCTATTACAGTTTTTGTTAAATCATTTCATGTTCATTTCATTTTTGAATTAAAATCTACCTACAGTTAACTAAACAACTACACTAAAAGTTTATAATTTACAATGTAAAATATAAAACAATTACAAAAATTTGCTCGAAATCGTTGTCCCTGATCATGAAAACTTTTGCATTGCTTGATTAGGAATACTATCGTGGCTGGTAGATACGACGGAATTTTAGATATAATTGAGGTTAAACGCAGTCAGTTGGATTCAGTAGAGGATTTTGATATTGGAGACAGTTCACCGCGCGTCAAAGGCGATAATGGCGATTCATTTGGATGTCACGTTAAACACCGCATTAGATCGCATATTGGTGCTGTTGAAAATGTAGCGGTTTTTGCAGGTCTTGTTTTGGCAGCTGCAGCAGAAATGATCAAGGTACAGATTTAATTTTATTTTCATCTCGTCTTCATCTCGTCTTCATCTCGTCTTCATCTCGTCACGGTCGTTATATTCCCAGATTTTATTCCCGTAACTTTCCAATTATCTCTAATGTTTATTTTTGAAGTTTCATTTATTTGCAATATCGTTTTATTTTTAGTTCATTTCCATTATCTTTTCCATCTTTTCATTTTATGCATCTTCTAGATTGATCAAAGTACAACATTAATTTGATTTTAATCTCGTCTTCATCATGTTGCCGTCCTTACATTTTCTGATCTTTTCCATTAACAAGTCCATTATATTTTTTTTCTATTTTTATTTTATTTGCAATACCTTTTTATTTTATTTCATTTATTTTTATTTCATCCAATTTCCATTCATCTAATAGATCGATCAAATTACCTAATGAATTAGTTTTCCATCTCGTCTTTACATTTCCTGATTTTGTTTCATTAACATGCCAATTATATTTCTAATTTTTTTATTTTTCATTTCATTTGCAATCCTCTTTGTTTTATTTTCATTCCATTTCCTTTTTATTCAATTCAATTTTTAAATAACGTCATACGTCTTCGGGATGAACAGCAAATCTCACGCAGAAGCTAGTTCTTAATTGGTAGTCCGTTTGTCACCCGATACTCAAAAATAAGCACAGTAGATGGTTCTTTATTTTTACTTACTCTGTTTGAATCCAAAGAGCGAAGACCATCAATATTCTCTTCAAAGATACTCCCAAAGTGTTCACTTCCAGGTAATAGTATAAACATGCTTGTCCTGGGAATCTCTAGAAAAGGATAATATTTCTGCAAAATCCAAGGACAGAGAAATCAGAAAAGAGGGAGTATTTTTAATACATCTGGAAATCTAGGAAAAGGAATACTTTGAAATGCTGCAGCCACCAAATAAGCCAAATTAACCATATCTTTAACTCAAGTTTTTACACCATTTGCTTCAAAATTATGTTTTAATTGGAAAATTGATTTATTAGATTGAAACCTCGTTCTATCTCAAAACACCAACTTGAAAGTTTTTGTTCCTCTTAGAAATGCAAGTGTGTATTTTGATTGTCATAAATTACTTTTGCTTAATTTTATGGTACAAAAAAATATGTTCATTTTGAGGATTTTTTAACTGCTCATCAGAATGCAACAAAAAACTAGCCAATAAGCGTGAACATGAAATTACCTTTTATACTGGATGTCAAACGGGACAGTTAACCTAATTTTATTTCCCAGAGAAAACGGTTACTCGGCACGAAACATATTAGAGAAAAAGGTCGTTTTTATACTTAAAATCGCAGAGAAAAGGGTATCTCCAGAACATTCTTGGACAAGCATGCTTACACTTTTAACCAGCAGTTGCCCCGCCGGGAGAAGTACCTCAGTTTAAATAGTCCATTGGTAAGACAGACTGGTAACAAGTAATTGGTAACAAGTAATCAATTGAATCATTAAGTGTTTACGTCTTACTGGATTTCATAACCGTTCAAGGTTGAATCAAAGTTGTTTTCGTGATCCTATTGATGGTTACAGTCCCAAACTACCATATATTCTGTCCTTTTTGCTTTCAGTGTTAATGTTTTTTTTCTAAATTTTCATTTGTAGAATATTGAAATTTTAAGTGTCATCCGGAGTAGGAAGCAGATGGTTTCATGTCTTTTCTTACTTTCAAAAGTATTGTAGACGTGAATCTATTTCTGTGTTTTAATTGTTTTAATGGTGATAAGAAGATTTTACATGCCACTAGATGTAAGCACTACAGTTTCACTGATCTAGTACAAAAATAAAATGTGTATACTTAAATATATAATTTTGTATTCAAGGTACCTGTTTCAAAACGGGGCTTGGGAACAACACCCAACAGCCCTTAGCTACTTTATCCCACAAACACTTAACATTGTCGTCCCTGACTGATGTTTGGACGTGCAGTTAGTCACTATAATTTATTTTTGTTTATTTGCTAATTAACTAGATTAACCAATTTAATTAGCAATTGTCAATCGATAAGTGCTTAAAATTAAAAGCATGTCAATTTACAGTATGTGTGAATAGTACAGACTGTGCGTCAATGGTTCTATCTAAAACACTATTTATAGAATATATTCATTTTATCCAAGCCAGATCCAAAAAAAATAGATTTTGCTACCAACACAATTCCCCCTCCTAATCAGTAGATTATCCAGAGAGGAACAAGGTAAAAAACTTGTATCTGAGCTAATCAAAAATTTGCAAAGTCTAGAAATTTACAAAGTGCCAACCGAAAGGACCACTTTCATCCCTTGCTATATTAGCTTTACTCTCTCAGATAAATCATCCCCGTTAAGCCAATTTCCCTTACGTATATTGGAATGGCGTTAAACATGGAGCTGAAAACTGTCCAGTTCAGTATTTTAAAACGCACTCTATGCAGGTTTTACGTGCTTGGGATATACTGAAGATTTTCATGGGTTTTGTTTTGGATGGCCTTCACATGCCACGATGTGAATCAGTAGCTTGTGTCCAACTTCAAACTTTTTAGGGTGAATTTTATCTAACACAAATGACAAAGACAAATAGGCCATGTTGACGTTTTTGTGTTCAGATTGACTCATTATAACTTAGCCCCCAGTCTAAAACTTCAAGCTTTTTACAGTCGACAATATCACGGCAATTACAGTGATTCCAGTATTATTAACGCAACACTAGACATTCTAGAGAACTAACTAAAGAATTGATGGAATGGAGTGTGTGTACTGTAGCAAAAATAGTTGACACGATTTGAAAATATTTTTGTTGCCTTGCTAATGGAATCAATGGACTTAACTTGGAAATGAATTGGCGTTCAAACTGAGCTGATTAGGCAGTCTCTTCACTCTTTTGGATGTCGTTGCGATGTTAGAGTGATCCTGGCTTTTTCTTTGCAACTCAAAGCCATAAACATATAATATCTAATACAAAATATGTCATATCATATATCTTATCATATACCACATTATATCATATCAATGAATCTAAGGGGAAATGCCCTGTTAGCTTAATTACAAAGAACGAAATGATGATGATGAAGGCTATACAGCAATGAAGTTTCCTGTTACCTATACATCTAAAGATTATTAGAGGTCTAAATTTGAACTAAGTAAATTTGTCCCTAAAATGAGTTTCTCTTTTTTTCGTTAATATGGGGCACATTAAATATATGTCCCAAAAACTGGTTTTCTTTTCACTTGGTAAAGCCATTAGGTATGGGTTTGTTCCAGAATCCAGGCTTATATACAATTTCCCATTAGAATACCTATTTGGATCAGTTGGGTCTCCTTGTGCCAGTGGGGAAAAGGAAAAGTAAGGAAATATCTAGGACTTGACCGCCTCTGCATATCTATAAATGACTGCTCGCGATGTAACAGAGTTAACTCTTATCTTTTTAGACACCATTGATTGGTTGATACAATTAGCCAATCAGAGGGACAACTCTCTCTACTCAGTTCGTATTGGTCAGAGTCTAGAGATATTAATTTCCGTTCACATCTTCCCTTCTTTCTGCATACTTGCATACCATGATTATTACGTAAATGACACATTTACCCGAGAACACTAACCTAGGGTAAAAAGGTCGATGTAAGCAATAACCAGTAGATATATCAAAACATTTTAGTTTGCATATTTACTCTGTTTGTCCAGAATCAACTCGAAAAATTAGAAATCTGAGGAATACGTAAATTTATCTTACGCTGCCTTCACGAAAAGCGTTTAATGGGCAGAAGGCATCAAGAAATTCAAAATTAAATACTGTAATTGGATGAATGTTTTTTTTGTACGGTTCCTTAGAGGTGGTTTTAGAAGTTTGCTACCGGACCGGATCAATAAAAAAGATTTAAAAAAATAAAATTAAAGAATGTATTGAATGAGCAATGTATCTTAATTCAAGGCCCCTCAAGGTGGAGCGCCCCCTGAAGGACCGCAAATTGCCATTTCGTCGGAAAATTTTCTTGATTTCAACAATAGATTAAACAATAGACTATTGTTCTGTGAACAGTAAGTCTATTTTTTTACAGGTTATTGTCGGAAATTTTGTTCCCCGGTTCGGAGATGCCTGAATTCGGCCCTGCCTCAATATCCTGCTTCACCGTTCCTCAGTCCATTTTTTACAGCTACCAATTACAGCTCAAATATGTTAAATACATTTTCTCTTGACATGAATATAGTTCTAAAAATAAAACAGAGATTTTGGATCATTTTGTGGAATCTTAAGTGCTTTCAATCTATGCCAATGAGGATATTAATATGTTGGTCTATCTGGCCAAGCCATCATGATCTATTAGCCGCATTTTGTTAATTGCACGAATTATTTGGAAGGAAATTTGCGTTTTTGAAATAAAAATTAGCATTAATGTTTGTAGAATTACCTAAAAGGCAGTATAAACAGTATTGAAGAGGGTGAGAGAAAAACGTTTCACTTACCCACATTTCTGCCCGGGAATAATGCGCAAAAGAATATTATGCAATTTAAGTATTAATACATGACAGATGTTGCTCTTACGCGAGGCAAAAAAATTCCTAGGGTGTGTGAGGAGGCTATATTTTAGCTGGGTTCGCTTTTAATTTCCTTTTATCAAATTTAAGGTATACGAAATCGATGATGCTAACTGTTGCAATACCATTTCGTCAAATGAAAATAAGATAACATGTCTACACGAAATAAAAGAGGTGAGTCTGTTACACTTATTGATATCCCTTGATATTTTGGCCTTTTGGAAACTATGGGAAGTTTCTTTATGCAGTGCAGCTGTCTTGAATTTACCACGGCTAGAGATCAGCCAGGAACGATTTTAACTGCACACTGGTGGGGTAAGACAACTGAACATGTATAATGCAGCAGAGATGTAACTAAATCCTTGAATGTACGGGAAAATGCCTGGGTTCTAGAATAATGTCTAGGTCCTAAGCAGCCACGTCCTCGTTGCTTACAGGCTTTTTCTTCATAGACAGCCATTGCTCATTTCAGACCTCGAAATTTCTTGGGTGATCTTGAATGAAAACCATACGTCATGCCTGTGCTTGTAACGGCTCCTCCTTGTTATTAGAGTATTTAACTCTTGTCATTTCTACCTTCTTGCAGTCATTTTTGCCGATTTCAACGTTGATTCTAGTAGGGGGTTAGTTCAGCCTGTGCGTCTCTATGGCTTTCTAAACTGGCATTTATAGCAAGATTTGCGCCTTAATCGTGTTCAGCCAATCCCCCTTAGGATTGATGCTTAATGAAGATTTATTTAGATATCGCAAAGTTTTGCTTATTTATCCTTTTCTTACGCCATATTCGACCGGCATCTACTTATCTCATTTTCCCTCACCATTCGGCTATTAACAGACGCTTCACGGTCTTAAATAGACCCGGGTCACACGTACTATCAACGTACTGAGTCATGCATCCACCTTTTCATAAAATTGTAAATTTTTTCGCTGCAATGGTTTTGACAGAGTTGATTTATGTTATTAAGTCTCACGCAATGTTTTTCTTCCCAAATAATAAGACCACATTTTGAATTCTATTCATGTTTTTGTTTTAAATTTCATCCAATCATCGATTAGCACTATTTTGAATATCCAAATTGTTACTAGATACCTAAATAGCCTTAGGTTCATCCTCCCATTTTGCCATATGCTGCCTGATGCATCCCATAAAATGTCTTCAAATGCTAAGAAGCTACACATAGTAAATGTAACAAGCAGGCTACCTACCGAATTTTCGAGGAATATATGTATATAAATGACCGATATAAGGAGGAGCGCAAAGAGGCAGGAATGCGCAGAAGAAATGATGTGGCCAGATCATAATTATGATTTTGTATAGCTACGTTGTTGCTAACATTTTGTCCTGGTCCGGGTCTTCTTCAAAGTATGGCATAAAAATAACATAGAATACTGAAGTAATTTTCTTACTTTTTCACCTCTTATCATCTGATTTTCTCCGATTATTTCGCGTATTTTCAGATGTTCGATGGACAAAATGGAGAAATATTTATTTGTGTTTCTGATATTTTTCACAACGACGAACTTTTATTAAATCGTAGTCTTTCTCCTTCGCAGTGCCCAACACATTCCGTTGCAGTTGGATACGAAAATGGCTCGATATCGCTTATTAGCATGACCGGAGAAAGATCCTTCGATTGTAGTATACACGATTCACCTGTTATGTTTGTATGTTCGGCTTCAAATCTTTTTGCAAGTGTTGATTGTGATAACCGAGTATTTATTTGGTCAACGAAGGAAGATTCAGAATGTATTGAACTTGAGGTGAGAACCTATGTCTTAAAAATTTTTTGCTATTCTGGTAAGGACGAATCTATAAAATAAAAATGAGATCTTTTTTCGTGTTTTATTAAACTCCCACTTTTAATTGCAACCGCTTTTTTTCAAGGATTTTTGCGTTTGGGTTATTCCTCGGAGATAGCTACTATCTATTCTAATCAAAATGATCTCTGAAATCCAAATCTTTGTTAACCTGGTCACTCAAGAGAACACGAGAACTATGAAAGTTAGAATGTTGTTGCTTTAATTTGTTATCATTACACTTTTCTCCGGTCACTATGCGTAATCACATATAGCGAGTTCAGCCACAGACGGTGCTCATAACTACAGACTAGGTACCCATTCAAACTCCTGGGCAATAACAGGCACAATTGTTGTAAACAACGTGCCCAAGGATACTTTCTATACCAAAAATGGCGAGGGCTAGCATTCGAAGCGATGAACCTTAAACAACTATGTTATTCTTAGAGTATCAGAAGTCTTTGTCATAAAGATGCTTGTTGATACCCAGGTGGTAAGTATGCCTATAGAGTATTGCAGATTCTGGTTCGGTGTGTTTCAAGTATTATTTCAAGAGTTTCTTCCCAGTTGGCTTATAACTTTGTTAATCTAACATAACATTTTCATCTTTTGAAGCAATTTTATCTTTTAAAGCTCGTGCTCTAGCTTGCGGATTGTTTGCCCCTGCGCACACAGAAACCACTCTTGACGCGTTCCATTCTATGACTAGAAGCATTACAAAGCTCGTTGGTCCAATTCGCTTATTTCCATGGTTTTTTGCCTCTAAAGCAAACACTTCTACTTTGATTTAGAATACTGCTGTGGATGTACAATCGATTAATTTTTTGAATGAGCACACATTGTGTATTATAACAACGGTATGTTTTACTCTTTTTCAAAATTGCACCATTACAAAGAAAACATTGACTTCTTCACAATGTAGGGTTTTGTAATTTTCAAAAGTTTTAAATCAATTCATTTTTTAAGCTAATGCAAAAATTAAAGGAAATACTTTTCCAATATCAGGAATAATTTTTTGGTACAAATTGTTTTAACAGCATGGGGCATTTTGTAACCCTAAATGAAAAAATAGAGTAATAGAATATTGTAGGAACTACCCTCATGTATAAATAAAACTAGAATGCCTTCGTTTAAATACACTAAACATATCGGGCATAACCCTTTTTGTCTTGAATGAATGCAAACAATTAATGCTTGTTTGCTGAAGAAATTGTGGTACCTACTAAGATTGTATATTGAAGATTGTAAGGCCTTGAATGAATTAGAGACAGAACTTCTTGATAGACGTTGAGCTAACTGCATTAGTTTTTGTTTACTTTTAGGAAGGATTATCATTCTACGAAGCAGTCACTGGAAGCCTTTTATACAAAATCAGCGAAATAAACGAGAGTAGAGACAGCCGTTTGATTTGTTACGCTCAACCAGACTCGTTTGTCATGGCAAAAAGCAAGTCAGTAGAATATTTTACATTCCCTAACTTATTAAAACGACGGAATAGTAAGGAAGGCACGTAGTATTGAATGGTTATTTTGTGCAGCCATTTTGCAACAGAGATTCGTATATCGAGATTTCCACAGTGATGGAACAAGCTTCTTGATCTAGCAGAGGTTTCTTAGAGTATTGACATCATCAAGGTAAATCTCACCTTATGCAAGCGCAGGAGGACATGGCAGCGACTGAGCCAGATAGCATCAAAGAAGTAGGAATATGGTCAAAGTTAAAAACATTTTTGCCTCAAAGCCAGAAATTCCCCTCGCTTTTTAGAACACCGATCTTTTCAGTGAAGCTAAAGGCAAAGTATCCATTGCTATGAAGATTTAGCGACACTTGATTAAGTATGTAAACGGGGCTCAAAATTATTGATATGAAAAAGTACTTTAATTTTGTGTGGGTAAGTACACCCAGCCTTGGGCCTACTCTTGGTCTGTTCTTAATTTTGCTTTACTAATTCATAATCGATCTCACGTAAAGAAAGGTACTCTATCGCATTCTCAAACTCATTCGCAAACGTATTTAGAATCTTAGAACGAGCAAATGTTATCATGGATTGGCTTGAAATGAACCAAATGATTGCCAATCCAGACAAAACCCATGCTATTATAGCTACAAAGGGTAGGGGTGATAAAGTCGAGGAATGGGCTATCAGACTTATCATGTATGGCTAACAGATTCAGCCTGAAAAGGCATTAAAACTGTTAGGGGTAAAAATCGATCATACACTTAATGTTGATGACCGCCCTGCAGTTAAACGCATCAAAGAGACTAAAGGGTTTTACAGATATGGAATTTAACTTGAGATTAATGATATCTTATGTGGCCTCATTTTCTTCTGAAAAGTCACTGAAAAAAGTTGAAACGTTTCATGAGCAAGCTCACGATTTATTGATAATGTCACAAAAAGCTCTTACGATGACTTACTTTTAAAAGCCGGAACATATATGATTGGAATTAGCCGTCTCAGAATTCTTTCTTTTGATATTTATAAAACTGTTTCAAATTCAATCGTCCTTTCATGTAAGATGTATTCAAGCTGAAGCAAAATAAGGCCTGCAAAGGACCCAAATGAATTTATTAATTAAGACGGAACCAAGTTATTTTTGGGTCAAAAAGTCACAGAAAGCTAGGCTCACTAATGAATGTGTTGCCCGAAGAAATAATTCTTGCGGAAAATATTAAATTGAGAGAATTATAAAATAACTAGATGGGCCCACTTGTGTAATGTATGTAGTTGAAAACCGAAAAATGGAGCGGTAGATTTTATGGATGTAGTCGATTTAGTTTAGCTTTATTGAAGACTAACAAATAAACGCAGTCATGTTAATTCCAGTTCGGTTCTTCCCAAGTCTATTCATTTCTTCATAGCTCATTGTTTGCATGAGATCATTGTTAGTACCACGTGGATACAATATGACGCTACAATGAATAAAAACTTTTGCAGATATCCTGCCCCCCCCCCCCCCCCCCAAAAAAAGTCTTGGAAATAAGTTGTGTTAGATTAACAATTATCAGATTAAACCATCTGCAATGAGAAGAAGAAAATTAGCCTAAGAAAGATCATTTGTATCTTGCCTTCCAGGGAAGCGTAGGTAATAAAATTTTTAAATTACCCAAAAAGCAGAAACTTAAATTAACATTCTGAAAAGCACTTTATTTCGTCTTACACCACTCAGAGTATGAAAGTATTGGTTGATAACCGAAAAGCTTACAAATTCTCTAAGGAGTATCAGACAATGAAAAAAAGTGTTTTCAATATGCTAAATCATGTTGTTACTTTTTCATCTAATTTTATAGTTTTTGTGGTACAAGCTAGAGAGAAAGTTTTACACTTTTTTAGGTCATTTTTCAACACTAATGTTGTTATTGTAGTACGTATTTTGTGTTTACCCTTATGTCTATTTATTGTCGCTATCGTATGAATATACATATTTCACTGGGTTTTTGACTCGTTAAGAGTATCGGTTATTATTGAAAATTTTTATGATATTTCTTTAATTCTCGATTTTAAAGAGATACTTTTCAATTCACTACTTTACTGCTCTTGAAATCTCTCTTGAAATATCATGAACCCTGCTGAGAACGAAACGATTTTCAGTGGTAACATGAAAAGATGAGTTTTTTGGGATCCCAGTAGCTCCCTGCAACACCTCTTAAAAGTTCAACACCTGCTATTGTCATTTCGATACTAAGATATTTTGGTTTTCTGTTTCATTGCCTTTAATACTCCACAATTTGCGTATATCAAAAACATTCGATGACATCAGGTTCTGTTCTGTCGAGTTGTTGCAAATTTCAAAGAACGCTGCAATGCAGTCTTACATTTTTACCCAATCAGCATCTTTGTTTAAATCATAATAAACCAATTAGGAAACAGAAAAGACCATGAATGAGTGATAAAATTGTCATTAATCAGTTTCAGGTAAAGGACCGGGCCATGGGCCCCGAGCTTTGGGAGAAAGATACTTGTTTTTTAAAGTGTTTCTGCAAGTGCCAGTAACGTTTTCTCAAAAAAATACTTCCCCTAACTAGAGATATGACTAAATATATCTTCGGTTTCCTCTCCAAAGGCCCTTATGCAAAAAAATAAACACTGGTGCAAAAGGGCTGGGCTATTCAACCGAGGCCCTGTTCAACGTTAATGTTTTTATTTTACTACTTAAAGTAGTTTTTAGGAATAGTTTTGCAGGCAAATCATCGTTTTTTCTTAGTTCTTTGGTTAATAAGTTCCCCAGGTTACTATCCTGTTGCAAACCAACATGGCACGGCTATCTTGGTCCTAGAATGGTCATAAACATGCTTTAAGCTAGTTTTGGACCAGTTTAAACTGCAAAATCTTTCACAACATTATACATGAAGGATGCTAGAGACATGCAGAGGGTCCTTGAATTACCTATAGATTTAAGAACAATTCAGCCTTAAAAATTTTGGAATAACTAAGAACGGCCATCCTGAACCTCAGTTTTACTGGTTTTTATAAGATAAAGATGGTAACAGAAGCAATATGTAATTTTCTTTAATTTTGTTTGGTTGCTTACAAGTAACAACTGCTTCATCTCGCCAGGGCCGCCAAGAGGGGTTGGTAGTAGGGGCCACTTGGCTCTCGGTCTAGGGGACCTCAAAAACTAATATCACCCTTCTTACTTTCTTTAGATGTATTGAAGGAACTTTGTACAAGGTGGAACCTACAAGTTTCTAACAGTACCCCAGATTCCCTTGCTTTCTAACCCCGCTGCTCGCTTCAAGCGCAGTGGGCCTCATTTTGCTGCTAACATTTTGCCGCTGGGCCTCAAAAATATCTCGGCGGCCATGGATCTTGCCCTCTATTTACGGAATAGTTTTTGACTCCAGCCCAATGTTATTATCCTGTTGCTTATTAAAAAATAAACCTCATTCGCCTCTCGTAAATAACCAATTTCCTATTTCAGTTATTTCTGTAAAAAACATGTTTGTTTTTAAAGTGGCTGATGGCAAAAAGTTGTTTTTCATCAATTCTTTGAGCATATTATTACATGTATGCCCCCAAACAATTAAATAATCCTTAGAAACTTATGAAAAAATGTCTGCTTGTTAATATATAAGTTGTCTGCCCGTCTGAAAAACAGTTAATAGATAGTATTAATAATGTAAGCAAAGATCGAAGCTGTTAAAAAGCGGTGGCAAGTTGATCAAATGCTAAACTTGCCTTAAAACCGGATTTATTAATTACCCGAGCAATGAATTTGTAGAAAAGAAATAACTAATACCCAATTACTTTATCTTTTAATAAATCTAGAACTTTTGAAACCAGAAAAACAAGCTAAATGAAAAGAAAGCCGCGGTTGAGGCTCCAATCAAAATTTCGATAAAAATCAAATGATTAATCTAGCCTGGTTGCCGTGACATCGGTCCTCGTTATAAACTTTCTCATCTTTGGATTTTAATCTTCCTTATCCTCTTTGCTAGCTATCCCATTTCCTATGTTTTAGGCATGATGTGGGGCCTAGTTCGTTAATCTTGTTCAGGTTGATTCGCTGTCGTGTCTTCGCTCATTCTGATTAGTTATTTACTACCATGGCAAGCATATATGGAAACTTCGGAAAGTTGTTTTCGAATTAAAATTAATGACGATGACGTTTGATGGCGTAGCCCCCGCATCTTTGAACTTTAATATGACATATCAATTAATCTTAAATCCTTAGATATTTTCGGACAATCTTTTACCAGTAAACAACATGATAATCTAAGAAACCCCTAAGGTGGCTCGTGCATCGTTCAAGTTAACATTTGCAATGCATAAATACAAAGCATCATAACAAAATCTCATTATAAAATGCCTTACTGCCTAACAGATGGACAAAAAAATTTACTGACACACGAAAAACATAATTACATCCTATTGCTAAACTTTTTGAGCAGCCGAGTACTAGATGCCGTGTCATCACAGTCAATAGAAATACTCTTTAAGCAATTTCTGTTGACTATGGCAGTGCCTCCGATGAGGCCTCCCCCTCCCCACTTTTTTGCAACTTATGCCTTTGAAGGCCACTTCATCATCTTCTGCCATGGTAATTTTTTGGCATCAAAACTTGCCATCCCCCTCCCACTATTTTTCGTGTCGTCGGATGCCCTGTATGGTCTTACCCGGTGTATAAGTCAAGATTTTGGAACCGAAATTTTGGTTCAAAATAAATGGGAATCGACTTATACAACAAGTATCATTTAAATTCAATTTCAAAAATCACCATTGGCAGAGGTATGAAGTGGTATGCAGATGGGTCGTTGAAGCTTGGTGCTCCAATTATCTTCACATCATTGTGCATTTCTTCAAGAAGTTCAGTATATCCATTACCTGAGGTGGAACAGAGGATTATCAACTTAGGCAGGATGCGGATGACAAGGAAAGTGAAAGCGAAATAGTAGATTTAATGAAGTGGGTAATTGATGAGTTATTATTGTTGCTGTTTCGAAGTTGCATATACCTACGCGTATTTACTGAGTACTGGTTTCTTCCTTGATAAACGTAAATTATATAGAAGATTGCCTTAAACGCCAAGAAAAAAATTCAATCGACCTATACACCGAGCACATCATTTTTCATCAAGCTTTAAATTGGTACCTCGAATTATTCACCAGGTCAACTTTAGCCTGTGTTCCAGACCAACGCGGTGTGGTGTGATGGTGATGGCAGGGACCGCGGAGCGATCTGAAAGTGGGGGTGGGGGCTAATGTCATCAAAGACAAAGACATTTCATATCTTTGAAAAAATCTTTCTTGCTGTTGAAAAAAGTGGGGGCTATAGCCCCCCCCCCTGTTCCGCGGTGCCTGGATGGTCTGGACCTTGATGGTGATGGTCTGAAGCACAGGCTAAGGACAATACGGTCATGGCATCGGAGCGGAACAACGTAGGGCGGTGTGGGGTGTCAGATTTCAAGCTTAACCTAGGGCTTGAAATTAGCCTACGCCCACTATTATATGCAAAAATCATCCTGGAAACAATGAAGATAGACGATAGAATAACCCCACCACCGTTAGATCTTGGTGGGATGAAATTTCAGCCTCGGGTGTTTTTTTAGCCCCGGGTTTGAAACTCTGCCAGGTATTTAACAGCTGAAATTGAGAAAAGTATGGCCTGATAGGTAAAGTAACTAAATCAATCAATCGTACTAGGGAGAAAAATTCTTGTCTTTTTAAACCTTGTGAATGTTTTGATCGACAGAAAATGTACAGTATAAACTAGATATGATCTATGCATTGATGTGGCCAATTACAACACGTCAAGAGTGTTGTACAGTTCAGGGCCGTAGTTATCATGGGGCGAGGGGGTGTCAAGGGAAAAAACTATGTTTCAAAAACAAGGCGTTTTTGGCTACGGAGGAGTAATTCGTCGGCAATTTTTTGACTTGTCGGCAAACAAGGAATTATACGCCACTTTTGTCGGTAAATTGACCGTAGACACCCCCCCCTGAAAGAGGACATTTAGCACAGCCATGGTATAGTTTATCCTAAAAACTGGTACATTTGAGAAGACACTCTCAAATGATGGATGTATTCACGCAAATGATTTCTGGTAAATTCTCTCAAATTCACCATATTTCAGCTCTCATGATTATCATAATAATTGTTTCACAAGATCTTGAGCCTGACAATATTCTTAAAATATTCTTAAATTTCACCAATTTTGGGCCTCATTACTCTTATAAAATTTATTCTTTTAAAAATATGAGTGTATGATTTTAAAAATTGATACATATAAAAACGTGATACATCGTAATTTTCCCATTGCGATTCTTGCTGAAGTTTGCCTCTTTTGTTTGTTGCCGGTAAGCAAATGGTTGCTGTGGTTTCAGAGTCCTATTCGTCACCTTGGCAACAGCAACAATCGGATAGCTGTGATTTGCAGATTCTTTTGTTCCGGGTTACTGTAGTTTGGCCTAGGCAAAGGCAAACAGTTTTCTTTTACTTGAAGCGTCGAATTTCAAATAGTTATCGAAAGATTTGAAATAATTTGGTTACAATGGCATCAAATAAAAAGAAAGTGCTTCCAAGATGTGTCGAATTTGGCCCGCCTGAGTTATCACCAGAGGAAAGGAAGATAGCAGAAAAGGGATTTGTTTTGGATGGGGTTGCCGTTGCCACGTTCTCAGATGACTCTGGAAAGGCAGCACCAAAACTGTCCACAGCAATTCCACCATACAACGCACAGAAAGACTTGCATGCTCAGAGTTATTTCAAGTCAAAAGATGTGACGAGGAATTTGAAGAAAACAGGAATGGTAATACTTCCAAATATGAACATTTCAAAAATATTTGATTCTTCAATTTCATGTGGGGCAGTATTATACAAACATGATTGCACAACATTGATTATTTTTGCTACCTTTCCAAAAATTAAGTTATCTTTTTTTGCCGTGTTAATATAATCAAATTTTCACCTTAGGTCAGTAAATAATGCCGCCCCGAACCACAATCATGTTGCTGTGCAAAAGTTCTTTACAAACAATCCACGACAAACTTTACCAAAGCAGTTTAAACAAATTTTGTGGTTGTACAACATACTGTACATAAATACCGCAAGTCAAACTGACGTAACGAGGGCCTTAAATGTTTTATAGTTTTTGCAATTCCTGTTGACAAAGAAAGATGTCAGAATGCGGATAAAGAGAAAAGAATGGGGATTGATAATATCTCATTGTGGAATCTTATAAGAAACTAGGGGGGGATATTTGGACAATGAGTAACTTTCACTCCTCCTGCCTGCCAGTTTTTCAAGTTGTAATAAAAGTTTTAAAATTTTTCTTCGAGAACGATTCAATTGCACTTTTTCTTAGCATTTATTGGTAACCTAACCCCCCTTGAATCCTTAATTGCTACCCCTGATATGGAATATTGGGGAAAACTTTTTTGTGTAGAGCAAGATCGGTTCCTTGATCTATTTTTACTTTGGAACTTTCAAAGGGTTGATTACAATAAGGGAGTTATACACCCAGGGGAGGCACTCAGTACATAGACATACGGGGGGGGGGTCAATCCAAGAATTTTACAGGCCACCCAAAAATATAAGCTCTACTAATTTCTTGTACCCAAAAATAACACAAATGGCAATTTTAGATGAAGAAGTATCTTTGGTAAAGATATGGACAACTCACGAAAACCAAAAAAAATATCAGTGTTTTTAAATTTGATACCTAGAAATATCAAATTTTCTTGCAGGACCCAAAAATATCATTTCTGACAAATATTTTACCCAAAACTATCACTTTGAGTGAGCATTTGACCCAAAAATAACGGACTGGCCCCCCGTAGGTCTGTGTGCCAAGTGCCCCCATGGGGCTATACAATCCTGCTTTTCGAAGCATTATTGCATTTATGGTCGTGATAAAATTAATTATAGTATTGCTTTATCGACGTTTACCTTGAATACAAAGACCTCCAAAAATCGCATACTTTTTTGCCAGTTTTTTAGGCACTGGTACCCTGGGTACCATTCTATCTTTTGCTTCATTTTCGAAAAGATAAAAAATGAAATTTGGTGTAAGGCTTTAATTGAACACTTTTTTTCCAGTACCCCAGTGGACCGTCAATAAATGGAAAACAAGTTGATTATTATCACGAAAATGGAAGAATGGGTAAATATGTCAAGCTGAGGAACAATGCTGGTGCAGGTGAATATAATTTTTATGATGGTTACAGTATATAAAGGGAAGGCAGTTCCAAGGGTGTAATAGGACTGGACACTAGTATATCATTTATAACTTCCGTCTGAAATTGTAGAAAACGATTAATTACGATCATGTTTATAAAATAAGGTGTTTGACCATTTCTCATACTGTTGTCTTGAAATAATTTCCTGTTAAGGAAGCAATCTTCTTTGAGCATAAGTTAATAACTGTTTAAATGGGAAAACCATGGTAACCAGGTGTCCTATTCCATGCACCGAGTAAGGGGAGCAGCAACCCCCCCTTATTAAAACGTATCCAGCGCCTCTGATATTGCGGAATCAATACCTTAAAAACCGAAATGAGTGAGGATATTGACCCACACCCCTACAAAACGTGACTGTTCATAAAAAGAAATATATTTTAACAACCCTGCCTATTTTTTTTATAAAGTCAAAGTAATAATACCATTGTTTCTTGTTAGTTTCAATAGTGATACTACTGATTGCGACCAGAATTGAGCATTACTTAGGTCTAATATTAGTCAACATCGATAGATACTGTTTAGTAGTTTCAAATATTTGCTGATTATATCACCATGCTTCCCTCTTTTAGGCCATTCCACAGACGTTGTTGGCGGTCATGATTTGTTCATGAAAAATAGCACCCCTCTTAATGGATACAATGGTCCTTTTGGTTTTAGAAGAAACACACCTTGGCTTAGAGAGTGTCCCTCCTCGTTTAAAGGTTTCCTATTTTTATTTAATCCTTTACTTACTTATTTAACTATCGCCTGTGTTTATGGGCCTCAACTTAAAAGGGTTAACCAACTCCCTTCAGGTTCGGGTCCGGGTTACATGCTACGCGAAGATTTCTGTACAAAAATTATAAGTTATTCGCATTACTTTGAGAGTTGCTTGAAAGGTTCCCCAAAGCAGCTTAGCTTTATGAAGCTTGACAATTTGAAATCTCAATTAAAATGAATCGAATGTTTGCATTGCTGTTTGTGTGAGCTCAAAGATCAATTGTGTCACTTTGGGGAAAAAGGGGTATAGGGTAAGAGCATGGGACAAGAACGTATTTTCATGAAAAGAAAGGTGAGAGGCTCATTGGAAGTAAACTCACCCCCTAATAAGGTAAGAACCTTAAATGCTGAGTCAAAATTAAGAGATGGTATAACTATGCTTGTTGATGAAAATTCTTTCGATTCTTCGGCAAAACGGCTTTATTGAACAATTCCATTTTTTAACTGATGAAATAAGCATCCAAGACTCGATTTTGTTAAAAAAAGCATTTTTAAGGACTGCGTAGTAGCTGGAAATGTCAAAATATATTATAGATCAAAGTAGGTAACTTTCGTTTGGCAATTTCGGAGAGAGTTTCAGTGCTAAAATTGTGTTATTGCTGATAATTTTTCAGTGCTGGCGTCTTACCGAACATTCCTGTAAAATATACCAATAAACCTTTCAAACGGGGAGGGACAAATTGGAATTCTGGTTGCAGAAATGGTATTACCATGTTACAAACACCCAATCGCACTAGACATTTTAAAGCAAAAGTTATTCTCTACCGTTGAAAGAATTAACTTGCAGGGCTTGGATCTTTTCGACAACTTTTAGCTCTCTGATGATGATCTTTGTTTTGCTTAAAACTAAAAGTGATGAAAGACAGTCTAAACTGCTAGAAAAGCTTTGTTAATAGAGGTTGCCGGTGTTATTTTAACTCTTTCTATGATACGTCTGTATTTTGATGATATTTTCAACTGTAATTTCGCGGACAATACAACCAAAGAGTACCGTGTCTTTTGTACCTTGGACTCTCATAAAATGACAGGTTCTCATCGCGAATTTCTTAGGCTGCCCCTTTAATTAGATTCATAAAACTCTCGTCTGCAATTTAATGACCAGAAAATATCTCGCCAGAATTATGGGTCTTGCTCTCGCTAACTAATCCTTTAAAACTAACGAAATTGGAATGGACCACCACGGGTCTGTTTTGATTTAGTTATCTGTTGCCTGGATACTCACTTTATGCCATGGAAACAGAGGTAATGTTTTCTTTTAACGTAAATTTCAACGAATTTTCCTCAAATTCCAGTCCTCTAAAAATTCTATTTCTATACTCTAATAATTCTTATGAGTTTTTGAAAATTTGCCAAATTTTTTATTGCTCCGAAAAGTTGAACTGTTCTTTTATTTGATACACTTAAATCACAAGTATTTTATTCTCTTTTTTTGTTTGAGGGAGTAATTTCTGAGATATTATTACTAAGGCCCTCAAAAAATTAAGAAAATTCAGTACGGAGATTTTTGCACATCAGAAATAACACCGTGTATTTTGTTTTTAAAAAATACTTCAAAAAACAACTAAGTTCATTAGAACATTCCATCGCTTAATTGATGAAACAAGGCATTTAAGTAATCAATTTTGTGGAAACTTTCTTTCTTCAAAGACTTTTGTCGTACTGTTCAAAACGAAAGATAGAATTAGAGCTAGAAATGTATCTAAGAAAGAAAAAAATGGAGATAGTTTATTGCTAAGAAGGATTAAGTCTTGAAGGCATTCCAGAATTTCCTTCTAAAAACACGGGTACGTTGTGTACATTAGTTAGTGAAAAATCAAACACGGTTGGAAAAAACAATATTTATTAAATATGGGTTTGGTTTGTAAAAGTTTCAGAATATTGATGGCATCATGTGGTGTAAGTAGAAAAGCTGTAAGGAACCACGAGAGGAGAATATTTTTCAAAGTGAATAAATTGTTAAAAACGTGTTCTGATATCATTTGTGTGCGGAAAAAAAGGAGCAAAACCTGTTTATAATGATAAATTGAGTTAAATAGCAAATAAAAACGAAAGGGAAATATCCAAAACTCTCAGATTTGTGGCACCATACGTACTGAAAATGTTTCTAAACCGTTGAGAGCCGTTTCTAGTTTCACTCTTTTTTTATAAGAATAAATTTTATAAGAATAATGAGGCTCAAAATTGCTGAAATTTAAGAATATTTTAAGAATATTGTCAGGCTCAAGATCTTGTGAAACAATTATTCTTAGCGGGTGTTTTTTACTTCTGAATTTTTTATGACATTTAATTACTCGTACTTCTCTACTCCTTCTTCTTTGATATTCTGTAATTCTATTTTTTAGACTTTATTTTTATGACTTGTTCTGTTAGCATATTTGTAATGGGTGTGCATTTTGGGCATTGATGAAAATCATAACATTTTATTGCCATATCCGTATTTTCTGCCGCGCTAAGAAAAATTTAAGAAAATTCTGAGGCTCAAAATAGCAAAAAATTAAGAATATTGAGGCTCAGCAAAAAATTAAGCATTCTTATAAAAAAGAGTGTAGTTTCTAATAATCAAGTTTCTTACAAGAAAAATTCATGTAGCAAATAGCAATAGAAGCCTAACGGCTCAAAACCTCGGCAACTTTCAGCAAAATCGAGGGTTGTTCCTGAGTCATGCTTATTTCTAGTGGAAAGCTTGTGTAGCCTTGTACAATGATAAGATATTGAAAAATCGCATAGAGCCAACTCATTTCAAAACGGGTTACCTAAATTGTATGAATCTTTTCCCTTTATTGTCAAATGCTTCGCAAATTAATATTTTCAACGAGGTTATTGTATTTTCTATATTTCAAAACAAACCGTACAAACTTTAGCGATCGATTTTTTCCCCTTTTTTCCATTTCTCCCTATATTTTGCCATTTAACTAAAGAAACAATTTCCCCACCGTTACATTTGCTGGTGATGTTGGACCATTATTCTGAAACGTTTTAGAGAATGCCAGCAATTCTAAGAAAAACTTGACCTACATGAACATGTTTTGGACCCAGGGTACGTCAGTAAACACTGCACTAAGATACAATGTAATGTTCCGAGATGCAATGCAGGGGCATGTTGTAGGCCAATGCTGGTAGACGTATACCGTAGTTAATAATTATATATGATTAAAGTGCATAACTATAATACAATATTCTATACACTTAACAATTTAAAACCAGTTACATAATTTCATAACCTATTTTCAATAAATGAGCGTTTAATGACGATTTAAAACTATCAATATTGTCAATAGCACGAATTTCCAACAGAAGACTGTTCCAAAGACTAGCTGCAGCATAGGCAAAAGTTCTAGCACCTAAGGTTTTGTTCTTGAAAGGAGGAACCTTTAACAGCTTCGCCATTTATTCAGCAAATGTTTCTACGAGTAGAGTAATATGATTCTTATTACTTTTAGGCCCAATTGATAGTCGCACTGTTGTACCATAATTTTTACATCGATGTGTTTTCTGCTGCTTAAAAATAAAGACGAAGAAACTTACACCTGATCTCAATGCTGTACAATCGAACACGCTGCACAGGTGAATTAATTAATCAATTAACTAATCAATTAGTTAATTAATTGACGAATTTATTTGCCCTATGAAAGGTATCAGAAGGAAGTGTGTGGGTTGGTAAGAGGAAAATATGTAGATGTTGTTAGCAAGAAAAAATTTCACATATTCATTATAGAAGAAATTGGAAAAGAGCTTCCAGAAGAAAAAAAACTAGCCAATTTTTTGCTTTAAGATTGGCACATTTTAGATTGCAAATTTTATTGCAGTGGTTGGAGGTAATTCTACTAGCCTATCTTTTCGTTATTGTCTCTTTATCTCTATGATCAATTTATATGTACAGCAATTGCAGAACTTAAGAAGCTAGCAGTCTAAAGTAATATTAAGAATTTCTAACATGTATCGAAGATAATGTTGTGGTAAAATGAGTGCTATATTTTTGTAAATTAAACAATTTATTTTTAACTTTGTAAAACTTAACAATGTAGCAAATGTAAAACGTATTTAAACCAACTGACTTTATATTTTGTTTCTTATCTTTTATTGGTAAGTGACCTGGGAATTGTTTGTATTTTTGTATTAACAGGATGATACACCTTGAAAAACTTCACCCCAGGGACGAGATGCTTTGGCCATTTTGGGGTTTGTCGACAACAAGTCTTCCACCTTGTCGGTAACCATAGGTGGGTGCTCCCATTTACCTGGCCATGGATTGATTATGGGTTCTTGGTACTCCCCTCTTTTACAATGGTACATAACGGGTCCTTAGTACTCCCCTTTTTTTTTACAATGGTCCATTATGGGTCCTTGGTACTGCCCCTTCTTACAATAGTCCATTATGGGTCCTTGGTACTGCCTTTTTTTACAATGGTCCATTATGGGTCCTTGGTACTGCCTTTTTTTACAATGGTTCATTATGGGTGCTTGGTACTGCCCTTTTTTACAATGGTTAATAATGGGTCCTTGGTACTGCCCCTTTTTACAAAGGTCCATAATGGCTCCTTGGTACTGCCCTTCTTTACAATGGGCCATTATGGGTCCTTGGTACTTCCCTTTTCTTGCAAGAGAAACAAGTTTTATACTCTCAACCGTCGATGATTGGCACCTTCTTCGTTTTAAAGCCGTTTTTCAAATCGTGTAGTTTGAGGCGAACTGCTAGCAACGTGCGCTCAACCAGTGCGAAGCACAGGGATGGCAATCATGTTTTAAAAAGCAACTATTTGGAAACTTTTTGGAAATCGGACATTCCTTGACTTTTGCCCCACCATGTAAACAGTGAATTTCGAACACACCCATGCTTTCTATGGGATTAAGTGTTTTAGGCATTCTAAGACTACTGGTATACTGAGTTAATCAATTGCGATACAATTGCAAATGATTTAATTTGACAATGCCTCTTGGTCCTCGCTGTGTAAAAAATTTGGTTTTTTCTTGAAAAGATACAGTATTACATGTACCCTAAAAGTTTGTTTGTGCATTTTTGAACCGCAGGCAGTTTTAATTATGAGTCTGGTTTGATTTAAAAACTTTGACAACCATTTACATATGCTGCTGTTACAACCATATACTTGTTATGTTCTTTTACATTTTCTGCAGTGAATGGTAAATTATGTTTAACACGGAAGCCCCTTCAACACACGAAGTATTGGTATCATCGTGTTAGTTCTTACGAGTATAGGCAAATCGGTAATAACTTAGGCCCCATCTAGAAGAATCCCTATCAAATTTCGGAAAGCTGTAGGCAGTCTATTAGCCATGTACAGTCATCGCAAAAGCTATTTACGCAGTTAGTTATTTATGCAAATCTTGTTAGATGACTAGCAATGCGAGTCTTTGCTGTAATTTCATCTATTGATACACCCATATTTCCTATCTTCTGTAAACTAATCGAAATGTCTCTCTGTAATTGCAAAGAGCTAACATTTTTGTGTTTCGTTCTAATTGGATCAAGTTAAGCAACATCTTTAATTCTCATTGTTTTCAAATCTTGAAAGTATTACCAATTTTACCACTCTGGGTCAAGCTATCGTTCAATGATACCACAATCACAATGAATCAAATGCATCCATTCTTTTTCACAATCACAAACCGCTGATCCTATTACTGTTTTCAATCACGTCATTTTTGAGCCAAGATACGAAGTGCTTTTTAACGTTGCTCTTCTCCGTATCTTTAAATCCCACCCCTATTCATATCACACCCTATATTGCAAACATCCTCAGCTTTCCAATTGAGTTTAAACATTAGTAGAACTCCCCTCAGCAGGAATATAGCTATAAATCTTGTTTTAGAGCGTATCTAGGAAGAATTTGAATACAAAATGAGCGTACGATCCTTCATTTGCTAACAAGCTAGCAAAATTCGCCGACGAAATATTCCTCCATGGCCAAAAACGCCTTTTTTCCAAAACACAATTTTTTCTAGGGTAGAGTCAACATTAATTTCATATTTAGCGTCGGCTTTTCTTGGACTTACTTAACATTTGCAGCTACTTTGACTATATTTTTCATCTTTCATATGCATTATTTTCAAAATTTTCACTATTTATTGAAACTTTTTGGAAACATTTTTAAATTTCAGTGATGAAAATGGGCATTGATTTACATCCTTTATCCCTTCTAATGTACATAGCACTCATTTAACTTCATTTGCTATTGTTTTACAACATATTTAGCTCGTTCGTTTACCGAGATGGGCAAATATAGAGAAGCAGTTGCTCACTTTCTGTCATTGGTTTTTTTGTTGCAAGAACAAGCCATGTGATCTCTCAATGTTTAATGCAAGACCCGGCCAAAAGCACTTGGTATTTGAATAAGTGAAATCACGTTTAAAAGTAGGGAATTTTTAAATGATTTTTTAAGCGAATTAAAACCATAGGACCAAGGAAAGGGGCTGGGGGTTAACTGCTCATCCATTTGGTATGTTAGGCCCTGAATGAATCGCCAGAATAAACGAAGGATACAAAATATTATATTTTTATAAAATGATCCGCGGTAGCTTCCTAGATTTTGTTTCCTGTTGGTCCGTATCAGCTTTATAGATTTTGTTCCATGAAGAAAAGCATTTTCTTTCTACCGCAGTTGCCAATCTTTGATTTGTGTGACTTTACGGATTTCTGTTATTATTGATACAAATGTAAATTATTTGATCTAGGTTGGTTAACTTTGCATATATTTTTAGTTATTAAATCTTTGATTGGATTGATCGATATGTTGATAGCAACAACAAACAATACCAACAACAAAACAACAATAAAATAACAACAACAATAGAAGCAAATATTGCCGTTTTCATTTCGCTGTTGGTTTTGTTGCCTCTGTGGCTCATTTGCCTCTCGATCCCCCAATTCCAGCCACTGATTTATACTTAATAGATGAACATAAGAAATGTGGCCTAGCCCAAGTCTTGCCCCTTGCATTTCTCCTGTCTTTGCCCCTAGTAGTGGTTCTGGCCCTGTCCATGGCTCTAGTTACTCTAGTTATAACAGCCTAGCCTAAGCACTGACTCTTTCCCTTAAACTTTTAAAACTTTCCCATCACCCACTCTATTCGACTAGCAATTTTCTACTTTGCTAGAGAAAGAAGAAAATGGATTGTTACAAGTTTTAAAATGAGCAATTTTACTTTTTGATGCATCATGTATCAAAGTAAATCCTGTATTTATCGGAAACATCTTCGTTTCAATAGGAATTATGTCATATGTAATCTCATATTATGACCCGTCCGTGTGGGCCGCAACTCATCTTAGCTTTCAGGAAGGCAGTTCATGCTCCTAACCGTTAATTAACTTGCAACCGTCTCCCAAGTAACTTTAATATTTCCAGTAACTTCAGAGTTGCTACATTTTCTTTTTACCACCAATCTTATTTAAAACAGCAAGCAAGTACATGGGTGCATATCCAATTTCTTTGTTGGGAGGGGGTTTACTCTAGCTGGGCCGACTTTCATGATATGTTTTATCTAGGACAAACTTGGAAACAACTTAAGTAGCAACTAAGTGCATTTTGATTAATTTTTCTCTTTCTAAATGGGGATTTGTAGATTTTTAGACCATTTATTAATATAAGATATGTTAGTGAAGGGTGTGACACCCCCACACCTTCATAATTTGGGACCCTGAGCATGCATATAAGCAATATTTATTTGTAAGCCTAGGCAGGGGTTCTGGCAGCTATCTTACTGATTTTGGTCTGGGCCGCTACGGGCCGTGCCCTCGGGATTTCTCCTTAGTAACGATCGCAGAAGGGCGGAGAGCTGGGTTACCAGCAGCTTATAGAGAAAGGCTGAAGAGCAATTGCAGAAGCAAAGCATGTTTCTTTAGAAAGAAGGGAGCCAAAAAAACGCGTGTTCAGTAGGCTGCATCACAGACGGTAAAAATCGAAAATGATTCGAATTTCACCGTCTGTGATGCAGGCGAATGTTCAGATGCTTGTCCGGAAACTTAGAAATCTGTTTGATTATGAATTGGAAATTCACAATTCACAGCTCGTGTCACTCCCATGAGTTCAATCTAAATAATTAAACGTGCTTGATTGTTGTTATCAAATTAGAAGAAAAAGGTAAATTTACAGCCTTCCTTGACCAAAATATCATTGAAGGTTTATTTCCACACGCAGACTTTACTATCCACAATGAAGCAGAAACATAGACACCCTAAACACAAATTCCTCAAAACTGCCCACATCATATACTCATTCTTCGTACACAAAAATGGACTTTTGAGTCTGTGCACAGGCTAGGAACGACAACGCTAATTTGAGATGAAATACATCTGAAGAATCGTATTGACTGAAGAATCAAGTTTCTTAGCTTGTTAGCGCCTTGCAAAATAGTGCTACTTTTTAATTAGGTAAATTGGTATGTAGATATTTTTCGTGATATTGTACAAAACTGTCAAAAAAGGAGGAACTATCGAGTCAATGATGATAGGAGCAGGCTCCTGATAATTAACTGTAGAAGACCGTCGGCATTTTACCGACAATCTCAGATTTATTACAAAAGAATATGACACAAGGGGATAACTTTTTATGTTTTTCAATCATCATTGTGTTTCATCCAAATACAAAAGATCTAAAAATTATTGAGCCCCCAAGAGATTAAGGGACTTTTGTGTGTAGTAATTGATAATAAACTTCGTGTTATTGCATTCACGACAATTTAAGGAAATTTAATTTAACTATCGCCTGTAATTAGCAGAAAGCATTGAAGTATATGAAATTTAGGGTGCACTTCAAAATAATCTGTGCTGAGCCAAATACGAGAATGTTATCGCTTACAAAGAAACTAATCTTTAAAAAGAATAGTACACTTAGCCACCCTCTGTAAACAAAGTCCCTTATTTCTTCATTAAAAAAACAAAATTACAGTACGTTTCTTATATTTATGTCTACATATGATTTAATTAACAATTCAAAAGGGGAAATACTGAAAAGGTGCCGATGCTTTTGCGCTAAATGGGTAAATTTAGATTTGTGCCACACTTCTTCCCTGTTGACAGACATGCTAGACAATTGTCTCTGGATCAACAGTGACAAACGATGGTCTGATAGACTCATCGTCATCATAATCATCATCATAATCATCATCATAATCATCATCATCATCATCATCATCATCATCATCATCATCATCATCATCATCGCCATCATCATCATCATCATCATAAAATCAAAATATTCTACGGACAACCCGTGAGAGACTCTTCTTATAAAAGAAAATAAAGAAAACAAAGAACAACAATAATAACAGACATTTAGTATTTCAAATCGTCATCATCATCATCATCATTATCATCATCATTATCATTATTATCATCATCATTACCATCATTATCATTATCATTAGCATCATTATCATCATCATTATCATCATTATCATCATCATTACCATCATTATCATTATCATTAGCATCACCCCCACTCACAGTACCTGAAGCAGATCACCAATCTGACGTTATACAAATCTTCTAATTTGAATAAAGCCATGTATGTTTTAGTTTTAAAGAATCTTTGCTTCCTAATAGCAACAAAAGACTGAATAGACTGAATAGGTCAATAACTCAATATAATCTTTTGGCAACCTCAAAGGGGCTTTTTCTTTTCTTTGGATTATATAAATTCCAACTTAGTCCAGGCTTCTCTGTATCAACAAGGAAAAATTTCCTTCTTCCAAAATACGCAGTATTCATTAATCTTTATGCGAGGCGAAGTTTTAATCTTAAATTTGGGGGAACCAGAAGCACTGAAATACAAGACAAGTAACCGTTTTGCCATTCATTTGAGTGTTGCAGTATACTTTGTTACAACTGCATTTATTCATTTTATTGCATTTCTTTGAAAACGATTGGAGCAATCTGGTTTCTTGTTAAAAACTTTCGTAACATACACTACTCTAGGTTTTTTCCTTAAATTACGAGGCGGCATGGACAAAATATAATTAATTTGGGACGAGGGACTATAGCAATAACTTAAATAAAGTGTTCGGAAGATATTTTATCGTCAAACCCTCAAACCCTCTGACTCTTTCAATTAATTCGTCCTGGTTTATGAGCCTCTTCCTGGGGAGCAATGGTGTCTGAAAAGTAGGCTTCTTGTGCTATTAAGCACCCTAATGATTTTCTAGGGTAATAGTATGACCACTTTATAGTGATGTTACGATGCCTAGTTCCTTTTTATAACAAAGTAGTTGATAAAACACAGTGATTGGTCTCCAAAAAGTTACGAATTTCTTCAGACCTAAGAAAGTAAAAACTAAGCTTAATGTACATTCTTTAGAAAAACAGCATCAGTGAGTATTTTTATTGCTCAACTGGCAAAAAAGGTATTCAAGGCTCAATATTATCGAAAATGTCACTTTTCAGAGAAGTGAGTAATCCTTGAAAGTGCAAAGGTTTGTAGGGGTAAATGTGGTTAGATTTTATTACGAGCTCGATCACATCTTTCTCTTCCTCAAAAAACTGTCTCTTTATCTTGTTTTGGATGCTGTTAAAAAAGTATAGTTGATAAACCAAAAACTACTACAATTTAAGAGTAAATTGAAGTAATAATCTTTATCAAACTTCATTAAAGTTATATTATAGTTTTTCCTTGCCTAAGTGATGTCTGTTCACTATTCACTCTTCACTGTTCATTAGTTCACTATTCATTTTACGATAAAGTAAGATGACAGCTAATGATTAGAGTGTTTTTATCTCAACCATACCAACGTCATTTTTTTCTTGAAAAGTTTTGCTCTCGATGCCATTAGGGAATAGTTTAAGATATATTTAGGCCAACAAAAATGAAGGGATCTTTTCCCATGAAGAAATGTTTGAGGGTATATCAATACTTTATCAAATAATGGCTGTCCATTGGTTAGCTCCTCCCCAATCAACATTTCCTTTTGGAGGACATTGATGTCCCAATAAAAGGATTTTGATAAAGTAGAAAAGATTTTTAGCTCTCACTTTGTAAAAAGGTTGTCCTTGCTTGGTATTTTGATGAATATAACAGGCAAAAATATCATTTTCTTATTCCTAATTCCAACATGTATTATCGCTTTTGACTGTAACTAATAACTATCGAACAGAGCAACCGCTAACTGCCAAACAGTGTCTATATTAATTATGTGATTATCTATCAATAGGCAATAACATTTGAAGGCTTCTGTATTTTGAACAAGCATAGTAAATACGTGCACCAGACAATGGCGGCGCCAAATCAATTGCAGAACATAAATCGGCCTTAAAAGGGGCGTGGCAGTAAAATGTTGTATAATAAGGCTTTTCCTGTAAAATTAAGAGGGCATCGCCCCCAAAATATTCTCCAGGCAACGCCCTCAAGTCCTCTCCTCTCCCCTACCCCTTCATAAAGCTGTCTTTACAGTGACGGAGACAGCCATGGTACCAGTATCAGCAAATGGATAGTAGAAGGACCGCTCATCGGAAAAATGAGGGCACCCTTTTTGCATTTCAGAGCTTTTTGGTATCGTTACCATCGGAGTAGTCATTTAGCTACATAACTAAGGGTACAATAATAGTTTTGCGTGGTAAATGGGACAGAAACGTTTGACAGAAACCCTAGGCTGTAAAACACAAGGGTACAATTGATTTTAATGAATAGGTAAAGTGAGACAGATCAATGTTACAGAAAATAGAATGTGCAACGTTGTTTTTTTTATAGTAGGTACTTTGCATTAGATTTTAACAATTATTCTTCAATTTTCTGCAAAAATTAAAGTTTCAGACCCTTTTAATGCCAAAAAGATGATAATCTTTCAATTCATTATTCGTGCTTTGAGATATATTGGTGAAATAGAAAAACTCATCGCTAAAATCAATCAAACAAAACCAATGAAAATTTCTTGCAAACCATATACTATAGCACCTTTAATATGAGTCTGTAACTTTAAGGAGGTGCCCAATGGTTAACTTTGGTACTGTAAATACATTTATCAATTAAAATCCAAGCGTTGCTAACCTCCACATAGGAAGTGGTCAATGTCCTCAAGCCATTTTCAACCACTGTCACATTTTTTACATATTAAAGTTATGAAATTGTAATGGTGGTTATCTGGATTTTGTGCCTTTGAAGAATTTGGTGTTGTGTCTTGTGTGTCGTAGCATTCGTCCAAAATTCTGTCATTTGACATATGGCAGTGCTCAGGCTGATAATTTTTAGGCAATCCCCTTCCAACTACGAGAGATCTGTTTTCTTGCAAATATTTATGCAGGGAACATTTTCTGCCATGAGGCATATTGTTATACCCTTTTGTACTTCTCATGTCAGCTAAGGGGCCTTGCGTAGAGCAACTGTGCAGTACCCCCTTAACCCCTCCACCCCAACACATTGCATGAATTGAGTCTCCAGTCAGTTTAGCCAGTCCTCGTTTCCCAAACCAAAGCTTGAAATTCGATCCTTCCTTTTCAGATCAGGTCGAATATCACAACTTGCCCCTTGCGCAGCGCCCATGTTTTGCACCCGCAAATCTCGCAAGCGGCCTCTGCGGAGGACCTCTTCACCAAAAATAACAAGCTTCACGTTTATTGGCTGATTGTGCTCACTGCCAGTTACCCCAGCGAGGGAGGTTTGTCACGTTCACATAAGATAAGTATCGGGTGTCGCAAGGATCATTATACACAAAGGTATGTGGGTAGTTGAACACTGACGGAATTCGCGACTCGACGCATTACTCGAGAGTGAAGGATTTTCACATGATTGAAGTACAACAATAGACGTTGATAGTCGTCCACTCATAAACAGAAGTTGGGTGCTGAGAGTCTTTGACAGATAAGAATATGCATTATTGTCTGCCGAATGCCTGAGCGTTACCTGGATAATCAGCGGGATGGTTTATCTAGCTTCATCGGTCAGACTAGCCTTGAAGTGAGCGAAAGACGACGTTTTTAACAAAAACAAAGTGATCAGACATTAATTCGACTTGTTCGTAATTGTTTTCAAAAGTTCAGTTCCGTTCTGAGTCACGGAAGGCTGCTTCATTTAAAACAGGTTCGTTCGTGCGTCCACAGACAAAAGGTTTGAAATTGTTTCAATCTTTTTTTATATTTCTATGTTTTATCTTCGTTTGTTGCTTGTAAGAACCGATAGGCACTAGTGAGTGATTTCATTTTGAGATACGATCGCAGGAATGAAACTTGATAGACAACGTCCCTATCCAATTGATTTTAATTGCTGACAAATGATCAAGTTGTTTGCAGTCTCCTTTCACCTCCCTGCGTGGTTTGCTTTCGATTTTGAACTCGTTTGTTGCACAGAAAAGCATTATTTGTTTTGTTTAGCGTACATCATTCAAATTACAATCAAACTGTCGGCTGTCTGCTCTGCCCAGATTTATATGTTGAACGAGGAATTTCTGTTTTTATTTTTCTAGAGCTGGCGACGAGATCTGCACGGTCGTGCCTTTTCCCAAACTCCACGAAGTTGTAAAAACTGACGATGTGGCATTTTCGTTGTATGCAAAGTCAGTTTAGAACGTAGAAATATGGAAAGTTTTTAACAAGTGATTACAAATGCTGGTTTATTTATTTATGGAAAAACAAATCCGGAATTTCACAGTTTAAGGTGATAAATTTGACTTGCATTTGCTAGTTTCCTTCATGAAAACTGAAATGGCTGATAGCTCGTGGAGGGAGCCTCGTGAGTTTTCGAGAAAAGGCGATCGGGCGGCCTTCCCCCAGAATTACCATTCGGACAAAATAGACGCATTATATTCATTCCAGCATTATAAAGAATTATCATCAACGGAGCGTGGATTTTACGAGGCACATGGAATAAACAACCGCGCAGTTTCAGGCATGAAAAATCCTGTGAACGCTCGCGGACCTTTTCATGGTCAGGTCGCTGATTCTCCGGCTATGTCAGACGTGTCTGTCATACCTTGGTTAAGAAACCTCCCGTCATCGTGTAGTGAAATCGACTCAAGGCCTCAGAGCAGCATCAAAACCGAAGGGGAAGCCTCATCTTCGATTAACAATAACAATAACGTAGGAACAACTGTGGATTTAGAGCGCAGAAAAAGTGCTATGAAAGCTGAGCCGATACGACCCATTCCGCAGATGGTACCCGCTGAGTTTCTTCGTCGGGGAATGTACTCAGAGATGAGCAGGCCCCCATCAACTGCACACTCTCTTAGGTCAACCGTCCTCGATTTTGGTAGCAGGAATAGCAGTAGTTTTTCCAGCCCTCGTCATTCCGCAGTACGTCGCGGCCAAAAGAGAGGCCTATCAATATCACCATTATCAGCCGATTGTATTGATTTGAACGCCATCATTAGAACGTCGCCAAATTCTCTTGTTGCCTTTATTACTGGATCTAGGGGGTCATCAGCTGCATCTAGAGCATCAAGGGCGTCAGGTTCTTATGGCCATCTCAGTGCTGCGAGTATCAGCCCCTCCCCCTTTTGCACCCCAGTTCCGGGGTTTTATGGGAAGCAGCGAAATCCCTTCTCGACACCGTCCTTGCCCAGGACACCATCAGCCGCGTTGGGTCATAGAAATTCTACAGAAAAAATGGTCACAGCCGCACATTCAAAACTAGGATTTCCAGCCGAAAATAAATTCCCATCGGAAGTGAAAAAGGAAGAATTTTCACCGTGTTCATCCGTGAGAGAAGACACATCAGATTCGTATCCAGAGGTAAGATTTATTTATTTATTGCATCAGAAATAGTTCTATAGAAAGTAGTTAATAATGTATAGTAGTAAATGACATGCCATGCTTGGTCTATGATGATTGATATGCAATTGCCAGTTAGAATTTGCCCTGAATAACGACACTTTTGGTCTGTACCAAATCAACAGTTAACAAGGAAGAAGTCAATTCAGTTGGCTAAAAAATTTTGTTGATTTTGAACAGTTTCACATTACATTTATCGTTGGGTTTTATTGACCATCCAGTCTTGAAAAGGGCAAATTTTTTGCTTGACTTGTGGACTTTGTATTTTTATGGAGCAACAGAATCACATTTCTGTTTATTTTTAAGGGGCACGGGGCGGCTATGTTTACCGTGCTTTAGGGCCGTTGACAACTACCCTACAAATTATTGGGTAACCCGTTCATATAATATGCAAATGTGATGTCAGTTTTAGGGGTAATGGTAATAGTGTTTTCGCCCCCTAGAGTGACTGAACCGATTCAGTACAAAAAAGGCTTGGGAACACCAGCTAGGCCCCCCACCCGATCAACACTTCTCCTAGTGCCTTCAGGAAGAATGAAACTTGGCTATCTGACTAATTACTCAGATTGTAGAGTTGAAACTGCGATCTTAAGACCATATACTATTATTTACATTCAAAAAATTCATTTTTATAAGAAACCAAACACCAGTTGATTAATATGATTTTTAACCAGTTTTCTCTTGCAACTCTAAAAGCTTCAAAATCCTTCTTATTTTGCTTTTCAGCTCAATTTTTAACGTAAGATAGCCTTTTTCCAAGTGTTCCCCACACGAGCTAATTAATACGAGTTGTTCAAGGATATACAATTGACAAAGCAATCCACTCTGCTGTTGCCTCAAAATTGATTTTAACAGTCGCTGCTTGGTTTCTTATAAAATATGCATGTATTCAATGTTTATCGCATATCATTAAAAAGAATCTTTCTGCGCATTCTGATTCTGGTTCTCTCAAAAGAATTCAAGGTCATTAAACGTTAATAACCTTTAGAATAATGCAGATATGTCGCAATTAGAATACTTGGAAATCTCGGGGGCCATGTCACTGATTTCCTTAGAGTGATCAGGCAGTCCTTTGAAAGATGGTGATAATAATAATAATGTGATACCAGCCTTTGTTCCGAAGTACCTACTTAAAAGTAACACTGGTGGATATGACTGTATTTCTTCGATTCTGTCGCTTTTTACAAAAAGCCTGGTATCCTTCGATTTTACGCTAGCGCGTAAAGATGCGAAGTAATGCAGTTAAAATCAAGACAGCAATTTAACCTTGAATACTTTTGAGGATTTTTGTTGTTGAACAAATATTCTCCTCTTAGGAAGTGCTAGCCCTTCTAAGAACGAGTTGTGATGATCCCTGCAAGATGCCTTTCTAACTCTTCTTCTCTAACCCCCCGAAAACCATTAGGGGAAAGGGAAAAATATTAGGGAAAGTAATTTCGCCTCCCCTTTCTTTTCTCCTCCGCATTGCTTCTTCCTCTGCATATCTCAAGACGGTTGCTCTCTGCTAAACGATGCTTTGGTTCTTAGGCCAATACTAAACATCTAAACAACAGAAGGAGCAGACGTGACCAGGAAAGAGTCATTACGTTTGGGTCCAAATGCAGCCCTTTTTTGGATAAACTTTTCCAGCGACACATTAACCAATGGAGAGTACCTGTAGCAACATTTAGTTCCCTAAATAAATACGTAATTCGTTGAGAATCTGACACAGTCATGGCTTTGATGAGCGGAAACCGCGAAGAGAGTTTGTCGATGGCTCGCTTTAAACTCTAGTTATCTCAAGAACCAGGAAAATTTTCTTATCAAATAACGTGGGATGAAGCCTTAACCAGCCTCCAGCTGTCATGTATTGAGACAATTTTTCTCAGTGAACTTTATCAATATCATCATCATCATCAACAACTACTCATCATCATCACCATCATCATCATCATCATCATCATCATCATCATCATCATCATCATCATCATCATCAACATCATCATCATCATCATCATCATCATCATCATCGTCATCATCATCATCAATCATCATCATCATCATCATCATCATCATCATCATCATCATCATCATCATAATCATCATCATCATCATCATCATCATCATCATCATCATCATCATCATCATCATCATCATATGTGACACACCCAACACCCCTCCCCCCGTAGCACCACCCCTGACCGCTTCATCGTCCGTAACATCAAACGGCATAGCTTAAAGTTTAATCTTGGTTGTCAGTGGTCGAATAAAACTAGAATTATATAACCCAAACTATACATTGGCAAAAGTCTGATCGATAAATCCTTGGAAAGGAAAACGCCAATTGAAAGATTTGCAACATGAAATGCGTAGGTGTTATTGCGTTACTCCGAATCCTTGGGTAAACGTTAACACTTGGATTAATTTATAACTGATGCGGTTAAGCTTTAAAATGCATTCAATAGATGATTTACAATAATGAATAACTTGATTTAGGCAGCATAGAGATAGCATCCTAAGGCTAGTTACTCAAACACTTCACTCTTTCTTCGTCTTTTGAAAGCTGCGTATCTGTACGTGCGAAGGCGCTTGTTGTGCGGCAGCCGGGGTGGCGAATACCCTCTCCTTCTTGCCATTGTTAAATAGCTGAATATATTTATAGTGTTGCTTTGCCCTGAAATTTAGTTTCAACCCCCTTTTTCTTGATTTTCGTCCTCCGTAAGTGTGTGCGTAGGTTTGCCTTTCTCTAGTGCATGCACTTGTTTACATATTCATCTATCATAATCATAATCACCATCAATCAGCATAAATCATCATCAATCAGCATAAATCATCATCAATCAGCATAAATCATCATCAATCATCCTCATCGTCTGCTTTTTGAACATGTTAATAACACCATGCTTGCTTCCAAATAGTAGTTATAATAGATGCCAATCAAGTGACATTGATTAAGACATTTATTACTCGCAATGCCTTTCAATGCTAATCCAAGCCATTCTATATTTTGCCAAGAAGAGAACAGATAAATTTGGCCGCCATCTTTTAAGCCTAAATGCCCATGGGCTTGTTTTTGGCTGCTAGAAATTTATTATTGCCAAGCAACCCGCAAATGGTTCAAAAACGAGGCAATTACCATTACGTGTTTCAGCACTAATTACTGTAATGTGTTTGACAAAACTCCAAAAATGTTAAGTAAAATAAGATGGAGTGACTTTATTAGCAATTGTCAATAGAATTGTTTTTTTTTCATAAAGAGATATTCCTAAACCCTAAGTGACATCTCTCTAATTGGATTTTAATCTTTTTATACTGGGCTCCCCTAATTAATGCTACATCTTCTACCATCAATTAGAAAATGCTTAGGTCACTCACTATGATACTATATATATTTTATTATTATCGAGGCTTGGTGAAATCGAAGTTCCTGAATGGAACACAAAATTGGCAATTGTGCATGAAGTCAGCCTCCCTTTGGGCGCACAGTGTGTAGATTTAAAAGAGGACTGACCCCCTTCTTTTGTATAGACCAGAGACTCAAAAAATTTTACTTGTTGTCCTACATTCATCAGCGTATGGGACGTCCGACAGTGTCAACATTTTGAATTCTAGCAATAACAATCATTTTAAAAAGTTGTCACTTTTCTTGTTCTTGTTTTCGAAATTCAGGGCGAAAACTATCTTTTTTAAATAGTTTGTAGGACGTGAACTGCTGCATTTTTATAAACTACTGCGTTAATTTAGCAATGATATGTGTAGTTAAGTTTAAAGAACTTCGGTTTTTCCATTGCTAATTCAAAACAACTATTAAATTTTCATCCGACAGTCTTCCTCATTTTCATTCGGTTAGTTGTTGAAATTTTGATTGTAGATGTTTAAAAAGATAAAGAAATTCTTATGAAATTCGTTCAAGGCGAATTTAACCCCCCTCGGCTAGATATTCCCATAATCATTTTCGATTCATATCTCTTCATCAATCTGCACCAAGGTTTGTTCATTCGAAAAGAATTTAAACACGAAAATGACGAGTTATCAAATATCTTTGCCGCCGACCGTTCTTATCTGTTTGCAGCACATTTTCATTTCATTCCATCCCTTCTTTCTTATCTTGGTGGATTTCTATTGCGATGGATCTTTCCTTGCATTCGTATTTATCTGGCCACTTCACAGATTTGAACGCAGTTTTGTGGAATCAAGTGTTTCGCAGGGATTTCGTGGCTAGCCTAAAAGCAGCGGCCGAAGACTGTGGTTTGACAACTCCCAACAGCTGTCCTCTTTTTCTATCGTCCACTTGACATTAAATTGCGCTTTTACTTACATCTTTACTCACAAGACGAATAAGGGCATTCACTTTTTGGTGTCAAGGTTATTTACTCCAAGGAAAGATTCTGCAACAGCTTTGGATGAATGGGTCAGGGATTTATGTTTAAACAGATATGGGCTAAGTCTATGAAATCTCTTCCAACGTCATAAGGGGGCCTTTTTTATGACAAAGACATACTAAGACATTTAAGGAATGTTAGTTAAGTCTTAAAGATATTGTGAGCCTAATGTAGACTAAGAAGACAGAAGGATAAGGACCCGGATTAAGTCGTACATTAATTACTGGCAACCGCAAAAAAGGTGTGCTTGAAATTAGATATTTGTGATGTCATTTCGCATTTCCGGGACAGGCATGGACATCGGCAGCGGCTCGGATTTGGGGAATGTAGATAGGGAAGAAGAATCATTCTGTTAGCTATGCTTTTGTATCAGTTGGGGCACTGTCTAGAAGGGTTCTATAGAAGGCACAGGGGTATTTTTCAAAAATTGGGTAGCATATGCCCTAAGTGCCCCCGCCACGACATTTATTATAGATCATCCGGGACAGGAACGAGACACAACTTCTCATGAACACACCGCTAAGACATCCGTGATAAAATGAGTTATTCCCCACTATAAAATTCAAACGGGACATTTTACAAGATTTATAAGTACAAGCCACTTTAGACTTTTGAGTGATGATACTTGAAAAGTCCGTGTTTTGAAATCCAAAGATGATTGACAAAACGGAATTTATTGTGCTTTCTTTATTATATTCAATTTCAATAAGGGTTAATACCAGAATCCATGATCATTTGACGTTGCTCAGCAACTCACTACATCCGATTGTTGCATTTAATTGAATCAAAGGGTTATTGTTGCACAGGTTTCTGTAAAAAGTGCTCAATAATCCAACGTTGTTTTCTGTTTTCAAGCAAATATCAGAAATCCTGACATCCCACGCTAATAGTTTTTTTTAGGCGATAATAAGCCAGCTTTGCCTACGCTGCATTTTGTTATCATTTTGCACATAATTGTATTTGCCCTTACTGGTAGGTATACTAAGACGACGAAGTACGCCATTTTCTTATAAAAAACGCTCCATAAGAAACCGACACCTCGAGTAAAAAAATTTAGAAACTAGAGTACTAATTACACTCAAACTTAAGAAACTGCTCGAAAAATGAAACTTTCTTTGATTGCCGTTACGAGCGTAATATTTTCAACAAATTTTGAAATCCATGGTTATCCACTGCAAGCTGAATGCGGTGGATATATACATATGTAATACATACCAAAATAAATGCGAGTTGCTTGAAATGGAACCACCCCATTGACCTTTCATTGGATGTTTCTTTAGTGGGTCTTAGTATATTCATATCAGTTCATGAAATTATATACTGTGCAGTCATAACAAGGACACAACCCACAGTTCATCCTCCAGATAGACTCTAAAAACGGTACTTCTGCAAAGTGTTCCGCAGCTATTTGTGACAACAAGATGAACATGGGTGTGTTCTTAAGAAACTTTTAAGAAACTTTAAGTTTCTTATAAACTATTGTGATGTCGGATGCTGTTAGGCTCAAAGAAGGTTTCGTCTGCAAATGATAGAGTTTTTTGACCTTCTTGTTTTGTTGGTTTTCGGCCTAATTTCAATAAAATGCATTAAACATTATAATACAGAAGTTTATTATGAGGAAATATGCGTTCTAATGCAAGGAAATTTGCTGCTTGTAATGGAAGAGAAACAGATGCCACGCCCTCATGATGGACCCACAATTTGCGAAGGGCTTATGTTCGATAGTCTGTGACAAAAATCGCTACCTAGTTGTACGATGCAGAGAAGAACTTGATATGAGATGTAAGATCTATTTTGGTGGGAAAGTGTGGGATGTTTTTTTCGGTGTCTTTTTTGTCGAAGAATTTTGGACGCAAAGCCTCACCTCGTAACCATATGACAGATAAGGATTGCGGTTAAAAGCGAACAGTATTTTTTATGTTGTTGTTTCATAAGGCCTAACAACACATATGATGAACATAAAATGGGTTTTGTATAGAAAAATTAGATACAGATAACACCAATTTTGGACAACAAACAGTAAATTATATTTCATCAAGGAACGTATGCAGTCGCTCTTCTATCTTTCAGAAATCCTAAAACTTCCTTCATTAAAAGCATAAAGCAATCTGTTTGAGTATGACATTTTTGATCAGAGCAATGATGGCTTTGCCCTATAAGCTTTGTCCAAAATGTTTGCAATTCTAATCACAAACTGTACCAGTTGTGTACCAAAAACAAGGTTTATTTATTCCTTTCATTTTCGTTCTCACTGTAGATGTGTCATAAAACTGTTTTTCTACCATCTTGAAGAATTCATCTAGAGTTTTGTACCAAACCGAGGATTATTTGCAAATTACTCATTCTAGTATCTGTTTAGATCAGTTGGCCCTAGACATACCACCGTGTAAATTTACATTGAAAATACTAATACAATAGCATAAGGTACTGATTTTTTTTATTGTATTGTATTGTATTGTATTGTATTGTATTGTATTGTATTGTATTGTATTGTATTGTATTGTATTGTATTGTATTGTAAGTTTGTTTAATGTTAGTTTTTGCCATGGTGGATATCCACTTATTCAGACTAACATAAAGCAATTTCAATTATTGCATAAAGCAGTTCATTTGTTGCATAAAGAACACGTGCATTTGTTTTCATGGAACCCAGTTTCACTGATGACGTGAATGGAGATGTGATTTTTAAGGATTTAATGGCCATGCGATAGTTTATTATCATGGCGTCATCACTAAAAAGTTCTGGTGAAGGAACACTTTTGTTCCCAAGAAGACAAAATGAATTTTTCCTCAGGCCTTTGGTTGATAAATCTTTGGTTGAACTTTAGGCCGTTTACTGATAAAGTCTCTTCCTAAGCCTTATAACAACAGTTGTTTGAAAAGGAGTTCAGAAATATCGGTTGTCTAGTCTTGACAATGAGATACTTGTTTGAAAATTTCACAGCCTTAACGCTATCTTTTGATACAATGGATCAGTTAAGTATGAATAATTAGATTTACTTTTCCTAATGGAACCTGCACGCAGTTTAATTTCAGAGTCTCTGAGTTTATGAATGAAAAATAGCTCCTTCACTCTCCCTTCATCGTGTTCGTCCAATCTAATTCATGGGTCACTAGGGTAACTTAATGCATATGATTGAATTGTAATTATGTGCAAAATGAGGCGTTGGTATCTGTGTTATCAGATAAATATGAATTTCTCTTCTCGGCGCCATGTCTCTTATTAGTCGGTTTGAAACTAAGATTCATTCAAATCAGAGAAAATGGTCTCGACAATCTTAGCTTTATTAATAGTTTCAACTTCAATTGCATTTCATTCAACTCAGCAGCAACCAGGGCCCGGGATTACAAAGATAAAGGGCCCGGAAAATTTTATGAAAAGGGCAAATATCAAAAATAAGGTATATTAGACATTTCTAGGCCCATATTTCAAGGTATTCTTTACAATGACGATGAAGAAGACGACGATGATTAAATTATGATGATGATGATGATGATGATGATGATGATGATGATGATGATGATGATGATGATGATGATGATGATGATGATGATGATGATGATGATGATGATGATGATGATGATGATGATGATGATGATGATGATGATGATGATGATGATGATGATGATGATGATGATGATGATGATGATGATGATGATGATGATGATGATGATGATGATGATGATGATGATGATGATGATGATGATGATGATGATGATGATGATGATGATGATGATGATGATGATGATGATGATGATGATGATGATGATGATGATGATGATGATGATGATGATGATGATGATGATGATGATGATGATGATGATGATGATGATGATGATGATGATGATGATGATGATGATGATGATGATGATGATGATGATGATGATGATGATGATGATGATGATGATGATGATGATGATGATGATGATGATGATGATGATGATGATGATGATGATGATGATGATGATGATGATGATGATGATGATGATGATGATGATGATGATGATGATGATGATGATGATGATGATGATGATGATGATGATGATGATGATGATGATGATGATGATGATGATGATGATGATGATGATGATGATGATGATGATGATGATGATGATGATGATGATGATGATGATGATGATGATGATGATGATGATGATGATGATGATGATGATGATGATGATGATGATGATGATGATGATGATGATGATGATGATGATGATGATGATGATGATGATGATGATGATGATGATGATGATGATGATGATGATGATGATGATGATGATGATGATGATGATGATGATGATGATGATGATGATGATGATGATGATGATGATGATGATGATGATGATGATGATGATGATGTTGATGATGATGTTGAAGAAGAAGAAGTATAGTTTATTCTTACAAAGAGTCTGCATTTAGAGTTTGAGATACAGTTTAATCTTCAATTGCTATGATTGAAAAGCAGATAATTTCCCGGGAATTGTCCATTTTTGTCTTTTCTTTGTTTAAAGTATCAATATTTTGAAATCTACCTCAATACAAAATATGTAATGTAAAGCTGTTTATATTTAGCGAGAAATGGTTTGCATTGCTGGATTCTTTATCAGCAAGTAAATTTGTTTTCGTCATTATGAGAACACTTTGCCCACTCAAAATAGAATTTATTTTTCTCCTGCATTGTGCATTTGCGAGCTTGGATATAAAGCATTGGATAAGCTGCATTTATTTAATAAGCGGATTTCAGTAAGCCGTTATGTTTGTTTTGATTAGGCCTAAGGAATTCATTTGATTTTCGCAACACTATTTTGAATATCAAACCTTTAGCACTTAAATTACATTCTTTCTCACGAAGGATTTTCATGAGGTTGTTGAAATGGCCATCAGGTCACTCTCTTCCTTCACTTTTTGGCAAAGACAATAAACCAAATCATTCTTCTTTTCTTTGCATTTCAAAACAAATACATCTGCTAGGTCATTTCTCTACCCATGATTCTTTTCATAACTATTAGGTTATTAAGGGGGTGCTAATACTTTTTACTACGTTATGATGATAAAAAATGCGAGAGCCACCTTAGCCTATACGTTAGCTGCATTGCATGTAGACAAGATGTAGAAATAAGAGTGTTTGTTACCAGTCTAGAAGGGTGCCCTCCTACCGGGGATATGCGAAGAAAATCCCGCCTCTCTCTCGCTCGGCTGAATCCCCGACCATATATTGGTTCAAACGAGTAACGACTGTTAAGACATTTTAAACATGTTAGCCGCCATTTTACAACAAAAACCCGTGGTGGTGCTCCTCGATAAAAAGGTGCATCCAAAACTCCAATTGGTCATTTCTCTTTGCAGTCCTCTGCCCATTTCTCTAAAGTTCTTGCCTTCTTGCCTGATGTCTTGCGCCTAAAGGCTGCCAAATAATTAAGACACTGCGATTAAAACTAAATGCAAAGTAGGGGATTCTCTTGCCACGTGTGGCGCGTGATTGGTTATTTGTTTTGACCAATCGTTGTTCCCTGATCAAAGAGCCCGAACGATTAAGCGTCGTGATCCGAAAATTGACGTCGTACATATGTTTTTGTTTACTAGGGCCTATCAAAGACTGCCAATTTGTCTGAAGAAGAAGATGATGAATCATCGAATGATTTCCGATGTTACTGGAAAGATTGTGGGAATCTCTATGATGGTCAGGCCTCACTGGTGGCACATGTTAACAATGATCATATACAAAAAAGCAAGAAGGATTGCACTTGTTATTGGAAAGGTTGTGCAAGGGAGGAAAAACCCTTCAAAGCTATGTATATGTTGGTTGTTCATGTGAGAAGGCACACAGGGGAGAAACCCCACGCATGCGATGTAAGTTTGATTTTTTTTTATTTTCATTTTATTTCAACGTTTTTTTAATACGACATTCATTATTCAAATTAACGAGATTAAAATATTTAATCAAAGAAGCTCTTCTACCAGTTGCTGTTTCTCCAGGGATTCGTATTTATATTTTTGAGTCTGAACTTTTTTGGAAAATTCAGTTTTACAGCCAGGTACTTGAAGATGTAGACACTCTTTCCTATTAAATGATGAAATTATGGATCTTGTGAGGTATTTTTAGAATAGGTTTTCAGGGCATAGCCTGTTGCTAACTCAATTGGCCAGAACGCCCCTATCGTTGTTTCTTTAAAATTCACGGAAGTATGGGTGCAGCAAGGATCAAATTTCCTCTCTTACCACGTAAGAATCCATCTTTATGATGCTATTATTTTCCCTATATTTTTCATGCTTACCACCATTTTTAGGGTGTAGCAAGCGTCCCTGTTCGTCTAGAGTGGATCAAGACTCTCAACCTCTCCTTTTCCTAAAAGTATATTTCAACTGCCTGTTTCTTTAAACATAAAAAAGCATGAAGAGTAAACACTAGATATTACTTGTATTGCTTCAAAGTCAATAGAAAGATATTTGTGGACAATAGTTGCTTTAAGGGACTTTTATGACGGCTACAAGCTGTGGAGCTGGTGATATTGTCTTGGCAGGGCCGTCGATAGCCAGTGCGGGCCTAGGGGTATTTTATTGCACTAGGACCCAGTGAGCAATCAAATATTTCATTGAGTAAAACTTTTGCGGGCCCCGGACCTCCGACCCCGCCTACTCCCCCCCCCCCCTCTCGACGGCCATGTGTCTTGGTTCTATTTTGAGTTGTATACATTATTATATGCATTGCTTGCTACATTGTACTCTTGGCTTGAATAATATGTTTGATAAGTGTAAGGTTGAGGAGTCTTGTTTTATAGTTAATTCATCTTTTGGCGCCGTTTCAGCTGATACTATTGATTATAAAGATTATTTTGATTATTTTGTTTTTCCTCTATTATGTTGATGATGCTGTTTCAGGGCGCAGTGGTCGCGAGTCGTATACGCCCCTCCGACCAATTTTTGTGTGGACGTAGTTCTTAGGCTAGAGTTAATAATAATGATACTGGTCAGAGACGCGTACCAAAGCAGCTATGTCACATGGGCCCTCTGAAATTCTGAAAATGGCAAAGTTATATACTTATGACCAGAAGAGTTGATGATTAGGGTCTGTGAGAAGATGAGCATCTGTGACACCAGAATTTCTGTTAAAAGGCACTAATACCTTAAACATCATGGTTTACCACAGACACTTGTGGAAACACAATACTTTCACTGGCGTTTTTGCAATCTGAAACTTTGAGTCAATTTTTTATTGGTGTGTGAAAATTCTGGTGAGTTACCCAAACCGTAGGTCATTTCACGGAGCAAATTCATTGAACTATTTCTTGGAACACGTGATCTGACGTAGATGAAACAGATGAAGGGATTAAGTATACAGTTCAAAATGCTGTTTGGAGATTTTACTTTAAAAGAAATAGTTTTCATGCAGTATTTGCCAATACACAAAATAATATAGGGAGCGTGTTGGGTATAGCACACCAAATTATATTAATTCAAGCAATCTATCATTATCAGCAATCTATTACTTAACCATCCTAATGACGATTGGGAGAGTGAATCTGATCAAACATCTAGTCAAGACGTCCTTTCAGCGCTACATTGTTTTAAACGGAATGTCAGTTATAGCTGAGATGGCCGCAGGAGCGACTCGTTGCTTTGTGCTAGAACTGACGCCATGTTGACTTATCAGAACCGCTGTTGAACCTTGGTTCAGGTCGATAACAAAATGTGTAATGGAATAGTGTTAATTTAATTGGGTGCAATGCCTGTATTTCATCACCCTCGTGCCTATCCTGCAACTACATTCATGTCTGAGCTATTCCTTGTAAAAATAGGGTTGTATCCGAACTGGAGCATAAGCAGGAAGTCTGAATTCAATTCAATTCAAATCAATTCAATTCAATTCAATTCAATTCAATTCAATTCAATTCTGCAAGAACTCTATTCTCATTATCTTATGTAATGTGGATGCCTTGTAGATTCTCTATTTAACCTTGATTTAAGAGGACTAATCCCTAGTTGTTGTTTTGGTACAGTTCCATTGACGAGGCTTGTTTTGAATTCTTTGCTAAAATTAGACAAACTTTGAAGAGGTCCATGAACCACAGAAACAGACCCAAACTATGTCTTGTCGTTATAATACGGCGAGTTTCTGGTGGAGTAAGAGTATGAAATAGCTTTTGTTATATAGACGGCATTGTGGTGACTTGCTCTCCTTTGATGAGGCTTTTTACCCGCATAGCCTGGGTTACAATAATCAAAAGGCCGACTCACACAGTTTGCTGTTTTAACTTGTGTGTTTATTCCGTGTCACAATGATCACCTTTATGATTATTAATGCTGATCACGTTGATCAGTGAAAATTATGATTAGCAATGATCAACCATGTTTGTGGTGAGTAACAATCACCATTAAGATTTATTAATGACCATGGTGAACAACATTACTTTTAAGATCAATGATGATCATAAAGATCAATGCCAATCATTTTGATCAACGAAAGTTGTTGCGAACAGTTATAACCATGATGAACGATGTTGAATCATTTTGATCAACAATGACCATCATTATCAATGATAATCATGATTATTATGATGAACCACGACTACCGTTATGATAAATAATGACCATGGTGAACATTGATGATTATGGTGATTGATAACGATGATAATGATCAATAAAAATCACGATGATCAGTATTGTTCCTTGGGGCACTCTTTCACTGTTGCATAATTTCAAATTAAGGCATTTTACTAAGAACCGTTACTAGTTATTAAAATCGGATCAGAAGTGATATTCTTTCACTTTTCAAAAGAACCGAGTGCAGGGGTCACTTTTTTCTCAAAAAAACAATCGATAAATATTCACACAACAAAGGCATTGCACCGGGCCCCGCTCTTGAGTTTGCAAGTCCTGACGTCAATTATTTATTTCTTTAACATGTGGTGTAATTTAGTAAAAAGACATTACCGTTTTTAAATGGAGCAAAATCAGTTAATCCCGGGCTTATCAAAGGTTGTGTCAGCCCTGATAAACATGTCGGCTGTGTTCTGCGCATTTCGATCCAATAAAGATATCTCTGCAATGCTTTAATCCATTTTTCATGTATTGGTTTACTATTGGCTCCATGAATTCGATTTTCAATCAGTTTGTAACCGTTATCTTTCTGATATCTTCTGAGTTGTTTCACCGTAGGTGACATACATATGATATTTTCCAATAAGCTTACATCAAAGAATTGGATTAATTCTCCATTGATAAACGTTTTTATTAGTTTACCTCAGAATCTGCACGGTGGCTTCGGTTTGTTAAGGAGTGTCCCAGGGAAATCATTTTGAAAAATTTGATAACTCCATCGCAATTTAAGGATGTACTAAGAGCAGAGCTGTTCCAAAATATTTGTGCTGTGAATGTTCTAGAACATCGAATAAACATTGAATTGGGCGCGTCCCAAACTTGTATGGGCGTCGTACGCAGAACATTTAAGATATTTGGAAGCTTTCAGATTGCCTTAAATATAATGATTGTCGTTTACCTGACATAATCTAGCTTAAAGCCATTTTATCAACAAATAATAATATGATTAATACCTCTTAAACCTTAAATTTTGGCAAGAGAGAAAATTTAGAAATTTGTCAACAGCCTAAAGGCTATACACACAACACTCCCCAAAGAACAGACTTGACCACGGGCAACATTTTAATACTTCTAGCCATCTTGTAGATGGGCCCGAGCTATCGATAAAACGCTGGCTTAGGAATTCGGGACCGGGCTTACCAATTTTTCATCACATTGCTAATTTTTGTCTGCTAGAAGCAGCCCAGTGAGTCAAGTCAGAGATTCAGCGGTAGAGACTTAGAGAGTCAAAGGTAAAGCATTAGTGACCAAAACAAAAAGTATAGGTCTGGGTCGAATGCAAGCCATATCAACAGCTTATATTTTTCTCTACTTTCTTCAAATTTTGCACAAAACAATCAGCCCGTCATGTTTCTTGTTCAAGGAAGAGTTGCATACGATTTTGAACTTAAGCCCAACGAATGTTGAACTGGTTTTGACTCTGAATAAGCCTTAATTATTTTCATATTCTTTTAGTACCCAGGCTGTACAAAGGCTTACTCAAGACTGGAAAATTTGAAAACACATCGCAGATCACACACAGGTGAACGCCCTTATGCTTGCGAGTTTGAAGGTTGTACGAAAGCGTTTTCGAATGCATCAGACCGAGCAAAGCACCAAAACAGAACACATTCATCAGTGGTGAGTTTGTTTAAGATTGTTTCCCTGACTGCTGTGAGCACTGAGATTAAGTGCCCGCGATCCTCCCGCGGTTACTTCAGACAGCTGAACCAGTCTTCGTAGCCATGAATGGGCCTAAAGATACGATAAGTGGCCCGCAAAAAATCGATATTTTTACGCAAAACATTCCATTAGGCTGTTTTTTCGGTGGAAGCGGTTCAAGGAATCGAATGTTCTCTGACTCCAAGACTCGATCAACGCAAAAGGTTTTCAGTTGCTGCAGAAGGACCATTCGTAGCCCCTGAATACACAGCAGGTTATAGCGAAGCCATAAAATTTAACGCAACATGCATTGACTTAGGAACAACTAGGGGGCACGTGTCCCCGCCCAGTTTTTTCCAGTAACGGCGATTGTGCCCCTTATGTCTGAAAAATACCCAATTTGTCTAAAAAAGAGACCTTTTTATTCTTAAAGGTGCCTAATTTCATTATAAAGTGTCCCCTTTTATCATGAAAGTGTCCCAAATTGGATTCCGATATAGTACGAAACAATGCCCCTTTTCGATGTGCCCCTTTTCGATGTGTCCCTTTCCAAAACATCCCCTTCGCCCCTGGCAACAAGTCTATAGTTGACCACTGTGAAGTTTTGCGACAGATTAAAACTCAATCGATTTTCGCTAGATCGTTTTTGGGTGTTTTCAGTGGGTCTTTGCCGCAAACCCCTCGTTGTTCTCCCACCAGCTTATAAAACCCATCTGCTACCTCGTCTAAACCTGTAAACCTTTTGCTTTGATACTTTACATGATGATTTGTTTATGAAGGTGAGGTAGTCATGTTTGAAAGAAATGCTGCATTATTAAAGGGAGCAACGGCCAGTCTGGTTTATGTAAAAAACGACACTTAATTTCTTGATGGGATTTAGCATTCGATGGTTGGAGTCTCAGTTCACTTTTTGTAGTGGGATCAGCCCAATTTTTAGATGCTATTCAGTGCAGTGAAGTGATTTAAAACGTGTTTGAAGGAAGGGGTGAGAATCACAAGTCTGGATTAATGAGGTGTGAGAAACATTGCCTTATAGGTCTACGAAACCCTCACGATATTAAATGTGTGAAAAGTCTGATTCTCCCTTAGAAGAGAAATGTTTTATTAGCAACCTTGAGGTTGGAATCATGTTATTTTTCTGTCCCGTCCCCAATTTGTTTATTCTGAAATGAGTAGCGTGATGTCGTAGACTTGTTGGTCTTCTTTCTTACGCCAATCATAAACCAGCCATCATTAAGCTGGATTCTTCTATTTATCCTCTCAATTTTCAATGATTTTTACTGACGACGGGATATTCTGTATAACCAAGTGAAGTCCTGTTGATACAAATACAAAGCTATCAATGATATGCGATAATCTCATACGGTAATATCAGAATGGTTTAAAGGAAATTAGAGGTTAAATGATGCGATGACAAGAATTAAGAACTCATTCCTGTTTGTTATTTGCCGGCATGTGTCGCTGGTTTTTGTATCAATTTCCAAAGACAAACCCGGTTTTGTTGTATCTCATGTTTATCTATTTGTGGCTTGCCACTGTTTTTATTATTTCTTGTGATTCAGAGGATGAGTAAATGGTCTTTGTCTCCCCTGTCTTCCTCTCTTATATCAAGTAGTTAAAACAATACTTGAGCAGGAACCTCTAGCTGTATTTGAACAAGAAAATGTTATTGTATCCATCGCCCTCGGCCTTATCTCATTCTCCTGTCAGGATGTTATCCAAAATAATTCGACCTTAACTATTTTTTCGACATGCCTGTGTTGATTGCATAGTTTCGCCGTCAGCATTTCACATGTTTTGTTGGAAAAATCCCTGAGCAATGCTCTCTGCATACTTGATAGAAAAAACTAAATTTGCCAAAACACGAGAAAACGACAACACACATCCAACTGTTCAATTTTTATGCAAAAGTGGTTACTCGTAAAGTTTCCCGGCTCATTACAAAGACAAGGGAGTTCTGTCCTTAGTTTCCCCAAATTAATGAAGTATGTAACAATGTTTTGTTGCAGAAATTGTTTTGTTTTGTTTTCTTGCTAAGAAAAAACTTTTTATGAACATCCAAAAAACGCGAATTTCATGTAACCATGTGTTGAAACTTGAGATCTACGATGTTTCCGTGTTTGTCCTTATGAAAATCCCTTTCGATTCTAACGATCTTAGTTTTAGCAATTTTGTTCACCTTTACCTTTTTAAGACTTTGCTATCAGTTTCCTATTTAAGTGGTATTCATTTTGTGGCTTTGAATAATTTTTATATCGTTTGTTGGTTATCTGTTTCCACTTAGACAGAAATTTTCATATGGACGTTTACCTGTTAATATATATGTTATTTCCTGGCATTAATCTTCCTTTATACACACTTTTTACGCTTATTCCCTGTCATATTCCATCCAAAAGAAAAATGATAATTCAAACTTCAAACGCGATATTGGCCTTTTTATCATTGGTTTTCCGTTAGCAAGGAGACCTTCGAATTTTTCTTTTCAATTCATGGGCGCCACAAAAGCCTCGCTTCAATATGGGAGATCAAGTTTGACCTAACCAAATGCGGAAAAATGGGGAAGATCCTCCTGCGAACATAAGCCTTGAGTCTAAATCCACAACGAATAAAGTATGTGAAAGGTGTGAAGGGAAGTGGCACTTTCTATCATAATAATCTACTAAAATGCCGCGTAATGCAACAGTTATAAAGCATTGAATGATTTTAAGTAATACTGTGGTCGTAGCAGGGAGCGTTGTGGCTCAATCGTCATGTGATCAAACGAATTTACCGAAAACGAGGCTCGGTTTTCAACAGAACACCAAATTGAGGCTTTTCTCAGGCAAATGGAGCCATCTACCTGGAATGTCAATAAACATTAGGAAAAGACAAAGGACTGAATAAATTTTTTTTTCTCTCTTGGGAATTACAATAACAATGAAGCAAATTTCTTTATTTTGTATTTAATTTATCAATCCTGTTGGCATAGACGGCCTTTTTCCAACTATATTTAGATGTTCCTTTCGAAGCATTTGATATTCACTTTGATTTCGTAAAAAATTTCCCTTCAGAAACAATACGGATGTAAAGTTGAAGGCTGTCCTAAGAGATACACTGATCCGAGTTCTTTGAGAAAACACATGAAAACTGTTCATGGAGCAATTGCCCAACCAAATAAAAAGGTGAGTTGATTCATATTAATCATGGACTATAAGTAATTTTAAGTTTATCTCGTACAAAACAGTGACTGGACGTGGTAGATGGTAAACAAAATCGAATGCCTGATTAAAATTGCAGTTACTTAAATGATTCCATGCATGCTCCTTGATGGCTACCACATGATAACTTTGTATGGAGACAATAGAAATATTTGTATTATTACAGGCTTACTTCTAATATTGAATGTATTACAGCTCTTGTGTCGAGTTTGTGTTAGATTTTAGATAAGTGGATTTAGCTCGACTAAAATGCGACGTCTAAACTGGGCCTTAGTTCACGTTGCCCTTTCCTATCGTACCAATTCTTTAAATCTTAGCGTTCTTCTACAACCCTTAGTGCATAGATGATTTTGTCTTTCCAGATGAAAGGCGAGAAAATTGAGAGCAAAAAGGAGAAAATAGAACGAAAGGAAAAAGAAGAGCAAGAGCAAAGACGGAAATCCGTAGGTGAATGTTTGACCGTGAAACCTCTGCAGCAAAAGTCACCAGGTAACAATGACAGGAGCAATTACGGCACGGGAGCGCATAGAGGATCAGTCTCGGGATACTCCCATTCACCGTTGCTTCCATATTCACAGCAACGAGTGCCTCCTAGCGATAGTTTCGGCACATACAGAGCATGGGGCGTACAACAAGCAAGTCCGTCGAGTACTACAACAGAGTGTGAATCAGCTGAACAGTCGCCAATGAGTAATCATTCAGAGGCTTTCAGTCCACGTGGACCAGGAATACAAGTCCAAGCACAACCGAGACAGTTCTTGCCCCGTATCAGTGGAAAGCCACGTGCTTCTGAGGGGCTTCTGCATGAAGTAAGCCGACGTCTGTCTGACTCCAGGCGACTGAGCAATACCAGTCTAATATCAGTTGACTCTGGGGCTGAAAGCATGATTTCATCACACAATGGCAGCCGACGTGGTAGCGACATAAGCTTACAATCATATTTGTCCAGTCGCAGATCATCTTTATCGAGTCCGATGCCTCCTTCTCGCCTCAGCCCACGTAGCATTGCAAATCAGACACTGATCGAGGGAAAGGTTTTAGAATCAGCAAGTCCAGGTAGCAATAGTATCCTAGAACAAGGCTTCAATGAACAGCCAGATGTAGGCCACTCTCAGCACAATCGACAAAGTAGAGTAAGCAGTGGCTATGGAAGCCAGACTGCTTACTTCCACTGCAAGAGTCCAGCACTGCAGCAAATACCGTCCCCGGTGCCACCCGCTAAAGGCAGACGAGCAAGCGAGGGCAATGTCACTCGACTTGGTGATACTCTTTTTGAGCCACCCAATATTCAGAAAAACAACCGAAATAAAAATCGACGTGGAAGTGAGCCAATTTCCCCAGTTGACTTTTTAGAACAAGCACCAAGGCGCAACTCAATGAGCAACTACAATCCATTGCCTATTCCTGAATCAATGCGCCAATCACTGAACATACAGGACGAGATGTCTAGGAGCCCTAAAACAGTTCAACGGGATCAGTTCCATCCGCTGCAGAATCCTTATATCCAGCCAAATCTGTTTATACAGCGCCAAGGTGCCGCAGAGGTGGAGCCGCAGTTTCCCCCTCCTGAAGAGGAACTTGCGCAGGGATCACTTTTCCCACCAACCAGCAGTCACAATTCAAATACAATACTGCAGGCAGCTGACTCAACAGTGCCTGACCCTGCTAGGCTCAGAATTTCACCGGGATGCACCGAGGCAAATTATGCACCCATCAATCAAAGCAATCAGTGGCATCCGGCGCATAACAATCCTCGTCCATCTACGATTGTAGCCGAAGCCGATTCCTCGGCTGATTGGATTGGGGCGAGAGTGAACCTGCTTCCAAACGAGAACTACGAAGATGCCATGGTAAGGGAAATAAGAGGCCTAAATACAGGGATGGAAACCCCACACCATAATCCATATCAAGGCGGATCTAATATGGCAATTAATGATATGAACACATTGCTGTCATCTCTAGACGAGGAAAATAAATATTTTGAAAGTAACAGAATGATGCATAATGGTTTTGGGGGATTTCTGTAGATATTGAATTTTAGTTTTCGTATTAGTTATATGCCTTTTATATTTTACATCATTACGTTACCAAGAGGTGATGGCTAGGCAGGGTGTGCGGTTTAGGGCCCTGGTAAGCAGCCCGTTGAAAATCTAATGCGGCATGATGCTGTGGAATGACCATATTAATCATATTCATAAAACATGTTTGCAGTTGATCTATCTGCAGTGCAGAAACTATTATAGACCAACTATTAAAAAAACAAAAATTAACAATCTAACAAACATATATGACAAGTAGATATAGTTCAGGCTTTTCAGAAATATTGCATGTTTTATAGAATCGCGAAAAGTATTCCACATTGATAGGGATTTATACGGCCCATAAACTAAAATGAAGTACCTTGTTTTTCCATTTCATGCTTTGCACCCCTCGTCATCCTCGTGTACAATGCCAATATTTGGCTAATGTAAATCATTTTCCATTTCAGTACGATTAGATAACCCATTTTTAATTCGATGTAATATGTTGATGTAGCTTCTATAATCAGTAATTTGTTACGTTTTCAATGAAAAGGAAAGTAAGAATTACCTCATTTGACTCGGTTTCAAGTCAATTAAGCTAAGCATCCTTTTCTATCTGTTTAGGAGGCCAATAAACCTTTACAAAAGCCTTTCTTAATCCATTCAGCTTTCATGATGACGAAGTTTTAATAATGGCTACACATTCTTAAATGTTCCCATGTTCAACCAAACGAACCTCATACATCAGGGACGTTTTCCCTCCAGCTTAGGACAAATGAATTATTATTATCAAGCATAACTCTACACATTCGAACCTGGAGTAGAAAAATCTTTCCACCCTCAACCACTAAGCATAACTTTAACCTTAGCAAATTTGCTAAAGATTTACCAAGGACGACACAGCTGTTCGATTAACTTGACGATAATCATTTTCCATGTCCAAACATCCACAGCCTTATATACTGGTCCTAAATTGACGATGTGACTCGCATGTCACAGATTGGTACAAGATCAACATAGTTCTATATGTAGCCTTTATTTAATTGTTGAGCTGTTTTGCCATAGAAAGTGAGTAATTTTGCATTCTGCTTCAGTAAAGCACTTCATTGCAGTTACTAGAAGAACGAAAGTACAAGTATAACTTTCAAATAACTGTAATATATCTATTCCAAGAGGCTGCGTAGTACAATATCATCATCAGCATCATCATCATCATCATCATCATCACCACCACTACCACCACCACCACCATCATCATAATCATCATCATCATCATCATCATCATCATCATCGTCATCATCATCATCATCATCATAACTATCATCATCATCATAACTATCATCATCATCATAACTAGTAACTAAGTTTAAGGATGCCAATACGTTTTCAAATACAACAAACCCAATCAACAGGTGTGTGAAACTGGGAGTCAGTGTTAACATTTACTTTCTTTGCCATTTAAGTGTCATTTCAGGTAGTACGTTTTTGATCAGCTGTGTAGAACTATTTACATATTTTACGTTGCATAGAATTCATAATAAGACTTTTGGGAACAATATTCTATATTTATATAGTTAATAGCATCATTATGTTGAGGACCAGCTGCTTTTAAATATTTCTTTTGTATTATTTTCTATTTTCAACGATAAGTTTCAACACTGAGGAGAGGTGATGCAAGAGAGTGTCACATCTGGAGGGTCAGGGATTTCCTTGATTTGAAGCAATCGGTATTTACATTGCAGGAATTACATTATTGAAGCCGGATCTTCGCATGAAAATTTTACACTTTTAAGCACGTTGGGCAAGAACTGAATCGAATTCCCTTTAAAGTATATTTTTAGTCCCTATTGTGATGGTTGCCATCATACCATTAACCTATGAATCCAAATGCGTGCCCATAAACGGCGACTTTGCTTCTAATAGAAGCACCACTGTTGTTTCATTTACCCTCTGCCTTCATTTTAATGGCATTGACACTGGCGTGGTTTCCACTCCCTTACCCCCTTCCCCTAATACCGTATTGCCGAGGCTAAGCATGGGATGCTTACAAAGAAACATTACCTTTTTCAATGGCTTTCATTTGAGAGGGGCATTTTCCGTCACGAAAATGGCGCATACCCACCCGCTCCCTGAATGTTACGTGCTTATGAATGTTCCCTATGATAACGGAGATTAAGCTCTTTTCATTGATCGGGTCGAATAATATTAACAATGTGGCACAAATGATCTTGGAACTGGTGCACTTTTTGATTTCACTATATTCTGAGACAAGTGTACATAAGACTTTGCCCGATACATCAGTGAGAACTGTCACGACTTCCGATAGTAATGAGGCATTTCTTTTGACAGAATAAGCATTTGTTTTACACCTCACTCTCCAAACTTGCTGGTCTGCAAAGATTACAAATTTAATGATTTTGGGTGGTTGTCTTACTAGTATTCGGCAACCTAGCATCAAACATCCCCATCAAGAAATTTGTCAAGCATCGTCCATGCCGGCATTATTGCTGCTCACCTTTTACTTATCATTATTCCTGATGCCAGACCCACCCATAGGGTAACTCGTCATCCGATGCTTCATACGTTTGAAGAGCACCATACCAATTTCAGTTTTGTAACTAATGTTTCCTTTTGCTACAATCCCTACCAAAAGTCTTGGAGCACTTGTGACAATTGTTGCCCTCGTTTAAAAAGTTTTAAGGTATTGATTGTCGCAACCAACATTGTTTTATTGGGCATGGGTGATGGGTGATGGCAGTATTATCGGCACCAAAGCCAAAAACAATCATACATACATGCATACATTATTTAGTTATTGATGCACGTAATAAGCTGATATGTACCTGCAATTAGAAGTTTTAAATGAAATAATCGGTAAAAGTCGAATCTCTTTTCAAAGGCGATTCAAAGGAGACAGGGTTTTTTTATTCATTACAGGGGCGGCAGTAGCCCCCCCCCCCCCGAAAATTGTGTTCTTGTGCACAGAAAGTTACCCTCTATTCGGTTATATAGCCCCCTGTCGGGGAACTTAGCCCCTCCGTCGGGCAAATCCTGGCGCCACCCCTGATTGATTATGTAAAAGAGCGCAGTTATTCAATACCCAGTTTGAGAAAAATGTGGTCTAAAGGTGAAGCCAGGCCGAGTCAACGTGACAATAGTGGGACTGTTTGCAGCATCCACGTTAAGTCAAATTTGAACTCATCTCAGCTACGGATCAAGCCAATTCACCCGTAAAAGTCATAATAACTTGCTATACCACTTGTCCTACACTACTTCAACATTTGACCACCAATGTGTCATATAAATGATCTAGCTATTGATCGTTCTGAAATGAGATAAGAGCACGTTAACCCTTTTGCTGCCAGGGTAAATTGACAGCTTTACAGAGCTAATTACCTAAAGCAGAACTAGGTCTTGATAATGGTATGAAATTTCAGATTAACTTCCTTTTTAAGATTTCACCTCACATGTTTCCAAAGGTACTCGTGCATAGCTACAAGTTCTTTACCTTTACCATTTTTCTTTGACATAAAATTCTCTTCTACCGGTAGCAGCTTTCTTGCAACCGCATGGTTGATGGACTAAAGAGGACCGGAGTTGGGAATGGGCCTTGTTAAGGTTTAGCTGAGAATTCCTGCACAAGGGAGGGGGTTCTCCTGTCCTTTGAGAAAAGTGCAATTCCTCCATTTTGCTACTGCTCCACCCTTACTTGTTATATTTTTACACCATCTGTTATGGCTTACCGCCTTCATCACTGGATTTGGTGACCGTTGTGGAACAGCTATGCAGCACAACCACCCCTGCCTGTTATTAAGTAGGGATGCCTTCCCCAATTAGGTAGTGGGTGGGATACCAGCAAAAAGAGCAAAATATGAACAAGATGGTTTATTATTGCATGGACAGGGGGGGGCCTCCTAGTCGGTTAGTGGGGCTATGTAGACAGTTAATTACATTTCATTGATGACTACTGATGAATAACAATATCGAGTAAATGAAAACGTTGATTGTAATATATTAAAAGTGCAGTGAGATTGGGGCTATTTTAGGGTACCCTTTTAGTAAGGTAACTATTATAGCTACTCTAACAGATAGTTAATTCTAAATTTTGTTGTCGAGTAAGTGTTTCAGATACTAGTAGTAAAGATTCAGGAATTATTCTCATCCACACAGAAAAACAGCTGCATTGCATGCAAATATTTTAGTATATGCCTGGTGAAATAAAAATCAGTTTTGTTGAAAAAGTAATATTTGAAAAAATTGCATAGAACTTAAAATGTTCATAACAAAAAGGGTAAGATAGTTCATTTTTGTTCAGAAAAATTAAAACAACCCTGAGTACTGAAATTTTTCGATCAGTAAAATAGTGGAGTGAGAGACAAAAGATTTTTCCCTATAATGTCAGAGCTTCATTACAAAACTACTTGTAGTTCTAATTTCTTGTGTTTTCGCCTACATGACCCCTTAGTCAAAATATTGTTCCCAAGAATAGGGTGCTTGCTACGGCAAAAATGTTTAGAGAGGGGGCTGTTAGATCAAGGAAATTTATTAAGTTCAGCGGGACTTAATAAATAAAATTGGTGCGGCTTATGTTCAAACTATCAGCTTGAATTATTAGGCATCAACTCCTTTACTTTTCGATTTCATCTAGGGTCAACCTGTTTTAGGATCCAGATATGTATGTACGTTTTGGATAGAAAGGTATTTAAAAAAAATTATAGATTTTGCCGGTACTTATTTTCCAGTACCCACAGTGTCTAGACGATATTATTTATAAACGTGTGCGGAACCCGCAGAATCCCATAGGGAATGAATAATAAGTATCAAAACAGCAGTAGCAAAAATACAAAAAGGATAACAATGGACAAAAAGAAAAAATTGTTTTTAAACCATCTGTACCCATTAAAAGCAGTCCAATTCCATCACGAGATGATAAAAAAATGTTAAATTCCATCTTTCTATCAATCGCTAGGGCTCATGAGGCGGATTTGAATATAAATATCAGAAAAGGAATCTTTGCACAATCCCAGGGAACCCATCCTTTCGAAAAGTAGCAATGATGATCTCTTACAATTATCTAGAAGAAAAGAAAGGGGACCCAGCATCTCTTTTTCAACGCCCCGGGCTACCTTCTTTTTTACCCCTGCCTACGGTTGCTAGGTAAGTTTGAGTGCTGACGTCAGATTTTTTTAAATCTGAAAAAGCCCTTTGAAACTTATTCTGGCAAAATGGGAAAAAAATGATACAATTTTTTAGGTTCATATAGGTTTACTTGAAATCAAGCTACGTTTTTGCATGACTAGCTCTGAGAGAAATTATCCTCAAAGTGGTAAGAATAGAAAGTTTGAATTGAAATCCGATCCATCAAGATTTGCCTCGATTTCAGCTAATCTCCCATGATGCCATGCAAACTAAACCTAAACAAAAATAAATTGATGATGATTTTTAATTCTAAGTTCGAAAACTGAATGATCGACTGGGATTTTAGAAATAGGACAAAACTGTGATGGAATCTGTTATTAGAATATTGATATAATGAATAAGTGATTGGAAACTGCAAAATAATTCTGTAGTCGATGTACTCAAACAGCAGCCATCATAAATTTAGCAATGGAACAACTCGAAGTAGGAGCAGATTTGAGGTCAGTCAGTTGTTTTTGTCCGTCTTCACCTATTTCATTTTTCAACCATTGATTTTCCGCGTGATAGATGCACAATTTACAATCATGATCTACAAACCACCTACGAGAAAGCTGGAAACCTGGTTTAGAGCGTTTAGTTTTCATTCATAACTGAGTGAATTTTGTGCTTTAGTAACCAAATTTCGACTTTATATTCAAGGCAATAGCAAAAGGAAGAGCCTCAAAAATCAAACACTCTGAGTTCAGCTGAGTCTTAGGCCCTCGCTGCGATCTCATCAAACGGAGCTTTAGGTTTACGTTTTATTTCTCACATGAACCTCATTACCACTACCTTGCCCATTAAAGGGTGATTAACTTGTCAAAAGATATAGTAGCCTATTTTCTAAGTTTAAAGATGCTTAGCTTAGTTACATAAGAAACTCCGTTGGGAAGTATCTTATCAAGATTGGAAAATGAAATCAACTGTACAGCTCAATTATGTGTCGTAGGCTTGAAGTTTCACTTTTATGGTCGCGATTTCATCTGGGTTGAGTCTTTCTTTCGATTTTAGGCCCAAGAGTTAGTCAAATATACATAATCTTAATTCTTTAAGTTTAAGAGCTCTGTATCATAGCAATAGTGATAAAAAATCTTCTTTTTTTAATTGCATGTCCCACCCATAGTGTATTTGGTGTTGCATTATTTTTGGTCCAGATAAATCCTTGACATCTTTTGTAAAATAATTGAAAACACAGTGCAATACATTTTGATTTTAAATTTTAACAAAAACACGAAAGAAACAAATAATTGATGATATTCCTAGGGAAAAACATTTATTATCATAAGGAAAGCCATAGCCACATCAAACTGCCTGTTAGACACTAATCTTCTCCATTACAGATGTGAAGTATTAAGTTTAGATAAGGTGAATTAACAAACACTTTATTTAATGTACAGGTTTTGATCTCAAAGAGCCAAATCAGACATATTCCTTAATAACGCTAATCTTTGTACATAAAGTATGCAGATAAATGTGATCCTTGATTTTTCTTAAATATAGCCTACCATTTGAAAACTGAAGGTTAGTCACTAATCAGATTAACTACATATGTGTAACAGAAAACATGCTCAAATATTTTATTGAATGTTGTTTAATGAGTCCACCTAGTGTAAGCAAATATGTGATCAGTGGAGAGTATTAGCTAAAATGTTTATAGTCATGGAACTATCTTGGTGTGAGATTTTGATCTGCCAGCCAAAGTGATCCCAATGCAATTCCAATTAAGTTGATTTCATAACAAAACACATCCCCTAGTTTTCATATAAGCACTGACCCATTCACAGGAAGTTATGTTATAGTTAATGGTGTCTGAATGTTTTAATGTATATTCACTTCCTCCTCTTTCAAACCAGAAGAAGGTGTGAAAGCTTCCTTGTTCTTTATAAACTCAGAGCCATTCATACTCATGTTAAAGCAATAGTTTTTGAAACTTTATGAAAATCTGATTTCAAAGGGATGGTGTCCATACTAAAGTTGCTACAAAAATTACAAATTTGATTGCCTTTTGATAAAGAATACCAGGGCACCTCTCAAAAAGCCCATGGTTACATCAATTAAGGACAACAGAGAATTGGTTTTTAACAATAGAATTTTAAAGGTTAAGCAAACCTCAACCCAGGAAATGTATCAACTTGATGTTTCTGCATGAGTTTTTTTTTCAGAAACATCCTTTATAAGTTATGCTTGAAAACCCTTGCTGGGAAGTTCTATAGTCAGTTGATTCCTGTTTCATGAATTTATTAAAATAAATTCCTTATTGTGCATTTATTTGATGCTTGCAGTTTTCTGGATGTGATGGGTAGCCTACCAAATCTGAATGCTGCTCTGTTTGGTAATACATCTCTAAAACACTCTTATAGACTTGATAATTTGCTTTTGAATTGCAAATTTCTTTTACATCAAATACACAACTTAATCAGGCCACAATCTATTCTAGGAACCCTTCATTGAGGCAAATTTCAGAACTATGACCATCCCTATGAAAAGTATATCTATTTATCCCTCTATCAGCAGACTGGTAATCTTTAACAAGGTTAAAAGAATTACTTAACAAGTGGAATTGTTTCAATAATATGGAATAAGAAAGCAACAGTTAAGGGAATGTAGCACATGCTCTACACTACTTTTAAGAATCCCAAATATGCATTAATTTTAATGTATAGAGTTTCATATTGGCAGGAAATTGTTTGGGTATATCACATTTCACAATCATTATTCAAATGTCTGCTAAAACTGAAGCTTAAGAAAACCCTAAATTGTGGTTGCACCATCTTACTTATTTGACATATAATGAACCCATGCACTTTCTGGAAGAAGCTAATAGGATTTAAATGGCCGTTCCAAAATTTTAGCTGGTTTTGGCAACTGTCCCATTCCTCAGAGGGCTTGAATTTGATATCCTTTTAACTTCCAGCAGAAAGTTTAAAACTATTCTTTAATAGTGGTAGTTGAAAAGTTTCTGTAGTATCATCACCTTTGCCATGATTTGCCAGAAGGGTGGCAAGGATACATAGTGATTTTCAAGCATTTGCAACACAAGTTCTGTATTTCTTTTATTTTCAGTTTAAGTATCTAAAAGAATTGTCTCTTTAAGCCCTCTGAATAATTGGTGCATGAGAGTAATTGGTCATCTGAAGAAATTAGTATTAAAGAAAAGTTTTTCCTCAAAAAAAGTGTTTGCAGTGTACTTTGAGCTGTGGATCCCTTTCACTCTTGGACATGACCCATCCAGGGTGCTGAGAGGTTTTTGAGGCCCAGGGGCAAACCGAGGCCCCTTTGTGTCTGTGATTGAAGCGAGTAGAAGGGGCAGAAAGGGAATCTGGGGGAACTGAATCTGGAGGCACTCTTAGAGCCTTGTAGGCTGCTCCAATTGGGGGGTTACTTGAATACATCTAAAGAGGTTATAAATAAAAATTTTAGTTGATGTAGCCCCTCTGGACCCTGAGGCCCTTGTGCAAACCGCCCCCTCTGCCCCTCCCTCTTGGCAGCCCTGCTCACATCTTGTTTTTGTCTACTGCTCTGTTTTTCTTGTTATTCGAGAAGATCTGCTAAATTGCTTAAGATATTTCTTTAATAAGATAGTTTTAATATTTTTGAATAGTCAGCAATTTTTTACTCAGACTTGCAGATTAAAGACATTCAATGCCCCCTAATTCTATCAAAACACATCACCTGTCAAATTGTCTTATGCTACTTAGTTATTTTCCACATAGTGTTCAATACCAGAAGTAAATAACCTGCCAGTTTACATAAGAAGTTGAAGCATGCTTATAAACTAAAGAGTGAAACCCAGCAGATGCCGAGCAGGTTGCAATAAATTGGCATGTTATTTGTCTTTGAATTAGGCGTTCCTTCATCGATCTGGCACCTGTTTAATGCTTTATGTTGTTTGTTAGGGACGGACCTAGCAACCGTCATAATATAGACCACCTCAAAGAGATTGTATAGAAAGACCAACATAGCGACACCATGATACACCGATACAGGGGCGGGCATTAATTAAATGGATTTAGTGACTAGGTAGTTTTTATTTTAAAAACATGTTTTCCTCTTAATTATGGTCAGGATCATGAAAAGAGTTGGAGAATGTTAGATCGTACAAGGGAGTCTCAATAAAATTTTGTAAAATATGGCACTTCGGTTATAAAGGGACTCAATTGTGTCTAGGGGGCCGTGCTCCAGGATCCCGCCTCTCTTCCGTATTTCCCTACCCTCACGGATCATCTAATCCTCCCGGATCCTCATACCTTGGAACGCCTTTTCTTAGCCGCTTGCTTGCTGAGGGGGGCTTTGGGAGGATACCTGAACCCGCAAATCCTGGCAAAAAATTTTGAAACGCCCGAAAGCCCGGACGGAAAGTAGGGTAAGCCCGAAAACCTGATAATTATAAAATCTATAATCCCAAAAAATTTTGTAAGAAAAACAAGTTTACTGAGAACGATATCATTTATTGTTGCTTCATTTCACTGGCTACGCATAAGTATAAGGTATCGATCACGGGAGGTCGTATTTCCAAACAAATGGAAAATTACATGATTACATAATTAAATTGGTAGGCCTTTGCAGGCACTACATTTTTAGTTGGGATCGTTCCATTGTTTTATCAAAAACTTAAAATTTTTCAGATTTTCATTAGGAAGGCCGTCCCAAATCTGTGGCGCGATAGACATCAGGCTATTGGACCCAAATGTTGTTTGATCAAAACCTATGTCATCATCGATTACGGAGATAGAAGCTGGATTGGTTCAAATCGTACGTAACGCTTAGGAGGTTCAAATCGTATTTAACAGATCTTAAGCAATGCTGTAAAGTATATAGACACCCATCGATAATAGTTAACATAAACTATGACGTACCGCAAGGATCTTTCCTCGATCCAGTACTATTTTGACAGCCATAAATGATTTAGCCTGCGCATTGCAAAGCATAAATTCAGTAAGCAGTAAATTCAGTAGCCAAAACTCAAAGCATGATCCTTGGTTCTTTAAGCAATTTGAAAAAACCCATTTGGATAAAGGGGATCCTGCGATCAATCTCCATGTAAACGAGGTAAACCTAGATATGATTGGATCAAATAATTATCTGGGCAGTCATTTAACTTTTGCTACAAGTAAGATTTCCAGAGTAACGGGCATGCTTGAAATTGAAAAAAAAACACATATACAAGTAAAGGTAAACCGCGTTTCAGTAACTGTTGCTCGATGTTTGGTTGTTGTGGAGAAACCTTTTCGGTCATCTGAAAAGGCTGCAAAGGCAGAAAACCTTGTTGCTTTGAATCGTTACTAACAGCCCTTATGATGTATCATGTCTTCTTTTGATTGAAAAATTAGGGTGGTTGATTATGAAAGAAAAGATCAAACTTGAAACTGCAATTACTGTCTCTCCGTAATACCGACACGAACAACCCTTTACGGTCAACGTAGTTTCTCCTATCGCGATTTGAATGTGTGGAATAAACTGAGCACTGAAATAAAAAGTTCTCTTTCAGTTCATACTTTCAAACATTAATGTTAATCTTTGAAAAATAAAAGTGTGTGAGAGTTCTCGTACTGTATCAAACTTTTTTCTAACCCTCGGGGGGGGGGGGGGGTATCAAAACGAGTATATATGGTAGCAGGGACGTGCCATTTTTAAGGGGTACCTTTTATTTGAAAATATGGAAATATTGGTATACAATTTCAACAAAATTGGAATGTACATGGAATTATTGGCATGCATGTTGAGACAAGAAGAAATTTGGAATCACCGTATGCATGAACTTAAAACAATGTGATGGATCATAAACTCGATGCACCTTTTAATTTTGCGACTCTGAACCTTTCTGGTCAATTACACTGAATTATGGGTCCCGCTTTTCAAATAGTGGCACGGAATTATGTCCCTAAGTTTTTACTCAAAATGGCACGTCCCTAGCACCTTTTCCCCTGAAGATACCCCGTGTTCTAACCAGAACATTTTGTATATAAATTTTCGTATATCTTTGTTATCATCATCATCATCATCATCATCATCATCATCATCATCATCATCATCATCATCATCATCATCATCAAAATCATCATCAAAATCATCATCAAAATCATCAACATTATTTGATCACATTTTGATTTACAAAAATATTCATACAGTATTGCAAGATATTTATTTGTCATCTTTATAAATATCGGCGTTACGTAATGGATTCATCGTGACATCCCCTACCCATAATATTTTCATAACGGTTTGTCACGAAAAGACGGACACACGACCCCAAACGTTCCAGGTAATTAAACGACACCTTACGGTATCTATTTTGAAACCCCTCTTTACCAAAAATAGGTAATTCATTCATTCATTCACTGCCGGTTGCTGAGAGAAAAATCTTCTAATTTCACAGTGTGAGAAACATATTGTTTAATACTCCTCGTGTCCCATCCCCCCTACGTCAGCGATGCCCTCAAGCTCCCCCCCTAAGTCAGCGATGATATCTATATGTTTTACGGCTGGTCAAGAGCGAAGTTATGTTAAAGAAAGTGCATAGCCTCTTATTGTCTGCCTCCTTTTCAAACAGCATGTAAACAAAAATGTTGATGATTGCGTGATGTTTTCATAAAAATCGGCAATGGCAATCTCCAAGGCCTATATTTGACATGAAACTTGTCAAATTCTATATCACGCATATGTTAGAGGGTTACAATAAACTCAATGAGGTATCAGAAGAAGTTTACGTTTTGGTTTACGCAAAATTGGTAATCCGGTTTCTCGTTATAAGTTTTTTATTTTAATGATTGTTTGAAGTTTTTATGATTACAAGCTTAGGTCATGAAATCTACTTTCCCAAAAATTACAAAGGTTGTTAACTAGTTAGCGCTTGTAAATAAAGTTGTACATTTCAAATATCTCTATTCTGTCTCAATCTCACAGGTATTGTGGTTTGCCCATTAATATTTGATTCTTACACCTGAGAATTGGCAATATCAATATCTAATGTATATTTTCTCCCATAGGGTTTCACAGAAGAAACCATTACTGGATATATAAACAAAAAGTTACCAAAAGAGCTTTTGTTAAGGTATCTATTTCTTCCCTTGAATAATTCTGTTGAACATTCAAAACTCTTCAATCATTACTTATTTTATTAAGATCCTACTAGTTTTCCCCCGTTGCCCTCATTTCATAATGTACGCTATCAAACGAATTCTATTTTTCATATTATTTTTTATGCATCCTGTGACCTTTTCAATTATTGTTTACACAGATAGACAATTGCCTGCTATGTTTGGTGCAAAATGACTTAAAAATAGCTGAATTTTAGTCGCATAGAAGGATCTTCTTGTTATTCATGTTTTTATCACTACTGGATTAAGATTTGCCAGTTCATGAAGACATCACTTAGTTTTAGATTGAAATTTTTGTTAAGAAGTTTATTTGATCTGGATAATTATCCTCTTCTTAGTCCAGACGTCAATGAATCATGTGTCTATATTTAATGCAAGGTTTTTCGCTAGAAGTTATTTTTTGATTGCTTTGAAGACCTTCTTTACGAAACAGAACTGGGCACAGGCAGAATTTTGGCTTTGGAATGGTGGGTCGAAATTTGGAAAAGAAAATCAAACTTTCCGTTAGATTTATGAGATTTCGAACAAAAATTTTATTTTTCATGGAATTTTTTGTGAATTCTGGAATGGAAGGGAGCAGTTGCCTCTCTACATCACCATTGAGGGGGCCTATTTGCACCCCATTTTTAGCATTATTAAACTCCTTAAATTCACGAAAGAGTACCTTTTGACGGTATGGTAGGATACCTCCGTGAGAAAGGTTCCAATTCACACTTATCTTTTAATATCATTTTGTTTTTTCCATTCTTCCTCGCTGTTAGCATATGCTAATTACGGCAGTGGTAACAGGTGCCCTCTTCAATCCTGCATTATCCTTTACAATTTTAATTCCAAATGAGCATTGTTAACAGCAAAAGACTATTTATTGGCTTTAATGCGCTTTCCGGTCCTCGGCCTAATGCAAAAACCAGACCAGGCATTGGCAGGAATGGAATATTCAAAAATGGAAGGCGTTGGGACGGGCAGATTCATGATGGAAAAGTTTTTAACAATTGATACGTACAAAAATCAATAACGGATGTATATGAATTACTAAGTCATTTGTATAGGGGTTTCATTAAAGGAAACATAATATATGTTGTTTTTATTTCCTGAATTATGGGGTTCTATGATGGTTGGCCTAAATGAAGCCCTTAGTACAAAACTGAATCATAAAAGTTTTTTAGTTTAAAATTTCCCTGCAAAGAACAGCATGATATTTTTCCTGAAATACAGTACTGTTTATGATAATGAGATTTAAGCCCACATCGCCTGCCCCTACATTGCCGGACATTTTGAATTAAGAAGCATTTTATCTAAGACCAAGTGATATCGGAATTGGAACAAAAGACTGCATTGACGTGGATTTCTGTGCCCCGCTTTGCCAGGGTATCAACTAAGCAGCCCATCTTGGATACGATATTTGTCTTTGCTCAGGACCATAGCTAGATATCGTGTTCTAGAAGTTGTTAAAAATAGGCTTTCAATCCAATATTTGCTGAAAAGTTTGCAAAATGTGCCGTCGTAATATCCCTTCATGGCCTTGCTTTTGAAACAATTTTTTTGCATAGGGGTCTCACACCCCTCATCCCACGCTAGATTCGGTCCTATCTTTGGTCTGTTGTTACAAAATGGAGAGGGGCTGGCCCGGAATCCACTAGTGATGCCATTTTAAATCTGCTGCTTTCAAAGGAATGAATTCAGCATAGTTAACTATGATGAGAGACTTGGGAACTGCAATAAACACCACTTCCTATTTGGCCGTTAGTTGGCACAATTTGAATTTTACGCAGAAAAATGGTTGACCCCAGACTAGCTGTTTTCCTTGTCCTTGTTGATGATAATAACACGCTAAAAGAAATAAAAGTTCTTATGTATTATCCTTCATTCCTTCATACATCACAGAATCAAAGTTTTTAACGATTTTTGCATTCTTTGTTTCCACAGCCAATGATTGATTCCTCGCTCATTTATATCCCGTACCCGGCCCAGGCTTTGAATTAACTTTTAACTTTATTTTCCTCTTGTGGGACAAGGCGCATTCAGTCCCGTCCAATCTGAAAATTTGTCGTCGAGCATGTGTTTCCCCCCCGTTTTCTCAAAATGAAAGCAGAATTTCGGAAAACGAAGTTGACAGCAGAATTCAGAACCTAAAAATACTCCTGTTCAGCCTTACTTCATATCATCCTAATCTTCTCCTTTAAGCCTATTTGCCACAGGTTTATCTTTTCTCTCATTGTTTTAAGCCTTTGTGATTTTCAGCCTTCTCTTGGAAAAGCCAACTCTGGCTACCTGGACTTTAGATAACTACCATGGATACGCCTATCAGCAAATTTCCCAAAGAAATCGTAGCAACCCCGCCCTGATAATTGTTTACAGAATGTTACATATCCCCTGGTTGCAAAAATTGTAAAATAGTGCTATTCATTTTACCAAATAATCATCGGAATATATTTGAAAAGACCTTGATGATCCCTGTTTAAGTACTCCCGAAAAAAGATAGTTGCATTTTTAAGGAATTTTGACGTCTCATATTTGGCTGTCTGTAGAAACATTCCAATTTTCACTTTTTGTCAAAATTCCGTGATAAAATGTGTATACAACGTGTCACCAAATGTACCATTACTTTGTCGCGAATAATGGCAAATGACGTTAATAAAATACGCGGGACTTATTAGAAATGTGGAAAAATGCCTAGGACATGGAACATAGCTGAGAGTCATGGGACGAAATATGAATTTGTGGAATATTGTGCGAGGCTGTGAAATATAGATTTTACTTTTTGGACCTAGCTTGAACTTATGGGGCGCGCTCTGAAACTATGGAACATGTGATTTAGGGAAGTCTTAACTTGGGGGACATAGGCAAAACTTGTGGTATATAGTCTTAGGCATCGAGACATTGTATCCGTGTAGAGTTAGGGGAAATGGTCTGAACTGTCTGTTAGAATTATTGGACTTTTGGGACTTATAGTTAAGCTCGGTCATAGTCTAGGCTTGCAGAATATATATTAACGTTAAACATAGTTTGTTGTGAAGATTAATGTAATTCATTTTTTTCATTTAGAGTATTTTCATACCTCGATGTAGTCAGTTTATGCCGCTGTGCCCAGGTCTCCAGGGTAAGTTGAGTCTTGTTTTTTAACATTGTGATCTTTAGTGACGTAGCACAATTTATGGCTCTTTAGCACAGGAACAAATGGCTTCCGAATAAAACGGGCTCAGAGGAATTCAATAGATTTTCGACGAATAGAGTCTTTCGTTACCAATTCGATAATTAGTGCCTTCGAAGAACGGGTAAGAGCGCAGTTTTATAGAATGGCAAGCAAACTGGACACCTTTGAACAATGCTCGATCATTTCTGTTATCCAAGCCCTCCCCCCGGTGATAATACAGCTGTGCAGTAACATTATAAGAATCTGGTCAGATTTCAAAGGGTTGAAGAATTGATAATGTGAGGCAGTATTGCTTTATGAAAGCTTAAACTACAAATGACATACCTGAAATATAGAGGAAGATAGCAATGCACGGCGAGAAAATTTAGAAAACCCGAGAACAGTAAAGGAGATTTTTCTGTATCCACGTAAATATTATAATATATATTACAAGGTACTACACTTTAAAACTTCTTTACAAAATTCCTCCTGGACTGGACCATAGGGAGCAAGAGACGATGACTACCTTGTGGCGATAAACATAAAGGCATTCATACAACGAAAGTAAAGAAAACGATGTTATACTTTGATTAAGTGCTGGAAACTGTTTCATATTTGATGTCGTGCTAGCAAAGGTACCTGGTACAGGGTTTAAATACCAATTGTCTTGGATAAGAAGAAGAAATTATCATGTGAAGCACTGTCTTTGGAATGTGCGGAAATTGCACATCACTTTAGATAATAGCTTTGTGAAAACTTCGGGGCGTTTCAATACATGATTTTGATTTTTCGATGAAAAGAGATACAGAGTTATTCTTTTAGGGTAGCTACTTCAATTGGCAAAAGTTCAGAATTTTGACGGCTAACCCTATGCCTCATGCTGCTTTTTATTGCGTAAATTCCAAAGGTCGTTATCGTGTAGTTAATTTGCTGAGCGTGGCGTTCGTCTACTTTGCTGATGGAAATAGTTTTCAAGTCCATCAAAGCTTGAAATTCAAAGAATTTAGGAGGTAAAAGCCTCCTTCGCCCTTACCAAAATGCACCCAATTAGAGGGTAAAATTTATGCATCAGTCGTCTGTTTTGCACTGGTGAAGACGGTATTTACACAACTTGGAAAGTGGATGACCACAACACTTCTTCGAAAATCAATGTCCTTGGCCCTATGATGACATTAAATCCAAAAACTGAGCCACAGAATTACGCAAAGTAAATAATCATTCATGGAGATACTTTGCAGTCGTGGTTTTACATTACGTTTAATTACTCAATTTTTTTGGAACTATCTCGTGGCCAATATTAAGAAGTATATTTGCTGTCTTATCTTTCACTTTGTTGCATTAGTTGATATTTTCAAGGTTCAGCCAATTCTCATTTTCTCGTGTCTTGGAAATCAACGTAAATTATCAATCGTGTTGTCGCATCAATCGTGCATGTGACCAGGCCCTGCGTGACCACTGACAATGTTTGTTATGTTAAGAGTCACTAAATCCAGTCACGGATTACACAAAAATTTTTTCATTGTAATATCCAAATATAACACCCACTTCTCAATCTCAAATTATAACATTGTGGTTCTCACACTTAATCTTTTGAATCCAACGACATTTGGTCAGGAACGGAAGCGTATTTATTGAATAAAAATGTTCGACGCCTAAACTTAGCCATACGATACATAAAAAAGATTAGATGTCTCCATTCTAAGTCAAGTGATTGTATTACACTGAGAATTTCAATGCAATCCATTGCCTGTATTGACATTCATAAACACGTTATGACAATGGAATCTTAAGGGACTATTCAGTACTTAACATAAAATATCAACCTTCGACCCTAACAGATATTTCTATAAAAACTCTTGCCTATCTCCTTAAAACTGTTTTCTTTACCTAAATGTTCCTTTTCTTTGGCGCTTTGTGGACCCTGGAGTATTGATTTTTGTGTATTTCAATTTGCACATATATCTTTGGGTATCATCACCGAAAATTGCGGACAGTTTGTCGAAATATGAATTATGGTTTCCTAATTCCTAACCTAACTTTAAGCATTTTGCGCAAAAGTTACCTGAATCAAAAACAGGTCAAGAACTTAAGTGTTCCATCAAAAGTGCATTTTCTTAGCAAACTTTCACAGCTATTTTCGACTATTTCCACCCAGAGGAGGACAATAAATTCCCATCTAGAGGCCAAGTAGTCATTGTCATTTTCATAATTGTTATTCAAGCTTAATTTTGAGCAAAATCCATTTTGGCACTCTTCAATATCTAATATTGGTCATTTTCATTTATCTTTAGTGTTTGCTAAACTTTAGTATATAATTTAGACAAATATATATATCTTCAAAAATTCTCTACTAGGCCTGGAATGTTCTAGCTCTAGATGGCAGCAACTGGCAGCGTGTTGATTTGTTCGATTTTCAAAAAGATATCAAGGTAACAACAGTTAATAAATATTTATGTTATTATTTGTTATTTTTATGATGTAAAATAAGTTATGATTTAGTTTCCACAAGAATGTAAAACTCTTTAATATTGAGCATTTCTTGTGTAACATAATTTGAGCACCCACTATATTTATTCTAATACATCATTATATGTTTGGTAAGAGTGCTTTTTTCGTATCTAAATGTTCTTATAATGTCTGTTTCAGTCTAAAATTGTTGAAATATTTTAATTGGCCCCCAATTGGTCCAAGTGTAAACCTTCCGTAGGATCTTAGAACTCGATATCTTTTTAAAATCATTTTTAAGAATAACCTTTACTAGCACATTTGACATAAAAATCACATTTAGTTCATGTCGTGAAAAACCACCCAAATTGAAAGAGATAAGAGCATCTTGACTAATTTTTTCGTAAAAAAATTTGTTGAATGGTATCAGGAGTACAGAATTTTTCTATATGTCGGTGCGCAAAATCTTTGTATCTTAGCAGCGATATTTATTTTTTTGAATTGCTGGTTGGATTTCAAAAACTTCGTTGCCATTTTTTCTGCTTACTGTTATTTGCTCTACTTTACATGCAAGAATCGCTTAGAAATTACACGTTCTTTATGCCTGCACATCCAAACATAACATAACATGAATACAACTACAACAACAATGGTCATGGCTGCAAAGGCAGTCCATTTCCAGTTCATTTCAAAATGCTACTAACTATGTTACAACCACCTTAACTATGAATTGTATTTCCTTATTGTTATCATGTTTTGACTTGAATCAAAATGAGGCCTTAGTTAAACCGATTTCAGTTTCTATTTACAACTTCATGTTTACCTTTTTCTTGCTTGATATAACATTGAAAGTAGTACCATTACAAAACCCCATATTTTATAACTGACCCGTAACTTGGAAATCAGGTGAAAATCCCTTGTACAAATGCTGAGGGACTGCTCCTCTTATAAAACTACGGTTGGATCTACCAATGAGCACTTGCAAAGAACATATTTACATGTCATGTTCTTGTTTATCTCTCTATTTTTCACCTGTTTGGCTTCAGCACTCTCCATTTTTCCCCGAATTACCTGTATTACTATCTGTATTATCTGAATTTTTAAGTTATCTGTACATCATGATACTTTACATGAACTTTAAGACTGTCAACGCTCTCTTTTCACTGTCGTCTTTCTCCTGTAAGGGTCCCGTTATACAGAGTCTTTCAAGAAGATGTGGTGGATTCCTCAAGCGTCTAAATTTACAAGGGTGTCAAAGTATAGAAGATGATGCCTTGCGGTATGTTATGTCATTTATTTGGTATCTTTCGTTACAAAATTTACGTAAAATATGTGAGCAGAATACATTGAACTTCTCTTTACGTGCGACATTTTTGAAGTATGGAGCTTCGAAAAAATCAAAACTTGAACGGAAAATCATATCCTAATGCGGTCGGAAATAACCAGAAACGAGGGGTAGTTTATTTGACCAATCAGCGTTCATTCATATCTTGCTTTGTGAAGAGTCCTAATTGCCTTGTGTTGACTTTCCAATTAAGCAAAGGTTTTGCAGTCAAATAATAGTTACCTGGTCCAAATGAGACGCAAGCCATTTCTGTTTACATAAATCCTGGCTTTGTGTGCTGGCTTTGATTCGTTTTACTAAGTTGCCTGCATAGAATCTGTAGGTGGTGCAAATGGTTTAAAAATATTTCTGCAAAAACTGTTTTGTCAGTTGTGTGTCATTAGAAGGGGTTAATTTTCTCAATTGCATCCTGCGACCTTGCAAGTGGAGATTACTGGAAAATAGGCACACTCTTTTGCAGATGGAACATTAGACGAAGAGATGTAAGGAAATTTTTATCAAGACACATCTCTTAGGGGTGATGAAACCACATATTGAAAATCATGAGATTTATTTTCATAAAAATAATTTTATTTTCTTGACCACTTGGGAGTTGAATGGGCTACGGTTAGCAAAACAACCGATGCAGTTGCTTTTTCATTTTTCTCAAGACTTTGATGCAAATGAGGATATACTTTTTTTCTGCATTTTCTAAAGCGTTGAAGCTCTGATGAATATCATGCGAAAAAATATTCCAATCTTTGTAAGAGGCATTCTGACAGCCTTGAGATGTTTTAGAACGAGAGTTTTTTGTTTGTGTTTGACACGGAAGCTGTTGTATTTTTGGATATCAAGCCCATTTTGCCACCAGTGAGGCTAATTTTTCTGTTTAACAAAAGGTTATATTGAGTGGTAAAATATAAATGTGAGACAAATGCTACTGGCGCCAGGTTTTATCATTTTCTTTTCGGCTGAGTCCTTAACAAGGCTGGCTGTAAAACTTTTATCAGTTAACGTGGTTTTAGACAAACGTAATTATAAAGAATTTTATTAGATCATGGTAGGACTGAGCAGGTTTCATGGTGTATTTGTCTTATTCAAAGGGATTTTTCCCATAGCTGATTTGCTGCCAAATATTTTTAAAAGAAGATTTGCAATTCAATGCGACATTATTTCAAATGTTTCAGATAAGCAGACCCTGGAAATCTGTTTTTATTATGGCTTAGAGGTCAGCTTAAGAAGGTAAAAGTCCATCAAGTAATTACTCCGTCTGATCACCTATTGATTCTACCCATAAATCCTCTCAGTGGGCCAAATATGATGGAGATAATGTTTTTGTTGTTTTATGGTTATTTTGCATACATAAAGAATGGTCTCGTTTGTACAGATCAATGGAATGCAGTTGATTATAAATAAGTTGTCAAATTATTGTTTTTGAGTGTTACTTCCTCTGATTTTACAGATAATTAGCCTCTTGAAGCAGCTCGAAATGTTATTATGTTATCGTGAATATCTTCTAATAACATAATGTGATAAGTTCATGCAAGTGCCACCGGATCGCCAATTACATCAAGATTTAGTTATCAATTGACTAGTTAAACAGAACGGCTAAATCAAAGGTCACATTGTAAATGCATCACCACTATTGGCCGTACAACTACACAGCCTTGTAGCCAAAGATATTTTTGATCTTGTTTTCTCTTAACTAAATAGTTCAGTCGTAAACTCATTTTTTCTTTCTTTCATTTCCAGTCATTTGTCTATTGATTCATTAATAAATTGATCATAATTGATTAATTCATTTATTAATTCATCCGTTCATTCTTTTACCAATCCATTCACTCATTCTTTTATTCGTTTGTTAATACCTTCATTTATTCAATTTTTCATTGATTTGTTGCTTTATCCATTAATTTGTCCAATAGGTCATTCCTGTATTCGCTCATTTATACACTAATGATTAATTAGTTTATTCATTCATTTATTTATTCATTCATTCATTCATTAATTTGTTTATTGATTTTTTTCATTCTTTCATTGATGTTTATGACATTTCCAAATTGTCTTTTGTTCATACAAATCCATAACTAGGATTTTCTCTTCAATCTTTTTTTACATTCTCTCTGATGATAAGAAACCTCTAAGTAATATTTGAAGCGAGGACTCAATCCAGATTTGCCGAATTTTAATTCAAGTTGTGTTTACGAGTATCTATTTACCTTTAATTGCAATTTACTGAGAGAGCTTTGATCATTTATATATACATATGCATGTACATCTCTGCGAATAAGAAATGATTATTTGAAATTTTGTTTACGACCGCAAGCACTTCTGTGTCTGTAATGTCAGGTATGCAGTTGTCATTTCCAGGAAAACAGAATTTGAATGGCTATCACAGTTACGTATGTTGCCTACCAGCACTTTTGGTATAATGCGACTTTTAGGTGTTTGATGATCAGCCTTTGTGAACAAGAATAATTCAGTACCATTAAAGGACATCAAATAGATCCCTAAATAAATGTTTTAAATATTGATTGAATTTTATGTATGAGCATCACTTTTGAAATCAATGTTGTCGCAAAAGAAAACTGTAACAAATTTTATGGTAAAATACGAATCCCTCCTCAAACAATCAGAGCTAACAGAAATAAGAAATTCACAGTAAGTGTCCAAAGACGCAAAAGTCTAAAAGTGTGCCGTTTGAATGGTAAATCATGGTAAATAATCTCCCCGGTTAACTCTGCTAAAAGCAATTATAAAATTCAGGTATTTTTCTGAACACGTTCGACTGATTCACTTCCTGTCAGATCTGAGACTTTTGCCAGGTCATGCTCTGTTGTGTTTAACACAAGATTTTCAGTAAAATCGGAGGAGCATCCCTTAAACTCAAACATTTCTTAATTATATTTCATGAGGCACATATTCTCTTAATCTGATACGCTCCGATCTACCTCTTCAAGTATTTCATCCTGTAGGAATATTTATACTGCGATATCTAGGAAAACTTTACAATTCAATGTTCGATCTCCGTTTTTTAATCTATCTTACAATCCAGTCTATATTTTCTCCCTATCGAAATTTCCGGTCACTTCAATATCGCATGGCAGATTAAAATATATCTTAACCTATATTTGATGATATAGTTAAAGTATCACTAGATTCGCATTTTTGAAAGAACTTTGCCAAAAAGTCTTGAAATAAGTCACACTGTGACAGTTTTTTCTGCACATTTAATTGTGTGTTTAGAATAAAATGGTAACGAATAATACTAATTTGTCAGGCTTTAAGCCATCTTTACATTCAAAATTATTTTCATGACTTTCATGAAACATTCTAAAAGGTAAGGCCAAGCACTCATCATATCTTTTTGCTGTTTGAAAACATTACATGGCAGAGATACTCATAGTTGGTTATTGAAGGTTTATTTTCTCATATATTAATTGGTTTAGCTGTTTTTATTATATGACACTCGCCCTAAATCCAGACCATGCAAAATGGCTACCATTATTACGTGTAAAGAAAAAAATTGAAGAACTTAGAATAGGCTTTTTGTTTTGCAATGTTTGATCATTTGGATCAGGCTTGTCTGTACGGACGGTTTGCGATGATAAAATTTCCGAGCTGTTTCATTTATTCAAGTTGCAAAGGGACTATTGTTGCATTAATTGCAAAGAACAACAAAAATGCTTTTAATCTTTTAGATAATAAAAAGTTTACTTTGATCATTAGAATGCAAGCAGAATTCTTAAGTAGTTTTTCAAAGACATCGATGCTGTAAATTAAGTTTATAAACATCGTTTTAAATGTGTTAGCATTGGCGTTATTCACTTACCAAAAATATCGTTTAGTTCAAACCTGTAACGAAATATTTACTTTTATTTTAGGACCTTTGCTCATCAATGCAAAAATATCGAGGAGCTAATTCTACGTGACTGTAATCGTCTTACTAACAGGTAAAAATTTCGCTTTGGTCTTAAACTTTTAGTGCACCAGCTTACGAGTGCATGTCTTAATGAAATAGCATGTTGAGAACAGCTCCAATAGTACGGGTATTCGGATAGTCACTTGTGTGCTCTAATTTGTCTACTATACCAAACCTCCTCTTGTTCAGTTATTGCTTCATTGCTCTACCGTGACTTCAAAGTCTGTACTCAACCTACTGCATTTACTTACTAGGTTAGATGTTCTTTCTACGTTTTTCCTTATTGCAATGTCTGGGACCCAAGAAGTTGTTGATCTTCCTGTCTTTCACCTTACCTTGCATGATCCTTACCTTTGTTAATCTTTCTTTACCTCCCTTGTCTTGTTAATATATGTCCAAAGAAGCTCACTTTTCATAACATTATTCATTCCTGAGCGATATAGCTAAGGAAATCTGATGGATAGTTTCTGCAATTTTATTCTTCAAGTTCATATTTACCATCTGCAACACTAATAAACGAGAATGCCCAATAGACCATTAATTTTACTATGTTCAAATCCCAGAAAACGCCCGTAGATGCACAAGTTAGAAAGTTTACAATCTAATTATCTCATTATACCGATATAAGTTTCGCAAAACATTCGAACCCCGCTACCCAAAGATGCCTGACCTTCGCACCGTAAGGAAAAGAAGACGTTTGAATTTATATTTACTTATTTGTTTGATATTTTGTTAGTTCGCTAGTTGATTTGTTAGTTATTGGCGAGCGGGCTAGTGATTGACCGACCGACCGACCGACCGACCGACCGACCGACCGACCGACCAGCTCACTGACCGAGTTTTTTTATCTGTTGCCACCGCCAGCTAGATACAAACAAAAAATGCTGTATACCGTTTACTGTATAGGTACCAAGATCAATGTGCCACCTCACGTAAATAGTGATATGTTTCCCAATAGCAAACAGACGTTAGCTGTCCTAGCAAGATGCCCGAATATTCGCAACAGATGTGAGCGTAATTCAGCCGCGAAGCAGACAAGATACCGTGTTAAAACAGCAGAGTAAAAAAACCTTGCTGTTTAACTTTATTATATTTTGCTTACATGCTAACATGCTTTGATTTCGCCAAGGTGTCTATGGCTGTCAATATCAGTTCAGTGTTTCAGAAACTTGTTTGGTGTTTCGCCCATCCTGTTTGCCAAGCGAGGCCTCCATGTCGGCGAATAAACTTAACTTTTCATCCGTCCTGTTACCTAGTCAACTACATAATGTCTTATTTGCACAACCTATACAACATATCTTCAGTAGTCCTATTTTTGTCCAAACAGTAAACATCATTCTGGTACATGCAAATGAGCGATAAACATTCTATCAGTTAATCCCCTCCCTTAGATTAGATGCGGGGCTGTGGAGGCTTATCAAATTCAATTTAGTTTAGATTTATTTGTAAATATGGTCAAATCGTCAGTCGTGAAAAGCACCATTGTACGAGCTCAACAATTTGACTGGAGATTGCGAATCTAAGCAACAAAATTGCAATATTCCTGTAACAATTTCACATACGATAGCATCAAACTCACTGGCAATTGAATAAAGAATTTGTATTTATATTTCAAGGGGGGGGGGCAAGTGAAATAGGAATCCTAATGTTGCCTAATTTTACATTCGTTTTGATCTTTATGTAGAAGGTGCATTGTTTGCTTCAGTGCTTACCAAAGCATTCAAACAATGACTTCTGGCCTGTACTTGTTGGTTCCAGCTGTACCCTAAATATTGTCTAGATGCCGCGAATTGTGGGCTAACAACTTTTTGCATGTTTTGTAAAGATCATCTTCATATAATCTGGGGCAAGGCTAGTCAAAATCCTATACATCATAGCAGCGATTTTCTTAAGGCAGCTAATGAAGTCATCAAAAAGTTTTAAGTCATCGCAGAAGAGTTTTATGGCGCGTTTGTTAGCTCCATCTAATTTTGAATTTTCAACCGAAGCAGTTGAATTACTAAATTTCCCCCCTGACTTGCCTTTAAAGTCAGTTTGGAACCCTGTAATAGAAGTGTAATAAAATACATAGATAGCCCACCCTGAAAAGTTGATAGATATTGTATTGTTGGCTTGCACAACACACTGTAATTTATATTAAGATCTCTAAACCTTTATTTAATATATCGAAGCATAGACAGTTTATTTTGCTATGGCAGCTAGCTACCTTCTGATCGTATCTTGATCCTACTATGCTGTTTGTAATAGCTGCCGTTAAGCAGAAAATCCTTTGGATTTAATTTTGAATGATTTTAAGATCTCTAAGAAACGCGTGATTTGATTTCGACGTTTTTATCGCAGTACGCCAGAGATTTAGTCGCAGTTTCTCGAATTATGCACATTAGCAAGCTGTTGATTTGTCAAAGGAAAAATTGTGTTACTTGGCAAAGTGGCTTTGAGCTTGGCAAATAAAATATGCATTGAATTTTGCAATCTGCTAAAACTGTGTATTTGAAGTATTTATAGGAATATTAATTTTTTTTTATATATTCATCATGCCCTTCTTAAAAGTCATATTATTTTTCTTTTACTTAAGTTTTCAACAAAGCCTTCTACACTTTGTCATTCCCATTGTTTTGTTGATTTTACCATTTCACATAAAGATCATAATTTCTATCTTCTAAAATTTCCCCGCCTTCAGCTGCACTTTATTTGTACAAAAGGTAGATTTATGATATTTAAACTCCATTCCAAATTCATTTCAAATTTCTTCATCAATTTCATCTGCTGCTACATCCTGAACATAGTCAAAGTAAAAATGGAATGTATTGGGAACTTCAGGTTTAGTGGAAAGTATATAAATGGCGACTTATGAAGACATATTTTCCAAGGGTGAACTTCCTATTGATAATCAATTACTAACTCACTTACAAAGTGACGACACAGTAATATAGTGATGCTCTTTTGAGTTGGATTGTTTTGATTAAAAAAAATCCTTTTGTCGTGCCTAATTTTCAATATTCAATCTGGTTCTACTTGAACGAGGGTTTGGTAACGTCACTAGCGACAGTTCTCTTTAATTGTTTAAGACTTGGGCTGTTTTGTAATTACAAGCCTCTTAGATTCCTGGTATAGTCTATTGTCTTCAAATACAATCTTCAATATAAGTCATATATTCTTAATCACTGCCCCATTGTAACTGGCTGCTGTAAATAACATTGCAAGCTTACATTGAGTGTTACTACGGTGAAGTAAATATGGCATTAAATGCACAGAAGCGCCCATTTGTCCGTCGTTCGATAACGCTAGAATGCTGTGCTGTGACTGTTTCGATCAGTATCCACAACTTAAATGTCAGGAAATTTTCAACCATCATCGTGGAATCTTTGCTAGCCTCGAATTCTTTTTGTGAATCTTTACGGGTTTTAGACAATGTTGAAAGTCATATGTTCTCTTCTCGTGATAGTTGACGGCCGTTTAGGGTTTTCAAAGTTCTAGTAGTCATTGCAGACTAGGATGACATTTGCAAGCTTTGGAGTGATCGTGGACAATCGTAATTGGCTATTGCCAGTCTTTGGTCATCCTTGATGCTTGTAAACTGTATTTTTCAGTCTTTCAGGATAAGTAAACCTTCATTTTGCAGTAAAGTTTTGTAGAACTAGCTCCAGCTTGCTTTGCATCAATAGAGTACACTGATACAAATACAGATACATGTACAGATATAGATGCAGCTCCAGATACAGATATAGATGCAGATCCAGATACAGATGCAGATACAGATACCGATACAGATACAGATACAGATACAGATACCGATACAGATACAGATACAGATACAGATACAGATACAGATACATATACATATACATATATATATATATACAGATACAGATACTGAGATGGAAAACATTCTCTATCTCGATGACTTGCTCGTTGGCTGTCGTTAGCAGTCACTGACAGTTTTGGCGATTTTTGTGATGTTTTGATCTATTCGCTGCAGTATTACCTATTTGTCAGCGACTGAAATAGAGTTGGCCACTCACAGCACTGTTTAGGAACCATGTTATAAGGAAGGCATATTTATTTGACTGTAGTTCTTTCTCTTTTAGGACATGCGAAAGCCTTAGTAAATATTCAAGTAGGCTGCAATTGCTTGATATTGAATCATGCAATGAAATTGATGACAATGGTCTTGTCAAATTAGGGTAAGCCTTTAAGAACATTTTAAGGACATGTTGAATAGCAGATAAACATTTTTTTTACTTTTTGTACTTAAATTAATCGGCGTGAATCATGAATCTAATGGTTAGGACATTTAAATTGATCCAAATGCTTTTTACATTATGCGTGTATGCTCAATTTCGTTTCAATTTCAATTTCAATTTTATTAACTCATATTGTATCCGCGATTCATGAATTGCAATCGTAATCTTAATTCTTAGCTATTGCCTAGTTTGCTACTTTTATCGGATCAACAACAGCTTGAGGTCCGGATTCAAGTAAATACCTGCATAAAACCGCAAAAATGCTTTTGGAATCAGCTTTTGAAAATTTTTGCAAAATTAGTACTAGAAGAGTATGACATTAAAGGTGTTTTTCAAATATTTCTTATAGTTCTTTTTCGATTTTTTTTGTATTAGCGCTATTTAATTATGACATTAGCAACGAGTCGCAAACAATCACGTTTTAATCTTTGTGCCGTTCAATTGTATTTCTAATCATCGCACCGTTTATAAGTGAAATTGTTTTTATTTTATTGTGGCCTGATTATGTTGAAGTTGTGGCAAGGCAGAATCGAAAAATAATAATAAACTGCGGGGGTGTGATTTGATAACAGTAATCAAGATGCTCTAGTTTCTGTAGCTTCGTAGCCTTTATTTGAAAAATTGGTTATGTGGGTAGATATTGAACAAAGGTCAAGGTACTTTGAGTGGTGGGTGTTTTCGTATCCTAGAAATATCAATAATCTGCAATTCTTTATCAGCCACAATAGTTTCCTTTATGCTAGTATAGGAATTACTTGCAACTCAGTTATCTGACATAGCACTTAACATCTACTCTCATTTTTTATTAATAAACCAGTTTCCCCTGTGTGGCTTCAGTTTTTTCATATATTTGCATATCTGTACGACTAGCAACCAACGACACCCTATGAACAACAAAGTAAATATTGCGAAAGAAGGATTCAATAGAATTTGAGAGACAAGGGAATCTTTCTCTTTCTTTCTCCAATTCTCCGCTCAAATCGTGACATCGTATTCTTGAGAGAATGGTCGTTTCGCATGTACTCAATCAAAAGTTATTTACATTTCATTTCATTTCGTTTTTAATTCTTTAGGCAGGGTGGCCACGTCAGTCAAAGAACTGATTTACTAGTTATAAATAATTAAGTCCTAAATTTAAATTATACATGTTCATTACTTTCAAAATTAGGCAGCGCACGCGTGTCTTGAAAGCCTAGGTTGATACTGAATTCAAACCTTCTTCAAAATCAAGCAAATCTAGCATAAAAAAATTTGCAAATGATCATGGTTAAAGAGAGTTGCGGCATCAGCATTTGAAAAATCAAGACATACAAGAAATTAGATCAAGATATGAGGAATAAAATAAGTTAAAGCAAATCGAATTTTTTGTGTGCTGTCTAATTATGAATACAAATCCTTCCGAGGGCCATGATGGTCATGTAATGTATTGCCCACAAGATGGTGTATTTCTCTGTAATAAAAAACCTTCATGCTCACCAGTTGACCCAAGTTCTATCGAGCAATCGAATTTCACAATTTCAGTCTATTATTGATTAAAGATCGGTATTAAACACATGACTGTCAAGGCAACTTGAGTTTCCTTGCCTCAACTTTTCACTCTTTTGTATTATATATTTCTTCGATTTTAAATAAAATTTCCATTATTTATTGCTACATGTGCCCCTTTTCGCTACTATTTGTCCGTTTTAGTACTACGTGACTAACAGAAAAATCATGTAGATTTGATCTTAAACTCCCGTTGGTATAAGCCAATACTGATGAATGCGGTTTTTCACTTCTATATGCAATTCTATGCTCATATTTGCACCTAATATTTGACTTATTTGGTTTGTTAGGGAAGGTTGTCAAAAGCTACGATATCTTAACATTTCATGGTGTAGAAAAATAACTTCAGAGGGTTTGAAAGCAATCGCAAATGGATGCCCACTCCTTAGTTATTTGCTACTCAGAGGCTGCAAGAATGTAAGTCAGACTTTAGTTCATTCGAAAGTCGTTGATCAATAGTACTTTCCATCGTCTAGTTTTATTGTAATCTCCATCGTCACTTACATTACGATATTTACACCAATTAACGCTACGTTACGACACATTGCTTCACTTCATGCATTGCAGAACATAACGTTGCATTACGTTATATTACGTTACGTTACGTTGTTGATAGGTCCACCGATTCGCATGCTTTCGCTTCGTCCATCCCAGGACAAATGACATTGGCTAAACGCTGATTTAATTCTTTCTAAAGTTAAAATTATAAGATTTGAATTTGCAGATAAGATGCCGATAACACTAAACCTCAAAGTTTCCCAAGGAAAGACGGAATCACTATTTTTATTCTGAAAGCAGTTTTTGACCGACAAGGCAGATAATAAAAATGTATTTTCAATATTCCAAGTTGTTTTCCCGCTTTTCCATGCTATTTCTAAGATTCTAGCTTGCAGAGTGGGAGTGTTGCAGCTGTGATTGCAAAGATATTAAAACTAGTGAGAGGCCGCCTTGTCCATCGAAAGCCGTGCAATACATTTAAAAGTTTTTATCCTTTGAAACAGTTGAATTAAACGAGAAGTTTTCCAATTTAAAGAGAATGATGCTTAAAAACTTAGAGAATGAAAGTTTAAAAACATTTTCTTTGTCAATGTTCCACGTCCGCTTAGACGGCGTTTCTATATCCATGCACGCATATAAAAGTAAATGCAACATCCTATAGTTGCAGATCATCCCATAAGACTGTTTGTCAAAAAAAATTGCTTGCCAGAAGATTTTTAGCGTTTTCTAAAAAGCAAAGATTGTTTATTTCCGTTCTGCCAATTTTCCCTACCTTTACAGTACTTATGTACTTACTTACTACTGTTAAATGTAAACTGATTAAGAACTGTTTCCTAGGGGAATACGTCAATTTGCATAAAAAGTAGAAACACGATTGTGGAATTTTTTATTTCTCTCGACACTCATCAGAGCATGAAGGTGTGGGATAATTACCAGAAGGTGAGCGGAATGATATAGTCAGATACTGTTCGAAAGCCAACTGAGAAGAGAAAATGGGCGCGTGATCACTTCTCGCCACCTGCAGAACCACTAGACTAGTACAGAGTCAAAGTCTGATCCCAGGTTTAGAGCAGTTTTCAACAAAAGCTTGAACCATAAATTAATGATACCAAATTTGTCAAGGTAATACAAGGTATTAATCTGGTGAAGAGTTATGACTAGAATATGGGCACACCTTTAATATAAAACCACGAATACGAGATTCTTATAAAAAGTAGCTCTATTTGTGATGATTCCGATCTCATCTCATATTTTCTGTCGTTTGTCACGGCGGATATATGTTTATAGACATTAAATCGACCACACGTATGGATCTGTTGGATCTGCGGAGGGGGATCTTTTATCAAAAACCACAAAATTAAACGAGTCACAGTTCATTCCAACCTTAGTGAGCGACATTTAGAGGAGAGTGAAGTGAGAAAAATAATTTTCAACATCAGCACAATCATCATCATCATCATCATCATAATCATAATTATCATCAGCATCATCAGCATCATCATAATCATCATCAGCATTATCATCATAATCCTCATCATCGAGAGTACATGTAACAACTCAATTTTGTCGACACAAATGTCTGTACGTCAACTACAACGTTAAAAATTACGTCGGTGATTCCGATATATACTGCTATAGGTATCCGAGTTTGTCTGCTTCAAAATATTGTCTGCCGAACTAGTCCATACTGGGATTACTGAATAAACGAATGAAAACTTTACAACATCAATCATCCCAAATTTGGGCATAATCTTGAAGGAGTTTAAGTTCCTTGTCTTGGATCAAGTTGAAAGGGAAAAGAGAGTTAAGATCAAAAGCAACTTGATTTGTTAACATGCGACCGGCAAAGGCAGAGACAGCAACATATAGAATAGGAAAGAATAGAATAGAATAGAATAGAATAGAATAGAATAGAATAGAATAGAATAGAATAGAATAGAATAGAATAGAATAGAATAGAATAGAATAGAATAGAATAGAATAGAATAGAATAGAATAGGATAGAATAGAATAGAATAGAATAGAATAGAATAGAATAGAATAGAATAGAATAGAATAGAATAGAATAGAATGGAATAGACAATATTAAATACAAAGGTTGTCTTTATCAAAAGAAATCAAAGATTCAAATACACTCTCTAAATTCAGAAGGAGAGAATATCGTGAGCTAGGTTCTTATTGCAATATTTTCCAAACATTGTGCAACTATTTGACCTCGTCTTGTTGATTCAATGCATGTTTCAATCTCCTTGCTCACTACACAACCACAAAGTCATTAATATTTAAGTAACGTTTCGTCACGGCATTCAGAGCTTATTTTGTATTAGTTTTACAATAAAACATCAAAAGTATATCACAGGTTAGGAAAACGCTAAACCAATGCTAGTACACAGTTACTACACAAGATATTGCACAATGCTACTAGATCTATAGCAAAGGGTACTTAAGGCTTTGTCTATCTCGGGGCATCAAGTAGAGTGGTTATAAAGCTATACAGGTATAAAGCCAAAAGGGTATGTCTCACAGATCTATGTCTCCTGACCCTACCTCTGTCCGGTCGGAAGAAGCGGGCCAATGCGATGGAAGCATCTTGTTTAGTAGCGAAATTTTCAAAAATATCACGATTTTGAGAGAAATCTCTAGATAAAGGCTTTAGCAAATGAACAAAAACCCAGTTTTAGGACATGTATTCAAAGATACCAAAAAAATGATTAAAAAAAATTATCTTTTGGACAAAGTTAGACCCTATAGTTCCATAGGGCAGAACCACCCCTGGGTTTATAAAATGAAAAACATTGATTGGGTACATTTTCTTGAATATTTCATGGTATCCACTTTGACCTTGGAAACAAATGACGAGAACAGTTCCCATGACTAAACTATAAAATATAAAGATAGCAAATCTAACAGAAGCAACATATCCTCATAATTTAATCCTTTCACCCCTTGATCGACCATATGGCTCTGAGACATTTAGCGAGAATCGATAATTTTTCGGGGGGGGGGGGCTAATACTTTACATTTATAGACATATAATAAGCTAAATATTTACACGACTGCTTTGCCTCAACATCATCAATCCTGACACTTCTTTACAATCTCAAAAAGTGTTCTAGCCTTAGCTTGCCACAGATTCTCACCAGACTTTTCATTAGAGAATATAGCTAACCACTGGGATACAGTTCCAAGGCGAAATCACTCGTTAACACAACGTTGAAAGCAAGCTTTTGCTCGCCACAGATCAAGAACAAAGCAGGCATAAATGCAGATAGGGTTGACCAAGATTGTATACAGCATCAATACATCCATCAGACAAATTGATAATGCATCTAATCAGGCCCGTTTTATCGAGGGGATTCGCCGGACGTCAGATTCCTGAACATTTCTTAGATAAAGGTGTTATCAGTATGGTTTAACGAAAATGCCTTTAGGCCAAGTTTTGTTGGAGTATTTTCATGCAATCTGTAGGGTGAGAATTTCTAGGACATTTCGGGAAAACAGCCAGTCAGATTTCGAAGACGCTCAATTTGTCGACCATTTGATGCTCAACAAATCTCTACAAGCGTCTCAACATCTAATTTAATATGTGACGTTTTGCAAGACTTAAGTCGTAGCTTGGCGAGAAAATTATTTTTCGCTTCCAAAAATGTCATTCATCAAACCTATACATAATCAGTTGGACTCGTTCTTAATCATATCGCCAAAATATATTGCAAAAAATCTTTTTACATCTGTTTCATGGTTTTTTGATTCAGCCACTGGGGATTATGGCAAATCTGCAGAGATTTAAAAGCAGACATCGGGAAAAATGTTTGGTTTGATTACTAATTATCTCTATGATTAAAAGCTCATTAGTTCTTTATGGAATGATTTTCAAATACGGTCATGCTTTGCTTGTTTATTCAAAAGCTCATTCGTTCCTTCCCAACAAGGGTCACTTACTTAGCCATTGACATAACTCATTGAGGTTAACTTGACCCCGAAAAAGAGAGCATGAATACACTGCAGGCTCCTAGAAACTTCTGCTGCACGTTTTAAGGCAGTGGTCTTATAATCTATCTATGAGTGTGATGTAACTGTCTGATTATCATCTCACCCATCGTTTGTTGTAAACATGCCGCAGCCAACTACAGACGGTCTTGAAGGTCTGCATTTTGCTGCCTATTCATAATTCATTATAAAGATTATTCCATCTTCTTTTGCCACCGTCTCACTTTCTGTCTCAAGATTTTTCTAATAATATATTGCTCTCACTCTAGTTGTTATGCATCTCATGGTTGCATGATATGTCCCTGATCCTCTCTTTCTGGAATTGTAATTTCTGGCCATCTGAAGAGGTGTCCATACCATTTAGAACCCCTTTTTGTATCTTATGTAGTTTTATATCATAGTTGTACGTTTCATTCTGATCTCAAATTTTTATTGCATTCTTTTCATCTTAGATTCGAGATGAAGGAATTCAAACTATTGCAAGATCCTGCATTGGATTGAAGAAATTCGTTATACATGGTTGTATGGTGAGAAATATATTTTTTGATTTTTGGATACATTTTTCTCCTGTGCTATACAAGTTTTTTATTGGAACGAAAAGAATTTATCGATTGAGCTGTTTGAACGACTTCGTGAGTGGCTGACCGTCCAGTCACAAGTCAGTCCCCAAGAAGGCATTTTTAATTTGTTCCCAAAATGCCTGCAGGTGGCTTAACCTTGCATGTATGACTTTACAGTCGTATTAAAGCACTCCATCACAATTGTGCATGCACATTTCTTTATCCTGCCCATTCCATTCTTGTTTATCTCCGACTAAGTAACTTTGAAATCTTGCCCTTTTTTCCCCCACCTGTCCTCTGACACAGACATGACATTTCCTCGGCTTCCGGTCTTCTTGGCTGAAGACCAAACCACTGCATCCTGCGTCCATCTCGCTTTAATGAGTTTATCCTGTTTCCCTTGATGTCACTTTTTTAAAGCGCACATTCCTTTGTCATCACGTACCAAATCTTTATTTACTTCTCACTCCAGGGCTATTGTCGCTATATTTTCTGAATAGACCCTCGTCTCTCGTCCGTACATTACAACTTAAACCTTATCTGATTCTTGCTGTTGCATAAAGTATTCAATTATGCCAGCAGCGTGATTGGAAGTGTTATTGAACTCGACTACAGAACCAATGTTTTTGTTCTAATTTTTATTTCATAGTATAAGAATCGTAAATCGTCAATCCAATGCCAAGACGATTTGAAGCTTCAAGAGCCTGATATACTCATAGAGATAGGATAGATATTAACGGCATTTTACGTGCAGTGACGTCATCTTGCGCAGATTTCGCTCTTTCTGTAGAATGTTGAGAGGCCAGTTGCTTTCCTAGAAATTTCCTAGAAATAAGAGAGTGAAGTTTAAAGTTTCCAAAGTTTTAAGTGATGTGCTACCAAGGCCTATTTTAATTTACAAAGTATATGTTCTGTTCTAACTTGTTAACAGTAATGGTGGTTCTAAAAAATTGAGCATTTGATTACCATCTAAAATTACCATTTGATATCTCTCTCTCTTTTCCCTCTTACGGCAGTACTATACACTTTATACATTGCGTTTTGCACTTGAGATGAGTATATAATTGACACGATGCAATGAAAACTAGCTATATTAACATAAATTGCATATACAAGATGGTCAAATGGGATGTCACCAAAAAGGGCTGCAGCTAAAGTGGAATGTCAGTGAAAAGGGGCAAATTTATAAGTAGAATTATCAGTGAAAGGGTGCCTTTATCAAACACCAGAATTAGGATTTGTACCACCATTTATATAAGAGTGCATCCGCCGGGATGTAACACCATTAAGCAATACCCCCGTTCATTTAGAATATTTTCATTGAAATAATAAATTGACCAAGCAAGTCGGTAGCTAATGAATTTCATATTAATATTCACCTCTGGTCCTAATAGGCTTAGAAAAGAGATTGATCAGGATTACCGTTCAGGATCCTGGATTTCAAGTCTGATTCTTTAATTCCAAGAAAGCAATGCAAACTCTTGTTAAGCCCCTTTTTTCATTACAACTTCTATGTCTGGAAGCTTGGTAGGCGCAGTGTGGCTTCAGTTGTGTACGGGGGAAACCTGACGATAATCCGAATGGGTATTTGATTATTGGAAATATCGTCGAACACCTCCATTAGATAACTAGCAAATGTGTTGATTTTCCTGCAAATCCTTAAACTTTTCAGAAAGGATGAAGATATCCATTGTTGCTTGCATTTTTGCATTGCACTTTTCTATTTGCAAGGCAATTGGCTAAGTGCCCAGCCCCAAAAGCATGACACCCAGTAGAAAACTAAGACCTATGAAAAGGCAGTTAACACGGCATCAGTTCTGCAGCAAAGCAGCTAATTTCTTCTGTGGCAATCTCAGCTTTGCGGTGTCGTAAGCAACAAGATTTTCGCAACTAAAGTTGTTGCTTTGCGCCACTTCGCGTAGCCTACACAGGCTACACTTCGCGTCGCCATCATCAGCGTAGTCTCACTGTTTTAGTTCTTTTAGTAGTCTATCAATGTTGTTTTCAAATTCTGCGCTATTTTGGCGTTGACTTTGATAAATAACTATAAAATTTGAGCGAGAATGAATAACCATAAAACATTTTCTAACGTGCTACACAGTACACACATTTCGCAAACAAGCATCTTTTGTATTTGATTTCTTAAGGTCTTGTCGATGCTTGATTATCAACCCTTTCATGAAATTGAAGTCATACATCCCTTGTTATAGTACTGCTGAGATTCTATAAGTTTCCCAGCTCATACCCTCAATATGAATATCCTCTTCACTGATCGTATCATCCAGATAACCGATGTCAAATTGACCATTGTCTCAAACAGAACGATTTTGGAAGCTACAATTAGATTTATGGAATGAAGGCTCCATTAGTATTGTCAGTTGGCTAATATTCACCCTGTGTACCAACCTTTCTTTCTATTTTTGTCTGTTCCGTTTCTCTGATTTGTACTGTTACTTTATGATATTATCTTGAAATTAATAGTTGCATTGTAGCATGTATACATGATGGGACCAGATGTCCTTTAGTCTTTCCCCACCATGACGGCATTTCTAAATAGAAGTTGTTGTTTTTTTAATTTGCTAAGGCTAATTTGTTATGGAAGACAGCGGTAAAGTTTCCTTACAAAAAATAGAAATAATACTACAAATCCCTATGTGATACCGACTAGCTGATTGTAAATAGCTTACCTATAGCTATAGACAGGGGAGGTGAAGTCCGAAATATTTCCTGCATTTACGATTTCCCTAGGCAAATCTGTTCTCAACGTCATTCAAAGAGAAATTTGCAAATAACCCAAGATTTTAGGACAAACCTCAGCATGAAGTTTTAAGGACATGTATCAAAAAGACAAAAATTAAGGTAATGCAGACAACCTTTTTTTAGGAAAGAGCTAGTTCAGCATCTGAGAAGAAAAACCAACGCTTGAGAAAAAGTTAGAAGCTTTTATCCTATAGGACAGAACCACTCCTGTGTAGAGGGAACCAATTTTCTATGAAATGAATTAAACACTAATATTTCAGATGATGATGGATGATTGAACAACAAATTTGAGTTGTAATCTTCTTTGGAGAACCCAACAATACAAGATAGAATTTTCTTCAAGTTAAAATCAATCATTTATTAAAATCAAAGTCAATTGAAAACATCAGCAACGTCAAACTTTGATGTTTGTTCAGCTGCGCCAATTGCTGGAATACAAGGACGCGCATTAATGCGTATAAAAAGAAAGTTTTTCATGATGACATCAAAACTGTACATAATTGTTTGCTATATTGTTTAAAAATGTCGTTTTCCATTCATTCTGTTATTGAAAAAAATTTCAATGTTTTGTTGCTCAAAAGGTTCTTGTTTTCATTAAAACAGAACACAGCGCATATCTATGGATTTTTTAATAACAAGGATGCAAATGATAGTAGATGAAAATCCCACGCCTGAAACCCAATGACAACATTCATAGCGCAGCTTCTGTTTATCAATTTACTGTAAAAACACCCAATCAATTTCTATACTTTTTGTAATTAGGGTTATCAAGACTAACATATAGATTTTGCTTAAAACTAAAAGAGGTAACATCAAAGGAGTTTTAAACTGTTATAAGAGAAAAACATGCCAGGGTCTGTTAACTTGTAATGAATAAAACCGTGCTTAGGATCAGGTCTTCAGATTTTTGAGTAGGCTAGGATATACAGGTGAAGAGCCCGAGGCACTCACGGTGGATTAGGCCTTACAGTTCTTATATAATTTCAAGTTAAGAGCTTTGATGTAAAAGTGTTAAAACCTCGTACCCTGCCATATCATGGAATACTAGCCACAATTTTCGTCTTTCTAACCAACAATGTTTTATTAGGGGAAGGGAGACGGGGTTGATACCAGCATTATTAGGCCAGAAACCGCAAAGCAAGTATTAATTTTTTATAGGGGTTCCAACGAGTTTTGGCAGGAGTTTCTCGCAATAAGGTTCGGGTACGGGTAAGGCATTCAAGTGTTTGGGGCTAGGACATAGAAGTTAGGAATTGTGTTGAGCATTGATGTCTAAAGATGGGCCTTATTGTAAGGTTTATGAGTCCAAAGTCAACGTTTGAGCGCAATGCGTTCAGCTTCTTTTCGAAGGTAGGGGCCGCGGATTTCGAGAAATTTTAGGACGTAAATTTTTGAATTTTTTCAAATTTAGGTCAAATTGCCTCTTAGCATCAATAAATCACCCCTGCATAGGCAGGTGGGGCAATTTTTCCATTCTTGCTCTAGGCACCTATAGACAATAGTAAACATTTATTTTTGCTCTAATTTCATAAACTTCTAAAATTTGTTTGTTTCCATATTTGTTTTAGAATATCACCGATGTTGGAATGAAAAGTATCACAGAACAATGTAAAGAATTAGAATTTATAAGTTTATCAGGCTGTGACAACCTAACGGATTTGACATTGCGTTATCTTGGAGAAGGCTGCCCCGAACTGAAGTAAGTAATCTTCTTTCTCATTTTAGTAAAAGACTGGCATATGTGTAACGGCATATGCAATGGCAGAGCTCTGAAGATCTTGTTCTACCATAGCAGGTGTCCATCGATTTTGTGCTTGCGCACATCGAGATTGTACCATGAATTTAGCCCTCGCTTTTCTTTACCGCAAGCCATTTGATTTTGTCGAAACGTTGCGAACTACAAAGTGCATTCAAAAAAATGCGTACATTTTTTGAAACGACGCTTACTGATTGTGGGTTAGGAAGTATCTGGCAAAGAAACTTGATCTTGATACAATCAAATCGAATTACATTAAATATCAAGTTTCTTGCCGACACTCAATACTCTCCCTAACTTACTTCCTAGAAGCAAGAACACCCAAGCGGCGTTGTAACGATTTTTTTGTGCCGTGGCAAATCCTGAGAATATCACTCAACAATTCGACAAACTTTAGAAATTTCGACAATTGTTCCGACAAACTCCTTTTTGGAAGCTTGGGCGTTGCCCACCCAACCCCTTTAGCTACGCCACTGCCACGCCCTGTTAAGTGTCACGATTCAGGAAACTGGGGAGAAGGTAGATGGAAGTTGCGAAGAATTGCTTAATTTTTATCAACAGGTAACTTAAGCCTAAGCTCCTTATTAACAGGTTGGTTTCTTTAGAAAAGTGCTTTGTTGATTCTGTCCTTAGCCATTTTTTTCACTCATTTCATTCATTTCATTATCACATCTCATCAATCTTTTGTATATAAAAATGCAATTAGAATACAGCTACATTTATAACAAAATAATCATGTCATTACAAACCGAAAAGAAAATATTTGAGACTGTAAATGAAATAGGCTGATTAAGGAGGAGCTCTTTAAATAGTTTTTAATCGCTCTAGAAAAGTTAAGCATCAAATTATGAGAATTGCTCAGTTTTCCTAATATTGGAAAGATTAATGCCATGTTTCGAAGGAAAGGCCCAAGGCATCCCTAGACAAGCTCGTCATTTTATAGCTCTCTTGCCCAATCCACCCAATGATAGTTGCTTGTTTGTTTAATATCTTACTTCTACACAGACTTCGTCACAAACCATCATCCTAACCCTAACACACCCTTATTTATAATCTGCGACGCAGACTAACTTTTACAATGAAAAACAGCGGCTTTTAATTCGTAAAATCTGGTTCAATGCGGTGCTACTTCAGTGCCGAATTTGACTGTGACGTCGGTAGATGAAACGCGCGGCATTTAAATCGGTCATTTTATTTTCCCGATAGCGTAAGCTTTGCGGCACGATTCTAGGCACGATCTCATTTTCAGAGTTCGAAGTTCTCATGCGTTAATTCATTCGCATAATTAATTTGATGCTAAGCCATGGTATGGTAGCGGAATATAAAGAACGTTGAAGCTCTTGTCTTGAAACTCGGATAAAAAATGGAGGCTACGTAGCTCAGGTTGGATTCCTTGACTAGAAAATAATGAAAATATTCGTTTTTGTTGTGCAAGCATTAAAACAACTTTTAAACTAAAAACTTAATAAAACTTTCAAGAAGTATTAATCTTAAATTTCATTTCTTTAATAAATCAACTAAGAGCTTTTGTCATGTAATTATTAATTATTTATCTTTAATTTTAAATTCTAAATATTTGTAAAGTTCATACTCGCCTACTGTAAATAATTTGATTACATAACAGCTTTTATTTAACATTTTATATATGCAACTCAAATACATTAAAAATACAAGATTATAGGCAATATTACTAAAAATCGATACAATTGAACTGAAATAATCACGATTATAAAAAAGCTTGCAATAGAAAAAGTGATTGGTATGTTGACACTAACTTAAAGGAATTGCCCCCACAGTAGGTAAACTAATCAGGGGGTTAGCCATCGAATGAATTTAGATTATGATTATAATAATGTATCAGAAAAATTCAGGCAAGGGGGGGGGGTTCCTCCCCATGTTGTGATGCAAGCATGCGTTTCTAAGCAACATAAGAGGCTATTTCATATGCCTGTCACTATTGGACTTGTGTTCTACTAGCCATTACCCCCATCACAAAGACATCAGTAAATTTTGCTAACTTGTCGGCAAATAAAGAATTGTACGCCCAGTTTGCTTTGTTCGTAGTCTACATTTTATCGACTAAAATCGTTGCCACCTGTTTTACGTACCGTTTACGCAACGATCCATATACGCTTCAATCCATATGTCGTTGGTTTTAACTTAGTTCAGACCTTTTTTACATCTTATCTTATCACCCCACTCTATCATTGGATGAAATTTTCAATCTTTATCTTATAATTGATTGCAGATGTTTTAAACTGATCTCGATTATGGCAAAACACAATCATTACGTTCTTTCAATTCTATAAAACCTTCTGATAAAGAATTCTTTAAAACCTAACGATACAACCCATCAACAAAGTGAATGTTTTGCCAATTGAAGACGGCCACCTTCTGTTAATTTTTTGGAAATTCGAATGGGCGCCTGGTGTGTTCAGGGAATCTTCGCCATTTTTGTATTCTTATATTTTGCTTGGAATTTCAAATCGAAGAATTTGAGACGAGCTGAGATTAACGCGAAACATTGACGAAGTTTGAAGAAATTTTTTCCAATTCTTTTCTTTTGAACCTCTCAGTGGTGTCACTTAATACTACTATCGATTTTTATAAGAAACTTTTTTATAGCTGTTTTTATAAGATTATTAAAAGTTAAATTTTGATGAATTTTTGTACAAAGTATCTTAGCAGGGAGCAGGACCTTCATAATGCCAAATACAAACTCTTTATACAACGAAGTAGGAATCTAAAGCAATACGGTCGATTTTAGCTTGTAGGAATAGACATACATAATGACAGAAGTTCCTTTCTCGATGAGGATGTAGGATATAGATGTTTGAGGATAAAGATGTTTGAGATCTGAAAAGTTTCTTATTAATTTGGGTTGAGTACAGACAGTTGCTTAATAAGTAACCGTCTGAATACTGAATGTCTTTAAATAAGGATTTCTTAATGAAATAGGGGTTATGTGCTTGAAGGGTGATTTCACTTTTGCTAAGCAAAAATAATCTGTTTGCTCTTTGATATGTTCTTTTAAAAATATAAATCAATTGCATTTGCATTTGCCAATTATCAACTTTCTGCACTCAGGAATTTGTAGTCCATATTATTAAAATCAGTTTTGGGGGACATTCATTTAGTGGGAGGGTTTTAAAGGGAAGCATTCTTTTATAAACCAAGTCCCGTTCATGAATGACAGAGCGAGGGTTTGTCCCGGTTCTGGTGTGGTTTCTAGAGTGGGTTATTCGGGGGGCCCTCGCTGTTAGTCCCCTACGCCTTGTTTCTAGCTCTCAGTCACTTACTGAAAGACGATGGTGTTACAACATAGTTTTATATGCCCCTGAATAAAGGGGTCATGCTCTATTTAATTTATTTTACATTTTATTATTGTTCAATGTAACCTTCATTTTATTCACAGTTATGTTTGAAAGGGAGGGGCATTAGGGCTTTCATTTCGGCAAAAAATGTATTTATTTTGTTAACCTACAAGTTTTTCTTACAACCCCTTTCCAGAAAAAATACAAAACTAGTTATAGGTTAGATATAGGGCGATTCCTAATTCACATCAAATAGTGCTTTAAAATTGGTCAAGAAAATTATTGATAAAAGAATTATTTTTATTAGACAGTCATGTTAGGAATACAATTCTTACCAAAATACAGTAGCAGCTGAATTTCTCAGAAATACAAGATAAGAGTTTCTTTTAACAATCATGTTCCTATGGTTAGAAAAATTGATTGGTTGCCGCATTTGGGTTTTGATTGTAATATCACAGTTTTCACTCTTCAATAACAAGTAGCAATTCTCAAAAAAGGACCAATCAAGATTTTAGGACAGTTATCAAATTAAATAGAAATGTAACATCATACTATTCTTCAATTCTGCAGTTTTATCCCTGCCTTTAGGTAGGTGTTTAATCAAAATAAAATCAGTTCAGCCCTTCACAAATTCATGGTGTAGATCTCAAGAACTGTTGAGAAAGGGAAGGTAGCCAGAATAGTCACCAGGGGACCTTGGACTTGAGGGGCCTGCAAATGATAGGGTATGTTTTAAAAAATTGTTCACTGCCTTTAATGCCAGGGCTACATATCTGCAAAAACCTTGGTGCCTGTCCAATCTCTTGACAGCCCTGTAGATCTCCCTCTACATAAAATTGCAAATTTGATTTTGAAATAGGGACATGGTCTAACATGTAGCATTGTAATTACTACTGTTTTCAGAAACACTCTTTACAGTTAATTATTGGACTACATTATAACCCCCTGGTTATTGGTGTCCAGGTGGAGCCCTAAAATTTTTTATATTGAAACTGGATGGTTAATCTCCTAGTTATTGATCGGGAAGGTAATTTTTCCCAATGTTAAGCAGTAGCAATTGTGAATATCAATCAGTCCTCTAGGTTGCCATGGAAACAACATGATGATGAAATCACAGATTTTACAATGAACCTAACACCCCTCTTTGTGGATTGTTTTTATTCTTTCTCAAGTTTTGAATAACTGAGTCAAAATTTCTATCTTTTACCTGCCTGGTTGAAAGACCTAGTTCAAAGCTAGTATTTAATTATTAATGAGCATTTGAATAATTTCTATGGCTGGAAAATCAATATAATTAATATTCTGTGTATATTTGTAATCCATGTCTTACATCATTTTCTTCCATATTCTATCTTCCTATAACTTTTTCAAAATTTTACTCTAATATTATCAATTATTTTTATTGATGTTCTTTTTATTGAAGTTATTTTATTCTTTTTATATTAGTGAGTGTACCCTCTTTTCATGTTTGAAAAAATTTGTCAAAATATGTTCTTTCCATTTCTTGGTTTTAGGTGATACTTTAAATATAGAATAATTCCAATAACTTTCCTATTTCTTAGCAAATGACTATTCTTTATTTACCTTTTATTTGTATCTAAATTAATTACTTTCTTCTACTTATATTTCAGCATTTCCATAATTTTCTCAGTTATCTTCCTTATTCATATTCCTTGTATTCTGTCTCTTCTCAAAGAGCATTATTTAACGTAAAATAGGGTGAGCCGTTTTTAGTAACTTTCCAATTTTTGTTGGTAACATAAGCTTCATATGCTCAAAAACTCTGTGTAGATTTTAATACGTTAATAAACAAATCTCTATGTAGCATGGTAAGAACTAATGTGAAACTGTAATTTCAAGGAGATTTAAGTTATGATGTTTCAATTCCAAGGTTTTTCCTAACTTTCTCATAGTTTTCGAAATTTCTCTTCATTACATCGACGCAGGGTCCCAGAAGTCTTTCAAATGCGCCTGAATCAAGTACCGCCACAGTAGCTTGACCAACAGCGTAAACATTAGCTGCGCGGGGCTTTTTCGTAACCAGAGCGAGCTCACCGAAGTATTCACCAGCGTGTTGTCGGAGAACCTCTTTTTCTTTGGAGCGATCGTTTTTATCTAGAATAGCAACACGAACAGTACCTTCCATAATGAAAAACATGTTATGTGCTTCGTCACCTTCTTGAATTATACGATCACCATCTTCAAACTTTTGTGTATCTAAACTATCGGCTAGATTCATTCGCTCGTACGGCGTAAGCTCCGACAGCATGGGGACATTTTCGAGCAAATCTTCGAACAACTTCCGCTTTTTCGCCTGAGCCGTAACGATGATCTTTCGAAATGCGGCTTGATCCAAACACCAAAGTTTCCCAGCTGACTTAGCAATGATTGTTGCCGCCCTTGGGCAGTTATACATCAATGCTAATTCTCCGAAACTTCCCTTGCCATCGAGCTGTGCGACCAATTTATCGTTTTTGCCATCTTTGACGAAAATGTCGTATTTACCCTCGCTGATAACGTAAAAGTTATCACCATCGTCTCCTTGCCTTATGACAATTTCGCCCTCCTCAACAACCCGTTCAAACATTGCAGCCAAAACAGCTTTGAGTTGGCCACTGTCAATTGATTTGAACAGTAGGATCCCTTTCACATCGTTTTGTAGTTTTTCGAGCTGTTGTGCAGTTTTTTCGTGCAAGACCAATTCGGTGTCGTCTTCAGCAGTTGGATCGTATGATTGGGCAGCCACGGCCTGTCGTCTTCCTCTCGATTTGATTACTGGCCGCTGCTCCACATCATCCTCGTCGTCAAATGAAGCTTCTTTCGTCTTCATAACGTACCGTGTTTTGAGGCTCTCCGTGTTGTTTATATTCTGGAAATACTCTGCAGCATAGTCCACCAAATCCTCTGGCTTTTCGTCGAAAACGCTGCAGACAAAGTCTCTCAACAAATCGTGGTAGAGTTTCGGAAGAGTCAAATCATCCTTTGACGTTTGCATACTTGCATTTATCACGTTATCTGACAGCGTCTCTTGTTTCCTTCGCTCTCACGGGGGACACCTCACAGAAAACAACAGCAAAGCAAATTCTTATCAGCAGGTATAATCCATGGAACGGGAACAGTGGCCTTTGAATTGGTCTTGCCGCCGCCGATACTTATCTTTGATATCAGATGATAAATTCCCACATGTTTTTGTTACGAATGTAGACATTTTGAACAATAATGAATCATCTTCACAATGTTTTTAGACTATTCTTTAAGACACCGAAAGCTAGAGAATTTGTTTTAACATTTCAATTTAAAGATTTCACAAAAGTACGGGAAGCTTTGAACTAGCAGGTTTAACCTATAATAATTAAACATTGAATTTTGGAAAGCTTTCCATTACCTATAACCTTGGTAACTATTTCTTTTCAAAGCAATTAACTGACATTCAGCTGCCATTTCTTGAGCTTTGCAGCCTTAGCGAGTCGGAGAAACTCGAGAAAAAATTGACCGCTGAAGCACAAATTTACGGCATAATTTCTTAATTTTCGCAGAGATGAAAATGAAGGAGGGCTTAAGTCTTCATGATCCACACACGAAAAACAAATTCACCGGTAAAGTTAATGAAGATTATGTTGGAAAATTAATTCCAAATCCATTGTTTTCATAATTTCACTTGAATCTAATATACATTTAAACGCTGTGAAAAAGCCCCGAAATTGCACATTCGTTGACTATTGTCGATATAAAAATTCTTTCATCCTGACGGTTTTTCACCTTTAATGGGGGTCTATAACCCTTGATAGCAAAATTAAAGGATGGAGCCAAGATGGAGGGCACTATGACATAACTCTTGCGTCAACTTCGGTAGAGTTCTTGGTGGTGAGTAGTCCGGGTAATATGTAATAGGTCTTCTCCTTATTTCAAATATTGCATTCTACCGCCAACACACCGCAGGCTTTGTTGCCTCTTGTCAATATTTGGACTCAGAATAGCAATGTCAATTTGGGGGGGATAGTGCCTTTTCATCCAGACGGTTTATTCTGTAATCTCTCCAGACTTTCCCTGATCGTTACGATAACAATTTTTTGAAATATATATTGTTATTTCCAAACAAAGTAATTGCCCCCAGAGGGTTGTAAGGCTCATCCCATCGCTCATCAAGAAACGCCTGCCGCTCTCCGCTCTATTCTTCAATTATATTCATGACTGTTTTTAAAAACACATTTGTTAATTAACCTTTTAATTTCAGCTGTATGTTACCGCTTTTATTCCATTTAATGTTTATTCTTTGCAGTCTCCTTTAAAATTTAAGACTATGCATTATATGCGCCAGCCAAAAATTGATGTTAACGATTCATACCTTGGGATTTTTACAGATTAATGCAGTTTAAAAATGCTCCCTTCGTTTACCACTTCTACTGAGAGGGGTTGAAGAATAAGGGCCTTTCTTTAAAAACCTCAATTTCTAAGTAACAACTTTCGAAAAAAAAGATGTTTCGAACGTGGACATGTATCCTTACTTTGGCCAGGGGCCCCTGAGGACTCGCGGTTGGCTTCTATACTAAAAACTTTATACTATATTACGTTGGAACAGCTATGCATAAGGGTCATTTCATATTCAGTGTCGGTAATGGGTGTGGTTGCGATTGTGAAGCATTTGTCTATGAAATCTTTACCGCCTTGTCGCACAAACAACTCACTGAGCAAATACTGTAAATATCAATCGCAGTTTTTCACTTGCAGTTCAAGGTACCTGCCAAAAGCTGAGTAAAGACAATAGACTTTACAACACAAGAAAAACGCTTTCAATGGGCGTTATTCTGAGTGGTCAAGCTTCATATCACTTTCCTGTAGAAATTTTCTAACTGACCAATTTTCAGCGACCCGCATGTTTTTTGCATTTCATTACCAACGAATTTCACTCACTAGGGGATTCCGACGTCGGAGGTGGTTGGGGGCATGCCCCCAACTTTTTCTTTGACATTGACGGGAAGCACCAATTTCACCTGCTTAAAAAATCGTTTTAATTGCTTGAGACTTAATTTTTTAAACTTATTTCATACACTTTTTCATGAAAAGGATACTTTTAACATTAATTGTGAGTGGCAGCTCATGAAGGTATGACGTGATAATTTTTGTATCAAATTATAGCACCCCCAACCATAAGTCTCGCCGGAAGCCCTGTCACGACGATTTGGTCGCAGAGAAGTTTCGATTTAGCTGAAATGGTGTTTGAACCACAATTACGCGTTTTTTGCAAGAAAATGGTTTATAAAAGAGTAGTACTCAGCCCTCAGAGGCAAACATTTTGTTCCATAATTTTTGTCTTCCAACTTTTTGTTAATGCACCTTGATGAGATAATATTTTTATTTAAATAATACAAAGTATGGTAATTTAAATTTTTAACACAATACCATTGGTAAGTTTTTTTAAGACAATACTTTTTGAAGGTGACGTTAATAGGCTAGCAATGCAATTAGTGAATATGTTTGGCAAAAAGTCATAGAGAATTTTTTCCAGTACATCAAACCTGGGTATAGGTATGCCGCATTTAATTGAAGCTTTTCGCTGGTAAATTCATTTCGACTCAGCAGATATGCAGCGGTTCAAACTTACAGGGTCTAAACCGACCCTCTAATTCCCCGATTGAAAATGTCTACAATATACCTTGGTTGTTATGTGTCCATTACAATAAAATGTATATTCATTTAATTACCAAAAAGGCAAAAACACTATCACAAAATAACTGTTTAGCTAACATTAGAATCAGGTTAAGTGACACGTGGGGCATAATTTGTTTTAATCAGCAAAAATCGTAAGCTCAAACCTAAAATTCATATCTTCATACAAAAAAGTTCTCTTTCAAGTGATATTTCTATAAATTTATAATGTATCTATTATAATGGCTTCTTTGCAAGTCGGTTAGATTCATACTTTTAATTCTTGTTGAGGCTTTGAATGCTTTTGTTGCGTTAAAAAGCCAGTCTGTGCTGTCTAAAAAACTAGGTTTCAGCTTATAGTTGGTTGATTTCGACTAACACCGATCATTTGTCAGGATCATAAAGATGGTTAATCTTACACCATCCCCTAGGATGGGCAACAACGTGCTAATGCCAAGATTTTCTAATGTGGATTAGTGATTTGCAAGTTTTTTCGAAAATAGTATCAATGCATGGATATATGTGTGTGTGATATTTGTCATAAAAAGGAGGAGTGGTCCTATCCTAGATTTTTCCTGACTCTACCTTTGTCTTGTAAGTGGAAAGGAGCTATTCTTATCTAGCCATCTATTCAAAACAAGATTTGCAAAGAAAGGAACGTTTTGGGGACAAACCTCTATAATAAGGCTTTACCAAGAAGACAGAAAAAACCGGTTTTGAGAATTTGTTTTTTAAAAAGAACTGAAGTTAACCAAATACAGAAAAGCTTTATACAGATAATACAGAAAAAATAAAAAGTTTTTGAACAGAGTTCGTGCTGCTTCCGAGAGGAAAGCCAAAATTTGGGACAAAACCACGACCACCAATCCTCTAGAACAGAACCTGGTAAAATAGAAGGAGCTTTAATTCAAAAATAGATTCAAAATATTTGCAAGCATGAAATAAAGCTAAATAGAATAAAGTAAAAGTATGATGCAAAACAGTCTTAAACTAAATTAAAAGGCCGAGTTAGAAAAGGCACGGATTTCCTAAAGGTGTTTGTGATCATGTAGCCTTGTTTTCAGAGATGCTACAGAGGGGAAACTGAAACGATTTTCTATCGAATATCAAGCTTACTAATTCTTCGGCCATTTTCCCCTCGAATCACGAAGGGCCCATTGTGCCAGATGTTTTGAAATGTTTGCTACAGTTGGCATTGTGCCGCCAGGCGGGAGGAGGAGCTCTCTGGGAATTAAGAGGGATTTCATTTTTTGTGTTAATAATTTAGATCATACAAGCTGTTTTCATTCGAAATGGTTTGACGTAATAAAAATATGTATTGGCCCAGAAATAAGCGGTCATACGGGCACAAAAGGTGCTCAGGAGCTTCGGTTTGGCAGAAAATGACACCCTCTCCAAATAATTAAGACGAACGCATGCGTAAGAAGATCCCAATTCACACTGTGTTGCTATAAATTTGCGTAAATTGGCCTGAAGACACCCGTGTATTTGCCAATGGAGGCTTAAACTGTCAATGTAAACAAGCAAATGTATGAATTGGTCACCAGCGAAGAGTTTTTCTTAACTATTCATTCACGTCAAATAGTAGGATTAATCAACTCGGCCACCAAATCCGAGGCATCTGCCAAAAGAATTGTTTTTCACGAAAATCCTATTGATGTTACTCTATGATATCTCTTCCTTTACATCAAACAATTAGGCAATATAACAGGTACTGAAGCTTTAGTTTCATTTGCCGCACATGTAGTCATCGATTATGCAAGGTGTATGAATGATTTTTAGCGTTTCACTGATTGGTTCTTCGCCTCCATTGAGCTGTACAACGCTCTTTAAGGTAAATATTGTATTGTATGCGTCTTCTTCTTCTTCTCAATAATATTTGCACATGCGCTCACTGCAATACCCTGCCATGGTGGGGGAGTGTTGACCTACAGCGTAGGTAAAATATGTCAAGGTTACGCCAAGGCGGTCTGATGATCTTGGGCCAAGTTTTCGTGAAGGTAATTAAACCAACCCCAACCTGACCGCATCTGGGTGAATAACTGACCACAGTCATTAGGCCCGGTTCACGACGGAGTTTGTCGTGATAATACCAGTTTGCAGAATAAGGCCGATCTTGACAAGATCTTGGGTGTGCCAACAGTCCCGCACCTCAGGTGCGAGTGCGCAAAAAACCGTAAAAACGTCGATGCGCCACTATACAATGGGTACCACTGTCTGTGGGGTGCCCAGGTGCGCTATCTTAGGCATTTGAGGATTATATCGGATGCGCCATTTCCATACTCTGCATTAGATAAGTTTTGCTGGAGTTTTTTTCCTAGCTGAACAAGATCGTAATGTGAACCTAGCGGAAGATGTCGCACTTCTTAAAAGAGCAACGGCCAAGAATGGCTTAGCCATTTCTGCACAGCCTCAGTTGAGAACATTTCACACTCCAGTCAAAATCTTTTATCAATTTGACCACACCTAACATCAACCAGATCGTATATTTCGGCCATGCATTCTCCACTTCGGGCTTTCTCTTTTCTTTAAACCCAAAAGTATCAATTTCAAGCACTCATAATCATGCTGTCGTGTAAACGGTGAACCGAAAAAATTTCATCGAGTACAGATGTAGCTCCCTTTAAATGATGCTGCTCATATTTCATAGTTGATGAAATAATTTTTAATCGTCAATATTACCACTGTAGACGTAAAAAATTAATGTCCCTTTAAATAACCAGGATTTTTGAAGCCTAAATTGCTTTCAACGGATCTCCTTGGTTTGACATGATGGTTAATTCTAATCGAGTAGCTCCTTCCATAACCTCATCAGTTAACTCGTATCATTTCTGATCCATTCGCAGTTATTTTTACAATTTGTATATTCCAGGAATTTTATAATGTGTAAGCTCGTGTAATGCTACTGTATGTGCTGCTTAACACCCAAATCAAATCAGTTATGTGAGTTTCTACATCTATCTTTTCAGAACTCTAGAGGCTGCTAGATGCTCACAATTCACTGATACTGGATTTCATGCACTTACGAAGGTGATTTTCCGTTACCTGTATATTAGCAAATTTCAATCATCTGATATATTCAGAAAGTTTCTTCAAATGAAGTGCAGAGCATAATCATCATTATGATCAATATGATTATCATCGTCATCATCATCATCAGCATCATCGTCATCATGATCATCATCATCATGATCATCATCATCATTATCATCAACATCGTTATCATCATCGTCATCATTATCATCATCATGTTCATCATCATCATTATCATCATCATTATCATCATCATCAGCGTCATCATCATCATCATCTTGTATTTGTTGTATTTCCATTAATCTCTCAAATTTAATTTCATTCATTTGCTAGGGGTGTCATGAACTCCAAAGAATGGATTTGGAGGAATGTGTCCTGGTGAGTATGGCCATGTATACATGCAGCATATTCAACTCACTTTAGATTTAATGCAGAATACAAACGTCATATCACGTGTAAATGCCGTTTATTGGGGTCACTTTTTCAATCCACTCTCTTTTTCCTAGCAATTCTAAGGTCTTTAAAACATCCATTTGAGTGTTTGACCATTTTACGTTTCATATCCCTAGAAGTGCTCTTGTCATCTTTCATGAGTCAGGGCAGTGGTATTCCTGCTTATGATATTAAAGTGGGCCAATAATTAATAGATTTCGAGGGCTTAAACCGCAATCAGGCATATCCGAGGGCCCAGAAAAATTGCTAACGTCCATCTGAACCATCTTGAAGAGCAATTTTTTGAGATGCAAAACTATAAGATCAGGACGGAGCAATGTGGTACGACAAATTTGAAATGAAAGGACAAGCTCTCCTCTGATAAGGAAGGGCCTATCCTTTTTAGTTGTTGCTTTTTATTTCTTTATTTTTTAGTTTCAAGTTTTATCAATGTAAGAGATCTTATCTTCTTTGCAGATCACTGACAGCACACTAAATGCACTCTCGTATAACTGCCCTAGGATTCAAACTTTGGTATGTAATGCTTTCTTGTTGCTAACTTTTTTTTCTGTTTAAAGTTTTTACAAACTGTTTGCTATTTTCTGCAGTATATTGAAGTCAGAAAGGTTGGAACTTTCCTTCTCCCTAAGCCCTATCATTAGAAGCGCTGTATCAAGGTTTTCCTTATCGGCAGATTTTCCAAGGGTAGCATACTATAATTTTCGTTTTCTTGGCTTGTTATATCTTCTTAATAAACCTGCATCTTACAAAAAGGAGTTCATTACAAAATGGAATTTGTTTTAAGATGGCGACATCGTTGTTATGTGTACATGGCATGCTAAGTGAATTTTAGAACCTGTAATTCTATTATTTGCTGCTTCTTAATTTCTGTATGCAATCCACTCGCTTATTGTGCCTTTTGCGAGCCACTTTCTCATTTTCCCTGGTACCCCTTTATAGCAGTCCTCTGTGATTAAATTTCGTTGCAAGAAGAAACGAAATACCAAAGGAGTGCAGAGAAGAAGGAAATGTAAGAGGATCAAGTTCCTCTGACCATCCTGATGTAAACAGCTATTCAAAAAATAAAATTAGGCACCAGCCTAGATTTCCGGATGAACAGCTACATAGGCTTTAGCAATTAAATAGAAAACTAGCTTTTAGGGCCTGTATTCAAAGAGACCAAAGCTATGGGTAAACAGAAAAAGATGAGAAAGCAAGGTACTTTAATCGAAAAGTATAGAACCATGCCCCAGGGCCACGTCAGCTTGTTAGCTGCCGGAACCCCAGCTGGTGTTAAAAATTGCTTGCTTGTTTGCTTGATTGCTTGGTTGCTTGCTTGGTTGCTTGCTTGTCTGCTTGTTTGCTAGCTTGTTTACTTGCTTGTGTGTTTGCTTGTTTGCTTGTATGCTTTTTCCATGCTTGCTCACCCTTGGGAATATTTATGTTTCGCCTCTTAATCGACAGGCAGAGCTCAATGTCGCTGGTAGCTTCGTTGGATAGAGTTTGTTTTATGCGGATTACACTCAGTTTGTTTTGATCAATAGGCAGATACCGTTTTTGCAAAACGAATTCACTGGTCTGGCTTTTTGATAAGGCTTTTTTGGTCTCCTAGAAGCGGTTTTGTAATGCGTTTTTACAGACGGTAGTCCCATTTTGAGGTTACGCAATCTAAAGACAGCAATCTGCTAGCAAACATTTGTGTTATTCAAAGAAACCACAAACATGCATTTGATATAATCTATAACTTTTTTTGTTTCACCTTGAACTGTTAAAGTCGTTTAGAGAAGTGTTCTTATCTTGCTGTTTGCTTTCTACCGTGAAATTTGAATATGATGAGCCTCAAAAGTTTGAAGTGCTCAAAAGATTTGTTGCTCGATTGCGCCACATTAATGAAAATGGTTTGTAATGGGAGCACCCTTAGGCTTTAATAATGCCCTCATACCGCTTGTTAATTTGAAACTGTTTTTGCAATCCTCGCTCCCATTCCTACTTTCCATAATTTGGTTGACGCAAGCTAATGCAGTTTTTTGTGTTTGTGTTTAAACGTCAATGTTGACATGTTCTACAAGTAAACGTTCGTTTCACTGTAATTTATGATTTCTTCCATATAACTTCCTTGCAAATGTGATTTTTTTTATATTATCCTTTGGCAATGCCAACCTATACGCTGATCAGATATTGCTACAATTTTCTGCCCTCTTGTTTATTCCAATCTGGTTCAAAATGAAACTGAAGGGGTCACATTGAAGTCCGCAGTGACGTGGTGTATCTTGTACTTTTTTATTGGGAAGTGGTGTACAAAGCCTCGTTTTATCATTCCATGTCCCATTTATCACCTATTTTCCACTTTTGGCATTGATTGCTCACATGAAAAATTTGCCAAATACATCTGCAAAATTGTGTATTATGGTTATATTTTGAGTACTAGTATAGTATATTTTGATGTAAAGTTTTGAACAATTTTTGTCCTTAATTCCTCCCCAACCGTGACTAAACCTTTCTCGTTTGTGCCTTTACTAGTATTGGATTAAATGTAAGATAAAATAAGTTACAGTGTTAGATCGCAATCTACACCCCTAAAACTCCGATTGTACGAATATGTTCTAGAAGCCTCTTCGCAGCCTCGAGACGAAGAAGAGGCGAAGTAGAACTATCAGGAACAAACCCCCTTCTAACGCAAAAACCTCACATATATATGAACAAACAGCGTAATAAGGATGTCAGCCAGCCTATATTAGCTTATAGTAGCTTAGAGCTCAGTCTTCTCCATCTCGTGACCATGTAAGACACCGCTCCAAGTAAATCAATTGGACTCAAGATAATCCATTAGCGTTCATAACCTTATCAAGGGTCTGACATAATCAACTTCCATAAATCTCAGTTGCCCGATTTTCGTGAAAATCCTTCTTAAGCTCAACAGGTAACCACAATAAGCAACAAAACGCTTCATATGCAATTAAAGAGCTTGCTAAATGCTACAGTAACAGGAGGCCAGTAGTATGTATGCAAGACCTATTCTCGAAGGGGGTTGCCAAGAAAACCAGTATTTAGGATATATATGCAATATATATGCAAAGAGGCCATTAACAACTAGATGTAGAGAAAGCTTTGGAAAATGCTGGTACATTTTTAGGGTAGAAGCCAATTTTTGAGACAGAGTTAGTTTACCTTATTGGACAAACAACCCCCGCTAGTCCTAGCCCTTACCCTGAAAATGATAGTTACATTACACAATATAGTTCTGTAATTTTCTTTTTTCCTTAAGGGTTTCTTTTGAACGGTTTCTCATAAGAAGACGGTTTCTTTAAAGACCGTTTTCAACCGTCTCTTTGCTGAAATTTGTCGCTGCCAAATAATAAAAAATAATTTATATCATATGTTTGTTTGTGTTTCGTTTTGTTTGCAAGGGTTGCTGTTAGTGTTTTTCGCAGGTAAAGGAATTCAAGAAAGAAGGCAAGAATTTTCTTCGGAAGTTTTTTTTATGCCCAAAACAAAAAAGGATGCCATCTTGTGTTTGTGTAGGATTCATTTGACTGTTAGCACAAACCAAACACAAGATTAATAGGGATATCCTTCTATTGAGCATTTGATCCTTCGTTTACATTGCTCACTGTGTTTCACAATTCTCTTTGATACCAGTGAATGGGATGTTGCAATGGACCCTTGAGATATCGTGTTTCCCAAACAACAACCCCCTGCTCTAAGCCAAACACCGGGGGTTTGGTAGAAGATTGAACGCGACGATATCCCGGCTTCTCGGTTAGTTAAATGACAAAAATTTTTCATTAAATAGATGAGTGGGTTATAACAACTTGGATTTGTGTCACTTTAACATTTAAGAATAGCGCAGTGAAGGATGTCACCCACTTATCTGCGAGAAAATAGCCTCATTAAGCATTTGGTGGGGGCTTATTGGAGAATTTAAAGTAAGGCACTGTTGGGAATTACGTGAGGTGTGGAATTTAATTTCAAAACTTACGTCCAAACAAAACGCAAACAGGCCAGCCTGCAGAATCTCTAGACATACTGACCAAAGCAAACTTAAGATATTGCTGAAAACGTTTGTGATATCTGAGTTGCACTTTAACCCGCTCGTTTGGATATTCCATGAGCAAAAGCTGAATAGCGAAACTTAATGGTGGTTCGTGCAAATCGCTTACAGGGACAGTAAGAAAAGTAACATCAAATAGTAAACAAGAACTTAATTTAAAATCCATCTACAGTTGTTTATGATTAAGATCTACAATAACAATAGTCAATTTTAGAGATGATTTAGTTCTTCTGAATCAAAGGCTCTAGCATGGCCCAAAATTTTGGCTTTTCTACATATAAGTTGTACTACTTCTCTTCCAGAAACAGGGCATTTCGTTCATCATTAATCTTGTCTTTTTTTTCAAAATATGGACTAAAACTGGTTTTCTGTTTATTTGGTGAAGTCTTTATATGAAGGTTTGTCCCAAAATCCTGGTTTGCTTTCAGGTTTCTTTTGAGAATGTTTAGATCATGTTGTTCCACTTGTACCGGTGGGACAACACTAGGGTCAAGAAACATCTAGGATTTGACTGCTCTAGGAAGCAACTATCAGGAGGGGTTCTGTCCTGTAGGATTAAAGATCCAAATTTTGTCCCAAATGTCAGCTTCTCCTCACATAAACTGCACTGGATGTGTCCCAAAAACAGACATTTCTGCATTTTGTTGATGTTGGGATCTTGTTTCTAAAATCTGATTATCCGAAAATGTTGGTATTTTCGAAAATATTTTTTATTAGAACACCTTTTTGAGATCACGTTGACTACTTTTCTGTAAGAAAGGGCATTGAAATTTCCAGGGCTTGACCGACCCTGAACTACGTATTGTACTGAAAATATTGCGTTGATTGCATAAAGATTATGGGGCGTATTACAAGATACAGTCAATTTCACGATTGAAGCAAGATCGCAGAGAATGTAGGCTTTGTAGGATCTTTGTTTTGGGACTGGGGCTTTGCCCTTTGATAAAAAGTGGCACTATGGATCGATAATAATCTGGACTGCTTGTTTAAACTGTTTTTTACAGCCAACTCAAAAGCAAGTTATTCTGTTTATCTTAATATATAAAAAGCTGTAAGAAGATATACAAGCCTGTTGTACCATGCTACCTATCATCGGCAGCTGTAATCTTGGTTTTTAGGCTTTCCAAACAGTTTACCTTGCTATAACTTCAGGTTTTCATATATGTTGTACACCAGTATACTAAGAAGTTTATAAACAACTTCAGCACCACAAAATGGCACTCTATAACTTTAATTTATAGCATACTTTTGAGTACGGCAGCGTTGTATAATTTTTTTGTCAATACTCGTTCCTTCTCAGTGATCAGTTGGTTTGAGTGCTTGTTCTACAGTATGCAATCTTTTGACGGACCTTTATGACACGAGCATTTTTGACAAGAATCTTTCTTGATACGAATCTTTTTCAGAAATATTCTTTATTGATATGAATCTTTTTTGATATGAATCTTTTTTGAAAATAATCATTATTGTTACTAAACTTTGTTCTTTTAGACCTTGTCGCACTGTGAATTAGTAACAGATGAAGGAATAAGGCATGTTGGAGGAGGTCAATGCGCGATCGAACATTTAGAAGTTCTTGAGCTCGACAATTGTCCCCTTATCACGGACGCATCGCTTGACCATCTTATGTAAGTTACGCAAACATTTTTTAGTTTATTAGCACTAATTAATCTAGGAACTTTTGCGGAGGCGGATTGGATTATCGTTGCATTCCCAAACGACAGCTCTCCTGTTTCTCATCTAATCTTTTGTTTCTGACATGACATCTTCACATTTGCCCAGATGGTTCCAACAAAATGACAGAGCTAGCAACATAGAAATTGGCTCGATATTTTTTACTTAGAGGATGGAACACAGCAACTATGAATGCTATTTTCGCACTCTCGTGAGAAAAAGTCCAGTTGCGTCCTTCTGCTTCAGCTTTCTATGTTTTTCAAACATATGCACGGATCATATATTAGATTTTTTGCCTTTGCTGCCACGAAGCAATATGGCCATTGTTTGGTTCAAGAATTATTGAAATATTTTCCTTGTTTTAGAAAGTCAAAATTAAATTTCTGCAAAGTTGGGCTGTTCCTGGAACTCTAAACCCTAAAACTGCGAAATGCCTTCTGTCATACGTCTTTAAACATTGATAATTTTTCTCCTTTTTCAGTTCTCTCCCCAGATTACTGCCCATATTCCAGGGTCCTTCACATTTTTTCACTTGCTATGAGAAGAAAATCAGTCAAACCTTTCGTCAGACAATAAATTTTAAAACTTTTTTTTAATTTTTACTTATCTTTTCCTTCCATTAAGTTTTCTGCATTGTTAAATTTGGTTGTATTTCTGATACAGAACTGTGCTTTAGTTGATATACAACTTATTTACTATACATGCCTTTTTTAAATGTGTTTCACAGTTTTCCCTCAAATGTGTCGCGAAAATGGGACACTGTCGAATTCCTTTCTATTTGCAAAAGACTGTTAATAAAAATGCTACTTCAATACCGCAATGGCATGTTTAATTAATTATAAAAAAGAAAGAATACTTAAAATAAGGGATAGTTTAAAGAAATTGAGTTCTAAATTTCAAGCATTCCTTGTTCTGTATTTTACACGTCTTTTTTCTCTATCCTGAAGACAATTTAAATGATTTTGTTTTAAGGCATTGTCAAGCACTTCAAAGAATAGAACTTTATGATTGTCATTTTATCACGCGGGGTGGAATTAGAAGACTAAAGGTTTGTTGTTCATTTGTTAATTGAATATACCCCGAATTGGGATTCTTATTCTTCTTCTAAGTGCCCTGTCCGCAGACGTTGGTGATAATGATCTGCCAGTTGGCCCTGCTCCTTGTTAGATGTAAAGATTAATTCGTTGTCACTTCTCCAGTTGTTTGTCACCTTCTCTCTTGAATTCCTCAAAAATGTCATCTGTTGTCGTCTTGTCGCTCCTTCTCTCCATTTTTTCTCGTTAGCACTAAGTTCTAAAACCTCTCTTTACATACTACATGACCTGAGGATTCGAATGCCCTTCTTTGAATGGTTTTGACAGCTATCCTTCCTGTCCTTCCTTCCTTCTTGTAACTACTCAGCACTTCTTTATTTGTTACACAATTAGTCCAAAATATTCGTAATATTCTTCTCAAAAACCACATTTCTGCGGCTTCAAACTTCTTCTCCATTTTAGATGACATTATCCAGCATTCGCATACATATATCAATGTAGATGTTAGTAGATGTACGTAACATTGTAGTACGCTGAATCTTATGGGCACCTTTCTTTTCCGGTGTTTCAAAATTTTCCCCAGCCAATCAAAAGCCTTCTTTGCCACTCTGATTATCCGAACATCGCATTTATTTCTATGTGGCAGTAAAACTATTAGATCTGTTGAGCCCAACTTTTTCGCAAATTGAACTACATTATTTACTAGGACACTTAAACCCGAAGGAATAAATAACATGAATGTTTCTCAATCGCCCTGAAGACTTCAAATACAATGCCATAATTTTATTGCGTATCATGCATTATTTTTACTGAGTTGGCGACACACCAGGCGTACAGATCGCACTTTCATGTTGCTGTTTTAACGACCAGCTGATTTTGATGATAAATTTCGTTGCTTTACAGGAAGCTTGCCATGTTATGATTTACTTACTCATATTACAGTAAAACTTATAGTAAAACTGTTTAATTTTGCGAGACAGAACAGCAATATTTATCCATGACCCATGATTTTTTCCAATGATTCCCAATTTTTCGATTTCTATTGACAAATTTTGACACTCTTTACTTAGATTTAATCAAAAACTCAAGGATGAATGCAAAACATATGCCGTAATCAATCAAGCAAACTGAACTTTTTTACACATAGAACTCGGCCCCTCAAGGTTTTTTTAATCAAAGGAAGAATTTACACAAGTTTTTTCTCAAAAATAACTGTCAAGAACAGCCTTATTGAAAAAAATTCATTGTTTTACGTGTGAACCAAGGCATTTAAAGCTCAATTTTGTCAAACATGTCACCTTTCCGGCAGCTGTGTAGTACTTAAAAATGCTAGAGATAGTAAGGATAAAAATTGTGTTAATCAAAGAAAAGGTTTGATCACTGGGATATTCTCATTTCAAAAACGTGTAGTATAGTGCAACAGACTGACAGCCTTATAGCCCAAGTCTAATTGAAGGAAAACACGTTCAAGATTGATCGAACAGATATGGGAGGAAACCGTTTTTAACCTTTATTTGATAATGCTATGCGCATAAAAAAATTGTTGAAGTTCGCGTCCGAAATCCGAAATCCAAACCAAGTGGAATTTTGCCTTAAAAGTAACACTGTTGATACTGTTAATTACGGTTTTTTCAAAGAATTGCAGTTAGCAATTGGGAAGTGACGAACTCTGTAAGCAATGAGAGACCCTTACTTGTTATAAGCAAGCATACAATTTTGCAAAATAGGGAGGGAACGTCGAGTCATGGGGGGGCACTGATTACTTTGCCTCGGTGTAACTCAAAAGCCATGCTTATGAATGTTTACTGTGAATAACGTACATCTTTTAATACTCCAAACAAACTGTTACTGCCTTATTAGGCCTTGCTTGACGCACTAATTACCGTTATGGCGATACTGAGGACTAGTCATAATATTCGAATCACTTTCCAATATACTGCACAAGGAGCCTCACACGAATAGATTTTTGACGCAACAAATCCAACAGGCGTTTGAAGTGAAAGGATGAGAAGTCTTAAAAATCCAATTGATTTTTGCTGATATTTTCTAAATTCATAATTGCAGCAAGGACGCTACATAGCCTTTGATATCATGACAGCTTAGACCAGAATTGCTTCAACAGTTAAGCGCTGTGCATGCAAATTTTCCCCATCGTGTAAAGAACACATTTAACCCAGCGACCATTAAAATTAATTAGATTTCAATTGAGGGTATTGGGTTGAGGCAGGCGTGATTCCGATCTTTTCGTGAAAGAATCGTTTTGATTACGATCCTTAAGACCTGACACCAAGATGAGAGAACTATCGAATACGCAAACAGCCCTTTTAAATTCTTTAATAATCTGCTGATTACATAGTGATAATGAGCAAGCAACGCCATTATTTTTTATTACCAACAATGTTAATAAAAGGAAAACTTATTATGATCATAATTCTCCCACGATCGCGTGTTTCTTTATGGTATACTTCCAAGCTATAACAATAAACTTAGTGGAGTCCAAATGACTGAAAATAAAAGAAATTAATTAGAATAAATATATTAAATAGAAACCGATGTATTAAAAAAATGAAGCGAAGTAGAAGAAATTGAGTGAATTTAGATTAAAAATATAAATGTAATAAATGGGATGTTTACAAATGAAGTAAGTTGATTTGAACTATAATAAATTAAATAAATTGATATAAAAGAAGTAAAGTAAATGAAATTATAATGTTGATATGATGTTGTATTTTTTCTTTTTAGGCACGTTTACCAAACCTTAGAGTTCAGGCATATTTTGCCCCTGTCACACCCCCTCCAAATGCAGGAAATGGGAGACAACGGGTCTGCAGATGTTGCCGAATTTTATGACACGGCAGGTAACTATTTATAAACTTGATGTTGCTAACTTAATTGTATATATTTTTCTTTGAAAGGAAAACTTGAAATCTGATAAGACTGTAACTAACGGAAGAAAACTAAATCTCATTCGCGTTATTTCACTTTCCATTATGGTGTAGAGTTCAGGACTGCGTATTTGATTTTTAAAAAACTGTTGCCTTTAATTTCTGTGAAGGTGGCACTCTTCTCTGGCAAGAAGCAATGGAATGTGCCATTTTAGACGGATTTTTACCTGTGATTTTTGCTCCCTAGAATCCCTAAGGCTTAATGAACCTGTTTTTGAAGCCATCATTCGGTTCATTTTTTGTATCTTCAAGTGAGGCTGTCATTTTGCAGTGATTCTTCTCCGCCTATAATTGAAGAATTCCCATTTGCACGATGTGCATGCTGTTAGTTTCAGTAATGTTGTAAAATGGAATATGCAACATTTGAATGCTGCGGGGGAGGTGGCCATTTAGGTCAGCCAAAGGTTGCCCAAGAATTATGTGTTCCATAGAGTTTAAGACCCTTTTGTTGAGAAGTCTTTCCCGCTCATTGATTTTGCTTTGCACAATGAAACTTGCGGTAGTTGCAGTCAAAACTCAGAATAGACTATAATTATCAATTATTACTATGTCATAGAATTGTTTGATTTAGATAGTTAAGTATCAAAATAGAAAAAACACTGAATACATTTTATTGGTTTGCTATGAACTTGTTTAGCTTTTATCTGAAAATAAAAAGCAAAGCCCGATTGGTTTCAAATCCGTGTTTCTTTCCAGAGCTGGAAAAAGTATTGAAAGAGGGAACTATTATCCTAGAAATTTTTGGGTTAAACAGAACATCTTTTTAGAGTTTATTTAAGAAGCTGTGAACATGCTTCTGTGTTTTTGCAACCTCTCTACAACATATTGAGTTTAGTGCTTGGAATCAAAGCGATACTTATAGTATGCAACAGTTTTGACTTCCATTCATGCATAGGAAATTGCAGATGTTACCAAAATCAGCACAAGGGGCTTCTGATAATTTTATACCTTAATTCATCGCAATTTTCATATTTTACGGACACTAATTATGTTTTAACCAATATAAAATATAATTTTCTATTCATATCTTGAAAGGATTAAACTTTTTCCAGCTCTGTTTCTTCCAATTATGTAAAAATACGTTTAAAGAAAAGGAGTAATCCCTGCTGCAAGAGACAGTGGTACAAATGCTTGGCAGTACTTTGGCAAGCCACTGGAGCAGCGTTTTCCTCTGTTTCTCGACATTTCAAGATGCTCGGGTGCTGTAAAATCATGCTGCCAATCGCAACCGACCGGACCTTATAACAAGGCAATCAATAAATGTACCCATTTTAATCTGTTTGTTGAATTAAATATAGATTTGTATGAAAAGGTAGGATTTGTGGGACCTGTTGCTTTATTTATTTTAACCGCTCTCAGCAGACCTGATAACCATGCAACTTTACTGATTATTTTGAAGATATATATAGATATATATGTGTGCGTATGTGCATATGTATACACATGTATATAAATATATATTCAGGTCTCCTGACTTGTTTCTTTCTTGAGTTTTTATTCCCATGGGCGCAATCTCATGCTTCATGTTCGGAGGGTTATGGCACGTTTGTTATGCACACTCTTTTTCCTTCAAAAACAGAAAAAATTGCCCTTTTACAGCTAAAACTTATCCCACAGCGCCTATTTTTGCTTTGCTAGAAAGCAAATTTTTCATAGTTAGCACCGCCCCCCCCCAGCCCCAAAGTTCCCCAAATGATGCCCCTTTTTTATGCCTCATGATACTTCCCAATGTTCTTAATCGCATTCCAGACCATGTGTTTTGTTAGTTTTAAGCAAGATGTATCAAGATTTTGTTCTAAAATGAGTTTTGCTTGTACTTTGATGTTCTTAACTTATAAGATATATAGATATATAGAGGCATTTCATTGTTTATATCGTTGTATTGAGTATGTTTTTTTAGAGTGGTAGAGAATTGTGAAGTATTGAAATGCTACGGAATAGGTAAATACGGAATTCCATCAGGTATTTTGTCCTTGAACAGAAGTTACGAGGCTTTGCATTTGATATTTTTGTCAGCATAAAATGTTAAAATGGCGATCACTTAATTGGGTAGAAATGTGCTGCAGATGGGCACTTCAAAGGCTTTGATAAAGCTTGATAAGATTCGTGCACTTTATTGCCAAGATCAATTAAAAGAGGAAAGTACATGTTTGCTAGCAAGGAAGACTTACCAGCCTTAAAGTTCTGGTTTGTAAGTGGTTTTCAGGGGTCTTTATGACAAATTGCAACATTTCCCTCCTAATAAAAAGAATAAGCGATTTTGGCCGTTCACTAGCCTTTGAAATATTCAAGGTATCTTTGTTTAGGGGCCGGGCATTATTGAAGCATAGATCAACTCTTGCAAGATTTACCTTTCTTTGAATACAACCTCATAGGATATAGATATATACTTTTATTTAAATTTAGTAAAGTACGTTGAATCATTGTATTTTGTTACTATGAAATTATTGCCGTGCTTGCGTATGTTTGGTTTAGCAAATAAATATCTTTAACTATTTTACTCAGCTTTATATTAATTCAGTTAAAATAAACACAATATCAAAACCATTGGCCAGGGTTTGCTGTTTATACCAAACTTAAAAAAAACAATTTAAGAAATTTGTAGGGCAGAAGTTCTCCAATTGGCTAAGCTCTTTTCCTCATCTCTGTCTCTCCCCTCATCCGCACCTCCCGCAATGTTCATGGACTCAAAGAACAATAATGAAAAAAGCAAGAAACGTGTCATAGATCTCAAACTTATTTGAGCTCACAATTAGCATAATGTAAGACAGAGACATTCCCCCGCCCGCCATTTTCCCTGTACAACTATATTTCTTCAGTTGCAGGTTTCTATATCAGATCATATCAATTCATAGCCGTCCGATTAATGGTAAATTGTGCACGTCTTGCTTGAAACCATTCAATAAATAGCGGTAATACTGTGATAAAAAGCGGGATATTCTATTCTGAGTTTGCACCTGATTTTTTAGGAAAAGTCGATTCTCCACGTTTTTTTTAATCCACCGTAATATCCTTATAGCATAGCAACACTCGTCTTCAGTATTGATAAATTTAACCATAGCTCATTATTAAAGTAAACGAATTCTCTATTCAACTTAAACTTTAGTAGATATATTAATGATTTATGAGATGTAAAATTTGAGTTTGTCTTCTATCTCATTGTTAAATCTTTCGTTTGCCCGGCATATTCCATCATCATTTTATTTCAACAGTTAATATCCCAACTGCATTAAGGAGTCTCTCGGCAAATATATTGGACATTATGGAGTTACCTATATCAACTGATTTAACGATTATATATTCAATTGAAACTATTTCAAATTCCCTGTATTTTAAATACATCATCAGTGAACATTTTCCTGAGAAATAAAAACCATTAGCAATCCCCTCTCTTTTGAAGAAGCCGAATAAAGTGAAATGCATAAAATCCAAGGTAAGCTGTAGCCAAACTACGTACATTTTTCTGATTAAAGATCATCAAACGTTTCGTTTTTTGGCAAATGTTGCAGAAATCTTAATCATGACAAATTAAGAAGCACTTGTGGCGAGGGGGGAGTAGTGCCAAACTTCCTCCCAAATGCCACCAAGTCGGCAATTCTTCAATTAACTCGACAAAATTTAGTGTGGTCTTAGATGCAATTATGACGTAAATCATTAAAAATTAAAAATCATGATTCAAATTTTTTTCTCCCAGAAAGGCGCTAGATATAGAGTGCGGGCTTTAGCTTCAACGGTATTCCTAATCAGGAAACGTGTGTAAAGAATCAGTTGATTTTGCATGACGGCTTCATCGGTAATTAGGGAGGCTACATATGGAAAGTCATAACCAGAAAGAAAACTCATGGAAATACTCCAAATTTCGCTAAGTGTTCCTTTTATGACCGTCACGCCACTTGCCATTTGTACCCATTTTATAATTTATAAATGTTTCTAATGACCTAGATTACAGGCAAGAAGTGTCTCACTGGTGTTTGAGGAGAAAATCCTTTGCTATACTAGATTATTTACAAAACCCTGCTTTGCCGCTCATAAGGTAGAATACTAAAGCGAAAGTAAAACAAAGGAATATATTTCTGAATTTTTTGAAAGAACTTCAACCATTGTTTTTAAATTTAATTACAATACATTTAGATTCTTGATTTCTATTGTCATGCCAAAAATCTATTTCATCCTCAAGGGGTCATTTTCCATTCTATTCCCATAAGGGATTAATTTCCATGATTATGATAAATTGCTTTACCGACAACAGAAACTATGCTTTCCTTTTTCATACAAATCATCAAAGCGAAAATCATGCTTTTAGGAAGAGCAACAACAGCAGCAACAATGTAGTCAATTGCCTTAATTACATTTGATGGAAATCACTCCAAACAAAATTGTCTGAAAAATATCTAAATCGTCAACCTGATAATAAAATAACCTATTGCGTTGGAATAGAAAGATTGAAATAGCTAAAACTTTAGGACATTCGTTACAAAATTGTGTTTTTTTCAATTCATTCTATTTCAAAAGGGTAAAACCAACCCGAAGACTTTTACTAAGAAACAAAAGACAGTGTTTGTAAATACAATTAAGTTTACTTAACCTATGCAAGTTAATGTTTATTCTCAAATGAAATATGCAAGTCATTTTATTCTTTAAGAAATTCATCATAATCATAACCCAGTATGCTAAAAATTTATAAGAACTACTATGGAATTACGCTGATTAACCCCATCACAGACCAATCTATTATGAAATGAATTTGACAATCTCCTGGGTCGGCATCGAAATTATAAATATATACAATCTTAGGAACGATTTAAATAATTGTTAATTGTTTTCAAAGTCTTGACAGCTCTAGTATGCATTGGCTTGAGAAGTTAGAACCATGCAGTCGATTTCGTCTAGGAAAGAATAATATTCAAACATATTTACTGATTTATTAAAGTTGCAACCTATCTTTTATTATTTTCATGTTAGCTCACTCAATTAAATCTCAAGCCACAGTTTTCTTTTGTACTATGTTATAAGCATTAAATATTTATCTCATTAACATCAATTAATATTGGATAACGTCTCGCTCAATGCCATGAGATCGATATACCATGTCCAATTATGGTTTTCTGTCAGTCAGTTGCATTCCTAAGTTGCGCTTTCACCTGGTACAACAACTGATTTTGGTGAACAGGCTGCAGGGAATATTCTTGAAGGAACGTTGTCAAAGTGTGAGGCGAATTTCGATAATATCTGCCTACATCAGTATAATTCAATAAAGGGGCAAACCATAACAAGAGATGGCTGGTTATTAAGAATGATTTGAAATATAAAATGCAGGAAATAAACTGATCGCCTTTTCTGAGATATTCTATCATCCTCCTTCTCTTTGAAATTTTTATATTTCTATATAATTATGTCATCAGCATCAATACATATAATTTTGTAGAATCTACGTCACTTACAGCTGCAGTCTCGATTTTATCTTCATTTTCTAAAACTTGTTTGATTTGTGCGGGTGAAAAGTGAACAATTGCTCCCAAAACCTTTGCCATTTGCTGACAAGAAATAAAACGTGAGGTATTAACAAAACTTGGAATGTTCCAGTGCAAAAAATGTTATGTCAAGCAACCATGTGTAATGGAGTTTATAACATTGTAAAGGTATAATGTATTAATATATAGGGTATCATACGTATATATGAGGTATCATATAGAAAATAATGCATGAATCATGTTAACTAAGCTGATGGAATCAAGAAATTATCGATAGTAAATATTTAAAATCAAGGTCAAATTTTCAAATCTCACTAATGTCTTAAGAGGATAAACATAAAAAATTCCAACTTTTAAAAAAAAGTCTCATTCTATTTGGAGCGATGCATGTCATAACTATGCAGTCTCTTATTTGTTTAAAATTAGATCTTGAGATATCAGACAGATCATCCCTATTGACATGAACATAATCCACAACTTTTGAACTTTTAGCACCTAAAGATCCGTAATTTCCAAGTTTTTTTGAAAGCTTATCTGTTAAACAAGTAAGTTTCTTGTAGCTAAGTATTTGATGCTGTACAAATTTTCCTCTTTTCTTGTAATTCTAAAAAATTAAACTTCATTATGCAAAACAAAAATTGGTGAAAATGATTGAATTTAATAAAATTTTAACACAATGCTTTACCTTTCTCTGCTTGCCTGTCATATACTGGAATAGTATATTCTTCAGATACTGTAAAAAAAAGGTTGAAAGAGGTTTTAATTTCAGAAATTTAAAAAGAAGAAAGTTTCATCAGGTAATGCCAGATATAATACTCAATGTCACGTGTTCGATTATAGCCAGCTATAGAAAATCATGAACGAAAGTTATATTTTTTGAACCAGCCAAATTGCGGTGATGAATAGATGTTGCCTGTTAGCAAAAGTGAAATATGCGGAGCGAAATAACAGCTTCGGGCACCAGTTAGGTGCTTACATGAAGTATTATTCACAATTTGACGCAAGATCTGACTAAAAAAGCCAAAACAAGGCAAATTGGAAGAATGATTCTTAAGATATATTAAAAATCTGAGATGAGCCAAATGCTGCGACAAAGTATTTGTTTATTCAAACAAGCATTCATTGAATCAAAATACCATTTATCATCGTTTTACGCTGTTCTTGCTTTTCATGGCAAAATATTTCCTGCTCAATTGTGTCAACTCGTGACTGTTCTGTGCCTAAATTTTAGCAAGCACTACTGCATGGTACAGTTTGATAAAAGTCAAAACGGTTGCACAATGCAACTCACAACCGCCCAAACTGGTCGGTAACTGTATCTAAAATTATAGGATTATAAAAGTAGCGTTGTGCCACAATATCAACGGATGTTAGGTGGGCTATCTCGAGGCTTTTCTTTTCAATTTCTATCTAGGTTCAAGTCTTTTGAAATATTTCATTGTAATTATGAAAGAGGAAATTTTAAAAACCAACTCGTAAGTTAAGGTATAACCATCCCAAATTTCAAGTGAAATGAAATCCACAGTAAAAGAAGTCAACTTGTATTGCTGAAGTTTAAAGGCCTATAGCCTTTCTCTGACAGTTTATACATGGTTGTGTAAACCAGTTAGCTAGATCATGGAGTCTGGCGAAACTAACTCAATTAGCAGCAATTTAACATTGAGATATATTATTTACCTCGTATTCAATGGGTTCAGGAGTTGACGGAGAGCTGTGGAAAGAGGTGTCAAGGTTTGCACTTATGTTCAGTGAATCAGGTCGACCATTTCTTGGTGTTGCTTCCAACTGTTTAAAAGAGAATTCATATAGATTTGATAATAAAGCAATAAGGCGAGTTAAAAATATTAAAACAAATGCAGGAACGAACGTTAAACAGCAAGATGACCCATGATCAAATTCTGGGAACAAGGCTTCTATAGAGGGGACTTCTATTTCGCACCGGAGTACGGAGCTAAGTTAATGTAATGATGAATGATGAAAATCCAGATTATAATAAAGTATCAAATACGAGAAAACAAACACGATTTCTTGAAACGAAATAATCTTTGTATTCGTATTCTTAGATTCTTATTTACGTCTTTGTAAGGTATGCACGAGAAACCTAGATGGCTTGTCCATCAACAGGCATAAATATATACCTTATTTGTATAAATTTTGATTACATTACGATGCAACATGGAGGATAACATCCCTAATATCATTGCAGTGGAAACCAAAACATTACGGTATACATATTTATTAATTGTGACGCAGTCAAAAAACAATTGTTAACACAAATTCACCTTCACTTTCAGACTTCTCTCTCTTTCTCGATACGCTGTAATTTCTGCATTTAGCATGTTTATCTTACTCTAAATTAAAAGTAAGGTGCATTATAAATTTGACAACGTGAAAGTCAATACCATCTATAATGTATGCCTCTACAGAGCGTTAAAACTACCTTGACAATTCTCTTATCAATACTTTATATCTGTAGCGCGTTGGTAATGATACTTTGTGATGTTGAGAAGAAGGAGCTCCTTACATCTCCATACCAGTGAACAGCAGCATAACATCAATGGTGACTGAGTTAATCAAACATTTCTAATCCCTTTTAATCTTCGCTCAATTAACCTCAATACCTCTCATCGACACTAAATCACTATCAATGTCCTCAAGCTGTTCATAACTTCCTTCGTTATCAACCAACATGGAGGTAATGCGTGGACCGCTCAAACAGGGCTTAATACATTCTAATGAATTGCAGTGAATTTCAGTTCAGTATACATTATCATTTTGACGGACACGAAGGCAGTGTTGGACACAGGGGCACCAGAGGTTGGAAAAGGTATCGCTCTCAAGTAGGCAAAATCAAATTAAGTAACATCTACAAAGAAATGCGTAAGATCTTCACGACTGCATTGAAGGTTGATGAAATATGGTACGCATATGGATTGTATCCTATATAATAACCCTTCCGCACCCGGATTTATTTTCAGTTAACTGTTAAAACCCATATAATTCTGCGCTTTTCAGGAAGTAGCATAGTCAAATAACTTAGGTGAAAGCATAAACTATTATAGAAAACTACCATCAGAACATTAACAATATTTTGTACTTAACCCCCTGAAAAACCATCTTTTCCGCTGTTTGTCTTTGGGCCATATGGCCCGTCCAGGGGTGGAAGGGATAATGATAAAACGCATGGGTCCATCTTATTGGTAACCATACTTAATCTTTTTGCAAAGGTTATCTGTAAAAGGTAGCTGCGAAGCAAATGAGGATCTGAAGTGACAGGGGTTTGATAATATGCAAAAGATGTATGTTATAGTCTTATTTACCTGTAAATCAGATATATTTGCTTGGTCATTTTCAAGCTGGAAAACAATAACATTTAAACAGTCAAAACTTAAGTACATATCAGTTGTGCATAACATTGAGAAAAAAAGCAAACTTCGTTCTTTTCACAGATTTGCTCTTGAAATGGGAGGTCAGCTGCTATAATCAAGAGCCTCACCTACCTGAAACATATAATAACGTTTCATTGACAGAAGATGGGTTTTTTAATTTAATTCACAATTCATCTTTCAATCGAATTTTTATCTTACGTTACCGTTGTATACTTCGATTAAGTCCTATAAAATTAGTTTTGACAAGCCTCCGTTTTAACTTAAATCGGACGATTAGAATTCTAATAATCAGTCACTCCAATAAAATTGCACGTTTAATAAGCATTTTAGGCTCTCTCGCTCCTTATAAAAGCTCCTTGTGATTCGCTCTTCCTTAGCCTCTAACTATTTCCATTAGCCTCATTTTCATCCTAGTCGATATGTTTTTTTTTTCCGTTCCACACATTCATCTACGTCTTTCAAATTGAGAAATCATAGAGAATTTGAAATGCAAAATTTAGTTGAGTTATGATACAAATAAACAATTTTTACATCAAATGTTACACCCGATTATCGCGGCATCAATTGCTGGACTTCAACTGCATTTGTGAAATGGGCAAATCAAGTTATAATCATTTCAATATCATTTAGTGTCTAATACAGCATGCATCCTTGGACTATGATTGATATAGAGTAGTAGTTAGTTAGCCCATACAAAGCACAATATGCTAAGCTGCAAACGCAATTTACCCTACGTGTATTATGGCCCTCTATTGTTTATTTAAGAATGTAGTTCATTAAATCTGAATCTATATCTCATTTTTTAAATTAGCTTTAAATTCATTCAAACAGACACCTAAAATAGACACTTACGTTTGCATTATTGTTCGGTAAATGATTCAGCAATTCCCAATCTTCACCTTCCCTGTTTATCTTTCCGGCGGGAAGGGCTCCTTTTTCTGCTAATAACTTTTTCATCTCACTTTGATTTTTCTTCATTTGTAATTTTAATTTCTTTTCAATACTTGCTTTTTCTTTTCTATGATTCTCTTCTAACTCCGCAATCTTTGTGAGATGTTGCTGCTCAATCTCAGCAACACTTCCGTGATGTTGCTCGTTTATTTCTTTCCCTTGGGCTTTAACATTTTCTAAATCATCCTCGTGCCTTTTTGCCATCTCATGTATTCTGCTGTCATATTCTTTCTCAAGACTCATGAATTCTTCTTCATGTGAAACCCTTTGTTCTTCCATCTGATCTTCTACAATTTTCACCTTATTAGCTGTTTCTTTTTTCAAACTTTCCATATCATCATCACGTAATTTTAATTCACGTTTCAGTTCATTTATTTGATCTTCATATTGGCTCACGATTCTTTGTTCTTCTTTTTGCATTTTCTCCAAAGTTTCATCTAAGCCTTCTTCATGCTCTCTGTCCTTATCGCTTAGCTTTGCTTGAAATTCTTTAATAACAGCTTTAACTCGTGACGTATATTCATACTCCTTATCTTCTATCTGGGCTTCCGATTTCCTTTTCAGGTCTTCTATATTCTTATTTATATCATTCTTCACTTTCTCTAATTTCTTTTCGTTTTCTTCAATCAATTCTTCTTTCTGCCGCTTCAACGCATCCATTTTCTCGATTGTTTTTCTCTCCAGTCTATCCTCCAAGTCTTTTACTTTTGATGCTTCATTTTCCAACTCTGCTTTCATTTCTAGCAATTCTTCGCGTACTTTTGCAAGTTCCTCATTTTTCATTTGTTCAACTTCTTCTAGCTTCTCTGCCGCCATTTTGTTATTTGTTGTTGAAGCATTCTCCATGCTCGCACGAAGCTCTTCAATGGCACCGATTAATTCTGCGATCTTGCTGTCCTTTTGCTCAAGTGCTGCAGCATGTTGCTTCTTCAAATTCCCGATTTTACTCTCGGCTTTTTTCTTCATTTCAAGCAACTTGCCTTTGTTTTGCTCCCCGAGATCCTTGGCTTGGTCTGACAAGCGTAATTCTAAATTCTTCTCAAACTCATTTGTTTTCTCTATTAGCTCTTCCTCTACTTTACTTATTTCATCCTTCAAGCGTTTTTTCTCAGCTTCAAAACGTGCATCATTATTTGTTAGAGTTTCACTTAATTCCTGTTCCCTTTTTATATGTTTTTCTTCCATAATACGATTCTCTTCCATGATTTCTCGAAATTTAGCATCAAGCTCCTGACTGCTGCTTTCTCCCGAAAAAACTTTCATTTGAAGCTCATCGGCAAGAGCTTTCGAATTCATTAGTTCTTTCTCAAGGTCTGCTATCTTTTCGGTATATTCTTTATTATTTTCATTCAGTTTAGTACGATAATCTTCCAAATCTGTTCTATAACTATTCTCCTTCTCTTTCCAATGCGCTAAATTATCATTAAACTGTTTCTCAGAATGCGTTAATCTTTCTTCTAAATGCTTATTTCCATTTTTCACTTCAGTAATCATATTCGAAAGCTCGTCGTTTTTACTTTTCAAATTATCGCTGGCATCTGCCATTTTGGCTTCATAATCAGCAATTGTTAGCTTCACTTTCTCTTCGTGTAACTTTTCTAATTTTTCTAAAGCGCTTTTATGTTTTGACTCCTTATCTGCTATGATTTTCTTAAATTTCTTTTCTAACTGTTCATGTTTAAGTTGGCTTTTTTCTAAACCTTTTCGATAATCCTCATCTTTTGATTTCATTTTATTCCCTAATTTGGACACCTCTTCGCTAGATTGTTGCCTTGCTTCGTCCAATTTTCTATCTAACTCTATCCGCAGATCCTTTTCAGCTTTCGCCATATTCAACTTTGTCTCATCTACAACTAATTTTGATGCAGACAGCTCTTCCTCAGATATTTTCAGCTTTTCCTGTAAATCAACAATCTTTGAATTCTTCTCATTCTCTAGCTGTTGAATCTTTGCTTCAGATGTTTGCGCAGTATTAGCATATTCTTCCTTCATCAATCTCAACTGATCTTCAAATTCTGCATTCTTCTTTTTGATTTCGGCATTTTCATTATTGAGTTTGGCAAATTTGTCTTCTAACTGCTGTAGATCTTTGGTAGCTTTGGTCAAATCATTTCTTAGTTTCTCTTCATCATTTTTCATTTTTGAAACATTATCTTCCAATTTCGATTCAATCAAATTTCTTGCCGCTTCAATTTCTTCTTTCTCTTTGCTCAATCTCTGAAAATTTGCTTCATTCTTTTTCCTCTCGTTTTCCCATTTCTTCTTTTCTCTTGCTTTCTCTTCTTTTTCTTTTTCAAGCTCCCTTGCCAAATCTCCTAGCTGAACGTCTTTTTTATGTAAATCATCCTGCATTTTTTGAATGTTTTCTGATACTCCTTCTTGTGCACTTCGAAGACGAGTTTCTAGGCTTTCAATCTCATTTTTCTTTCCATCCAACTGTCTTGTCACATCATTCAATCTAGCTTCAGCTTCTCCCAACTCGTTTTCCATTTCAAGGACGCGATTTGCCATATTTTGTTCATGTTTCTCTGCAGATGATTTCAAGCTCTCTAATTCGCCTTTTGTTTTTTCCATTTCAGCTAGCAAGCTTTCTCTCAGCGCATCTGATTCCGCTTTCTCTTTATCTGTCTTTTCTCGCATATTTGTAAATTCTTTTTCTATTCCGTTTTTATCCAAGGTAAGGCTCTCTATTTTTTCACTAGCTTCTCTTGCCGAAGATTCCAAATCCTTGATTTTCACGTTATAACTCTCTTCAATTGCTTTACGTTCAGCTTCAAATTTATCAACAAGTTCATTCTTACTGTTTTCAAATTCTTCCTTGATCTTCTTTGCATCCTTTTCATTCTGCAACAATAAATCTTCACCTTCCTGCTTCTTCCCTTGATTTACTTCTTCTAACTTTGCCTTGAAGTTATCGGATTCTGCCTGAAGTTCTTCCACTTTTCTTTCGGAGTCTTTTAAATTGCTTTCTAATTTCTCATTATGCATCTTGTAATTCGCATTCAAATTCTTTAATTCTAGCAACTCTTCTTCTGATGCTTTGTATTTTGTTTCGATTTCTTTCAGTGCTTGTTCCCAACCTGCTAAACCACTTTTCAGCTCTTCGCTTTGCTTCTCTGAGAACACTTCATATTCTTTTCTTGCATTTTCAATTTGCATTTCCGAATCTTCAATCACCTCTTGTAATTTACGTTCTTTGCTTTCTACTTCGAAATTTTTCTCTGACAATTCTTTCGTTAATTCGTCCATGCGCTTTTCGAAACCAGCAACGATGCTTTCAGAATCTGTTACTTTCGATTCCAATTCAGCGGTTTTCATTTCATAATTCTGCACAATCTCTTCCTTCTCTGATACCGTATTCCGTAATTCCTTTATCATTTTTTTCATGTCATTCATCTTGCTCTCATATTTCCGAGTTGCCTTGCTGATTTCCACATGTTTTTGCGATTCTTGCTCCTTCTGTTTATTTTCAATATCCTTACTAAAACTGGCCTCCATATCAGCTATCTTTGCCTCGTTTTGCTTAATGGTTTCCTGTAGCTCATTGATTTTGTTCAAACTGGCTCGCTTGACTTTCTGGACTTGTTGTTGTTGTTCATCTTGTTTCAGCTTTAATTGGCGATTGTGTTGTTGGACCAGTTCAGTCATTTTTGCCTGAAAGATAACACAATACAATCCAACATAAATCAATCATTTATCATTTTTATAGTCACCAAATTTTCCCAGGATTAAGTGCAAAAATCTTGAGAGAGATTCGCTGATTTCTCATTCAGATATATGCATGAAACAATTAAATAACTGTCTCAGAAAAAAATGTAAAATTTTCCAGGCTCAAAAAAATCTAAATAAAAATAAAATAGAAAGTTGTAGCTAATATTGAATGACGTCAGCTGAATTTATATTGTTCGACGAATTTCGATATATCATTCCTTACTAAGGGCAGAAGGGTTATTCTTTATCGAATTAATGCAAAATGAAACCGCTTTGCACCGTGCTGCAAGAGTGGTTGACAACAATTAAACTAACGCACTTATATTTTTATCTTTACAGGCTTCGAAGCACTACAAACATAAAAAATGCAATGCAAAGCTGATGGATTGAATGCCACTGTAAACTTTTAAAATCCAGCAACTTAGCGATAGGTAACAGAGATAGAAGGAGTAAGTGATGGTGGTGATACTGATTAAAAGACGCTAGGGCAGTGGTCGTGTGTCACGACTGACCTACAGAGCAATATATGGATCCATACACTGCTACACAATAGCCTATAGCTGAATTGAAGGTGTGTGATAGGAAATATAATGAAGTCACATGCATGAAATTTCACGAAAATAGACTCTTAGAAGTTGGGAAATAGAAGTTGGGAAATAGAAGTTGGGAGCAGCTGAAGGTAGATTGAATGATGTGACAAGGCAGTTGGATGGAACGAAAAATGAGATCGAAATGCCTGGAAAACTGGCTTATCTATATACTTTCTCATATACTAAATCTAAACTGAGACAGTGAGCATAAGAGCAAGACGTGAACAATGGTCTTGAAATTCAGCATGTGTTGTGATTATCTCATGGAAATTCGATTATCTATGTCGTCAGCAAATTGATATCAACAAATACTACCTCTTCCTCTCCTATTTTCGTATTAGCATCGTAATATTTCTTTTCCCAGTCTGAAATAATGATACGAAATTGTAAATTATTAATCAAGGCAGGAGTTTTCTGCATTGATCTACATTAAAGTTTAATTTGCTCTATTTGTAAAGTTTAGAATCAATTTCATTTCAATGAAACGATTTTGTTTTATCTGATTTTATAACAACAGACAAGTGACAAAAATCAATAATATTGTAATGATAAAAATGATAGTATTTTTCGAGATCATTTAAAACTTCAATGAATCGTATATTTAATCGGCCTCCGATTCAACCACTGACTTATTAATTCATACGTTCCTTCATACACGCAAGCGTTCATTCATTTATTTCTTCCTAATTCATTTACGCATTCACACACTCCCTCAATCATTCCAACCATTTAATCATGAACAAGAAATTGCAGGGATCCTAAGAAACAACCATGAATTTGTCAAGAAAGGCTTTCACTATTCAGCTCTGAAAGCTCGGATCGATATTCCCAGTAATATCAGAGAGCTCCCTACACTTAATAAGTTCAAAAAGCAACCGGAAAGTTATTATACCTGCTAAACGCAACATTAAAACACGACTCCCTGGAAGACCAGCTGGTTTAAAATAGATTACTGTGCTTAACTTAGCTTTTATTGTAAATAGATTTTATTATTGTAACTACTGTATTTAATATCTTATTTGGTATTTAGTATAAGATGAAGGAATTTTTGTATATAACGACTTTTAAATAAAATGAAATCCCCAATCGCTTCTTCTATCCTGTTTAATACTTTCATTATTTCTTCAGTTATTCGTTCTGTCCTTCGTTTGTTTGTTCCTAAGTTTGTGTATGATAGATGTAACTAAATACCTCCTCTCTCTTTAATGAGCGATTGAATTTTTGCTTTTGCAGAGTTCTCCTTTTCTCCAAATTCTTTTAGCTCATTTTCAAGATTGTTGATTTTGGTATTCAGTTTTTCCATCTCTTCATCTTTGCTTTGCAATGAATCTTGTTTTTGCTGCATCAGCCGTTGGAAGTCTTTTATCTACAAAAAAATTACTTTCGTTCACTATTAAACCTGGGACAATTATATTCAAGCTCAACAAACGAGCTCATAAACACAACACCTTACAACCTTTTAGGAAGGATTTTGTACATCTATTGAGGGGGTGCTCCATGTTCTCTGCTTATATAAAACAATACATGGGCATGAAGGCAAGGGAGAAGGAGGGTGAAATGGTACATAAAAGATAAACAGGGAGTGTGTTAGAGAATGGTCAAAATCTACGGAAGTCGGCGAAAAAGATGGGACGCACTTCTCCAAATTCACTGCAAAGCTAGCAAATTCCTCTTGAAGTTGCTATCTCTTTATCTTCAAAACTTTACAGAAGTAGATGATCAATGGTGGAGGAGGTAACAGTGGGTATGAAATATTCAAGTTGAAATCCAACATCTAGTTCAAAGTGATCGATTTGCTTCAGTTGCAGCGAAAGAGCTTAGCTATTTTGATTTTCGCGTAAATTTTTTAGAAACTTTTCTCTGATGACTTTGATCACTGTGTAGGTATTATTCATTAACCGAAGGATGTTTAATAACATAATTTATTGGCACTTTCTCCCAAATCCTATTGAAATTCTTGTAAGTCCGAAACTACACATTTGGTCCATATTTGAACTTTAATTATGTAGGCCATTGTAGCTTAAATTTTGGAAGTTAGCTTTTTCTTCGAAGTACAATAACCACAACTGCAAACACACATCATGAGCAAAGGGCCCAGATGAGAAAAAACCAACGCTCAATAGAGGCAATTAATTGAGAATATCAGGTAGAGCAAAACTAATCTATTTTGGTTCGAAAGATTACTATTGTAATGAAATTGCAGTCTACAGGATCATCATAAACAATTCACCTTTTCAGCAAACGTAATTTTCAATTCATCTTCTTTCTTCTGGTAAATTGATTGCATTTCTTTCTCTTGTCTAAGAATTGCTTGTTCTAAAATCTTTTCCCTCAGTTCCTTCTCAATTTCTTTTCTCATATTTTCCTGTCCTTTTTGAAGTCTTTCCATCGACTCTGACTTTGTTTTATTCTCCTCTTTTTGTAATATGAGTTCAGCTTTCAAATCATTTTTGTCGGCAACTAGTTTCTGCATATTTTCCATGATTTCCTGAATCGCAGTCTTCTTTTCTTGCTCTAAACGAACAATCACTTCTTGCGCACTTCTTAATTGGCCCTACAATAATAGCATAGTATAGCATGGATCTTGCTGCACAGCGCTCTGCCAGACAGATACTACCGTACAAGTACAGTATTATGGAGGAACTTACAAAATTTCTACAGGAAGCAATTACAACAATACATCAGGTACAGAAAAATATTTCTTGGTGAAAACTGACCATATGCGTTAAGCTGTTCAGGGAGTACTAGGGTACACTGATATGAAAGTGTATCATGTAGAGTACAAATAAAGAGTATATGAATGAGCACATTAAAGATTGAGTGAATAAGTAAAGTAAAGTATAAACCTTGAATTTTTCGATCTCTTTACTCTGCTTTTCAACTGTTTCTTTCAATTCATCCTTGCCTGACATGTCTTTAAGAAAAAAGAAAAACAAAAATTTAAATAGATACAAATGACAATCTGCTGCTATACGGATGCGGTTCTGGACAGATGTAAAAGTGCATTGACTGCATATGGAGATCAATAATAAGAGGACACTTTTGATCCAAAACATAAGAAAAACTTAGAAAGCCTTATGATGGAAGTCTATAAATCGATCAACCAGAATAGATATGGGAATATTTCTTAAAAAAGGCTATACCATATAATCACAGAATGGAGAGACTGTGCCAACTCTATCAGAATCCCAGCGTTATGGTGTAAACACCCTATCCTTAATACTATGGACAATCGTATAAAAATTTTCTAAAACTTTAAAATAGTGACGGTTATGATTTAATGATTATGAAAAGGTGCTTTTTTTGAGGTCGCCAATCGGCAAGGCTATTCATTGCACAAAAACATTCAAATAGAAATCAACTGCAAAATATGCTTGGACATAAGTTGTTTGCAGACCAAGGTACTTTCTCAAACACGTTTTCTCTAACCAATACATTAACTTATCATATCTCTACAAAACCAATGTCCATTGAGAACATCGTTTCCCTTTCAAATCTAAAAGTAAATCTTATAGTGGAGAAAAGTAAGACTCCTTCATATTACGCTATAATGTCATAGAAGTAGAGGACTCTTTGTCAGAGAGCTGCTTTTTTCAGACTCAATTTCCTTCCCTTTGGTCCTATCACTATTCTACGATTTTCGAGAGAATTCATGGATGATAAATGCCATTTTAGCAAATCGAAAAAGCGCGTGACTGTCTAAATAATCATAGACAGTCATCTAAATAAATGGGAAAAATGCATCAAAGCTGGAAACAGAGTCATAACACATCCTACCTGAATCTTTTCCTTGTCCCTGGAAAACAAAATAAGGAAGAAATTAGCCATCTTGAAGAAACAAAGTTAAGAAATGTCATTCTACGCGAATAAAGCCTTCGGTTCGCAAATGGGGTCTTACTCAAAGAGAGTGCTCATTTGCAAATCATTAAACAATCGTGTCGCATCGAGATTGCAGAGTCAGGAAAATATTGCGGTCGCATCGTCGCTGACCGGAAGATGGACAGGAGAAATATGAAGACATATTAAAGTCATGCATAGTTTCTATTGTTATTCTAAGAATATAAGTTCTCTAGGATGTAATTGAGAAGACGGCTAGCAACCTTTTTAGACCTTGACTTTTCCAAGCAACGACACTTATTGAGTTTTGAAAACTCTGGGGCTTTTAGGAGGTAGGCTTATAGCAATTCGCAGAAAATTATCCTATCAATAGATCGTTTTCAAACACAATTTACTTTTTGCAAGTTTAATTCTCTTTCCCAGCTTGTTTGAGAATCGCGAATTCCTCCTTTGTTGCAGTTTTATGTTTTCAATCAATCATATTCATTTATAATAAAGTAAGCGCATGTTAGTTTCTGCTAGAACCCAAATAAGAGCCCACTGGGGTAAGCATCTTCACAGAAACTATTGGGTGGTTCTGTGAAAATTCTTGGACTTAAATTGTGAGCCAAAGGAGAGGTTTAAGTTTGTCATCCAGCCATTGTTTTAATAAGTAGTGTTTTTAACGCCATTTCTGAGTTGTTTGTGATTTGATTTTAATGAATTTATTCGTCTTTGCAAGCTTTCTAAAACAAGATCGGAAGAGCAACTGACAGTGCAAGTTAAATAAAAATCATCAACTCACCTCATTAGAAACTATACCACTGCCACTTGACTTCAAAATTGCAACCTAAAATGAAACGAATACGTCACTTATTTATGCCACTCACTTCGGAGAAGTTGACTCTGCATCAAACTATACCAATTTAAGTATAATTGTTCCTTACTTTAAAGACGTTGATAATTTCAGAGTAATAAATATATGCTAGATTTAAAGACCAGCTGGTCTTGCCAAAATTAATGATATACTGAATGATATGAAAAATAAACAGAGAAAACTAGTTATAACAAGTAGAGAAGCCGTCCAAAAGCTTCGCATAGTAACAAAAATTAACGTCACGAACTAATCCTAAGACAAAAAATCTATGAGGATTGCATTGTCATTTTTATTTCACAATTATTCATGTTTATTTTGTCTATCTGTTTTAAAATTGCAATGTGCTGTTTACTCTCTATAGTCAACTCCTTCAAATTCTACATTCCACAGCTCAGGCTAGAAGGTATTTACCTTTGCATTTCCTTGGTTATGTAGATCATTTTCTGATTAGTTTCAAAAGTTTAGTGTGAAGCGAATTAATTTGAATTGACAAGATAGAAATAATACAACATGCGATCGGGCAAAACTAACATTTTAGGTCCCGTCTGTGACTCCTAATTGGCTTTATGTCATTGTTCTAAGATGCTTATTGTTGACCCTAGTCTGACCAGAATTAACCTGAGCTGACAGACAGACCATTTTATGATACGCTGAAGCCAATATATGCCCTTTATATTTGCCCACACATGTGAAAACCTCCCCAGGCAGAAGTGTTTATTAATTTCAAACAACTACCTTTTCCCCAAGAACTTTTATCATATCTTCCTTCTCCTCCAAAGACAGACGCATTGTTTCTTCCATGTGACGTTTTGCTTGCTGTTCAAGATCTATTGTCTACAAAAAAAAGTAAATGGTTAAAAAGCTATTTAAACTCATTTATAGCTTAGCATATTTGTTCATATCTCAACAGACAGTTACCATGTACAACTCAAGTTGAACCTCAAAAGTGTCTCCTAAATTAAGCCTTACCTTTGTCTATAAAATTCACCAAACATGGGTAAGCTACACCATTGGTTTAAAGCCTTCTAATGCACTCTATAATGCGTTTTATCGATGCTTTAATTCAACCCATCTAGCCCAAAGGGGTGTAACTTTTATTTAACAGTAGCTACAGTGACATATGCGCATCTCTGTAAGTTTTCCTATAAACAGCGATAAACTGCACCTCCTTGATTAGAGATAATCTCATCCATGTTTATAATGCTTTGATATATGTACCACTAAATATACTGCTATTCAAGAAACCGAGAAAGAGCGAATGCTTTATTATTAAATTTAAATAAGAATCGAAAAAATTAGAAGGTATATGCTATCTATCTTAGAAAGTTACAAGAAATTGATCATTAATTTCATTCACGAACATCCGCTATCATCAAATTATACCCTGGAAATTACTTATTTGCAGACATAAGCATTGTTTATCCGATGCCCGTAGTTTTGAGTTACAATTCCTATTCCGCTATTTCGGTAATTTTTCATTCTATGGAGGTCCTTGAAATTCTTATGTAATTCAAATAGTGAGTTGAGCAATCTTTTACTTTCACATTTGAATTGAAAGAAGAAACTCGCATATTTTTTTATGCATGTGTGTTACAATTAAAAAGAGCAAAAAATCTGTGGACGTAAATCGCACGCATTGATTCGAAATATTGTCTCGAGACGCGCCATCGGTCATGCGCTTGCTAAAATCCTGACGGGGAGATCTGATTCTGAGCTGTTGTGTCTTTGGTCGTGATGTTTAAACTGAATTTTTAAATGAAATTAGATAAAAAAATATAAAGCAAAACATGGTCATGGACTTTATCAATTATTTTGCAACCAATGTGTATTTAAGATAAAAAAAGAACATGCAGAAACAAAAGTAGATTGTCTCCTATGACTGTACTGGCTAGGAATGAACCACATGACAATTTATATTAACGGGATATAGAGACATATATAACGAAGATTTGGTATAGTTAACAAATTTGGGTTACCTCTTTCAGTTCTTTTATTCTTCTGAGTTGCTTGTCTTGGCTAGATGTCATTGTATTCTAAACAAATTGTATAAAATATATTCAAATTGGTTTTAAGAAAGGATGTAAAAAAATTATTAAAAAAGATAATACAACATGTTATAAAAAAGGCATGGAAAAGGCTATAAAAAAGGTGATAAAAACAGTTATAAGAAGGCTATCAAAAAGGTTATCAAAGTGGTTATAAGAATGGCTTTAAAAAGGTATTAAAAATTTTTATAAGAAGGCCTATTGTTTCACCAGTGATGACTAGTTATCATGAGCTTTTGCCATGATTTCATGATTATGCCAATAATCATAGACGAAATATTTATAAATATGTAAACAATACAGCATTTTAAGGACACAAACTCCTAGCAGTATTTGGGTAATGATATTCAATTATTTGCCCAGATCTCGTTCGATGAGCAAATCCTAAGACTGGTATAAAGTCCCCTTGAATATTGCTTTCACACTTTGAAGAATCAGCATTGTACAATTACAAGGTCATCTTCCCTGTTAATTTATTATACCTCCTTTCACTTGATTGTTTGAATTTCATGTTCTGGATCTCTCCTTGGATTCTAGGGTTCATTTATCCCCCTAGATCATTGCATACATGTGCTAAAAATTCTTCATATTTTTTGAGTCTTTTTGCCTTTTAGAGAAAGACAAATACTCTTGCACTGTGAATTGTTGGAGTTCATCAGTACAAATGATAATATCCCCATTGCATTCATCAAAACTTCTATCTTCTCTCTGCAGCTGCTTGCCCTCTCTTCCCTTTTCGTTGAATATTTCCCATCCTTTTTAATGCTGTGATATGATATAAATAATCCTCTAACAACTAATATTTATCTATAAGCCTGGTAGAAAACACTGAATTGCTTCTTTGCCACCAAGTTTTCATGTGCCTTTCTCAAATTCTTTTCTATGTTATGCCTTGGATGCCAACCATCAGAGCCTTAGCCACCATCAGTGTATGATTAAAAAAGACATCTTTATATTTAAAATAGTGCAATTTGGCTATAACTGGAACTGGGAGGGTTTATTTTGGAGGAAGTTATCATCTTTTTTAATTACACTTGAAGGGTCAGGGAAATTTATCACTTCTCCAAACGAGCGGCAAGGGCTTTTGTTAAACTTGAATTAATATGTACCTCTAGTTTTTCTTTTTCTTTTTGTGTTACCTTATATGCATCAACAACCTACAAATGTACAAAGAAACATGGTGAATTATGGTGTTTTATTGTGTGCGCTGTCAACATGCAAATTTCAACCCTCTAAAATGTAAGACAAATAAATCACACATGATTTTCAAGAGGTGCATGTGCTTGAAAATTTACAAACATATACCAATAATCTGGGAATCACTTTTGTTAAAATATGATCAATGAGACTAAAAATACAATCTGAAACCAACGGACAACAATCAAAAGTATCATCAATGTTCCAATTGACATTGGAGTTCCCACCATGACAGGCAATTAAAATTTAAGCAATAGATTGAATGAGGAATAAAATTATAGGAACCACAACAAAATGCTTGTCTCCATTTGATGTTAGTTACATAATAATGTCCACAATGAAGACAATCTGAATTAACTTTAAATGCTGGATCTGCTACTTTTGTATTTATGTCACATGCAGTTGTCACTTCATAAAATGGTTTACTTATGTTTACGAATCTTCAAATGTAAATCTCATCTCAACAAGAAACAAGTAGCCTTCCTTGAAAAACCAGGCAGATGTTAGTGTTTAAGTTAAAACAACAAAGCATTGAAACCTCACCTCAGAGAATCTTGTCTTGTATCGATTCAATGTTTTTTCTTGTCTCTGGAACAAACGCACAAGTTCCTCATGTGACAAGCTGCTTATTTTCATACTTGCTTCTGCATCAAATTCAGAATCTGATTTTTCATGGCCAGGCGTTGAGTGTGCTGATGACAGAGACAAGTCTAACGCTTTCTGGTTCTTGGGTGTGGATGGTACAGACCCAGGTGTAGCATTTTTTGAGTCTCTCTTCCTGGGTGTGCCATTCTCATCCTTTCTTTGTTCCTCAACAGATGCATGGGAGGCTGAAAGAGCACCAAGGGGGTCAGCTCCATCACTACTTGTGTTTCCTTGTTGATCTAGTATGCCATTATTCTCTGCCTGAGCTTTGCCTACCTAAATAAGGAAAAAAGAATCCAAAATTAGAAAAACTTGTTGCTACACATCTGTGGTTATAGCCATGTCATTTTCTTTTATCCAAAAGAGATTGTTGGATGAATGGACTTCTCTTGTTGCAGGATTCATCAAAAGAAAGAATAAATGTGACTTCCAATGATTGCACTATGTGAATAAACGATTGGATGCACCTCAAACCAAAAAAATTTGTGTGAGGATGAAATTAAGAAGTGAAATCATTTGACATAAGGAAAAATTTTGCAGATTTTGTTAGATTTTACATGCCTCTGTCTAATATAAAAATTTCTGATAAAAACAAATGCACTTTACAACAATTTATGTTGTTTTGTACCACTTCTGATTTTAATGCTGTTTTCAATTACATTATATTTTTGCCTCGGCCCTGGCAGTAATTTAACTTTGATGGTGTTTTTCCTTTTTTAGAATTACATATAAATATATACATAAAAAATGGTGTTTGCATTATTTCAATTTAAGTGACAACAAGGGCTTGGTAAATTCATAATACTTACCTCTAAAAGTTGTTGTACTCTCACTAACACATCATGCGGTGAGTTTCTTCTTGCTCCCTTTTTTTCAGTTGTAACTGGAGTGCCTGATTGACTGTCATTCTTTGCACCTGATGATGACTTTCTCTCCAAACTCTTTGACTGTGCAGGAGCAGATTTTGATGCTTGCTAAAAACAGATGTTACCCAAAGTAATTCATGGAATTAGTTACAAAATGATGAGTAATATTTTTTGGCTTTCTTTATGAATCTCAGTGCTATGACGGTAAAGCTGCTTTAATATTGATTTTTGAGCAGAATAGTCTCAATTATTAATATTGGCATTTCATGTCTGTACAGTCATACAAAGCATGGTATGATATATTAGCCTCTTGACAGTGCCTATTTTCAACAAAAATTAGAGCACAAAACATTTTAACAGAAACATATACCTAGACGTGAATCAAATATCATGGTTTACTCTGTCACATGAACTCTTTAGCCAATCATATTGCACATAGCACTAAGCTTTTTCCAGTGACTTCTAGTCTACAGCGACATCATTCTATTTACTTCAATTCACTATCTGCAGCATTCCATAATGCTAGTACATACACATCCTATTCAAAAGCAACTTAAAATAAAACTTAAAAAATAACAAACAATCAACAATTTTCTTAAGAGCCAAAATTTTCTTAGGAGAATCATGGTTTAGTATATAAGTTTTTTCATTGATGACAGGCGCTTATTGCTGAAGAAGATTGCTTGGCATTGAATGGAATGTTTTCCTTGGATATAGCACCTGCTTACCAAATTGATTGCTATCTATATTGCAATGTATTTTGGTGCACTATAAAAAAATCCCATTTATAGGAAACAATGACAAAAACTAGGCTTGGAAATCCTCCACCATTGGCAGCAATACAGAAATTTGTCTCATTCTTTAAAGTGGTCAGGTCTTCTTCACACAAACATTTCTTTTCCAAAATCCCTTCTAAGCATCAAGTTATGTAGAATCTTAATCGGCCTTCTGACATTCCTAGGAAATCCTAATACCAACGACTGCTGGTTAAAAGCATCAAATTAACTGTTGTTATGAATTGTAACTTAGCTGAGGCAATGGAAGCAACCTAATTATGTTGGCTCTTCTTTCTGCTTCATTTGATACTGGGATTTGTTATTGGGAAATGGAATCTTGGGAAACTGTTTGAGGAGGGTAGAGCCTGAATGTGCCAAGTGTTAAAACACTTATGGGCTTTGCCATTTTTCAGGTATCAGGCAGTATGCTCTTGAGGAGTAAATTGCCCACAATGCTGATGACAACCTCAAATCTAAACCAATTTTTGAGATCTCTGAGCATCAGTTTTCCATGTTCATGGTGGATGGCAGAGCTACCTTGAATTATTGGTAAATCACAGCACCCATCTTCTCCATCTTATTTTCTCCATCTCGTTTAGTTTATCTGTTTATTGTAGTTTGTCTTTAGCGAAAATAAAAAAATTGCTTCAGGCAAAACAATAAACCAAAACCTAATGTTTAAAACTTAATTTAATGCTGACAATATTAAATTCTATTTGTATGCATATACATGTGTATGTAAAAGACCAAATATTGTGTCTAAATTATGCATTATCATGGTATTTTTACTGCCCATATTTACGTACTTTTCTCGCATATTTTAAACGCCCATTTAAATTGAACACCTAACTGTAGGACAACCTGTAACCTGTACACTGGGTCCGTTTTCCTTTGTTGTTTACACAAAAACAACTACTCTCTATCTACTACAACATGAAATGGATACTCATACCAAAACTTACTGTCTATTTTGCTGGCATGGCTTATACTAAACCGAGGAAAATGCCAAACATCAATCAAGAATAGACAATACAAAATGTATGCCTAGGCCTAAATAGCTTTCTACTTCTTACCTCTAATGTGCTTCCTCTTAACGGTGTCTGCCTGCCTGGACTAACACCTTCCTGGCCTGTCGCAATCTTCTGTTTAAGGCTTTTGAACATGCTGATCTTGGAACACGACAAGAAGTTGTATACTCTCAAAAATCAAACGAGAAGACGGGCAAGCTTTGCCTTGATTTAGTCCGCCATGATAGACAAGTTGCTGTTGACACGTCTGCATATTTTATTTGTGTTTTTCGTTCCAGGCTCCTTCACCGGGGCAACATCATGCGGGGTTGAAGTTGGCTCCCTCATAGTAAAATCAAACATTTGTGCCCATTAGGCTGTGGTGGATCTAGAAATCTAGAGGGGGGCATCCAACTTTGGATGTTCTTTAATAGTGTGGTGAAGAGTTTGGGGAAAGAGCGTAGCTTGTGAACAGGAGGGTATAGGCGCGCCATAAGGCTTAAACAGGTCCAGGACTGGGTCCAGGTTAGGGTCCAGGGGGCAAAGTCCCCGGAGCTCGTGAGATTTCTCATTTTCTGAGGCCTAGGATACTACGTATTGCAATGAAACACAAGAAACAAAATAATTTGTCTGTCTGATTCTTAAATTATTGTCCAAAAGAATATTCTGGAAACCAGAAAACCCTCCTAAATCTGCCCTTTCCCATAGTTTTCCCTTCAGTTTCTTAGACTTGCATGCGTATCCAATATTCATTAAGCATGGTACAATACCCCTTGACTTTATGAGAAAAGACACTGCAACCCTGATACTGATTACAATGATTTATGTTGCAAACCTCAAAGCTAAAACATTACTCAACGTTATCGCGACAAAAATAACGACCCATTGAGATAGGGGGCTTATTATAGAATTTTTGCCCACGCATTTTAACTACGCCGTGTTTGTTAAAAATGAGTCAAAATCGGTAATTGATATAAGATGAGAAATCAAGTTGGCTCCAAATGGGAAAAGAAATGTGAAAGAACAGTCTTTTCTTTTTAATTCAATCTTCATGAACTGCAAATACAAATAACCTGTGTTCTTATCGTAAAAGTGTTTTACCCAGGGTTCCACAGCAAGCATAGGCAAAAATGGACAGAAAAGACGGATTGCGAAAAAATCAAATTTGGATTGTTCTCTCATTTCGAATATTTGCTACGAAATTCAGAGTAAATATTGCATAATTGGAATAAGAGCTAAAAATTATTGTAACATATTAAACGTGCATAGTAGAAAAATATAACGCAAAATTTTACGCAAAAAATGACTATTTCAATTAAATATGATAAATGATTTTGTTAAGTGTTTATCCAGCTAGATGTTGTTAAGTGGAGTCAAAAATTTTAAAAAAGCTACCACTGTGAGCTTCATTTGCTAGGCACTTCGTAGTGACGTAGAATGTAGTTTAGGGGTTTAGATGGAAATGTATGTTCAGAAATTTTATTCATTAAAGGAACTTTTCAATCTAGTCTAAGAAGAGTTGTTTAACAACCTAGTATAGGTCAACAAGGAGGCATAACTAGAGATCCGGTTAAATAACACTTGCAAAAGGGAACAAAAGTTAAGTAGTTCTTACCCTTTTTTCTTTAATTAGACTTGTACATGTTTAAAGGCATGCTTTTTCCAGACAATTAAACTGCCGTCACAGTCTGTTATCATTGTCTGCAGCTACCAACTTAGGGACATCTTACAAATGTGTTCAAAATAACGTGCCAAGATTTACTTCAAATGGGTAGATCATGGTTTTCTCTTACCTACCCGACCTTAGACTACCCCCTCACCCCCTCCATCTTATAATGGTACAGCTGTATCAGCATATGCAGAGCTTATACATTTGTAGGCTCAGTGCCATAGCCAATATGACCAAAAATGATTTAGAACGAATTTGGAAGGAAGGAGAGAATGATGCTTCAATTTTATTCCTCCCTTTATACTATTTTTCTTGGCGCATGCAATGTCCCACTGCGTTTCGTATTAATGGTGAGCAATGCTGGTACTTCATTGTACTACTTTGAGGCAGTCTCGAGCAAATCCATTCCTAGCAGCATTCTTCAAAGATCTTGGATATATTTGAAAGTTGAATAATCTGTGCAGAACGCCAATCATCACTTTATCGTATTAAAACAGTCTTTATTTCTATCGATGTAACGGCGCTATCCAGTTACCATGAGTTTCTGCTCCGCATCATTTGCATTTGGCAGATGTTATAATTTTATTGCCTTTTAAACTTTCGATTATTTCAAGTGAAGTGGAATCTAATTGGACGTCTTTGGCCTTTTGGTTTTCAATTGTCGCTCGATTTTCAATGTCGTCATCTTTAATTATATCTTGTCTCGCTGATGTCTCTTTAGGCCATATATTGTTCACAAGAATGAATGAAAACAAAATAACAAGGCTGACTTCGCCAAAGATCAGAAAAGTTATCGAGTGTCCAAATTCATGTACCATTATTCCCCCAGTTAAACCCCCAATTGAAAAACCTAACCCAGTATGAACCCCTGAGAAAACTCCTTGCAATAATCCTCCTGATCCAGCCTCCTTTCCGAGGTATGAAACGAGAGCAAGGCGAATTGCTGCCGACGTCATGCCATGAGTTATTTCCACTGGCAGAACCATCCAAGGCGCTCTTAGGAAAGAATAATAGAAGAACCTAACTGCAAAACAGATCAGGCCTAAGTATATGACTCTGAAATGGCCTATGCGGTTAATGACTCTGTCAGAAAGAACATAAAATAAAACTTCAGCAGTGCTGTTTATTAGCGTCACTGTTGCCATAAGGATCTGAACACCTCCCATTTCACGCAGATGCCAAAAGAGAAAGGTTGATATGAATCCGCTGCCCATTCCACAGTAAAATGTGACAATTAGGAGTGCAAACAGGTGGATATCATGGATTGATTTTAGGCCTGCTACAAATCCGGGGCGTTTAGTGTTGCTATCATAGTCAAATTGGATCTGGGATCCAACCAGTAATGTTATTGTCATGAAGACTGCAAATACAAAGAAACACGGCACGTAATTTATGTCTGCCTTTCGAGTACAATGGTTCATTATGTGGATGAAGTTAACCGTAATACCAATAATGAATGCAAAGAACCCGAAGCCAACAGATCCCCAAAGAGCTTGATGTCCAAAATGGTAAGATCTCTCCTTCAGTCTCTGTAGCGTGTAGATATCTACCAATACGAGGCTGGGGGCCGATACCATCATTCCTACTATTGTGATAAGAAGCAGCAAAATAAACAGTTTAGAAGAGTCAAGAACATGCTGGTCAGGATCATAGGCTGAGTATTTTGCCGTCATATTAGTCGAATTTGCTTTGAAAATGAGAACACCGTAATTGACGTCTTTTCTATGTCGCTTTTCGGCCTTTTGTTGATTCTCCTTGGAGAAATCGTCGATTACACTAAAATCAAACCAAGCATCTTCTAAATCGTCTTGTTCCGCCATTCTTTTAATCCCCATTTTAAAACACGCCTTTGGTTGTTCGGCTGGGACGATGAGTAATGCCATTGTGGACACTAGCCATGAAAATATCGCGATTAAAAAGATAAGCTTATGTCTTTTATACCTATCTGCTATTCCCGTCCAAAATGGGACGCATATGAACTGAACTAGGGTTCTCGATGCAACAATTGTCCCTACTTGTCTCGGCGTTAGAAATAATTGCTTGAAGTACAATGGTAAATAAGGCCATAGCGCTCCCAAAGCTGCCTGATAACAAAAGTACAATAATTTGCAATGCAAAAGGTTCCTGTTAATCCCAGAAAAACAGTTATCATACTTTTTAGACTTATTCTCTGCTTCACATCGTTCTTCAATGTTACTTTCCTCTCCTGGTAGCTCATGTTTAATTTCTTCATTGATTGTTATTTTTCCATATTTCTTTGAATTCTCTGATATTAAACTTTCATGTGCTTTCTCTGGTATTATCAAATCATTATTGTCTAAAATGATCTCTTGTGCATCATGATCTGTACCTTGCGCTAGAACATCTCCTTTAGCAACAACCTCACTTTCCATTGAATCACTTTGGGCTCCTCACAAGGCAAACCTCTGTCTTCGAAAAATTTTCCCGAGATCAACTCGTGGTATGTAAAAACTTTTGGCATCGTTGAAGAAAAGCTTGGCGTTGTGCATTTGCTACCTATATTTTAAATCGACGCAGCAATGCTAGGCAAATCTCAGTAATTGATTCTCCTTGACTATCCAGCCACCCGCAGCTATAGTAAACGACTTCTCACAGGTGCGCTAGAGATGCTTAACTTGCTATAACCGGTTTTTCTTCGATTCTAATTCTAGTATAAGGGGATGTGCAAATATTTTTCATTCGACAAATATAGCTTGAGCTTGACGTTGTCTCTGTAAACTCTTATTCTATTCGCATTCACCGCAAGGATCTCATTCAAGTCCCTTTCTCTTGACACGTTGCTTTAATGACATAAGTTGCAAAGTACCATAACACTAAGGTATACTGTGAGCTATATAGGTTTAGAGGGTGGAAATGTAAAGATGGCAGTAGAAAGAGGAAAGCATGCTATGCTAATTTGAAATCAAAACATTGTAAGCAGCCAAGGTTGATAAAAAATTGAAGCCTTTAGATACAATTTAGTATTTCGTTGGGTGTATTTTTGTAAAATTCATCGAAGTCCTTTGCTGAACTACAACAGAATGTGTTGAAAGAGGATCATTTCGTATCGTTTTCCATACTATGACTGTCATGCCTAGATTTATGGAAAAAAGGCGATGAATTGAAGCGTATTATAGTGGCGTTTCATGATAAGAATTTAAGAACTTTAAGAAGTATTGAAAACTTCCAATTGTTTTGAAAAGGCAGGACATAGTTAAATATACTGAAAAGTACTTTTTTGCCAGACACTGATTGTAGTTTATCACCAATCAAAGCAAACAGCTGTAGCGATTGTGTTATATTTATATGATATTTCTGTTATATTTATTTATGTTCGTACGTTGTTACAGTCGCTCTTACAACGCCTTAATGTTGGATTCCACTTATGATTTACGTAAGCAGTTCATTGTTGTATTTGTATGTGTAAGATGGTTTTTCTGTGCGTAGTTTGAGATTAGTACTGTTATGTAGAATATTTTCTTAGTTTTGCTTCATGTGACCGATAGGCAAGTGAATCGTGAAGAGAGGGGGAGTGAGGGAAGAAGGGAGATAGGCTAGCCATTTTCCCAACATGTTTCCCGCAAGTGCTGTGCTTTGTTGATATTACGGTTGTCTACTCTCCGTGCTAATTCTGTCGATACCTGATCATTAACTTTTGTTAACTGTTACGTCTTTATCCTAGACACTCAGGGTCTGAGGAGTAAAGGAGCAAAAGCATGATTTTCAGTACGCTAAATAATATTTCCACTTTTCCATGCTATTTCTGAACTTTAGACTGTAATTACGCAATATGAATTTATTTCTATAACAACGAACCCTACCTAAATTATGATGAGGTACTAATTACATGTATCATTCATGGTGGGAAAGATATGAAATCATTTGGTGACCACTATGATGCCACTTACATATCAACTGATTAATTCCATATTCAAAAAATGAATGAAAATCCAAAAAAATAGCTTAACTTTGCTTGGTGTTTTCCTACTGTAATTGATTTATATCAACTATTCTGAATTTTCATAATTTTCTTGCATGAATATAGTTTTCCCAGGTAAATGCTGCCAGTGTAAAGGACAACATCTAATTATATTTTAGTGCTTATTTTATTAGAAGAAAGAGCTGCAACCTTCTCCGATACTATTGGGAGCATGAAAACACTGATGCTTTTTTTTAAATAACATATATCTAAACTGATATGAGAAATAACTGTTTTCAGTCATAAAACAACTTCAAATTGTATGTTGAGATGACATGGGCCATTTTTTTCTGACTCATTCGAAGTTAAATTGTTAAAGGATCTTGTTTGTTGCTGAGCAATTCATCTTTGACTTTTGCATTTTTGCAAGGGATTTAACAACTAGTCCAAAATAGCCATCTCATAACAAGACATGAATCATAGCTGCGTGTTTTCGGTAAATCTTCAACCAGCGGCGGACTGAAAATTCCCTTGAAAATTCCTCCAAAAGGGCACCATTTTGACGAAAACGGTCCCCTTGGAAATCGCTTTCTACATTCGAATAAAATTGATAAAACTTTCTTGCAAGGAAATGAAACAGGGAAGGTTATCGAGGAACAGCTTTGGACATAATCGTTACATCTTAGGTGCGAAGTGAATAAAGATTAGTTTATCATGATGTTAACTGTTATGGTATGTTGGAAAGAAATAAAAAAGCTCAGCGACTCTCACGACCATACCCGAAATTCTAGCCCAACCCAAAAGAGCCCAACTAAGTTCTCCATGGCCGGTGAGCAATTCTAAGCCAATCCGCCACTGTCTTCAACTTAAATATAATTCCATAGAGCATATGCCAGCCTTCACATCTAGTATAGACTATTACTATGCTTTATTCTAACATTTTTTATATAGATTAATGATTTGAGTAGTTTTGAATGATCTTGTAACCCACACGACCATTCCGTGATAGAAATTAAATGTTGGCCTAAACTTGGTTTAAACGTCCTCAGAGAAAAAGAATTGTGCAACATGCAACGTGTGCACTAATTAGCAAATCTTTGAATAACAATCAAGGAACTAGAAACACTCTTTGTAATATTCTTTATTTTGTTGAAAGCTCACATATTTTAGCAACGATACACGTTTCCATGACAGGTTGGTGTTAACTCGAGACAGTACGTCAGGTCACGTGGTTTCCATTTGGGATCAACCGATCTATTAACCTAGGCAGGTTGCATTCAGTTTAGAAGAGAAAAGTTTGATTTTTACAGGTTAAACAAATGAAAAGACTGTATTAAAACTAGGATTCAAATCTTTGAAAATTGGCCTAGTTAAAATTGTTTTTTGCTGGAATAATCGGTGACTGAATTTGACAAAAACAACGCTATTTATTGTTTCTTGAGTGATAACGAGGACCTTTTGACAACGAGTGCCTAAGATAATTGAAAGAAACTTAAATGATATAATGGCGCAAAGGAAGATTTTGTCAAGGACTGTGCAACACAGATAAAAGCCGAAATGCAGTGAAATTATCTGTAGATTCAGAACAGTTTCTTCAGTGTACAATTTTTATCGCCAGTTTTAGACTCATGAATAGGACAGAACTTTGATTGTGAATGTTCAATGAATATATACGTCATACTGTCTCGAAGAAAAGTCTAGCAGCATTGAAAATCAAGTGACAATTTGAAAGCTGAGATCTTGATAAAGACCTTCATTCATGGAGTGAGATACATCTTCAAGATGAGACTGATACAAAATTGGTATTGATTTGTAAAGGAAAGAGCAAAAACATTTCTATGATTATCAAGATTACAAATAACTGATTCCCAGCCAAAGATGAGGTTTCTTTGATAGTCTATTAAGTTCCAGATTATTTTTTGTCAGTAATTGTTGACCGTATAGTGCATGATATTGAAACTTTTTTCCAGATTTAGATTGCAGCTTGTTTCACAAAATTCAATAAAAACAAGATATTTACTGAGAGATAGAGAGCTGAAAATCGTCCGTTATATTGCATAAATGCAGATTCTCAATAATTCGCTCAATTTGCTTGATTTTCATCAATAGTTTTAAAAATTAGCAACGTTATCCACAACACCGTTCACTACTATTGAATAGCAAGAAAAATGGATGACAAGGGCGAAAACCCAAACATACATGGTGAGTCTGAAAGCAACATGAGTGAACACTTAGAGATAAATGAGCATGCTGATACGATAGAACGCAAGACATCAACACATGAAAAGAATCTACATAAAGAAGAAGAAATATTGATAGAGCAAGAAGGTTTAGAAACTAGTTTTTACAGCGAGGAACCAGGCGAGAAGCTCTACTTGATTGATCATCACTCAAGTGAGAATAAAGGAGATAGTGAAGAAGACAAGTGTTGTCCTAATATCAACAGAAAATATCTGGTGCCTAAAGGATTTTTCTTCTTCTTTTATGCATCAAATGGCGTCCTTATGCCATACTTGACACTTTTCTTCAAGCAGTTGCAGCTGACTGCGGGACAAGTGGGTGTTGTAGCAGGAATGAAGCCTTATATTGCTTTTATTTTCATTCCTATTTGGGGATATATTGCGGACAAAACGAAGAAAGCAAAATGGATATATACACTAGCTATGGTGACGTTTGCTACTGGATACTTCATGTTTTCACTTGCTCCAGCTGAGCATGTTTGTAGAGCTAAGAGCAATTCTACAAAGCATCAAATGGAGATGCCAATGCACCATGATCATGGCAAAAGATCGATCCCTGTTCGTCAAGGCTATCTACCTCACTATAACAAGACAGTTAGCTTTTTCAATGAATTTTCACGCCGTAATGAAAATATGATTCCCTGGATAATAGACATAGCAACATCCAAAGGCGATCCTGAGCTAGAGACAAATTTCAAAGAGAAAGATGATGTGCATGTTGATATCCATGCCATTTTTGTTTACCTGTTACTCGTAAGCATTATCAAAACAGTTTTCTCGTGTCCAGCATTAACAATTGTGGATACTATCACTGTACAAATGTTAAAAAACAATGATGAGACCAACAAATATGGCATGCAACGGCTGTGGGGCTCAATCGGTTGGGGCTTGACGGCATTTGGTGTTGGTGCCGTCCTTAGCATGCTGCCGCTCTGCCCTGGAATAAACGATGAAGTAAACTACTACCCGGCTTTTTATATCTTTACGGCATTGATGTTAATTGCTTTTGTTATTGGCTTAAGACTTGATTTTGACGAGAAAAAAATGGACCATAACCATAAATCCACAACTCTGGACTTGCATAGTGGTCTAAAACTCTTACAAAAGCCTCAGTTTTTCTATTTCATTATAACTGCATTTTATGTAGGTGTTGCAATGGCTGTTATACGAACATTTCTTTTCTGGCATTTGAAAGATCTCGGTGGAACGCAGCTTTTATTCAGCATAATTTCTGCTGTGAACTGCTCTGCAGAAGTCATAATGTACTTTCTATCGGCATGGATAATCGACTGTTTAGGCCACATTGGTGTTTTATATATAGGCCTACTATGCTATGCCATTCGCTTGATATTCTATGCTTTGGTTAACAATCCATGGTGGGTGCTGTGCGTAGAGCCTCTTTCTGGTATAACTACAGCCGCTGTATGGGCAGCCATGGCCTCGTATGTAGGAGTGCATTCACATGCCGGATCGGCAACTACAGTTCAAGGTAAGCATTGATGCAGCAGCAAACCTTGGTTCTTGAACCGGGTATCTAATGGTTGATACCTCGGTATTTGATTTGCTTCTCTGTTTACAACTGTCTATCAAGGGGCCTTCAATCAAAATACAACCACAGTATATACTTTTAGTTAATGATACATTGGAACGTAAAATATTATGGTGAAACGTTATTGGCGGAAAATCATATTTAAACTTAGATTAAAGGCAATAGGCTACCTTATACCGTAAGGCTCGGATAGAGCCTATTTAAAATCATGCGGGCCAGAACATCTACATCTAGATATTGTAGAAAACCCTGTCACAGATTCCTAATCGTGGCTGGAGGCAGAGATATAAACAGAGTTATTCCCTCACCAACACTGACAGGTTAGGTGTTACCAAGTCAATGGTTCGCAAGTAAGTTCAAAAGAATCAAATCCACGAGGACTGTATATAAACCATATAATACCAACAAAGCATTACAAACCATCTAAATATAATAAAACGGTATAAACTAAGCTAGGAGAAGAAGGAACAAGATCAACTCGATGGGATGATACTAAGAGTTGTTGGAGGTGTCCGCTTAAAGTGTTTTTCAGTGTCCTTCATCGGTTTTTTATTATCGTTTCAAGAGCTCTTTATATACCGTATCATCGTGTAAGTTTCCAATCCTTTAATTTCATTCGTAAAGATTTCAATTTCAACTAATTGTGGCCAGCGAGCGAGAGAGGGAGATACCGCACCTTCCAGACTGCTAACAAAATTCCATGTAATCAAAATTTATGAAAAGTCAAAATGAGGCTGAGGGTAGCGCCAATAATTTCCACAGATATAAACAATTCCTTAATTTTTAGTCTACTCTATTCACAGGCATTCTGCATGGCGTTCATTGGGGCCTGGGACATGGCTGCGGTGAATTGATTGGTGGTTTTATGATCAGTGGAATCGGTGCAAGGAAAACTTTTGCAATATTTGGTATATTAAGCATAACTGACTTGATATTCTTTATTGTAGTAAATATTTTACATGACAAATGCTGCCCGGAGGATGAAAAAGAAAACACAAACATGTATGAATATACACCTTTAGAAAGTAAACCTTGCTGCCAAAATTAATTTCTTTTTATCAGCTTATATCTTATTTTTTTGCGTTAATTGTAACTCTAACTTTCTAAAAGATTTTATACTAGTGAAGAAGTTAGCTTGAATTTATTGTAATTAACTTCAAAAGTCTTCCCAAGCCAAACTCTATTCTATGTCTCAATAACTTATGGCACAATTTCAAATCGCTTTGAGAATCAGAAACAATGTGTAACATAGTGGAAGTACTTTTTTCGCCACCCCTTCAGCCAATCATTTGATAATAATTTGCTAATCATGAGAAAATCTCGATCTCTCAAATTTCCTTCATGAATTTAATTAAGAAATGATGTTCAGATCCCTCCTCTCTCTGATCCCAATTCATGCATTCCTACCTTTAGAAATAGTCTTTTTGAAGATAAAATCCCAAAGGGCTTTGAGGAGGGACAGACTTTGAATAGGCCGATCGCCACCCGGGCCCTGCGAATGTGCATTTTAAAAATAATTCACGGGCCCTTTCTGCGTTTCATATTTCATATTTAGTTTCATATTTAATTCTTTTAAGGAGGGTTGCCCTTCAACAAGATGATTTTCGAGGGGCCCTCCGATAAAAACATTAATAATAATGGTAGGAAGCAAGCTATTAATCAAATCAAACGATAAAATCTCATTTACAATATCTAAAACTTTTTTTTAAATGGTTTTCAAGAAAGCGCCCTAAACTGGGTCCTTTGAGTTTTCAGGCCACCCTGCGATAATGAAGCCATACCGCCCCCAGCTTTGTGTGAAAAAATGAAACTGATTTCTGGCGCTTGAATATTCCTACAAGATTGTGATGACGGCAACATACTTCTAGATGCAGAACAAAGATCATCTGAAAAACAATTGTACATGTGATTTAGTTTCCTATTTTGACCAATTAGTGCCCCTCTCCAGTAGTCGAAGGATCCAAGAGAGACATGTCTACAAAAATAAACATTTGACTTATGAATAGACAGATTGAAACATCCTTTAAGCGAAAAAAAGGAACTCTCGTTAGAGTTTGTTTCCTTATTTTAGAATGATAATAGATAACTATGATTCCTTTTCCGTCAAAGAAACGGGTATAACACATGTTAACATAAACACATCGCAGGTGCTATGCATAACATTGTAGGTATACAAAATTGTATCTGATTGATTCTTTTTGCTATTTTTCTTCTTCTTCTGGTTTTCTTACCTCTTTTCCTGTTCATATTTTCATAGTTTGGACAAATAATCTGTCTCCACGCAGATCGGTTCCCAGTGGCGTTGCCAGACGAAATATACTAGGGTGGACAAGTATGTAAGAGGGTTTGGGACTACGCCCTTCAGAAGGAATTTTCACGACCACGCCCTTTAGAAGCTAAAATGGCGTCATAATGACTGCCACATTGCCATGTGACGTCACACAATGTTTTATTTTCATGACGTTGTCGACATGGCTCAGAATACCTTATCTCCCCAACCAAAATTTTTATCAACTGATTTACGGGAATTGGAAAATCGACCCTGGAAAAACTTGGGTGGACACGTCCACCCCAGTCCACCCCGTGGCGACGCCACTGATCGGTCCCCCATTTTTGCCTACCACTGTGCAAGTGCTTGACCACGTTTCTGTGCATATCATTACAAATGTTTTTATACCTTAGCTTAGTAAGACAAACAAGACACGTTTCTTAAGCTGATTCCCCAATAAGTTAGAACTCATAATCTAATAGGTAATGATTATCCTTTCCGGTACATCTTTAATAAACAAGCATGTATACAAGCGCAAATCAAGGGAGCATCAATTTATAATGTCTGTGTTGTTCTGGGAACATAAAGGGTCCTTGCAATTCAATTTTTTTTAGAGTTGTAATACCATTTTTTTTCCAGCACCATCCCAAGAAATCTTAAGGTGTGCAGTAAAACAAAAGAAAAATACAAATCGCAATATGATAATATTACAGCTTTACCTAACATAATAGTTTAAGATTCAAATTTGAAAACATTCTATAGCCTATGTCCAAGCATGTGCTACCTTTATCAAGTGATATCTACAATGATATATGTATATATTTTGCGTGGGTTAATTATCACCCAATGCTCACATTAACGTTTTCCACCATAAAACGACAAAAATATCGCTGATGACAGCGTTTAATATCTTAATTTTCTTTTATAGGGGGGGGGGGGGGGTTAAGGTTTGCAGTCTCTAGTGCATTAAGCCTTTATCAACTTTAATACCACTTTAATATTTTGGCAAATGTTCTAGAAACGATAGGTCATTCCCCCTTTATATTCTTCCATCGACCTTACACTTACGGATAGTTATCCTCCTATAAAAATATAAAAATCAATTGGTGCTCCCCTCTACCCTCTTGTCTAATAGAGAAGCCCTTGATTGCAGAAAACGTCTTTTGAACTCCAAAATCGTTGATAAGAAAATTTACAGCCCATATACATAGGGCTTGGGCATTAAGTTTTTTAAAAATGGGATCAAAATTTTCACATGAGTGGGTAATAAATCATCGTGGTTTTGAGAATCGCACAATATGAATTGGTTCAATGTAAAAAGATTTGCAACAGCAACGCCCCGTTCGTTCATAAGCTATGAACCCCCTTATATTATCGCTTTCTGGGGGTGCTGCCATTGCTAAAAGACTTACTGTTAAAACTCGCAGCAAGGTTAGTACTACTCAGAGACGGCGCCAGTGTAGGGGGGGGGGAGAGCATACTGTCTCCATAAGACTGTTGGTAGGAAAATTCTAAATGCTTGTTGGAAAAACTTTAAGATTTTCTACGCAATTAAGATCTATTAAGATTATCAGAAAATTGATGATTGAAAATTGTATATTACAGATTGTGTCGGCTCATTTAGTACTTTTTTTGTGTCTGCATTCTAAACTAGTTCATCTTTCACAAATTGTTAAGTGTAAGGTAAAACCTAGAAAAATTAGGCCTCAGTGCTATCTACGGATAAACCTTTGCGTAAAGATGCCATTTCCTTCAAAGCTTGATAATTGGTTTGGTTTTATTGCAAAGCTAAGCCCGGAATGCATATGCTACTCCCAGCATCAGATGTCTTGGTATTCTGACTTACACCAAAGGCATAATTTTCATCGTAGAGAACGAAGGCAACAGACATTCTATTCCCATTCGATGAAACTGGTAATCAACATGATTGATCAACTAAAGTCGCCATAAAAATATCGTTAATCACTTTTTTGTTTGTTCCCCTATTTAAATCTATAACTGATGAATGAATGAATGATCAAACAAGGCAACAAACTAGTGGATAATTAAGATTATCTTAAAACAACGGAAGCGAAAACATGGGTACACTTTTTCGTGCTACAACTGTCAGAGTACGGAAACTTTGGTTAATGAAAGCTATGAATATTTATTAACAGATAAAAATAGATATTTTTATACTCTGGAGAATTTTATGGTTTTACAATTCGAGTCACATGATCAACTGACGTTAAGGTGATTAGAGATTTGCCAATCAAACTTTTGGTACTATCACTTTTTGTTACGAATCAGTATAGATTTTTTGTTTATCTTGGATTCTAAAACTTCGCCTTGAGATTGATGCAAATTACGCAAAGGTCTATTTTTCCATCTAGCATCTTCAGTTAGCTTGCAGAAGTGTGAAAATTAAAATTCATTAGAGCTATTTTTCCATCATCGTTTTATTACCATCTAAACTATTATTAACTATAGTCTCGTCTTCAGTCTTACTTTCCTCCATTCTGTCATCCCCTAATTCGATATTTTCGCTATTATTTTCTTTAGTTTCTAATTCTATTTGTTCTACGGATATTCCATCATCAACACGAGGGTCTAGGTCGGATCCTTGTTGCTGAATTGGTATGTCTACCTCTGTGGAATCTTCCTCATTTGCTTTCATCGGTTCGTTGTTATCTCCGTCTGTTGCTTGGCCTACCTTTATATCCGGCATTCTCTTGTCTTGTTGTCCCTCTTCTTCAACGGGGGCAATGGCTTGTTTGGATGAGATTTCGGGGGCTCCTTCTTCTTCATCGCTTGATTGAATGACACCCTTTCGTTTCCCTTGCGCCTGCTCCCAAGCAATGCGCTCCTCTTCTGGCAAATTATTTATATCAAGATCAGTCTGTGTCTCGTCATCTCTTATATGTGATTTATCCTTCTTTCCCCAAATCATATTTATCAAAATGTAGAGCAACAATACGACGATGCACAATATGCCAAACAATACAAATGTAGTCGGTGCACCATAATGATGCACTAAGATTCCACCAATCACTTCCCCACCACCATAACCAAGGCCCCAATGTACTCCATGTAAGATGCACTGCATGGTTGTTTGAGCACCGGGCTTTGAATTGAGGCTGACGTATGAGAGGCAAGCAGCCCATACAGCTGCTGTTGTTATTCCAGGCAATAATTCTACTGCCAACACCATCCAGGTATAAGGAATAACTGAATAGTAAAATAATCTAATGGAATAGCATATTAGGCCTAAATATAACACTCTGATTTGTCCGATTTTCTTTATGATTTTCTCAGATAGAAAATACATGCTTACTTCTGCAACACAGTTCACTGCGGATATGACACTGAAAAGCAGCTGTGTGCCGCCTAAGTCTTTAAGATGCCAAAACAAGAAGGTTTTGATGAATGCCATCAGAAAGCCAAGATAGAGAGCAGTGAATAAAAACATGACATATGTAGGACTTTTCAAGGCACTTAGGCCAACAGCCAATGTGGCGCCTTGTCCGCCTTTTCCTTTACCTTTGAACTGGAATCGCACGGCAACAATCAGGCCCATTGTCATCATGACTGCAAAGACGTAGAAAGCAGGAATATAGTCGACAATTTCCCGATTTTTGCTCAATGAGCATCTATGGGTTGTCTGCAATGAGGCACCAACGATAAATGCGCCCATCCCCCAGCCGAGTGAGCCTGTCAGCCTCTGCCTTCCATATCGATGCGTCTCTTTTCCGAGCATTTGCAAAGTGGCTGTGTCTACCAATGCCAGGGCTGGTGCTGCTATCAACGTGCCAAAGAGTGTGATGAGAAACAAACTCGTGAAAGTTTTTGTCGCATCGATTTTGTATTTTATATGAATGGGATCTTGATCGAGATTGGTCGAGAGGAAATCCATCACCCAAGGCCAACGATTTTTGGAGAAAAAAAAGCTAATTGAATCAGACTCTGATTCGGCGCCTAAGACGACCATTTTGTCGATTTCTTGTCCAATCTGCATAAAGTCTGTTAAATCAGTGCGGTTGCAATGATTGTTGATAACTACTTTCTGCTGTTCCGGACCAGGAACAAGGCACATAGCGAATGTCGACGTGATTAATGCAATCATCGAAACGACAACGGCGAATTTGTGAATGTGGAATTTGTCGACGATCGCACCCCAAACAGGAGTAGCGAGAAAGTTGACAAAGGGCTTCAGTCCTAGCAAAATCCCTACCTGACTTGGCGTCAGAAGTAATTGCTTGAAGTACAAAGCTAAATACGGCAGTAAGGAACCCCATGCCGAGAAAAAGCAGAAGTAGAAAAACTTCGGCAGTAGAAGTTTACGATTTATTTGCGGGCAAGATCGATTTTGAGCTTTTCGTTCGTCTGTCGTCGACAGGCGATCACTGTCGTCATCATCGTCGTAAGATTCCGACTGCTTCGAGCTTTGCTGCGCTTCTTCGTCAGTCCCGGCACCCATTGTCTATGCAAATAAATCGTTCGAATTCTGTGTTGATGCTAATAGCAGTTATTTAACAGGAGCGTGGTATATTATTTTCGGCCTTTATATTCGCTTGATTATTTCTGCAATCCATTGAATATAATGATACTTCGTCACTGGTAATGGTCAAATTTTTATTTGATCGTCAATCCTTCGACCACCAAATTTTGTTGATGTTGGTTCAAAAGAGCTCACAATGCAAACTCAAATGGCAAAGAACCAAATCAAAATCTCCTGCGATCTACGCTGATAGATCTGTTTTATTTGCCACTTTTAAAACTGCAATTATTTCTTCATCGAACTTGGAAGAAAATCATTGAAATTTCCTTCAGTTTAGGCCTCTGCAAAACCATTTCGGCACTAGACTTGAAATTGTTTCAATGCATAACGTGACCTAATCATAACTGCCCTTGAAGTGCATATCACTGTTCTTGCGCACTGACCGTTTGATCTTCTATTCACAAACGATGCACCTCTTTACGCAAGCAACCTATTCATGGTGTTGGCATGTACTGCTCTGATAAAAATAACACCTCGTGCATATAGTTTGCAAATAAAAGATGCCTTCACACTAAGTTCACTAGGATCCCATATTATTAATAGCGCAAGGGGGATGCCTGAAAATCCACTTTGTCGCTTATAACACCACAAATATTTATTTACGGTTAACTAGTTCTCGATAGAAAATGCTCCAGCTTTTAAGCCAAAGCAGGAATTAAGCATGGCTGAAGAGATGTAAGGCTCCTCTTGTTTCCTTCGCCTGCCAGCTATCGCAGATTGTATGGTAACGGATAATTAAAATTAGGCCCGCTCAACGATAACACATGAAAAAGGGCAACTCAAACAACAAATTCCACATTTCTCACTAGCTAAAAATTATGTTGTATAAACTGCTGGACTCTTTTAGCTAGGCTTAAATGATAAAGGTCTTTATATGCACGAGGCCTTCGTCACCAGTGTCAGATCTTCCCTGGGAGAAAAAGTCTTAACTTTAATATAAGTTAAAAAACTTTAAGGGCTGTTTAAAAAGAGTGCTATTTAAAACTGCGTTGTTTTGAAGACAAAAATTTATTGATACAAGAGAAAGTTTTCGAGATGATATGGGAAAAAAGGCCTACCCTTTTGGAGACATAAGCGACCATGGAAAATATTATATTTAAATGACGATTATTTGCAATTCTGCCTGACTGATGTCAATGTATTACAAAGCGGTAAGCTTCCCAAGGGGGGGGGGGGGGGTTCCGTAACAAAAACAATTAAGAATCTTGAAGATTTTGGTCTTAAGCAACGTACATTGCTTCCCATAGGAATAGCAAAAACTCGGAAAATACTATACTTTCCTGCATTATTGTAATATCTTAAACCAAGCGGAAAAACATCGCTGCACGTTTTTATACCCGTGACACCCATCCATAAATGGCTACCACGTTTACCCTTATTGTGCTCTACTCTTGTAAATGGCAAATGAAGCATAAACATCAGTATTATACCATGAACTTTTAAAGAGAATGTATATGCAAAGTCATTTCATCTAGAGTCCATTTAAACAACTTCTTTCACCAACAGGCAGTTAATACTTTCGTTAAAGACTCCTAGAATTATCGCCGTAGGCCCGTTGAGATCATGAAGCCGCAATGCCATAATAAGTTGCCTCTGCCACCTTTTCCTTATGAAAAGAGTATATTGTATGAGATGCGCTTTGCATTGAAGGCAAGTAAGAAAAAACAAGACTTAAGTTTTTGTTTGAAGAAAAGTATGAAGTAAATGTTGAATGCCAATATTAATTCCTAGTTGCAAGTATTAATATGCACAATTCATGTAAATGGTAGAATTGAAAAATTAACGGAACAACAAATGCCCTATTTTTGGCCCGTTTCACATGTCGCTGCACTAATGTCCCGAATTCATTGCCTGAATTTGGTCAATTGTTATATTGCTGTCTGAAAGAGGATTAGGTTCAGCACATTATTTGAAACAGCAGAAATTAGACTGAATTTGCAGTGGCATAACTTATGGTATCAACCTTAGTGAATGACGATCTAATCTGAAGACTTTTGAAGACAAAGCTTTTTCAGTGTGTGCGACTAAACTTTGAAACTCTCTTCCATCAGAAATTAGGACTTCGAAAAATTGTTTTAAAAAGCTCTTAAAACACATTATCATAAACTTGCTTGTAATAATTCATGAAACATATTGTAAAGCGTGAAGGATGAATATGCTTCTTATTTGGTTTCGCGCTATAAGAGTTTTAATGTATTATTTATTATATTATTAATATTATTATTATTATGTTGACGTTATGTCAATTCTTTTACTATACGTCTGATTGCTTAATCCAACTAGTTTCGCATGGTAAGCATCTGTGCACAGAAGGTACAGTTGAATTGGTTCGCGGTGTAGAAAAATGCCCGATCAACTTCAATCCTTTGGTAACTCTGTATTAGATTTTGCAAATAAATGCAGCGACGTGTGAATCGACCATTAGCTTTACGCAAATTTCAGCTATCAATATAATTTTGTAAATTGGGGGAAAATGAGAGAATGATTCATCCCCATTTTCTCGAGATATATCCACATATTAGAGAATCAAACATATCTACCATTAGAGAAACAACAGCCACTAAGATATGAACCATATAATCCATATGAACCATATATAACCCACCTGATATGATTTTTATTTATGACCCCACCTGTTCGAAGAACCACTTGCAAGAAGGGGTGGCGCCAGAGAGGGGCAGAGGGGACTGTAGCCCCGTCGAGCAGTGTCAGTCCCCCCGTCTGGGAAAATTTTATGCCTGTCGTGGAATTTTTAATAGAAAATTGTGTTCTTATGCTCAGAAACATACCCTCGATTTGGTTATATAGCCCCCCGTCGGGAAAATCCTGGCGCAACCCCTGCTTGCAAGCAATCACAAGGTAAATTTTTTTCATTTTTAACAACTAGGCGACACGCCTTAATAAAGGCCAGTTGTTAAAGAGATGACATTAGATAAATCCCCCACAATTTCACTAAATTTCCACATAATGCTGGTAAGGGGCTCTATTAATTCCAACAAGAGAATTAAGAGAGGGCCTAAGTAATACATTTAGTTTTGCTCAGAAGCAAACCATTCATTTGTCCATAGACACTGAAAAACATGTCGTACATCTGCAACAAATCTCGCAAATCTCAACAAATCAGAACATTATATCTAGTAACGGGGCTGATACTTTAGAGGACTTTGTAAGTTTTGGACGTGATGGAGTGCTAGCAGCTAGTTCCGTAGAGCTTGATATCAACAACGTTGAAGACTTTGAGGTTCTGTGCAATTTTGGTTTGAAAGATGTAAATGTTGGCACATCAGACCTGGTTCTAGATTGCACAGGTTTTGGAATCTGGATATTAGCAGATGATAATGTTCTTTTAGTTTTGGTTAATCGAGGATGTGATGTCTTTGAATCCAGATCTTTTAAGCTTTGGTTGGATACGTCATATTTATTTCTTCCCATCTTGATCAACTTTCTGCTACTTGACTTTGCTTGGCTTTTATGCGTACGATTAGCGCTTGAGAGAGAAGATTGCATTCCCACAACAAATGGTTGCTGATACGTTGTACTGTAGTTTTCTTTTTTTCTCGTAGATCGTGTTTTTGAAGTTGTTTGTGTTTGAGGTGCCTGTTGTGTGGACTGAAAAGATTCCTTCAACTCGTTATATGCACAAGCGTGCGCTAGAAGTCTCTCCGGCACTACTTTAGACCGTCTCACATCGTCGACAAGATTCTGAATCGGAATTTTCGTCAATTTAATACAGTTTAGAAATGATGCAAATGTAGATTGAAGCGAGCCACTGCCAGTTTTGTGCTTGCGTACTTGGGATTTCGTCCATATCAACGCTGCATGAAACTTGTTTAGCTCCGGTATTTGAAGACCTTCTAAGCAAAACACGCGAATTAGTTGTGATTTAGACAACACGGCCACAGTAGCTTCTGATAACACTTTCTCCGCATTTATTCTTATGTAATTGTAAACTAAAGGCTCTAACTCAATTGCACAGTCCCGCGATTGGAAGCGTTCAAGTTCTGATAATACATAGATGACATTGTCCAAGGAAAGATGCTGCCCAAGAAAGCTAACACAACAACGTTTCAAATTGATCAGGTTGAACTCATCAGCAGCAACAAAGAGTCCAATGACATTTTTAGGCCCAATGTTGCAAACACCGCAATGTACGTATTCCATTAACATACAAAATTCTTCCGTTGTGTACATAGGCATCCGAATGAAATGCAAGATATTCTTTTGCTTTGAGATCGCAGTCCGGTGCTTTTTGGAATTGCTTTGAATCACCTGAAGTTGAAATAAGCTTGCGAAAACGCTAAAAAAGAGATTTATTATGTTGTTGATACAATGCAAAATTACATTACACGATTTTAATCAACCAAAGCAGCCAAAATAACTGATTGGAAATATAGGAAGTAAGGTAGGATCATGGAGTACTGCTTTCGTTGATTTTTTGATTGATTAATTGAGCGATTCATTGATTGATTGACCAGAACACAATGAATCAATCGATCAATCAATCAATCGATCAATCAATCAATCAATCAATCAATCAATCAATCTATCAATCAATCGATCAATCAATCAATCAATCAATCGATCAATCAATCAATCAATCGATCAATCGATCAATCAATCAATCAATCAATCAATCAATCAATCAATCAATCAATCGATCAATCAATCAATCAATCAATCAATCAATCGATCAATCAATCAATCAATCAATCGGTCAATCAATCAATCGATCAATCAATCAATCGATTAATCAATCAATCAATCAACCAATCGATCAATCAATCAATCAATCAATCAATCAATCGATCAATCAATCAATCAACCATTAGATCGGTTGAGGAGACCTTTTGCTACGTTATACTGATAATGCTCAAAAATTGATATTTGTTAGTATTTTTCAATAATTTTGTTTTACAACATTAAAGTATGTTAGGATCTAAGTTTTAGTCAAGTTTTTTTTCGAAAAAGGTGACTTTTTCCCAAAATTCTTTGGAAAGAAAACAAGATATGTTGCAAAAGGGCACCATGCAGTGTAATCTAACTTATACTATAACTATCGAAAAATGCGCTTTTGTGAGGAAAAAACCCTCAAACAATCAAAACGGTCAATCAATCAATCCATCAATCAATCGATCAATCAATCAATCGATCAATCAATCAATCGATCAATCAAAGGAGTACTACACCATCCTAACCTACTTCCTAACTTTTAAAAAGGAATTGCGTCACTCGAACAGGCAAACAACTTCAATATTAAAAATATATTTAAAGGCCTTGCAATGATTTGAGATACATGTCATTAGATAAGTTACATGCTCAGCTTCAAATAAACGATCAGATGAAACCTTTAACAGCACAATGACTAAAGCTAAGATTTAAAAGTTGCTTTATAAAACTTTGAGGAGCAGTAACAAGGGGGGTGCGTATCTTCAATCTTAAGCAAAACACCCCTTGTGCCATATAATTAATAGAATGTATCTCTTTAATATGGGATAGCTAAGTGTAATGATTATGATTATTGATGTTTATGATTGTTGTTGTCCTATGACCTTACATTTCACATCATGTGATTGTCGTCCTGTGACCTCACATTTCATCTCATGTGAGCTAGCATGGTGTGTCATGTGAGTCATAGGATATTATAAATGATGTATTGTAAAAGTATCGAGTAGTTGTTGGAGATACGAGTCTACCGAGTAAACAAGGTCTTTCTCCGAGTTCTCTTTCTCTGTCGAGCCTACGCAAGAAACGTTACATAAGCAACTAATTGGGATGGCAAAACTATTGATTTGGATGGCTAGGCAAAGCAGACACCAATCCAAGAACATGCCACCTCCTTGGTATCAGAAAATTTCCCATTTTAGACATCTACAGTTAGGTTTCGTCACGATGGTCCATTCTACAAGTGCTTACCTGCTTCTAGCACAAAGAATTGCTTTAATGCCATACACTTCTGCATTTTCATCCCCAACAATGAATACAACATCGCATAAATAAGATTTACTTTGGAGGTTTTTGAAGAATTCAGTTATATCTGATGATGATGACGAAATCCTCGCCATTCCCTGTTTAACCTGTAAGGTAATAGAATTAAGGAATTTTTCAGAGAGTTCATAGATAACAAACTATCAGAGTACAGAGTACAAAATGGTGTCCAGAGGGTACAAAGGAATAAACTGTTGTAATACCTTGCTTTATACCCGATTCATCGTCTTTTCTAAAAACGTAGCTAAATAGCTACTCTTTAGATGAGCTAAAAGCCAGTTACTTCAGCCAGTTATGTCTGTTACTTCATTATACGACCTTTCCTCTTATATGAGAGGAGAAGTATCACAAGGTGAAATTTTATTTCACATTTCTTTGATTCTAACCCGACCATCTTTTCATTACTTTGTTCCCTGATCTCCTTTTGCTAGAATGTGATGTCATAAAACTACACGACTCTGGAGTGGCGCTAGAGGGGGGCAGGGGGCTGTAGCCTTTCGTCGGGGAGTGTCAGCCCTCCCCCCGTCGGGGATAAATTTTACGCCTGTCGAGGGATTTTTTGCGAAAAATTCTGTGTTTATGTTTAGAAAGATACCCTCTTCTGTTACATAGCCCCCCTGTCAGGGAAGCTAGCCTCCCCGTCGGCAAATCCTGGTGCCAACCCTGACACAACTTGCGTACTGACACAATCTGCAACAGTATTGACAACAGTCGGTGTAGTTCTCTACAGTTTCATTATATTATTATGCAATGAAACTGTCATTATAATAAGACTTATGCGTAAGAGTTCTCAAATGATGAACTTATTGCTCTCTGTGCTGTTTCTTCTGGGTGTATTCGTTGGATACCTCCAGTTTCCCCCCCATTATAACTATATGATCATAATAATAATAAAAATCGCTTAATAAACATCTTGTCTCACTGTGCCACAAAGTGGCAGCTGACTTCTTGAAATTGTTTGTTAAATACGCTAATAATCTTCAATTTGGTAAAATTTTTGGTACACTACAGAGCGTCATGAACACAATTGCAATGAATTTTTATGTTTACAAAACTGATATTTCATTCCGCCTTCAAGGCTTCTTCGGAGTGTTGTGTTAATAATTTATCAACTTGGAAGTTATTTTTGAGAGTATTGGGGTTATTTCAACAATTCAAAAAGGTCACCGGTCTCCAGCCACAACAGTCTCAACTTAATTGAACTATTCATTTCTTCCCTACTGAATCTAATGCAGCATGAGTTTATTTTGTGAGTAAAAATATCAAAAATATTATAATGTAGAGCTTAAAGTAACTTCATCAGCTCCAAAGAAAATGCATTTTGCTTCACATCTTCACTTCACACCTGGCAAAACTGCTTTATATTGGGTTGGAAAATTTTCTCGCAACCTAATATCCAGGCTTTGCCTACCATTATGAAATCAGATCCACGAAATGTATTATTTAGGAAGCAATTTCATTAAAATTGCCGCATTCTATTTGAGCATACCTGTTTTTAGGTAGATAGCTAAGCTGTAATCCTCCCTGAATAGTTTTAAACAAAACATATAGGGACGCTACCTGCCACCCTCTTTATCACATCGATTTCATTTATTTTAACAAGTTATAAAAGATTTTATGGAGTTTAGATTTTATCATTTATTGTTCTAGGTTTTGCATAAGGATTTATATCAGGTTTTAAACTAATAATGTATTAGGCTAAATTGATTAAAAATGTATTTTAATTAAGTATAAGTTTTTGATAGAAGCCCTCTAGTATAACTGAAGGGCTACCTTTCAATAATTGAAAATGAAATGAAATGAAATGAAATGCACATGAAGTTGTATTTCAATCACTTACAATTCTTGCCCTATGGCCTTTGTAAGAGTTTTAAGTCGAGTTAGATACCCCCTTTCTATGAATTTAACATATATCCAGTCAATAACTACACCATAGCGAGCAGTACACTACACCATACTGTAACAATTATAATTCAATGCTATGATTGCAAAGCAATGACCAATTAAACGTTATGACATCTTTTGCGCGTAGCCAAAGTAATACTTCTACTAATTAAGCTATTTCTCAAACTTTTGTTTTCAATATTAACAGGCCTATCTGTTTAAGAAATACTTCTCTCTCATTTTTCATAGCGGAATATACTTGAAAAGCTATAGAATATGTCCTCTTCCTACCTAAATGATGTTTTCCCAATCAAACTATCTTTGAACTATTATCAATCACCCCTTTTCAGTATTCTAAATGCTGAATCTCATGCCCTAAGCCTAATGAAAGAATATGGAGGGTACTCGGATAGTTAAGCATTTCTTGTTCGATTTCGATTCGTTTTAAAGTACTTTTCGCCAACTCCGTAGCTCTCTTTTGCAAGACTTTTAATTTAGTTATTTGAGTGACAATTTGCCACACTTCTTTCGAATCTTTAATAGAAACTTCATGTTATTGCATCTCGGCATCCTGTTTTCAAAGACAGTTTGTATACTTTACATTTAACACCCAATGAAATTTGTTGAGTTTTATAAAGATATCCATCATTAATAAAGACAACATCTATAGAAGTTGAAAATAAGGAGAAGACTGATTATGAAATTATTAAGGCCAAAACAAAACGAAAAACTTCTTCAACTTTGCTTTCCGTATAAAAGATGTCTTGATTTCTTTTAATCGGCCCAGGTTTTCATACTATGTAAACATGAAGATACGGTTGAGTAAAAAGAAGGCAATAAAGTTCATCTTTTGCTTTTTATAAGCAGCCATGCTTCCGAGACAACATGTAAGCATTTAGATACAGACGTCAGTTAAGAAGTACATCAACAATTGCATGACTCTTTCGTGGAAACCAAACAAGGAAGACTTTTTAATTTTCTGAAAATGGCTTGTTGATATTGGCATCACCCCTACCTAACGAATAGCTTTAATGTAAACAGTAATAAAATGACTGCAGACCAAACTTACCTTCACAATCCTCTTCTTCAGTGTCAGGTCAGCCTCATACTTTCAGCACAAAATGACAATGTCAACCTTCAATCTAAACAATGCTTTCATTGCAAAAGACATTTAATTGCCCATATCCGTAAATGTCGTTAGCTACTAAAGCGTTGTTAATATATTACCACAATGAATGTGGTCTGTAGAAAATACGGCCACCCTAACTTTCATATCAATCTACACACATGCTGTTCCTGGGTTACTCATTGTCGTGCTGAGAAATGGACAGGTACCCAACATTCTGCACCTGCCATTTTACTTACGATCTCCAAGGGAGGGATTGCGCTACGGTACTAGGAGTCAACAATTTCGTCATGTTTTAACAAATAAACAACGTAATTGCGTAATAGTAGTGACTGGCTTACTTGACTTTAATCTAGTTTGCAGAGTATGGCCGATCTTGACAAGATCTTGGGTACGCCAACAGTCCCGCACCTCAGGTGTGGGTGCGCAAAAACCGTAAAGAAATCGATAGGTGCGCCACTACACTATGGTTACCACTGCACAAACATAAAAACTTCAAAATCTGAGGGGCACCCAGGAGTGCTAACTTAGGCATTTAAGAATTATCTTGGGTGCGCCATTGCCATTGTCTGCATTCTGGATATCACATCATATGGCAAATTCATCTAAATTTATCGAATAAATAGAGGTTTGGCTTATTATTTGAGATGAGGGGTCATCAGGACTCTAAAAGCCTCTCAAAAATAAGGTCCCCGAAATATCAAAGTTTGTTTGAATAAGGTTTATGTGCCCGATAGGACGCTCTTTTGCGATCAGGCCTGTGATTTTTATGACAATACTCTAAAGCCATCAAAAGATAAACTTCAGGTTTATAAATGATTCGATAAAAAACACCTGTTGCATAATCTGCTGTCCTATATATCTTAAAACATATCGCTAAATCCATGTGTTTTTAGCCCCTCATTCTAAATCTACGCAACTGAAATTTTCCTTAAAGTTTAAGTTTAAAGTTGATGGGAGATTTCAAATTCACTGACCCACACAAAAAATGTGCAATTTCACTTTTCTACGCGCGAAAGAGTGGCCATTATGCAACACGCAAAAACATGTTCTGAGGGTCCTATGCTATATTGTACCGTTGTTTGTGACTTACTGACTTTAACTGTGCGTAGTTGATCTTTGGGCCAAATCTAACACGCGTTCGCACGCACACGTGCACGCATGTCTGCACGCTTTCCTCCATAGGTGAAGCGCAACGCGCATCCTACGAAAATTAGCTTTAAGGCCCAGAATCTCCAGATCAATTCAAATAATTTCAGTGATTTAAATGGTGACATACTTTGATACTGTTTTTGTTAGTAAAAGAGGCATCTCCCTTCCCCGCCTCTTCCCTTTTATATTTTGTCATGGTTTCTGTCCTTATCTCGTGTACCAACTCTACAGATAAATACAGTTTTGACATCTGATTTCAGTGTCTTTGCTAAATTAAATGCACCCTTTCCATTGATTGATTGATTGATTGATTGATTGATTGATTGATTGATTGATTGATTGCTTGATTGATTGATTGAACGAGGATATGCTGGATAGCCTCCTGAAATTATTGATTGGATCAATAAGAGATAGCAAGAACAAAACTAACGTCCTGGCCCTTATTTCCTCAGCTCCAATTTGCCCCATAGATCATAACAGAAATTCTACCCATGCCTCTTTCCACTTTTATCAGGGTGAATTCTATTTAAAACATTATTTAATGCTGACGATTTTTGCAAATCTGTTGCTTTCTGCATTTCTCAACATAGCAATGTATTTCATTTTTGTCAGAATATAATGTAAACATACAAAATAGACACACAAATAGATTGTTTTATTTTATAATTCAACATCTTTGATGCATGTTCCATGCTACGCAGTATACATGATTATCAATACCTTTGAATACATGTGCCCATAGGAAGTGATAGGTGAGTCTAATAATAAATCTAAAGCCCTCAACTAATCTATAAAAATAATGAATGGTCTCTGTCCGGACAATATGAGTAATACATTTGATGGGGTTCGTGGGAAAGGCAAGGTTAGCAAGTATCGTCAGGAGATTCGACATCACAAGCAATCAACAATACTTTTGAGCAAAAATCCACGATTCTCAGCCAATAAATAGCTCCAGCCAATAAATAAACCACTCCAGACTTCATGACTATCGCTATTAAAAACAGGGTTTGAGTGAACAAAGTTCTGTTTATCATACATGCTTAATACATGAAAAGAAACAACCTAAAGGGGGGCAGTTTACTAAATCAAGTAGTTTATGGACTTTCAGGTACAAAATAATCGTAAAAACATACCGATAACTAAAAACAGCTTACAGAATAGGAAACGTTGTTGGAGGTATAGTTATATATATATGATTTGAAAAATCAACGAAACAGCAAAACATTAAAACAACAACAAAATTAGCTACGGCGCACACAAACTTTCATGTACAGGCTCACCGAAATGACAAATAAAATAACAGTCTCGAGTACAGCTAGAAGCTGGCCTTGCAATAGGGCAGATTTAATATCCTGAGCATTTTGCTGGACTCTGCAAGGCAATTAATCTCTTCCTTCCACCCCTGGAGGGACAATATGGCCCTTTGATCTCTAGCGAGTATTGTTCACTTCTTAGGAGGAGGGGCTAACCCTTTAGTAGTTCGATTCATTTTAAGTACATATTAAAGGTACCTTTGCTGCATCATGATCAATAATATTACCCCCTTGCGTTCTGACCAAACGAACTAGGAGCTGCTGTACAACCGTATTATCACCAGGAGTGAAAGGTTGATATGAATGAAGTAAGGAAGTAAAGCCCAAATGCTTGCAATAGGGTTTATAACTGCTTTCGCTGGGTCTGACTGAAGATGCTTAAACCTACCGTCGAAAATACTCAAAAAAATAAGGTATCAGTAACACAATTTAGGGTTAAAAACAATGCACGATTATGGAAATAATGCACAACCTTATTTAAGTCGTTAGTTTGCTTAAACAACAAATTCGATCGCATTGATATTGGTAAGACATTTATGATAATCTTCTTAGAACGGGTTTAACAAATAATTCGTCATACAGTATTGTAATCTGCTGGCCAGGGGACCAATGCATCCTGTTTCTTTTTGATCCTATAATACTGAGAAACCTTTGAATAAAAATTCAACATGTTAAACTAGCAATATCCAAAATTAACACAGAATGTTACATAAGGAAAGGCTAAAATACGTCACATTTGTAAGAAAAAGAGAAATCGATGGATCAATCCTTTCCTTTCCATTCCATTTCATTCCATTCCATTCCATTCAATTCCATTCCATTCCATTCCATTCCATTCCATATCATTCCATTCCATTCCATTCCATACCATACCATACCATACCATACCATACCATTCCATTCCATTCTTTCCTTTCCATTCCTTTCCTTTCTTTCCATTCAATTCCTTTCCTTTCCTTTCTTTCCTTTCTTTCCATTCCTTTCCTTTCCTTTCTTTCCTCTCTTTCCTTTCTTTCCGTTTCTTTCCTTCCGGCGCAGACTCAGATTTCAACAATTTTTGCGATATATAACGAGCTTCCTTCTCCTTTTCTTAGAATCAATATATGAAAATATAAAAAATGCTTAATATTCTCAAGACTATTATTCCCTAATGTCTAATAGCTACAGTTACTCAGAATAACATCACCTAAGGACATAAGGTCCCATAAGGCCATAAGCTGCCCCAGAAGTCTACCAGGACGTGCTTCATTCAATCTTTATCCTTACTTGACCAGGATCTCGACCCTAGTCCTGACTCAAGTCACATAATTGTAGTCTAACACATAATGATCCTAATCCAATCTTCTTTCCTTAGTCAGGTCCTAATCATTGTCTCGGCTATTGCCCTAAACCTGAATCTACCTGTAGTCTAAACCATAACGAAATCTTTATCCCGAATCTCCAACACGCCTTAATGTAACACCATGCCCGACCACGTCCATTCCAATATCTAAATTGCAAAGCAAGAATTATTCTGGCAAAGCTCTAAAGCTTGCCGTAGAAAAAACTCACAAAATAAAGATTCAAAACCTACCATAAGTGTGGTCCACATCCACCACATTGTGTTCATTTACTGCTTGGATTCCTCCCGTCACGAGCGGGTTGCTCACTTGATTTAAGATTGCCCAATATATTCGAATGCCCGTTTAAGAAATCGAGGAAATTTGCTGGAGGTCCTGCAGACTGAGCAGAATGTGGTTGTTGACGTTGCTGCTGCCTTACTACTTGATGGATAAAACCCGTGGGACTCTGTGACATGTGACTTGCCGTTATACCACCAACGATATGCGAATCTGATGGTTTAACTATAGGAGGTTGCACAAGAGTGTTATGTAACAGCATCCCATTCTCTTGATCTTTAGAATTAATTTGGCAGTCCTTCTTCACTTTTTTACTCTTTTTTATATCTTTCGGTGGTGTGCCTGATAGAGAGTTTTCTGATAGTACCTCCTTGCAATCGAGATCTTCAATGCTACTCCTGGAGTTCTCTTTACAACATACATCGCGATTTTCAAACGAGCTCATATTAGCTAACGACATTACTGCATCATTTACAGACGAATCGTTGCAAAAATCACCCGTTCTAAACTTCTTGGTCTCTGCCGAATCATTTTCGTTCGATTCTGAGTTGAGTTTCGCTAACATCGACGAAAGGGGTATTTGCTTTTCTGAATTCGGAGTTGTTGCTAAGGGTGTTGATAGCCTCGTTGTAGCAGCGATTAATCTATCTCGCCTGGCTGAAAGTTGCTCTAAACGTTTCTCTAGGTCGTCATTTTCAGCTCGAAGTTGATACAAGCAAGACAGCAATGAACCAACTACGAAAAATAGCAACATTTTTGAACAATCTTTTTCAAACTTAATCGAGATTAAATAACTGTTTATTATTGCCAAACATGTATCAAATACGAAAGCATTATTTAGCACGCAGCAAGGGAAGTTGTTTCAATTAGGATTGTTGGTATCTGTCTCTATCCAACGCAAAAACCCGGTTTATGAAGGAGCCAGTTTGCCGTTAGGATATTTCATCAAGAAGCGTAGTGAGTCTATTTAGCAAAACAAACAGCAAATCGCACACGTTTTTTCCTCGTTTCATGTGGTTCTCGATCAGCAACTACTTTTTAATTTCGTTCGCCTTTTGGTCATTAGCGACGTTTTCGTACTCTGCAAAGCATCGGACGAAAAAGTACTTTTTAATACCCAAAATCATGTTTCCGCTTTTTGGTGCACTTTTTATAAAGATTCGCCATATAATGCGATACGGTAGCATGCTCCTTTTCACTGGAACAATTGGTACCGTGAGATGAGGAGAAAATACCAATTAAGTAAGAACTATTAGACTAGTATTTTAGTTCCTTTCTAAACTGAAGCATGGCAGTTGAAAACTGAATTTACCTCACCATATCAATGAGAAATAAAGTTTGCTCAAGATGCCACGCAGAGGTAGGCAGTGTTTAATACCTGTCGAGAACCCAATGGCCAGTAATTCTCGTGTCTTCTAGGTTTTGGGGGAAAAGGGGGTACTCCAAAGAAAAATTCTTCTATTCCTTAAGGTCTAACAAATTCTACTGCAAATTGAATATTTAAAATGAATGTAATATATAGAGTTTATGCATTTTTTTCGTATGATCCAGAATAAAACTTTCCTACCCCGTAAGCGAATACTTCAAAATAGTGATCACTGTATTCTCGTAATCACTGTCTCTAGAGTCCCCGCTTACAATCATCCAATCATGAGGGGTTTACCTCCTTGCCTGACTTTAACTTAATTTCCTTACCATCATGGTGTGTCGCTTTCTGAATGAGAAATTGTGCGCCATGGTTCCATTGAAATTCTAAAAGATCTTGGAAAGACTCGGGGTTCTTTTCTCTGCGGAAAAAAAGAAATATAAAAGTAGAGCGAACTACAGCCGATTTTGCTCAAAGTTGCCGAGGCAAGAAAAGGACATAACAATTGTCTTAAACACTTTCGCGACATACTTTTAGAGTAAACTGAAACAGCTTTAAAACATGTTTGACTTTAAAACAAGACTGATGCGCTTATCACAATAAAGGCATCGACTTACGAGGACCGGAAAGTCGAAATATGTTTCATAACTGTTTGAAAGAATATGAAACTATAATTATGCAGTATACTAGTATAACAGTCAAAATACAGTTTAGCATCGAAATACGCTTTGTATTCACAAAAGGAAGTGTAAGTAAGAAAAATTGAAAAAGAAATTCCAGCGACGAGGTTTAGCCAAACAGCGAATGTTAAACCAGAAAATCTCAAAAACAAAAATGACAAGTCAATAAAAAGAGACGATAACCGGCACAAATTTAATAAAAAGCTTAATAAAATTCAAAAAAACCTTCAAAATGAAGAAAAAAATGTAGAACATAATAGAATTTCATATACTAAATTCATAATAAAAACATAAGCTCTAAAAGGAAAGGGGTTTTACACATAATGCCGAAAATAAATACAAAAGAGTTGATAAAAGCCAAAATTGAACAAGATCACAAACTACCTACCCAAAGTTTCGCGGAAAAAGCGACGGAATTCTATCGTTTTCAAAAAGATTTGTCTTTGATGGCCGAGGGATGCCAAAGTCATTCGTTTTTTGCAGTTTCTTTTTGGCTTTTCGCTTCTCCTCTACTTTTTTCTTCTTCAAACTCTTCTCTCCATCAAGCGAGAGTGACTTGCGTTTTTTGCCTTCTGGCGGACGAGGCTTCAGATGTGAGCTTCCTTTTTGCTGCGTTGAAGTGAGCTTTTTCGCTTGGGATGCGAACTTCCCTCCTAATCCTGAGATTGAAGAGGAAACTTTGTGTTTATCATCTGATTTGTGAGCGACTTTCACTTTCTCCGTTCCATGGCCGTCTGATGCCTTTCCTGTTTCAACAACGTCAATGATCTCTTCCGCTGACGGTGAACTGCAATTTTTCTTATCTTGCTGGCTGTTTAAGATATTAGCCATATTAAAATTGGCTCCATTTTCTGCAGACTCTTCTGATGATATAAGCGAGTTTAATGGTGTTTTAGGCGCAGCGCCATTGGGAAAAAAGTTTATTATACCAGGCATTTGTTGCAATAAATTCAATGACTCGGCAGCTGATTTCTCAGCACTGCCCGCCTTAATCAGGCTAGGCCCAGACTTTTCAGATGTGTTACATTTATCAGGCTTTTCTGAAGTGCGTTCTGTATTTGTAGTTGAATTTGATTTTGATGCACCTTGAGACTTTTCTTTCTTCTTCGGTTTTAATGCATCACTACTTGAGGTACTGTCATTTCGGCTGCGTTTCTTTTCTTTCTGTTTCTTGTCGTGATCTGTGACCTGATTCCTTGACCCAAACTAAAGAAAGGAGAAACGAAAATAGGGGTCAATTTCTTGATTAACCTCCATTTAACTGGTTCATTGGCAAAAAATACCCTTGGTATAATTATTTTAAAGAAACCAACAGATTATTTAGTGGGTAGAGATTTCATTAGGGTTCAAAGTCCATGTATAGATGTGTCAAGACATGGACTACTCATATATCCAACAAGCCTTTACATCTAGTGTATCTAAATCTTGAATATAAAACTTATTATAGATACAGCTAGCTTATTCAATTCTCATTCCTCAAAATTCCCAAAAATTTGTCAATTTAGTATGGCCATTTTTAGAAAGAAATGTTTAGATATGAAAAGCCATTATGCTCACCTTCTTTCCCCAATGTTGCCCACAATACCCAACATACTGAACATTGCCATAATGACCAGCTTCTTCACAAAGCATTCGCTTTGCCTGTGCACTAAAAAATAAAATGAATGAAATGAAATTGATGAATTCTCATTTTAAGCTTCTGCAGCATAGATCTGGTGTAGCCTTGGAAAGTGCTCTTGCAATACTTACTACATATGACATCATAGATTGACAGATATACAAATGATAAAGGCTTGGCAAAGAGGTGGGGAATAATTTACAAGTAACCAAGGTAACAATTAAAGATATATAATAGAAATTTCTAAGTCATTGCTACAACAAATGTAAATGTCATATACTAGAAATAGAATGTTAAGAAAGAAAAGGTATTCTTCTATTGTTGTTCTTCTTTAAAAGAAAAATCCAAAACAAACTATATAATACCGTACAAACAAGGAAGGTTAAAAAAATTGAGCATTTCTAAAATTCTACAGGGACAAAATATGAATTACTGTGAATCAAACCAATACAAATGGAAACATACCAGGTCACATGAAAATTCATTTTACATCCAGGTTTGTTGCAAGACATACAAGCTCCATTTGATGTTTTGCTGTCTCTACCAGCATCTTCACAGATGTAACAAGTCTGAAAATATGAATTGATTGAAATGCTTCAAAATAACCAAAGGCATCCCAATGGGTTTGTTTTGATTGACTGCAGCCAGGAAACCAATGGTCTATTAAAGAAGCATTAACCTTTGCATTGGCCCTTATATAAACTCATATATACAAAATCGAGTCTAACATGCAAATACTGTATTGTAAATTCCTATTGGTGTTAAAAAAAATAATATTATCCAATACTATATTTTAATGGTTAATTCAATCAGCTTAAATAAGACTCCTATTAATAGACGCCCTAATAAATGAATGAAGATAAATGAAAAGTGAGGTAATGTATTTACTTCGTTATCAGAATGTATCATTATTATACCGAAATGTATTAATACTGAAAATTAAAAGGTTGCAGTCTATGATAAAGATTCAAACAAAAATATGAAAGAAACACAAATGAGGTATCATTGATGTGTTTATCTTTTAGTTTGAGCAATTAAATAAAGTGGGCAGAAAAACCAAGATGGAGAAAATGAATTTGGAGAAAATGAATTAACTTTGAAAACAAGCTGTTTGCTATTTACATGACTTTCAAACAATACTTATGAGTCCTCTTTGTAGAAACAACTTCAATGTACAAAATCAGCTGTAGTAAGGTCTATATAGGCACATCCCCCTCCCATAGCATGAGTGAACACAAAATTCCCTAATAAGCAATCTATTTAGTAAATAGCAGCAATGAGTAATCTAATCAACATCTTGCTCATTGCAATGCATTATAGTGGTACATAATTAGCATTGCACATTTGCACCCATTCACCTTAAGAAATCTTTCATGTGGTACAGATGACATTTTGATTGGCTCCATTGTTGTGACATTCCCAAATCTGACTTCTGGGATATACAATGCACATACAACATGTGCCCAGCCTAAAATAAATCACATCAATTTAGAATTCTGAATTCATCATAATTTTACATTTTTGGATGTATTTTCAGTAGTTTGATTGCATGAGAAATGGTGACAAGCTGCCTGGGCACATCAGAAGGAAATATAGCAGAAGAATTTAAGTAGATATTTTGGTTCAAGCTTTTGATGCGCAAGTCAACATTCACAAAATCTGAATAAACAATTCTTTAAAACCATTAAGAACTTTTTGTGATCCTTTTTGCCAATAGGTCCCAGCCTTTAAAAAGGACACAGAAATAACACTTTAATACTTACCACCATTGTCAGTTCTTTTAAGAGCACCTTCTTTGAAGGGACACAATTCACATTTCTATAATTCAAAACAACACATTATTAGATTTCTTTCTTGATGGAAGCTTTGCAAGTCAATCCACACAGTCAGATATACTATACATTGAAATAATAACCTTTGTTTGTAATTATAACTAAATTGAATATTGGGAATTGCCCTAGTTCAATTATTAATGTGTATATTGCAGTTTTTAGTAAAACAAGACTTCTATACAAAACATCTAACAGAGGTAATATCAACTGCAATTCAGTTCATATCTCACCTAAACATGTATGAAAGTTGACAATTTACATGGAAGGTATGAAAACATCAGTTTTATCACATCTATAATCATTCATTAGAAGAAACAATGAAGAAATATCACTTTATTAAAGGGAGATATATCACTTAATTGCAGCAAAAATTATGTGATAAACAGATAAAATTTTCACATCTACACTTGATACTTAAATGCTTTTCTGTAGAAATACCATCATTTTGAGTTTGATGGGCATTTCATATCAAACAGACTGATAGCCTGCATGCAAATCTAACTGGCTTACATCAAGAAACCCCAAGTTTTACTTTTGACATGGTCCAAATACATAAGCATGTAGAACACTGGATAAAAAGCTAGAGATCATCAATTTATCAATGAACTAAATTACTGTAGTCTAGTAGAGGTAGTGAATCTGTTTGCTATATTGACTTACAGCTGTTTCCTTGAGACTAATATTCTATGCCCAATAAGATATGATTGCTAACATGCATGGTATATTGTTTAGTCGTGAACTTGACAGTTTTAACTAGGAAACTTTCAAATTCATAATTCATTGTAGATTAAACTTGATAGTTCAATAGTCATCAATGTATCAGTCTAATTCATGCCCTTTATCCAATATAGTGGTTTAGAAGCTCTACTGAAGGCCACTTCTACTACAGAGGCATTGCTCTGTTAATGGTAACAGCATACTATTAAAATGCTCAAAGTCTGGTATAACTCAACCCTTTTAAGCATTGCATCACCATTTCCATAATAAAAGGTTTTGCACTTTGCATGCAATTTTTTTAATTCAAATGTTGCTTTGAACCCATTATAAATGGAAACATTCAATTCGTTTTCACAGTTGGAAACTCCCAGTGATAAGAGTAAAAAAGTTCATGTCCACTTGATGTGTAAGGATTTGTAACCCTTCCCTTTATTACTCATATGTATTCAGTGTCATACACAAATATATAACAACATTATGCATACCACTCTTGCAACCCTTTCAGTTGAGCGACATTTACAACAAAACCATGGACCACTTGGCACTTTCACTATTCCATAACAGGCTGCAAGAAATGACAATATGATTATTACCCAGGATGCTGAACAGTAAGTCTGGGACCATTCAAAACATAGAGACTGCTCCAGACTTGATTTCATGGCAGTATTCGGCAAGATCTCAGGAGTACACATAGAAAGAGATGTGAGTACTAGAGTGCATATTCCAGAAGTAGTACAAACTTGATACAAATTTTCCACATTTTTCAGTTGATTCTGCTTTAGCATTCGATTTTTAGAGTGAACTTAATTGAACTGAATTGAACTGAATTTATATGCAAAGGATGAAACTGAACTGAAGTGCTTAGGAAGGGAGAAAAGAATGAGCGAGGCGAAGATGCTACAAAAGCTTCGTGTAAAAATACTTTCATTATTACATCAAACTAATGTAATGGCAACACTCTCCATCAGATCATTCAATGCAGACCACAAACACATCACATCCTTCCCATAAATGTGTAAGACTGCACATGACTTCCCTGAGAATAACCTCAAGGATGCAGCTGTCATGGAATGCAGTCTGAAACTTGCTTAGTCACTTGTATCTAATTGGCTTGAGTATGGTTGTCTTACTAAAATGAAACAGTATTGATCTCTATCTTTCTCTCATAAAGAACTTCCATGGTCTGATCCCATTCCTTCTGATGACTATTGATAGCTAGATAGGCCTTAATTCTTAATAATATTGTTGCAGACACAGGTAAGTTCACAGAGTTAGCTAGGCCAATAATTACAAGAAGTGTTCCTTTTTCTTTTGATGAAAATCCTTAACCCTGCCTGCCTTGCTATATTAAATAAGGTATTTTATAGAATTGCATATTGGTCATATTTGTTGTATTTAAGCTTCTGTTTCTATCGTTGAGCACAAATCGTTCTAGAACAATAAACTATACCATCTGGTTAGGCCACATTGCTGGCATTGTTAATAAGTATACGCTTCTGTGAGCAACAAACACAGGAAAGTTCGCGTGTTATTGAGGGTTAATATTGATATAGAAGCAACTAATCGTATACCTTGATGAACTGCAACGTTACAACCATCACCATCGCAATAAACAAGTGGATTTTCATCCCAACCACGTTCATCTAAACACACACAACAACCTCCGACCATCTCCATCTTTTCTGCACAAATGGCGCTCTATTTGCGCCTCCGCAACACTGGTAAGAGAAAAGGGAATTATCTGAAACGCCTCCGTTTAGCCTGCGGGCAGGCTACTTCGTTTAACATTTGAATAATTATGTAGTTGGTACTTTATCTTGTGTATATCAGTAATTTATTTGCATTTATTTGACATTTCAGTAGGGTTGCTCTCCTGGAAGCTTACATACATACATAATTTATTTGTTAAAGCAGGTCAGAAAATTAAGCTAATAAGCTGATGTGGACCTACAAATTAAAATTTAGAATGAAAAGGGCCATTTACAAAGGTTTTTAAAAACGCACTCTCTAGTGCCTAATAGAAGGGTGGGTTTGAACAAGGTTGGAACAAGCGGGTGGGTAATAAAGAAGATATCAGGGATATATGCAAAAATTAAAATAACTTATTTTTTAGCGAGGGGGCATCTAATATGCACCATAGAGTATTAATTACAAATATACGAAAAATTGTTAAAAGTAAATAAAATTAGATATGTCTTTCTTTGTTACCACTGACGATGTTCCGAGCGATATGTTGTCTATCAGTATACTATGTTTTTTAAGAGCAAATTTAAATGAATTGTAGTTAGGGGAACATTTAACCCCTTCTGGAAGTGCATTCAAAATAATAGCCGCACGATGCTTGAATGTTTGCCTTCCAGTTTCTGAACGTGGTCTTTCTAGTATCACCTTATGGTTGTTTCGCATAGACCTTGTGTTCTCTTTATTCAGCACTAATGAATTAATGATAATAAATATATTTTTAATCACAATGATGCAAAGGATACAGCTACTAATCAAATTAAACTGTGTAAAACTATTTTTACAATATTCTGAAACCTATATGCAGAAATTTTGCAGAAAGTCAATATCTAAAGAGAAAGGAAAAACAACGTCTAGTTATGTTATTTAAAGCTGTACAGGCAGGTTGCTAGATTAGACTCTGCTGATAGGCTACGACATAGTTTTGAACACCTCTAGTTGACCTCGTTAAGCTCACCAACGTTAAGCTCAGCAATCTCCATGTAGCTGCATGCTTTCAAATGAGTACGTCGCAATTCGGGTGAAAAGGAACGTGACTGACATTCAGGAAAATGATACAGAAAGCTGGGATGAGACTGAGGATATTCTGAAATCCAAAATCAAAGAGCTTCTGATGTAATTAGTGTATTTATTTAGATATTATTGAAGTTTATTCAGCTCCAATCAGAACCGCAACATCGACATTGAGGCTGAATAATACCTGTGTAGAGAGTTTGCAAAGTTTCTTTCGGTAGTAAGGTAGAAACTACTTCAATTTGTTCTTTCCAATCTAAAAAGTAGTCCATTTGCACACCAAATTGTTTTCACTACATCGAGCACAGTATCGTGCATTCCCAAATTCAAAACAGTATCTTGATTTTTGAAATGTTTGTTTCTCCCTGGTACCAATAAGCATGAAATGGGTTTACGCAACATTGAAGGAAAGTTTGTTGCAAGAAACTGGCATCAAAAGCATACACAGAGATGATAGATTCTTAGAAAGCTTGTGTGAGATCATAAATGTAGATGAAAAAGAGAAGAGAGCCTAGTCATCATCCTTGTGGAGACCAACATTTATGTCCCATACAATTGATCCTACAGAACTGTTTAGTGTTAGAAAATGTAAGATTCGAAACGCAAGAGTGAGTTCGAGTTGTTTTGCTTCGTAAAGCATTAGCCTCTAGCCTAGAGAGTCTCATGGTCCACAATGTCAAAGGCTTTTTTAGTTCAATAAACACTTCAATACTGAATGAAGGCGCAAAACGCAAGATTGGCCGAACAAAAAGTGACCGCTGTTATTCACATAATGGTACAGTTGGTTTGCTGTTAGTTTTTCAGAGAGTTTTGGAGCGACAAGCAAAATTTATATCGTTCGATTATAAGACTTTTACCTACAACAAAAGCTAAAAGCTTTTGTAAGGGCCTTGATCATTAACATGGAGATCTCTGTGAGGCGTACACCCTCGCAATTTTCGACAAAATTATCTCTTTAAAATTTTTTGATTAAGTTTTCCTCCGTCTCGGTATAAGATAGAACTATTCTGTCAGTTATATTTGTTGGATTTTTGTTGGCGATGGAGCGATGGTCCTTATTAACGTTATATATAATGTTACTTTGATGTTGGAATTTAAATGCTACTGGGCAAAACATAGAGAAATTGTAATTTGACCTTGGTAAAATCCCTAACCATAACACTAGCCTTAATTCACTATTTTGCAAGAGCACGATGTTTTCTTATCGATCTCGATAGGATCACTGTAGGACGCCTAACTGCGCATTTAAAGATTAGATAAGAAAAAAGATGTCCAATTTAATAGTCTCGCGTTCGAAAAATGAAAACGAAACCATGAAATATCAAAAAATGTCCGCTGTTAGCACCAACAGGCGCCGATGTTATTAAAAGTGGAGTAAGTTTTCCAAAAAACTCCTTATGTGTTCATTTTTAGATAGTAATTCTCTCCATTGAGAGATTAAACAGATAGGCATAGAAGACAGATTTTAGATTTCAATTTGATCATCTTTGCTCAAAGATGGCTGCTGAGTCCACCACAGGGGCCCTGATCCATGATAACAAATCTCAGAACTTATTCAAATTAGTCAACTTCAGTGGCGGCGCCAGCCGTCACAAAGTGGCGAGGACACATAGAAGAAGGTCTGAAAATTTGTTGGAACCACGCCAATTTTCTCGGAAAAAGCCCCTTTTCTGACAGATGATGGCCCTCACTTACCGTAAAAAGTGGTATTTGTTACTGTCAAACATTTCAGACTGAAACATGAAACAAATAGTTGAATTGGAAAATCAATTTTGGCAACAACTGGGGGGACGCATCCCCCTAATCCCCCCCTTGGCGCCGCTACTGGTAAACTTCCATACTTTTCTTGCCTTTTCTTCGAATCTAGGCTTCCTGTTTAAACCCAATCTTGGGTCTTACCACATCCAATGAAAAGTCTAAAGTTGCAGAGTTGAAAGAGGTGGCAGAGAACGACAAAAGTTGATTCGGTTATAGAAAACGTATACTCCTTTGTCATTTTTCTTCTGCCATCTTCGCTGACCGATCGTATTGCGGTTCAGCCAATCATAGTTGAAAAGCGTTGACCATGACACCACTTAAAATCTATCTAAGCTGCTCACGATGGTTTTGGGAGACTGCGAGAGTAATGATATTTTCTAAAATCATTGGCAAAGTAATTCATTTAAGCCTCGAGTTCTAGATTGAAATTCGATTATTCAGCTATTTGCAACTCTATAGGGTAGGCTTCAAAAGTGAGCTGGCAAAAGATTTATTTATTTTTTTCATCGACTAATCCTGATTATATAGTTTGTGTGTCAAATGTATACATTTTACTTCGTTACTTCTGTCAATTCTAGGTGCTAGTGTGATATCTCGATACGTCACTGATTTTCATTATGGTGACACTATTCTTAGCTTACATAACTTAATCAAGAATTCTATGAACGACAATGAACGTAATTCCATCTAGGCATACGACCGAGAAAACGTTCAACGACAGAACCAGGATATACTGATTTAATGTTGAAAAGGGACCTGGAAGGAGTTGGGTGTAGGGGAAAAGACTCAAAGAAATTTTCAGGAAATGCTCAGACCTCTGGCTTGAAAATGCATTTTCTGATATCATTTTTATCTCAGCAATAAACTTGAATCAAAAGGGAGCATTAATTAATAGTCACGCTTGAGCTATACCTATTCAACATGACTTCTGTAGTTCCAGGCTTTGTTTGGTATCGCGAACTAGAAAGATATTGAAAGAAAATGGTGTGACACTACCTCTCTTCGTGGCGCGCCTTGAAAGCAAGACAAATAGCTGGTAAACGGCTATTTTTTTAAATAGTGGTTTATGCGGAAATGATAATCTGCTCCCTAGAAGGTGAGAAAGTGCAGCACTAAATTTCTCCAACCAAAAAGTAAAGAAGTATATTATGTTTTTAAAAAATTACTTTTCATTCCTAGAATTGCTCATTTGGCAAAACAAGACATCTATGCAGGGCGTCATTTAATGTTCCGGCTTTGGGAGGGTGATGCACTTTGCCCTGCAAAAGTCACTTTTTGCTATCCCAAAATTCTAAAAATTGCCCAATTTATAGCTTAAAACCTACCCTGCAGCCAGTTTGCAGAGTATGGCCAATCTTGACAAGATCTTGGGTGCGCCAACAGTCCTGCACTTCAGGTGCAGGTGCGCTAAAACCGTGCAAAAATCGCAAGGTGCGCCACTTTGCTATGCACAAACATGAAAACTTCAAAACCTTGGGGCACCTAGGTGCGCTTTCCTTGGCATTTAAGAATAATCTTGGATGCGCTATTGACATACTCTGCATTCCGGCCCTGCAGCAACTATTTTTGCCCTGCAATAAGACGATATTTCATAAAAGTGAGGATGTGCCACTCCCAAACCCCCCTAAAGTGACGCCTCTGCATCTATGGCTCTGGTTTTTCGAAAATGCCGCTCTTCAACGCATTGCATAGTATTTTAAAGCACTAAAGATAATAAGATTAGATGTGTTTGTTTCTGTGAAGAAAAAAAAGTTTTAGTGCTGAAATCCTGTGATTGCTAAGAAAGTTTGAGTACCAGAATCATTTCGAACTGTCGGATAAAAGCGTTTTGTTGGGATTGGTTTTCTCTACTCTACTTACAGTATTTTTGTGGGATTTAAAAGATATTGATATCTGTTTTTTTCAATTGTATTTAGCCAGTCTGAAAAGTTAACTGACTTCGTACAATACCATTATTCAGCTTCAGCCACCATGAAATTTTTAAGCTACATCTAGGCCTGTTCTAATAGGGGATTTGTCTGTATGCAAATTTGTGAAAATGGTGGCTCTGGCCACAAATTGCTTGGATTGAAGATAACTCAAAATCTTTTATCAGCAAAAACAAATATTAATTACAATATACCATACACGAAAATCAAAATACAAAAAAGTATCAATTCCGAAAAATAGTTAATTAAGTATAACAGATAATTAGTTTGTTATGCTGAAGGACACATGAAAAAAAACACACGAAGAGCTATCGAGTCATGAGAAACAAGTGGGGTTCGAATTTATTGATAAAATACCTATAATTATTTCACTTCTCTGTCCTTTTCTCCCTTCTTTTTTCTTCTCTTCTTTTCTTTTCTCCTCACTTTTCGCTCATTAAATGTTCTCTGATTGATGGAAAACAGGTTCCTAGTAATATCAGTATAACCATTATGCAGGTTCTCCTGTTCAAATATCGTTATATTTCTTCTACTATTATCAAAGGACTTGATAGGCAAACTCCAGTTAGGCTAGCTCTATTTGAATCATTGGAACCACGTGGAAGAAACAGAAAGAGAAAGAGAGGTTGATCAAGCTTAACGATTAACGTGGATGAAGTGAACAGAAAAAGATCTGGAATTAGTAAACATCAAACGTAACTTAAAGGACAAGAAAAAAATTGCAGAACTTGAGGGACTTCCTGAAGACAGAAGCAATTGGCGAAACTCAGTGAAGGACACTATAACGGTTAACCGTTAAATACGTATAGATGATGATGATGATGATTATCAAGCTGCAAAATTTCCTAAATCCTAAAATCCGTGCACTTCACCCACTAAAATTTCGAAGCCTAATATGTCGGTAATTTCAAGTCTTAAACCCTTGAAGTAAAATTGTTTATGAACGACCCTGGTCAAGCCACGGCACCCGCGACAGAGATGTTTACCCCCAGGTCAATAAATTAAAAAACCAATTACGCCTGCGCTGTAACTGGTGTCTAGTTGATTTCATTCCATGCGGTCACGCTGCTAGAAGGAGGCAACATGGCAGCTGCAGGCAACGTACCAACTATGAGTACAAATTTTTACGATCAACCAGGCTATGTCAGTGCTCCGGCATCAGCACCGTCTGTGAATAATGGCAGAGATTCAGGACTTTCAAGGCCAGGTCAGGTTAATCACGACGATCCTCCATTTTCAAGGTATATTCTTCAATTTGCCTCTATTCTAAGGCCACATTAAATCAACACTACAGGTCTTACCAAACATGTTTTGGACATGGCCAATGATCGATAAAACGACTGAAAATCTTGTATAGTTAGCGCTTATGAAATTTTTATTTAATTTATCCTTAATATCCTTTTTACGATTCTTTGCCAAAGTCTGCGTACCTAGTTTTAATCATTTAATAGAGAAATAAACATCTTAACGCTAATTGACACGCAATCAGCTCTCAAGGATAAGTTCAATAGGTTTATTTATTTCTTTAATTTTTAATCAAGTCATTATCGGTTCATTGCCAATATTAGAAGTAAACGATAAGCGTACATTCTTATATTTTTGAATGAAGTAGAAGGCCAGGGGAATTTTGTAGCGATCTGTTGCAGGCTTCTGACTTGTAAATTATCGTTTTTTGTTATGTTAGGTTATATATACATAGTCATGTTAATAGAAAGTAGAAATTGCAGAACCGGTGTATCTTAAATGGCGATAACAATTTGTCACAATCGAAGAGGGTTAGATTAGCGAAAAGGTCTTGAAATTTGAAATTCATTGGGACGAAAGCTGGATTTATCGAGTTGACATCCCTGTATTTTATCAATGCATTGACAGCCCTGTTACTTTCACAATACATAACTTTCATTAAAGAAATACTGTCACTAGTGCTCTAAAGCTTCCACAAGCGTTTTTCCCGTTCTCTGTGTGTCAAACATCAAGCGGAAGGAAATTGACCAGATACAACCCCAAAGCAAAGATTTGAATGCCCTTGTCAAAAGTAAATGTTATACTTGTATCAATATTTGTCGCGGAGTTTACCAAGTTGTAGATTCCATTCAAACGTTTTTGGAGGCTGGTTCATTTTTCGCAAACAAGCTTTTAAACTGCGTACTGTCTTAATTCATTCATAATTTGTTTTATAATTGGTCTGGTCTTCTTCGAATCAAGCCTACGGGAAAATTTCCCTTTAAGAATTCCCTTTCATTCAAATCCGGCAGCATCATACACCTTAATTTTGTTTTTTTATTTTAATTTAAATTGGCTTTTGGTTGTATATCACTTTACAGCTTTTTATTTTTCTGTTAGTTGCTTAATATGCAAGATAGTATTGAATGTAGTGGAATTAAAAATGAATGGTTTGATCTGCATTGAAATGAACTTACAATAGGAGGTAAAATCTTGCAGCTTTAATATTTTGGGGATGCTTGCCTATTTTTGGGTTTAGAGTTGAAATAATATCATCCTAATTTATGTAACTAGATGTCCAAATATATTTTGTGTACTCATGTGATGAAGGAAAATGATGAGAATGTGGTTTGTTGGATCAAAATGAACAAGAAGTATTGACAAAGGTGTAAAACGAAACTTTTCTATCTCTTTTTGAATGCTTTCAAAACTTAGTTGAGATTGATCTATCTGAGGTCTAGACTTTGGGATACATAAACCCGATTTATACAAGGACATGCCACTTGAATTTTCTTGGATAGAGTTTACTTGCCAGACTTTGGGATTTTCAGAAACCTGGTATAAGTTACACTTTTGAATATTTTTGGCTGCACATAGGCCGCATCCCTGAGTTACCAAAATATTGCAAAAAATAACTGTCATCTTTTAACTCAAGCAGAAAAGTTTACTTTCAGGTTCAAGGAATCTGACCAGGCCATCTCAAAGCATGGCTGAAAACAATAGCAAGCCATATTCTCCAGATACAAAGCCAATGCTGTCTTAGGAATTGATCACTTCACACATAGGCTACACATGAAACTGTTTTTGGTGGGTAAAATAAAGAAAAAGAGTATGGCTTATACCCAGGGTTTTTTATAGTGCTTGATATACCTTTTATTTATATATATGCTGTTATCTCCTCTTACTTATACACCCTAGGGTGGGAACAAAAATTAAAAGGCAGCAGCATTGTCTCTTGTTATTCAAGATATAGTTTGTCATGATCATTTCTGGATTTGTGCTTCTTATATTTAATAGTGATTAATAATTTAATTGCTTTTCATAGAGGAACCCAGAACTGTTGTTTTCAAATGACTGGCATCCTTGACATGAAATGTAGTTTAATGTTTAAATTAGTGAAACGAGGGTGAACTCAGATACTGCTTGTTAAGACACAAAGTTGAAGATGATAGCCAAAGCTTGTACAAAAAGGCAAAATTAAGGCTAATCAAAATAAGTTGAATGAAAAAATGATCCATGTAGCAAGTGTTCAAAAAGAATTTTAACAGAGTAGCACCTTTTCATTGAGCTTGAATTGTTTTCACCTATTCTTTAGCCTTCTTACAAAGACCATTAGACTCCACAAGTTTTTTCATAAAAATTTTCTTTTTTAAGGGATGAGGGGTTACATATCAAATCATTATTGTTTTCATTCTTCTCTTTGTATGCTATAAACTTTAACTTATTTAACTTAAGGCAGCATATGGTAGATCTTAATAGCATTCCAAATACACATTTTTCATCTGAGAATCATATGAAAATAACAACCAAAATTGTAAGTAGATTTATTAATAGTTTGAGAATGTATGATAACCAGACACCCTATTCAGTTTCATAATATGCATTTGCATTGGAAGTAGATAGTAAAGTATTTGACATCCAAGCCAGCAGATAATCACATGAAACTCCATTGCTTCAAAATTCCATTCAAGATAATCAAGTATTTCAAGAATGCCGAAATTTTAAGCGGGACACACCTTGCTCAAACAAAGGATTCTAAATTTGAGCTTAGAATGGGTAATCATGGAATGAGTACTATTAAACCTCTTTGAAAGAATTACAGAAAATAATTCTACTTTAAGTCCCTTTAATTCAAAGTTGTTGTGCTGAAAATGGTAGAAATTCTCACACATAATCCAAAAACAAGACATGATTTCTTTCTCACAATTAACAGAATGTTACAAAAAAATTTTCATATATACAGCAAAAGTGTGGTCAAGTCACATGACTTTTACATGGGCTTGTCAAATTATCACACTATCACAAAGACAACAACAACAGCAACAACTGTAATATTAAAACAAACAGTTCTTAACAGGAAAATTGTAAAAATATTGAACTGTAGGAAAAAGTTTTTCCAACATAATGCAGGAACCTTGCAATGTCTGTAACACAAAACTGGATGGTATTGCATAAGATGCGTTTGCATAATAATTTAAGGAAGGGAGCCATGTTGAAGGTATCTAAAAACCAACCTGAAAGCTATGATATGCTATAACAGATCAAGTTCCATAATTTTGAATTCCACAAAATGCAATTTAAGATAAAACTGAACAGATAAAGAAATAAAATACAAGAATAAAGATATATACAAAAAATTAATCCATCAGTAAGAGTAAGCAAAATTAATAACTATGAGAAATGAATACACCGTGCATACACAAAACAAAGAATGAAGATTAACTGTGAGGGAATTACTCAAAGGATGAGCTCCTTCAGTAAGTAAACTAATCGAGGTGAGAGCCCCCAGTGACTCAGGATTAATTAAAATTATCCCTAGAGGTATAAGTGAATTTATTTTTTGTATTTTAGTTGTAGTTGTAATTAATCTTAATATTGTATGTAGTGGAATTTCAAAAATAAAAAAACTGAAAAACTGAAAACTGGTAGCAGAATTGCATTTCATCGCACTATGGAGCCCAGGCTCATAGTATATTGATAATAGTTAATTGTTATATTGTTGCATCCATCATGTTAAGCCATAGAAATTGGAATTTCATTGTTTTTATTAGGCTAATAATTATGTTTCAAGTTATTGAGTTAGGACAATTGAGACCAAATATCATAGCTAAAAACCTGTGTCCATACTCAATATTTATCTCTTGAATAAACCTTTTCCCACCATACAAGTCCCATATGAATTTGTCATCTGTGGCAATGTCTGGCATTAAATGTAAGTCTGGATTTTCCAGGGTTTTTGTGGTGTGCAGCAAAAGCCATACAGCTGAAATACTTCGATCTGCATTTGAAAAATACGGAGAGTTGGAAGATGTTTGGATTGTACGAGATAAATACACAAAAGAAAGTAGAGGTGTTGCTTACATTAAATTTTCAAAAATGTCTGAAGCTACATTGGCTGTTGAGGAGTTGGATGGAAAGCCTCTTGATGATGATACTAAACCAATAAAGGTATCTTTTTAGATTTTCTAACTCATTCTTGATATTTAGAATCACTTGCAGTTGCAGATTGAATAGGTTGTCTAAAACCCCACTATTAGTAAATGTTTGAGACTTAAAAAGTTTGGATTTCCATAGAAGGAGTGAGGCATCTTTTGGTTGAAGAATCAAAGTAGGAAATCACCTATGGATAGGATGATTCATTTGTTTTCCCACTCAGATCTTCAAGTAGAACTGTAGCTAGATGTCTTTGGCTAGGAATTGTGTCCAAATGGTGCTAGGGAATTCACAGACAAATGCTTTTTTGGGGGAATGAGGGTAACTTATTGATCAAACAAGTAGCCAATCCAGTATACTTATTCTCTCCTGATACTGTTTTGATCTGAATTTTTTTTCATGGATTTGATGTCAGTTGAAAGAATCTAAAACAAAACTGTTATTTCTGTGCCCATTATGCCAGGATAGACACTGGGCATCTGAGGTCCTACCCTGACATGCATATACAAATCAAATATTATATTTATGGAGAGAAATGCAAGTGCTGCAACAAGAATCTTAATGTTAAGCAATAACATCCACAAATAAGACAATTCACAAGTTGATCAATGTCTTGACATCTCATTAACTAGGGGCATTTCATAAGGTTTGGAGAAGGGAGCACTTTAAACCCTATCAACCCTGAAGGGACAATGTGATTCTATGACCTTTAGGAAGAATGAAGTATTTATTAAAAGCTGATGCAGCCAGTAGCTTGATTCATCTGTGGTTAAACATTTTTAAGGCTTCTCTGCTTTAATGCCACCAATTTATAGTTATCTCTGTGCAATCTGACCAACTTTTTGAGAAATTTAACCCCCACATTTGTAAAAAATTTGGCATTTGATATTCAGAAATTAAAATCTAAATTCTCACAGGATTGGTAAAGACAAGAGCTAATGCTTTTGTGGAGCAAAACTCTTGAAGAATGGATGCTGCACATAGCAATAAATATTTCGGTGATACAAATAATGTAAATAATGATAAATGATATAAATATTACTTACAATTTGTAAGATAGGGTGATTACTTACAATTTGTAAGATGGGTATGCTCCAAAACAATAATGGATGGCAGATATGACAAGAATATTAGTATTCATTGTTTTCAAACTTGATCTATGATGCAAATAACTTTTTGGGTAATGGAGTAATCATTTTGGTTAATTTTATAAGCGCAACTGCATACTTATTTCTAATGGATATTTATGACTTTAATATAGGATGCTTAATGGTTGAATTTTGAATAGAATAGTCCCAAAAGAACTAAAATTATCAATAATTTTGGGGACAATACTTCTGCTTAACGCATGAAGCCAGTGTTTTTTTCAGCCTATCTAAATTAATAAGCATTTCTAACGGAGAAAATGATGGTACGCAAATTTGATGAAATTTTGCGGTTATCAATTTTGCCAATGTTAATTTTGCCAATGTTACAAAAAATTACACTTGCACTTCTGGATAAATTATGCATCAGGTTAAATCCTCGCGGTTTTTTGAACTAAAGAAAAACGTTTTTGCGTAAAGTGCCGTATCTTTATCATCCACCTCACCTGTTTAAACAATAAGTAAGTTGCCATGTATCTGGAATACATTATTCCTGATCTTAAACAATGTTAGTCCTCGCGTGATGCATTTTCAAACAACTTTATCAATCCCAAGATTATAACAATAGTTGAAATTTTCCATGTATGTAACTAGCACGAGGTTGGTATTTGATCTTGCATTGACTACTGTTTGAATAGAAATCTTGATGAAATTGAATTTAATTTGCCAATGCGGGATATGGGTTTCTTTAAGAGGTTTCTGCCATGGAATCAAAGAACTTTCTATGAAAAAATGAATGCATCAAGGGCTTTTTTTAGAGATCATTTAAAATACTCTTTTGAAAACAAAGAGGAAATTTGAGAATTTTATGGAGCACAGGGGCACAGAGCCCCATTAAAGGCCTTTTTAAATATAAATTCAGTGTCAACAGATTCGAAGGAAGACGTTGAACTTGCTCCGTAACAAGGCCTCATATCTTTGATAAATCTAATTTTCATGATTAGTAATTTGATCCTTTCAGTGAGTTTTTCTAATTATCGAGCAGAATCATAGGCGGCATCATAGGCTGCATCAAATACTGTATCGTCCGATTGTGTATGTGCATATCCATTGACAGTATAGAATGTGGAAATTCGGCGGTGACTGGCATGGGCCATCATTTTGATTTGTTTTCATGGCAACAAAGATCTCGGAAACTTGCTAATTGGGCAATTGGATTTACTAGTGACGTGAATATTCTAGCTTCAACATATTGTATAGCTTCAACGTTCTGTATTCAACACTTCAACTAGCTTTCTTTCTTTCTTTGTTTTGTGTTCTTACCATCTATAGCTAATAACCATTTAAGACTGCCGTATACACTTGAACATTAAGCAGTACATATGCTTGAAATGGCATGATTTTGGAATTGTGAAGAGGTTGCCAAAGTTCTGACCTAGGTGTTATCTTATCACTGGCTCTTTACCAAGGCCCAATTGTACCTGTTGCTCCAATAGCTCATTTCCATCTGCTTACGTCATTTCTAGGCATGTACACAGTTAACTTCTTTTCCTTCAACCCAACATACCTCGCAGTCATTTTCATTTATGGCTTCCAATGCTTACAAATATAGCCGTCATGTGAAAACTCTGTTTTTGTATTGGGAATTTCTATATTCCTTCCTCTATATTTTCCTGTCTCAAGAGACTCCAAATTTTAAAGTGAAACCTCACCTGTTTGTTCTGTATTCAATGTACCGAAATTACAGCATTTATTGAAGTGTAACTGGTTTAGGGATAACTGCATTATTTTTGCAGGTAACATTCTGCTCAAAAATGCTAAATGTGTGGTGCAGAATGCTTTTGCCTCCATTGTGTTTTTTTTTCTCTTTTGTGCATTGGACGTGTCCAGAGGCCAGGAGGCATAACGGTTCCACAACTGGCGACCTTGAGGTATAAACAATTACAGGAACAGCGCAAGACGACGACTTTCATAGCGTATTATTAGAATATCAAAGTAAATTTACTTATATTTTGCCCCAACATAAGGGTGCTCTTTTTAGTATCAACAAACAGTAGACTACGACTGATGGGAACCATTGCCATTAGGTTATCATTGAGTATCTCTTAAAGCCATTTATTGTGACTCAGTCGGAATGATCTAAATGATTTGTCTTTTAGGCACTAATTGCCAAGCCAAAGTCAAGCAAATCCACTGATGACTTTGAGGATGCAACTGCACTAACCAGATTATTCATAGTCATACCAAAAAAGATGGAAGAGGCAGAGCTCAGATCTGTTTTCGAGCAATTTGGGGAAGTAGATTACGTTCAAGTAGTTAAAGATAGAAAGACCCGTGAATCGAAAGGTTTTGGTTATGTTAACTTCAAGAAGCCATATTACGCAGCGTTAGCCTTGGAAGGCTGCGATCGCTCATTTAAAGCTGTCATGGCTGAGCCGAAGTCTGCCAAAATAAAGCGGGAATCGATGTCTGAGGCAGGATCCATGCCTTATATTTCTGGTAGCGGTCCACAACATGAACATCCGTTCGGCGCTCAAGCCCACGAAGGCTATGCCCCACCAGCTTTTGCAATGAGCCTAGGATATCCAGATGCCAGGTCTGCAGGGGGTGTGTGCAATCGGTTACAGATTATGGTCCATATGAGTGTGACACAGGATCAGTTAGCCCGTTTGTTTGATTTGATACCCGGCATGGAGCTCTGTGATTTGAAGAAAAATTTCCAGACAGGCGAATCAAAAGGTGTTGCGTTTATTGTTTACAATACAGTAGGTTCAGCAGTGTATGCAAAAGAGAAATTGAACGGTTTCGAATATCCGCCGGGTTCGAAGCTGGTAGTTCGTTACGCACCGGATGATGATGCCTTTCCATACCCTGCTCCTGAGTATGGCGGTGCCACCCCAGCCCCTCCTGTCACTGCAGAGACCGCTACTGTTAAGCTGTTCAGCACGGCTGTCTTGCCAGCGCAGAAGCCTTTAGCAGATCCAAAGTCGGAAGTAGCTGAAAGGTTGTTTATCGTATGCACCCCAACTTCACCGGGTGACAAAGCCTTAAAGGATGTTTTTTGTCGCTTCGGAGATCTAATTGATGTTTACATGCTAAAAAATAAGAACTTTGGATACGCAAAGTTTGCCAGTAAAAATGCAGCAAAGACTGCAATGGATTCGCTCCATGGCGAAGAGGTGATGGGCGTTAGGATGAAAGTGCTGCCCGCAGATCCCCCAAGGTCTCAGGATCCGGCACGAAAGCGACCCCGCACTTGATTCATGCAATTCAACGTGAAAAATTGAATCAAATCGTCACTGATTCGATGGGTCGTGATTTTTGTTATGTTTTAGAGGTAGGTGTATAGATTAATATTGTACCATATTACAATAATTCATAATTTAGATCTGCCTGATTGTAGCAACATTGTATTGCTACATGTGGTCTCTTAGCATCGATTTGGTGTGGAGTCATCGTTAGACAAGAATCGAAAAGTAGTTTAGAGTTACCCTGTATAATCCTGCAGGTTGTGTTAACTACATTCATAATAAATGATAGTGTGATGATACGGTGATAGCATAATAATAGTTAAGTCCTTAATAGAATGATAATGAAAATATCAGTCAGCCAATATAATGTTGACCACGAATAATATTCCAGCAGTTTTTTGAATATCGCTGGCATGCATCTTGGCGTAACTTTTGAATATGATACAGCATATTCTAACATTGTACAATATCTTGGCAAAGTGTACAATTATACATATTTCACAGTGTTCATAGCTTATCGCCAAAGCCTTGTTAATTCCTTTTGGTTGCTCCATAAATATCGAGCCTAATACTGAGACGTAAGAAACCAAAGTGTTAAATTGCTACTTTTAAAACGATAAAAAATGAGATGATATTTTTTCCGTTTGTTATGGTTTCCCAAGAGTGCTTACGACTTCGTGTAAGGTCTCACTGTATATGATCAAAAGAATAATTTGAAGGAAAGGTGAAAGATATAAGCTGTTTATGGAGCATTGTTCTCCTTATTGGCAGCTGAGATCGCTTTTGCCACTTCTAGATAGCATATGGTTTTCTCTCAGTAAACAAGGTTCTCAACTCTTTCCATTTCAAATATAAATGTGAATTTATGCCTTGCTTGTAATACGTGACCAAGGCATATTGTTTTCTCTAACCCATTACGAAACTATTTGATTGACGTGGAAACAGTTCTACCTCAAGCCCAAACAAAACAATCCATAGCAATTCAAGTTGCAAATTACTTTTACCTTTGAGTGACAGCTAAAGATTTTGTCTGTTGTTACTTGTAGTCAATCAATGTTTAAAATGATTTTTCGTTTAATTAGGGGCAGGAATTATTACGGACTTTGTTTTAAGTGACTTTGACATGCGCTTGGTTATTGTTTGTTTTAATTTCGTTCCTCTAGGACAGCGTAAACAGCAGACTTTGAGAGCATTGTAGCATTTAGTTACTCATTAACGATCCATTCATTGTCGCTACTTACAAGAGTGCTCTACTTCACCCATATTTAAGAAGCAGCTTAATGTGCCTACACCTTTTATTTTATTGATGAAGTGCAAATTCAGATGAGTCTTCCAAGACCATAGGCCATGTCAGAAATTAAAGTTCATTTTATTGGTCATGAATTATAGAATATCAAAATCCGGCGAAAAGATAGTTTGGTCTAACTATAGATTCACATAAAGATAATGTTTAAAGTTGTAAAGGTAATGTTTGGTTTGAACCTTAATACTATACTGATATTTTGCTTAGATTACTTACATTGACGTTGATAAATTGGAGACCAGGCCCGTTCACACCGCTCCATTTTCATTTGTATCCTTTTTATTGATATCCAACATCCGTTCAACTGCTCTTTTTCAGAGAAGCAGGTTTAAAAGTATCCTTTTATGCGTTCACATACAGCCGTCGCGGAGCAGTGTGAACGCCTTCAAAAAACAAATGTAATTTTCCCTGTTTTCGGCATAAGCGGTGCAGTGAGAACAAAATCACTAGCTTTTTCATACAACGAACAAAAATACCCTCCATACGAGCCCGTCTTTGCATAGCATTAGATTTTATGAGATAAGTTGCTGCAGTCTCTTATCTACTCATTGATGTAGACCGTGATGAATGATAGAACATAGTAGACTTAAATATAATTCACAAGTAGTGTTATTACGAGTGTAGAGAGTCATATGCGGACGCTTGACATGGGAAGAAGAACAATGAAGTTATGTGCCAACTAGGGACCTTTACCCTTAAGCTGAATTAAATGACCCTGCGAAACACTTTGAACTTTGAACTAACGGAACTAGAAGGAGTTTGCACTGTACATTCCCTGCACAAATACGAACACGCCAGCTATTTGCACTCTACATAACAAATCATTCAAGATGAAACATGGAATTAAACCGTCGCATCGTGCTTGCGATAATGCTGTGATTATGAAAGTACGTACGATTTGCACACACCCCCTCATTACAACACAGAGAACTTCACTTGAACTGCGAACCTCACGTTAAAGGGAAAACTCACGTCGACAAAGCTACAGAACACGTATTCCTCGAGCATGCACGTACACGACGACCCTTGACCAAACGCGTGCCAAGAAAAAACTCACACACTACTAACTACCTCGTTAAATTGCAAACAACAAGAACTTGGAACCTTTACGTGGAGTAGGCAGAAACTGACATTACCTGGAGCATCTGTTTTAAAAATACAAAGAGACATTATTCCATACACATAACCTGGACTTCCTACATGAAAGAAACGTTATTCCGCATAATAGCTGGACCAGAACTAACCAAAGAGACATTTTGTCATATAATTAACCTGGACTGCCTATTTGAATTATGCTAAATTATGGACTCAACTGGCTAACCTTAAACAGTATAGCTGGACGTTATATTAACACTGAAAATTATAAACTGAAATTGATTTTGACAGTGAAAAGTAATTGTGTAGTAAACCTCTGATTTAGAAACACAGTGATCGTTGAGTAGTTTTCTCCGCAGACGAATACATTCATCTTTGTTTTCTCCCCTTTATCTGCCTTCCATGAATTAGCCTCTTTCACGCAAAACCCCTAGTATAATCGACCATGAGCACAAAGCACTGACCCTGCACTTAGGTGGAAATCTTTATCAAATCCAATTGCCGTTGCACCAATTCCAACAGTGGCCAATTTGAAAAAGTATTGCTCAATTTTCGAACTAAAGCCAAAAATTACCTATCAGCATTTTAGAAACTGATTTGTCAAGGAGTGTGAAGGAGGGGGAGGGGTGAAATTTCCCTCTATAACCCACATAGTTGTTGCCTTTGGCTTTTGATGGTAGCAAGCTTGAGACGGTTGCCACGCTAAATCACACTTGGATGACAGACTGCAAATTCTTTGAGATTTTGCTACATGGACATGGAATGTACCCTGACGTATTTAAGGGCGAGCTCTGGCCAATTTTACTGGGATATAACCATTTTGCCTCAATTAAGCGAATGATCAGATTAATGATTTATTTTATCTTCCTTCTAAGAATGACCATTGAAACCCATATAAATTTTCTCGATTTCAGTGATAATTTCCTAACCTTAACCAAATTAAGAAGAGTTTTTTCTCTGCTTTCACCCCCAAATTCCTCAGTTAGTAATTTCTGACCCTTGGGTAGCCTGCGTCACAGAAAGCAAGGCTATCTCAGGGGCAGATTTGAACGTCGAAGTGCGCAGAGTGTTCCAAACAGCGATTAAGGTTGAAGGAAAGATGCTTAAAGAATAAGAAACGATGTTATCGAGATTTAGCGCAGATAAAAGTTCTTCATATACAAGACGAGCAGAGGGCGCGAGACATTGATCGCGGGGAATTAAGCACGACCCTCAATAAATTTTCGAATCAGGGCCGACTTGGCATTTGGCTGTCCAATGATAGTCATGTTACGTACACGGAACCTCCATAATACCCAATATTTTGCTTTTAGCTAAAATAGTTTAGTGAGGCTCTTCTTCGTCACGCTCTCTTACCATGGCCTCGTTTTAAATTCTTATACCGATTTGGTAAACGAGGCAAAAAGTGAACTTCGAACCACAGTGACTTTGAACTGGAATTCTGAATCTGTGTTGTTTTCATCGTTGAGATGGCGTTGTTCATGAAGAGAGTATCTCGCAACCTTTTGAAAAATCGCTTGGTTTTGAGCCCATTGAGCATCAGAGGACAATCTTCTAATGCTCAAGCAGCGTACGAATTGCCAACAACCGCTCCAGAAGATCTCAGCGATGAACACATATTCACTCAAGACCATTTTCAAATGAGAAATACCCTCAACAAAATCATCGAAAAGGATATAAACCCGAATGTAGAGGAGTGGGAAAAAGAAAAGAATTTCCCCGCTCATAAGGTGTTCAAAAAGCTTGGAGATGCAGGTCTTCTTGGTGTCACTAAGCCAGTTGAATTCGGTGGCCTAGGGCTTGATTACACGTATTCAGTTGCCCTTGCAGAGGAACTCGGTAATATGCCATAAGAAAAATTTGAGCTCCTGTAGAAGTTGAGTGACAAATTATAAACAGACTCGTTGCTAAAATTTTTAGGTTGGGGAATATAGAGCATCAACTGTTTTTCTAACGAATTGGGTGTTTAACTTTAAAGGGCTTGGTTATCATAGTGTTAGTTTTAGAAAATTGTCCTTAGAAGATTGATTGAGTGCCAACAATCTGATAAAATCTAACTTAACGAGGCTTTATCTCCTAAGTATAACTTCTAAATCTAAAGCTTTGTTAAGAAGTTGTTAATTACAAGATGCATGGTGGAATTGTTGATCTTTTCAAGCATACGCAACTAAACAATTTTAAATGTGTATATGTGTATGTGTCATCCTATAAAGCATTTGCATATGCAAGGTGCTCAGTTTATGTCTGGTCAAAGTTTTTCAATTTTTAAACAACCCTTTAAAATCTTTTTTATCTGTCACTTCAAAGGAGTTTTGGGTGCTTACATTTGGCTGCCCATTCAAATCGTTTGAAAATTGGCACTTGGCAGAAAGCTCTTACTATATGACAAAACATATCTTGTATGCATTGCAGTCTTCTTAACAGAATTTGTTATGCAACTTTATAATACCCATTGGCAACCATTGAAAGACCTTTCCAACTAATTTTATAGCTAGGCTTTAATGATTATCTTTGTAAGCTGTTTACTTGTTCAGTCAGTCATAGTTCTTGCTTAAGTTATGCATAACGAAAATGATCTAGTTTTATTTATCTTATGTTTTTTCTAAGAACAAGAATATTGCACTATGTTTGGCATCAAAAGAATCCTCAAATGAATTTGAAATAGCTTTTAAAATCAATCTTACATAGAGCTTAAAAGTAATTTTGATAGCATATTTAGACAAAATTATATTGTACTCAGTGATGGATCCTACACAAAGTGCACACCTCTAATTCTAAAAAGAGTTCAACAAAAATAGATGTAGGGGTTTAGTTATATGCTCTATGATAAAGATTGGTAGTCATTTTTATGCTCTTAACAACAATATGCCTCTGGGGCTCAAAGGAAATCAAGGCAAAAGGTGTGATTGATGTTATTTTCAATTTGTATTTTGCCAATCCTGATAAACTTGCTTCAAAATCTCTGACAGTAGAATGCTTAATTACTTGACCATTCTTCATGCTTTAGGAAACATCACATGTGGTGCAATACCTATGGCAATTGGTGTCCAAACTGACATGTGCACTCCAGCAATGGCAAAATTTGGAAGTGATGAATTGAGGGAACTCTTTTTAGCACCAAGTATATCAGGAGATTATGTTGGTTGTGTTGGTGTAAGTGAAGTTGGGGCTGGTTCAGATGTTTCTTCAATAAGGACTACTGCAGTGAAGGATGGAGGTATTATAGACTATTTCAGATACTTCTATAACTTATAATGCCAGCTTTTTTCCAATCTTGCAAACAGATACATGATATTGCATACAAAAAGAATATAACTTTTTCATTGCAATCACCTAAAAATCTGAAACATTGAAAAAAAGCAACAGATACACCTGAGCGTCAGCAGTAAGGTACTAACAAAAAGCGCAGCCATACACTTTTAACATGTGAAGGTCAGATATTGAATGTGATTTGGCCAAAAGAATATTCATATAAAAGTCATGTAGAAAATTCAGATTTTACCAAATCATTCAATCAATTTTTGGGTCACTTGGCAAACAAATAGTTGGCATCCAAGTCTGTGTTTTTCTATATTTTTTAAAAATCCTGCAAAGACTGCACATTACTCATGTTTGTGACGTAGTGTCATGGTACACTCTCATCAAATTGACACTGACTAAAATAGATTGATGAATTAATTGATGAGGTTAATAAGGGTCAGGAATGAACACACCTGTTTTTTAAAACTTAATGTAATAACTTAGGTGGGGGGGGGGGCTAATGAGACAGTTTTGTTGTGTCACAAGAGAGGCTAACCCTTATAGATGGTCATCTTTTTCTATGCTCTGTACCCTTGATTATGTCTTTCAAGTCTGCTGATTGAACAGCTTTAATCTTTCTTCTTTTCCTTAGATCTCTTAGCTATTTACTTGTATTTAAAGACTACCATGTTATGTTCTAGATGACTACATAATAAATGGAGGAAAAATGTGGACCACAAATGGTGCTCAAGCTGATTGGATGTGCGTCCTTGCCAACACAAGTGATGGTCATCCACATAGAAACAAGTCATTGATAATTGTCCCTACTAATGCTGAAGGATTTGTTGTGGAAAAAAAGATTGAGAAACTTGGAATGTGGGCATCAGATACAGTTCAAAGTCACTTTGATAATGTGAGAGTCCCTCAGAAGTATCGAATCGGAGATGAAGGACTTGGTTTCATGTACCAAATGTTTCAATTTCAAGAAGAAAGGATCTTTGCTGGAGCATCATGTGAGCTTTTTATAGTTAAAGAAACATAAGTTACTCTAACAGTGCAAAGTTACTTCTCCTATATTATTTATTGTCTGAAAAGACTCAAGGTTGTCTATCTCCCACCACAATTGGTAGAAACCATGTAATGTCATTTAACTTGACTGTTAAACTCATTATAAAATTTGTTAGATAATCGAATCAAATTAATTCAAATAAAATCAATATTTTTTATTGTTGTGTCAAAGAATATTAAGCTATCAATATGATGAAGGAAACAATGAAAAGGTAAAGAAAAGTAAAAAGAAATAAGTTAGATACAATGAGCATTTTAAAACACGGAAATGTATAAAATCTAGAAACTATAAAGTCCACCTTACATGTCTTCTGAATTGGTTCTTTGTTAATTATGTTGTATTGAAAATAGCTCTCTTTTACATACCTGGTAGTTCTGCAGCTAGCATAGAGCTTGAAATTTAAATGAAATTTTGTGTAGAGGCAGAATTATTAGTAGCACCTCACAATAGTACAAATACTAGATGGAGACTTTAATTGAATGAGTTTTAAAGTGACAAAGGAACAGAAGAAGTTGCTATGATTTTGCAAATGAGGATTACAAAGCATTAAGTCATATGTCATGTGGGAAATTTTTACTGCTTTCCCCACTATAAGCATCTGTCAGTTTACATCCATAGGGGTGCCTTTTTATGATTTTCTCTTGAATGATTGTTCTTGCAACATTTTTAAACTTCACAAACAATTTGAAACAGGATAATTTAGCTATTTATGATGTCACCTTCTGGTTGTTAATGCGATGTTTCCTGCTCTTTCAAGGGGCCGTGATTTTCAACAAATTGCCAATGGAACTTTAAACTGACACCTCATTACTACATTTTTGAATTAAGTTAGATGGACATTTTAACTCATAGATAATGTATTAAGGATAAGTTTTAGTTGTTTTCTGAATTCATGTATATATTTTACTTTTGCTTTTAACAGGTCCCAGACTGATAGCAGCTTCATTAAGCTGAATCTGGTGACCTGGACAAATATCGTATTATTATTATTATTATTATTATTATTATTATTATTATTATTATTTTATTATTATGAGTGGTGGACAAGCAACTACCTTCAGCATGCTAAACCATGTTGCTGTCTTTTTGTCAGTAAAAAGAGAAAGATAAGAAACTAATTTTTTTGTAAGCATCAGTGAAAATTAGAGTTCTGGATCTTTAAAGTCTAACAAGTGGTACCATAAAAGGGGACAACTTTGAACTCTGTCGTCTTCAAGAATTTCTCTTTTGTCTTCTTTGATTTTTTCTCTTGTTAAATTTACTATTTTTCTACCCGTTTTCTCTTTTTCTTTTGTTTGAACTCATTTTCCCATCTAGTAAATGTATTTTTCTTTTGTTTACCTTTTCTTTGTTGTTCATGGTGAGTTACACTGTGCTATACAGTATGTTCTAACCGAAATACCAAATCCATCTTTTAATCCTGTTTTCATTTCTACATTTGGGGACATGAACATCTTCAAAATTTGAACTACAGTTTCTGTTTAAATGGTATGCAGAAGTGATTCATGAAGTTTATTGTACCTCTTTCAAATAACTGTTTGCATTTCTCTGATCAGGTACTGTTTCATTCGAAAGATGCATCAATGAAACAGCCAAATATTGCAGCCAGAGAAAAGTGTTCGGAAAGTCAGTTCTTGATAACCAAATTGTGCATTATAGACTTGCTGAACTAATGACAGAAGTTGAGCTTCTGCGATCACTTCTCTACCGTACAGCAGGTAAGAATGGCTTTCGATCATTTTATCTTGATTTCAGTTATTGAAAGTATCAATTTTGCTACTTAAACACACTTTTTTAATCTACCACCACAGAATACACGTTCGTATCCGTTTCGCTATGCTAAAAATGACTGCATATTGGTTGGCACGAATTAGATGAGTCCCTTGACTTGGGTGTGGCGTTCTTCACAGGCCTTGCTATTTTAAGGCTGTTTGTGCGTTTTACTTTTATCTCAAGTGTCATCATTCTTATTTTTTATAACATCTACTATAATATTTTATCCATTCGTTAATTAATTTTGAATATTTAAACTCAATGTAAATAATCAGCTTTAGTTAGCTACTCTGTTAGCTGTGTAAATTTGGTTCACCTACTTTAAATAATTGTATGCAGATGATAATAACCATATCATTGCACAAAATCTCTGCCACTGATTTCCATCGTAGTTATATTGAACCTTGAGTAGTCCTCAAATCTTTCAATCGCCATATTGCACTTTGGTTTGAAATTTCATTTTAACATAAAGGCGCGTACAACCGCTTTAACCATTTCGTTTTGTTTTGTTTCATTTCAGTTATCAAATTTATATGAATTTTTTTCTAGACAAAAAAAGTTTTTACATTCTTGTTATACAGCAGTAGTTTATGATGAAACATATTTATTATATCAATGAAAAGGGAAACCAGTTACATTTTTAAATCGCTCAAAGATGATTTGTAATAAGGCTATTTGCATTGAGTAGCTTTGAATTTTTTGCATTTGAAGGTCACATCAAATAAGCAAATTGCTACATCTTATATTGAGAAAGCTATTGTGATATACAAGACCATAGAAAATGATATCAAGCTAGAGGAGTTATCATTGAAGGTAGAACAGACCTCTGAAGTTGTTAAATGTGATCATCAATATTATCAGAAATTTCTGTCGACAATCCATCGAGTGCTACAAAATAGAACGGCAAGATGTTACGTTCATAGCTAACCGATTAGACGATTTATTTTGATAAAGGAAAAAATATGATAATTATGATAAAGAAGAGGAAACCTAGAATGACAGTATTAATTAAAACAACCTGCGAGTTTGTTCACCGCTTCGATTGACGAGTTAATCACAAAATATTATCTGTGGTCAGATATCATGGTGGTTTTGTTTTTGTTACCCTTGGAATGATTGCTCGTTTGGTTTTCGTTTCAGGTCTTTATGCTCAAGGGAAGGATGTTACGAAGTATGCAACAATGCTGAAACTGAAGGCAGGACGGTTGGGTAGAGAGATTCCCGATGCTTGCTTGCAGTTCTGGGGTGGTATGGGGTATACAGACATTGAGATCTCTCGTATGTACCGTGACTTTAGATTGATGTCAATTGGCGGTGGTGCTGATGAAGTGATGCTTGGGGTAATTTGTAAATTTATGGGCACATTGCCTAAAATGTGAATCGCAATTCCAGGATTGTAGCTGCGCGATACACATGACACCGTTATATTTAAAGAGCGTGCTAGTGTGAACAAACGAAATTGAATATTTTTTGCAAATAACATTGATTTTAAGTAGATGTTAAGAGACCAGTAGTTGAAGATAGTTGTATGCTATGAAGTGAGTGTATGAATTGGGTTGGTAATCGCACATTGTATTAAGGGGAGAGGAGAAGCTGGAAATAGAAGACAAAAATTGTGGTTAGTACTCCTAGACTTTTTGCAGGGATAGCAGTCTGTGCCGAGACGAGACTGGCACTGGGTTATATAACAAAGAAATGTATATAGCATCAATACTTTTACTGACGGCAGCAAACAAGATGACAACAATACAAGCTTTCACGAAACTAATCTTTTTAGACTTGCCTAGATACTGTACATTGTGTGACTTATACAAGGTCTTAGATTTCTGTCTGCAAGAATCCGTTTGATGTGCAATACACTACCCGTGCTGGCACCAGTTTTTATGATAAAAATTCAAACGTAGCTCTCGCTTAATCACTGACTGTACATAAAAGCTGTGAATGATTTATGTCACTTATACTTGAACTGGAATGGAAAAAATGGTCTGACCGTTAAAAATTTTGCCTGATCGTGTATATTTTTAATGGTATTTATTGTTAAAGTAATTACATACTTAACGCTGAAATTACCTGTACTTATGCAGTATCTTAAAGGACCGCAACAAAATAGATCCTTTACACGCACCCAACCAATTTCTAATCAATAAGGCACAAGGCATTTACCTTATCTGTGGCTTATTAAGCTTCTGCTCTTTGCTAAGACCATTTCTGCTAAGATTAGAATTATTCTTAAACGTTCTGTGGTATTCTATATTAAAGTGATATTGCTGGACCAGCCATTTCTGTCATGGGCGACATTTGTTTGCTAGGATTATGGTGGCTCATTGATGATGCAAAAATTGCAAAATTGTAGAAAAAGTTTTCCCTGCAGGGAGATATAATTTTCATCCTCCCGGCCAAGTTTATCGTCAAAAGAGGTTTATTTTTGTCCTTACCCATATGGGTATCTTAATTAGGGAAAAATAACATTTGACAAAATTTCTAAAATAGACTATAATTTTTACCGATGGTATTCCTACCCTGTCAAATGTTGCTTTCTTTATCCAAAATAGTAAGCACTAAGGATCCAACTGTATGCCCTCACGCACCAAAAACTTTCAACTCATATTTCAACTGTGAGAGAGCCGTAAATGAATGTTTAATTGTGCGAAACGTTTGCATTTTGGTAGCGGAAACAACGTAGCAACGTACCAGGCATGCCCCGAGTCTTTTTCTTTCAACGGCAAACATGTACTGCTCAGCCCTGCATCTCGATCTACGATCATGCAGATAGTGCAATTTTCATTCTCGGAGTAAAAATCTTAAGATGATGACGAAAAGGGTTAGCGTAAATTAACAAACCACGGGAGAAGAGGATAAGAGTGTGTTAGGTTACTCGCCTGGCTGTTGTGAATGCAATCCCATCTAGTAATTTTAAATGCGTTTGTAAAACTGAATGACCAAGAACTTGTTTTCTCTGAATTTTAGTTTAGATTTGGTGCTTGTGTTGCTTTAATTTTTACGTTATACCTGCGCCGAATAAATGGTAAATTTAATGTTATTTTTTTCGCTGCTGCTACATTATAGTTTAAAATGCAAAGTTATAAAACATGAGTAATTCCTTATGTCAGATCTTACCATGATTAAATAAATTTTTTGTCAAAAGATTAGAATCAAATAGAATTATTATCACGATTTTAAGGCTGAATACTCTCAGTTAATACTTCGTGTTAAGTATCAAAGTTTGAGCAATATACTACGCTACTCTGAACAATAGTGGTGATAATGGCTTGTTTATTTATCGTTGGCAAATTGACTTATAATGCAGTGGCATTTTCCAGCTTTTTTTATCATTATTTGCGTTTTCCATTTTGTGCAGATGTTATGCTGCCTAACAGTCCTGAGAATATTGCTTGTAAACGATAGATAGCCTTGTCTATATCCAGCTGTTTTAATTTTAGCTTTAAACTTTGGTCGTATTTAGTTTTGGAACTCTGATCAGAAACGTAGGAACCGGGGGCATGGGGGCACGCTCATCCGCAATTTTGTGACAAGTGCCCCTTTAGGGTAGAGTGCTCTTTCGGCCGAGAGAAGTGTTCTTTTTAGAGTAGAGAAGTGTCCTTTAATCTATGTTCATAAAGGGAAATTTATGTGATAAAAAAGGATGCAACTGCAAAAATTTTCCTGGGCCCTGCCCGTGGTCAACTTCAATATACACTTCACAGTGTTTTCCGAAACTTCGTGCCCCCCCCCCCCCCTCTCCCAAGTTGCAAATGCTTCCTCCGTCCCAACCTAGTACGAAGAATTTACACGCTTTTTTATAAGGAACCTAGATGTAGAAGGTAGAAATATTTAAAGAACTTATTCTTCTAAAAACGAAATCCCTGAGAAATTCTTTGATTTGAAAATTTTTTATTACTGCCAGCATCACGAACTAAAAAGCCGCTTCTATTTATTCTCAGCAAATACTCGTATAGAATGTTTTCTATTAGTGTGTCAAGTGCCTCATTGAGTAGTTTATACACATGCTATCTCGCCCTCCTCTGTACTATTTTTATGGCACTTGATGTGCAGTGAATTTTAAGGAGCTATTAAGATACTTTTGAAACTAAAAGTTGATGATTTCAGGTCTGCAAATAGCGAAATTTTAGAACTAGGCCTTGAGATCCTTATGAAAAAAAGCTTGTACATTAGATTCTTCTCCAATTTAAACTTAAGGGCCATGCTGTTGATCGTTTATTGCAGCCGGTACTAAATTAAATTTACTTAATAGCAGGTATTGACAATTCTTTAAATTTACGTTTCATTTTACATTGATCCCACCAACCTGTATTTTGCTTGAATATGCTTTACGTTAAAGATTGTTTGGTCTTGCTCAAAACAATGAAGGTTGCATGTGGTGCTTTGTGGGTAGTTGACAAACAGGTGTATTCGAGAATACGTTAAAATGGGTATCACGAAACACTCTCAAAAAGTTTGGTTCTGGCCTGGGTTTTATACCTGTGGTCTTTAGAATTATTATCAGAGGTCTTGGGCTCAAGCCAATTGGCTCGGCCCAAAGACGTAGGAAGCATTTTAAAAGTTGAGGGAAGTTCAAAAATGGGGTAACATGAACACTCCCGTAAAAGGTCAACTTTAAGGCTTGGAAATGGCACTTTTGCATAGTTTGCTACAAGACGGAAGCCAATGGGGGGCAGGCTGGTAGCGGAGCGTCCTCTCAAGGACCGCAAATTGCAATTTCGTCGGAAATTTGTCCTGATTTTACAATAGATTAAACAATAAACTATTGTTATGTACACAATGGATCTATTGTTTTACAGTCAATTGTCGGAAATTTTGTCTTTCTTCCCCCCTGTTCGGAAATGCCTAAATTCGGCTCTGGTTTTCTAATAGGTGGGAGGGCCGTAGTCCCACCCGATTTCTACATCCCTTGCTCGACCCGGCAAGACAGCGCGACAGTCTAAAGGCCGGAAAGGAGTGCATAACAGGAGCAGTCAAGCCCTAGATAATCCCATGCCATACAATTGTTCTGCAGATGCACGCACACCAACGTGATCTGAACGTTTATTTAAAAGAAAACTTTGCAAAACGCCTGCCATTTGAATCACACTTCTTAAAGAAAAAGTCACGGCAAGCGTTGAAGAAAAACTTCAAGACAAATTTATTGTCCATGAACTGCCCTGTTACTCTCTCTTTTAAATTGCACTGCCCTTTCCTCTAAAGAGTTAAGAATTTGGTGATATAAATGAGTTAGGAGAGAACTTTTAACGAAGGCAAAGCTAAACAAAACATTATTTATAACAAAAGCAAAACAAAACAAGACAGTTGCAAAATTTCATCATTCGCAGACGAAACCTTCTTTGCGTAGACACGAGATCTGGACGGGAGAGCGTCCCACTGTATCCTTCCTTAGCGACACCTCTGCATATATAATAATACATTCTAGTTCCTTAAAGCGTATTACGTGAACGGTGTTAAAAACATAAACCAATGAAATACTCTAATTCTTTCGAGAACGTTTCAATCACGTACGTTCAACTGTTGGTTTATAGAACGTGCACAGCTCTCATACGTTTCGCAGACCTCAAGGTATTATGCCGCTTTCATGTGAAGTAATGATGTAAATGAATAACATAAACTCCAGAAGTTTCCTGTCATGATTTCTAGCTTGAAATGAGCTAGCTTCGTGCCTTATAAACGAATTTAAATCGAATAGTTTCCCCGACAAACTTCAAAAGTAATTTGAAGTCAGCCTTTCTTTACTTTAAATCAAACAATTTATGTTTATCGCAACACTGGTAGCTGACAGCGTGGCAAAACAATAAAGAAATGTTTTTCTTTGTTACTTACGAACATTGTTTCAAAAAGTACAAGTTTACATGCAATAATCGCATGAAGGAAGTTCTTTCAACTATTTTTTATAAAGGCTTTGGTCAGGTAAGCCGAACTTAAATTAAATGTTTTGAACTTTGCTCAAATTGTTTGATATCGTAAGATCACTCGGTAGCATTTATGACGCCTATGTTAGAAAAATAACTTGATTACAATGGGAATAAATCCAACATCAGCTCTCCCCAAAAGCTTTGAGAATATTCGGTCGTGCTGAGGTCTTATAGCTCCAACCGTCATTAAAGCCTCTCCAATTTCCTTATACTAAGGGCCCCAATGAAACATCCCTCCAAAATAAGCCCCCCTCGTAAAGGAATGATTATTAGCCATAGTGCGCCACGACATTGACCCCTTGTCGGCGTGACCTCTCTTTCGTTCGCGGTGAGGAATTTGGTGCAAAGGTCGGTTTCGCAATTGTCGAACAGAGAGATTCTGGGAATACATATTCAGTTTCAATCACTCTCTGTTACGTTCTCAAGTTACATGTGCATGTTCAGTGCTCCTCGATAAGAAATAAACTTCTGTGGCTTACATTCATCGAGTCTGTTGACGCCAAGGACAAAGCAAGAATCAGCGTTAAACACATTTAACACCGAAGGTTACCTTACGATCGGTGGGCTGATTTCATCATTCACCCGATTGCCAATCTGGTCCGTTTTATGTTCGCCTTTGACGCAGGCATAGTTTTTGCTAGCTAGAGAAGGATATGGGAGATGAAACTTCATTCAATGAGGTCTGTAAACATGTAATATTCCGTGTTTTTGTAACTTTTTGTTGCTTTCATGTCGATTATCTGCCCCAGGCCGACGATCATGATGTGTTATGGGCCTACGTAAACTGTTTGCTTAGTGAACAGAATTCTGGAATTAGATTAGTTACGGTCTTGAGGTCACAGTATTGGTAAGCTATCATTTCGAAGGAAATTTATAGACAAACAACTGAAAATAGTGAGCGTTGTGGTGATTATTTTTGCTCTATGCGTTAGCGTGAGCCAGCTGCCTCCTGCCAGAGAGTTCTCTTTTCAAAGTCAACTGCTACGGTGACCTAAATTTTATTTGTATCGTTTGTGTCGTTTATTTCATTGCATGCCTGCTTCAATTAATTAATGCCTCACTTCCTCTGAATACTTTACCATCTGGTAGTATTTTGTTAAACGATACTTTGTAAAGATCAATTATATCAACAAATGATCTTGCTTCATTCTATTCTATTTTACTGTATTAGGCCAGAGTCTGTAAACAATTGCAATTAATCATCATCTCCAATTTTACACGAAGCATTATCTTGTACTTTCAAAAACAAAACAACCATAAATTTCATGATCCAATTAAATCAGGAAGCTTTTACGGTTTCCTTGTGCCAGACTAGGTTTAGTTGCACTCTTTAAAACATACTATCCACTTGTTTCTAAGCTTTTAAGTTCACTCTGTACAAGTAAAGACAGCTTAGAAACTTTCTTTACAAAAATATTGAGAATTTGGGGCAGAGGTCTAATCCAGAGTGCAGAGAATGGCAATGGCGCACTCAATATAATTCTTCACTCAATATAATGCCTAAGAAAGCGCACCTGGGCACCCCTAAGATTTTGAAGTTTTTATGTTTGTGCAGTGGTACCCATAGTGTAGTTGTGCACCTTGTGCCTTTTGTGCTGTTTTTGCGCAACTGGGCCTGAGGTGTGGAACTGTTGCCGTACCCAAGATCGTGTCAAGATAAACCATACTCTGCAAAATGGCTTCTAATTTTAAAAAGGTTGTAGAACCTTCATTGAGAATTTTGACGAAAGATAAATGCAAAAAGGGCACTGTTGCATTTGGAAAGGGCAAATTTTGGTTTAAGTACAAAATACGTCCTGCGTCCATGTGCAAGTGCAAAATCATTTATATTCACATACATATATAGGAGAAATCCTGATCACTTGCAAGCTGTTGATAACACAGGTGGTGCTGAAAGAAGAGAATAAGGAATCTAAATATGCTATAACCTTTTTAAAATAATGAGAACTAAAATGTGTCAACATGGTCTTGGACAGAGAGCAGGAGGCCCTGATTTGTAACCAGATGATGGCATTTGTGAAGTAAAGATGTTTCTGAAAATGAACTACATATCTTATTGTTTTGACAAACCAGCATCACTTACCCAGACCAAATCTAAAAACAAACTCATGGTTATACAAATCAAAATTTAGCACCTTAAACTAGGCAGGTTCACAAAGCATAAAGAGAAATGATACAATACTCTGAGAAATGTGAGACAAAAATTCACATTATTAAAACAGGTGCAATAAAGCATGCAGTCATGTGTGCTCCACAGCAACCTGACGGATTAGATTAGATAAGATTCTTTTTGACCGCTAGATCCAACTTTATTGGTCATAACATAATCAGTTTCCATGGTTTCCAGAATTATTCTGTAATAATTTAACAGGATACTTGTTACTGCCACCATGAACACTCGTCCTCAAATCAGCCTTATGACTGAGAATTGAACCATAAAAATTTCATTGCTTAACTTTTGCTAGGGATATTTATATCAAATGTACTTCATGTAGTCATTGCTTGAAATGACAAAATGTACAAATGAATTCCCTGAACTCAGAATAACATTGCTTGCTTTTTTTGTCATGATGGGGATTTTTATTTACAGCTCCTTTAAATCTGTACCAGGGATCAGTGGTTAAGGCACAGGTGTAGGATCCAGTGGGCCATGGTTCGAGACCATGGATTCTCTCTGCACTAGCTTTTAAACCAAGGGAGCTGTCCATAATGCTGAGGTTGGTAAATGGCCCACTAAGCCTAGATGGCTGCCAGAAGCCCAGTCTGTGACAGAAAATAAAAAATTTCTCGGCTGCTTGCTTGATGGAATCAATTTGAAAGTCCTTTTTACCTAAATGGAAACAAAGAAAGTGGAATAAAATATCTTGTGTGGGAAAATCAGAGTTCATGTTTGTAACAAATCAGCAGCAAGAATAACCTTGCCTTTATCTATCTTCTAAAGACATTTATGGGGCCAATATAGACTTCAGCTCTCCCCAATACCACTTTTGCCTGCCTGCCTTGCTTCAATTTATCACTTTATCACTTTGTATGCGTTAAATCTGTATCATATCACCTCCGATTCTAATCATTTCTCATTGCCGTTTTCATTTTCATTTCAGTTTCACGGACCCTAGCTCCCTATTCATAGAATAGCTCCCTTTCAGGGGGGGGGTGCAATTAAAAAGAATATTTACAATGTCGAATTGGAACAAAACGAACAACATTAATAATTAATGCTCATTGACTCTAAATTTAAAGCAGAGAGAGGGGTTTGGTGACCCCTTGTTCTAGTTCTATTATCTTGCTCATCATAATTCTGATTATACATTATGGAACATTGTCTTGTCACTCTCTTAGAGAATCACAGCAAACTTGTTTCAAACATTTTTCTTTTTATTGGTTGGTTATTAACACCACTGGCTCTGCACTCATAAGACCACCTAATAAAAAGCAGTTTAATCTTCACATCCTCTCTATGACTTCAGTTTTTTTCTCAAATAGCTCATTTTAAACCTGCCTGTATCCTTTTCTCCATGTCTCTTTTGTATCTCCCTCTTCACGTACCATAAAACTTAAAATCTTCCTTTAAGCTGTGTTTGTTTGCAAAACATTTTTGTATCCCACACTTGCTTGCCAAGACATGTAAATTCTTTGATTCCAGTTTGATTTTATTAGTATGTTTCCCATGTTTATCTGTCTGAGTTATTCTTGCAGTCAAAAGTTAAGCTCTCAGTTAATCTACTCTTGTTCCTATAAACCTTCAGCTAATAAGTTGCTTTAGAGATGTTAGCTGCCATCTATGAGGATGAGATACATACTTAACTGTAAATTTATGTTTAAAGCATAGATAAGCCATGACCACTGTGTGAACCCTAAATGTATTTTTAGAGTGATTTAAGTTCAGGCTGCTACACACTTATTTATTCTTCCATTGAGAAAGTGATAAGTACATGAATTGTGGGCAGCGGCGGACTGGCCCACCGGTCCACTGGCCAATTACCGGTTGGCCCATTGAAAATTCTTTCAAAAGGGCCCCTTTTGACAAAAACGGGTCCCTTCGAAATGACTTTCAACATTCGGAGAAAATGAATAAAACTTTCTTGCAAGGAAATGAAATTGGAAAGGTTATCGAGAAAAGTTTAGTTTGTAACCATGTTAAATGCTATTGTATTTTGGAAAGATACCAAGAAGCTCAGCGACTCTCATGACCACACCCAAAAGGGCCCAACTAAGTTCCCCATGGCCGGTGAGTAATTGTAAGCCAGTCCGCCACTGAATGTGGGTGTCCTCTCTACTTCAGATTTTGGCAAGCGATCTTACCTTATGGGCTTATTTTTGGTTTTCTGACTCCTTCCAGTAATTTTTTAAATTTTTCTGGATATGGTATTGTTGGTCTGCACAAATGCTTGATCATAGAGTTTATAGTTGCTAAGGTGCCCAAAGGGAACTCAATAAATTATCTTGAACGCTCTACTCTCTGTTATGAGGGTCATTTCAACAAGGGACATGGATGTTAAATTTGATGAATTTGATAAGCGGAATTTGTAATAAGCCAGTTTTCCCTTCTACCAAAGATGGAGAAACGTTAACAAACGGATAAGGCCTGGATGCATCCGAGGAAAGGTACAATTTTAAGGAATCAACATAGTAGTCAATTTAATCTTCATGTTGTTGATCAATAAACTTGTGGAAAATCTTTTGAAATTATATTGCTGAATAATCATTGGATGTCAGTTGTGGAATTTAATGATCCCAGTTCAGGATTTAGTCTGTAAAATTGTGAATTAGGACCTCATATGGTTAATGTTTTGGAAACTCTGTCATTGCTGTGACATTGTTTTGAACACAGATTTTTGGATAAGATGGTCATTCATCACAAACTGGTTTTGCTTTGGCCATCTCAGGTCATTTGCACAAGTACTTTGCAGTTTCCAAATAATTTGAGTTGACACTGCCAGGTGTCCAGATTAAATGCAGTGGTAAAAACATGGTTGAAAATGTTGATATTGCTCTGTTGCATTTAAGGATTTGGAAAGTTTGTAAAATAACTAAGTGATCGCTTTTCGAGTATTCGGTTGGCAAATATTATTTTCTTTCCAATTAAAAGCAGTATTTTATGTAGCAAATGGCATTTGACCTAATTTAAATATGTTTTTTAAACAACTGCATACAAACGTTTTGGTTTTAAAGTAAAGTTTATATTCCATAATAATATTGACGCGCAAAATTGCTTTCTAGAGCATGCTTTGTTATAAGTCTGCCTTTATTTCAATATTCAAACTTCAATACCGGAGCATTTTTTCATAAGAAACACTTTATAAGAAACCGAACCCTCGGATGGCAAAAAATTAAGAGATGCTTGAAAAGTAGAAATTTCTTTGATTGCCGTTGCGAGCGTTATATTTGCAACCAATTGTTCAATCCGTGTTCATCCACTGCTAGCTGAATAAGATGGATATCTTTGTAAAATTGAAAACTAGATGCTTGAAATTGTATCACCCCATTGACCTTTCATGTGGTGTCCGAGTGCTAAGGAACTGTGTACCAAGTCCAAGATTAGTTTCTTATAAAACAATTAAGGTTTTTAGCCATAGTATTGTTTAGGAATGATTGAAGACTATATTTTAAGGGTTACGAATAAATCCAATATTAAGCGTATCAAGGCTCAACAAAACATTACGATAGAATATACTGGCGTGGCCTTTAAACCCGACAGGACCACACACTTTGGCTTACTGTTGCCATGATTGTCTGGAAGATATAGGAAAAAGGATCTACTATTTCGACAACGTCAGGGACAGAGAAATTCAAGAAAGTGTGCATTTCAATGCATCCGTAAATTTTCATAAAAAGGGTCGTCAAATAGAAAAGAAACAGTAGCAGCTTGAAAACAAGAAATGTCCATATAGCAAAAACAAAAGATAAATGCCACCACCATTAGGCGTTCGAGATATAGGGGCTAATTAGATAAGATAAATTGAAAAATTGAGATTTTCCCTGATCGCAAAATCAGAGAAAGGGGCTTTTTCTGATAGACGTGGACACTCATTTGACATAGGAGTCGCCCCGGCAGGAAATGAGAAACATTTCAGCCTCAAATCTTCGCAGAGATAACGACAGAACAAAGTTTCACATAAACAAAAACGCGAAATTACAAATTCTTGCTTGTTTGATAGTGCTGTTTGTAACTGTTCCTATTGTTCCCATTTTTCATTGGATAGTTAACAACTTCAAAGAAAAAGTTCACGTCTTTCTCAAATGATAAGATTAACAATGAAACTTCAAGTATAAACACAGACAGTTTTGTTCGTCAAGTTCACATCAAAATAAATTTTCAAATTTGATCGATATTAAGCATTTACAATACACTGGTACGGCCAAGGGCCGAGTGGAAGTTATTTTCCAGGGATAGAGGAGGGGGGCAAAAGGTCTGGTCAAACAGCATGAGTATTTCTAGCCAACAAATAAAATCTATCCGATTGAAAAATAGGATTTGAAATTGATCTTTAGAATGATTTCAACACAAACCATGCTTATTTCTGTTTTAAAGAATTAAGAATAATGGTCTGAATTTGTAATTGGATTACCGGGTAATGGTAAGATGTGCTTCAATCAGACGGTAGATAATTGCACTTTGCAGTCAAAACAGATCCGAATTAGCTCACGTTTTTAAAGGACAAGTTTTCTTTGAAGCTATTTTAAAGTGTTTGCAAATCTGTTGATTACTTGTCTACAATTTCGGCTTTTTACCAGCACTTCAAAGTTTTGAGTTTGCTAAAAACTTATTTACAAGATTGTACAGCTCTTAAGATCATTGCACATTTCTTATCAATATACAACAATGAGTACAGCGTATACAAAGTCTTGAAAGGCACAAGAAAATACAAACCGCGATGTTAGACCTTGTAGTTGCACCTTCTGCTCTTGCAGACAGATCTTCTACTCAGTTGCAGAACGAGGAAGGAGCCTGTGATGCGATTGCATCCCGTTATGTGAAGCTACTTCTTCATGTGCAAGAGTTCTCATGGAGTCCTAGGTCCTGTTACAGACCAATGGTTCATCCTGGTTCTTTTTCTTTGGATTATGCACTTTTGCTGTCGATTGTTGTCGTGAAAGGTTTTTAGTAGGAGCCCCTCCCGTGTTGTCTTTTGTGTACGAAATTTCTACTTCGGGCATTGTGAGCGAAAGTTGCCCAATCTCATGGAATCAGTTAAATTCATTAAGGATCAATCAGTTTTAAGCCTTTAAGTAAACCAAGTTATCTTCTTAAAACAGACAAAACTGTTTTTATTTTCGATGATAGATGGCTTACTTTATAATATATAAACTTTATAATCATTTTAGATTTTGTAAGTTGGTAGTATCGATGAGTGCAGTTTTCAATATTATTTTAAATACTTATAGTTATCATACTCATCATTTAAATGCCATCATCATCATCATCATCATCATAATCATCATCATCATCATCATCATCATCAGCATCATCACCATCATCAGCATCAACATCATCATCATCATCATCATCATCATCATCAGCATCATCACCATCATCAGCATCATCATCATCACTATCAATATCATTATCAGTAGCCCATGACTGCTCTTTTAAAAATTTTTAACTTCATCTCTGCAGAAAGACCTGGGCTCATTAGCTTTGCCATTTTTGGAAAATGATGCTTCTCCAGTGAGTGAAGCTTCAAGAATTATACAAGCGACACATATCAGTGCAGACAGCGCGATGGCCTCACCTCCAAGAGAATCAAGAGAGATAAATGAATACTGCCTGAAATGGAGCCAAGAGGCACACATTAATGCAGGAGTTGTGCCAGATTTAAAGCACCCGAATCAAACCAGCAATCATCAGTAAGTAATTCTTGTTATCATTCGGTTTGACCTTGAAATATTCTTGTTTTATTAAGTATTTTACCATATTTGGTTGGCTTAGAAGCTTTGAAAAGGACGAGGTCGATAAGCGATACTGATTAATATTCCAGTAGAAAGTTATTGGATTCAGTAATTATAGAAGCTGTTAATGGTTTTATACTCTAGAAACGACCTCGGGATTTCCACTAAGGAAGCTTCTATCAGTTCCTAGATCAATCCAGGTCGAGCGTATTTCATATAGGATGGTTGCATGGTGGAAGACGTTGGATTTTTTGAAATTTTTACATTATCACAGCATTGATATCCAATGAAAAGAAGGGACCTCAGCATTTAGACCTACACATAGACGTACCAAGGAATATACAGCGAAGCACGGAACTGACGAAGCATGGAATGTGTCCGGAGCAAACCATCAAACTAGAACTAATAGCCACCTTAGGATCGAAGAATAGATGTTGGAAGAGAATTTGCGAACCATAGATGTTATGCAACCAAAAGTGAACGAATTTAGAAGAAAGTTTACGGCTAGGATTAAGAGAAAGATCGGCTGACGGGTAGCGTCAGTTTTAGGGTTAGCTTTAGTGTAGTACGAACGGAAACTACTGCAGCTATGGAGGAGGACAGAATTGCAAAAATGCGCTTTGCTAGAAAGCTAATGTGACCATAGGAAACTGAAATCAAACCAATGTTTGGAATTCATTCAGTTAAATTTGAACCAAACTCATTTGCAATTATCGTGTACACATTTTGAAACAGGGTTCGTCAAATAAGATAACGATATTTCTAGGTTGTTTAAAGGGGGCACTTACCCCGGGTAACTTTTTCCGACCTTTTTGTGCTAAATACTTGTTTACAATAATAATAGAATCTGAAGGAGATTTTGAAGAAAAATATATATAAAATGAAGATAGTGGATTGATTCTTGTGCCTGTGTGGCATAGTGGATTGGTTGCTTGACTCCGGTGACGGCGAACGGGGCTCGATTCCCAGGTAGAGACTTTTAATTTTCAATTGGGTAGCACTCTTATGGTTAGTATTATACTCCATGTCAGCCATTGCCTATTTGAATTTATATAAAATGAAGATATATCTATAATGCAAAAATTTTTGCATATCATAACTGTATTTACAATCCAGCTCAATTGAATTCAATTCGGTTCTATTCAATTCAGTCTGATACAAAGTGAATTAGCGGTCTATGCAAGGGTTATTCCTATAGACATAATTTATCTTCTTTATGGAATTGCATTGTTTGTTTCAGAATGGATGGTAACGCGTTTGATACTGCCATGTCACTCACAGATGGTGACGATGTTGTTCGTGAACTTGACGAAATATTAAACAAAAGAGAAAACTCGAAAAAGAGGAGGAGATCTGGAACGAACGATAATCAAGACAGATCTTTGCCCCCACTTGTCATTAAAGACTTGTCTATTTCACCCTCTGATAGAGGAAGACCTCTTACTGTTGGCATAGCAACAAACAATCAGCTGACAATTGATTTTGACAGAGATGACGATCTGGAGGTTTGTATCAAGAAATTTTTGATGATATTTTAAAGGTGTTTTCAAATTCAAATACTTGATTCATCTTCATCAAATAAACATTGCATTGCTTAAAATGCAGTAGCCGACTTTAAAGTGGAATCTATATAAAAGCGCTTAATTTTAAACTCTTGAACCTGTAACTGGGGCTAAAAAACCCCAATTTGCCTGTGACTTTAGAGTGGTTGCGCAGAGATTATTCCTCTTTTATGAGGTTGAGCACATTAGCTGATCAGATTCAAAACGTAAGCCATTTACATATTGAAACGATGCTGAGATTACATTGATAGGTAATCCTATTACAAACCTGGAGAGAGGGTGGGGGCTATTACAAACCAATTGGTCAAAACAAGTGGCCAATAACACGCACCATTGATTTTCATATGTTATTTTCGATTCCCATCTGGAAATTTCACGCTCTGAGGCTTTATAAATATATAAAAAGCACCGATTAGGATTACAGGTAAAGGAGGACTACAAGAGTCGTAATTTGAGAATGATTTATTATCATTAGTTGAATTCTTTATACGCAAAATTCCCTTCAGCTTACAGCTTGAAACTAAATATCAAATAAGAAATTAAATACTCTAGTTACATTAATACAATCTATATACAGTTAAAGCTAAATTAAGTACAGTGACCTATCTTATAGTAGCTGGTCTTCTAGGGAGTCGTGTTTTGATGTTGCTTTTAGCAGGTATAATAACTTTTCAATTGCTTTTTGAATTGACTAAGTGTAGGAAGCTCTCTAATATTAATGGGAAAATCGTTCCACGCTTTCAGAGCCAAATAGTGAAAGGCTTTCTTGACATATTCAAGGTTATTTCTTGGGATTTGTAGGTCTCTGCAATTCCTTGTTCTGTAGTTTGAATGCTGAGTCCTATGATGGTATTTATCCCAAAGGCTTTCGGGACATTGCCAGCTGATTATTTTGTATGTCATAACTGGTCTATCGAATTTTGTTAGTTTCTCAACGGTGAGCCAGTTATGAGACCAGTTGTCCTTTAGCATGATAATTGGCAATCATTTTGCAGATGTATACACACCATAAACCTAATCATATTCCAAAACAACTGCGTTTCTCCACCGTTCTCATTTCCTAAGAAAGAATGCAGTAATGTTTTGTTTTAAACATTTTTCTTAAAAGCAGTTGTTTTACAAGCAGTTGTTACGTAATTGGCGAAATGAGGAACTCAAGCATCTGTTTTGTCCAAATTTCCATTCTCTTAAGAAGTGCGTAGTATTTTCATTGCTAGCATTAGTTTTTGCTAAATATAATAAGAGTAAGAACAAAGATATACATGATAAAAAAGATATTTTGGTAAAGTCTCCTTTATCTACTTTCGCCTAATGTTTAACCAAAACGTATACCCTTAATTTCTCGTTTTCTTTTAAATCGATACCAACATTTGTTTCTGGCTGTCACTGCATAGCGGCAAGATAAGAATAAGGCGAGGGTGACCACTTTAAAACTGAATTAGTTACTCTTTGTTCCTTTGGTCTTCGGTTAGCGTTGGGTTGACCACAAAAGAGGACACTTGTTGGGGTTAAGGGTTAGCTTTGTTTGAGCTTGTGCCATTATACACTGCTTTCCGTATGTATGAAATCGAAGATTGTCTAGTTACTCGCTCAGCCCTATTGCAACATTTTTTATGACTACTAGAGAACGTGCTATCTACTCAAATAAATTGTTTTTCTGGAATAACCATTCTCTCAGAAAAAGAGAAAAAAATCTGATATGTTTATACATAACAAGTTAAATTTGCTTTAAATTGATGTAATGGTATTAGCTGACGAACCTGTTTGCACTGTAAACTTAGCAAAGTAGCATAAAATTTAACGCAGATTTTCTCAGATTTGAAATGTGGAGTAAACTATAAATAATTAATTATCACTCGGTGAATTCCTGTCTAGAAGGATTTGCATTCTCAAAGAAAGCTTCTTTTCCTTAGAGCCTTGATCTTGGAATGGAAAAAGACAATGTAGAGTTTCTTGACGAATACACGACAGGTTTGTAGAAATTCAAAAAATAAACGAATGCCCTTAAGAGAAATGCATATTTTCACCGGAAGTAGTAGCGGCCAGGCCTGCTCCTTTGTCGCTGCAGCACATAAATTTTATACTTAATATGTAATTAATCGAGTAATTGAAGATGTGATTAATTTACAAGTGCGGAAAAACATCAGCAAAGTCCCTATCCAAGGTTTTTATTAATGATTAATACGAAAAATTGCATTGTCTTAAACTTACAGGTCGTGGTTGTCTGTTTACAGGTTTGGTCTTAAGCATATTCTCATAGACTATCAAGAATAGTTGGGTTATTTTCTCTGCTCTGTTTGGCTGAGGTTTTATGCTGTCTATTGGTCTATCTGCAAACAGCGATTAGTTCTAACAGGCCTCTTGTAAACGTCTCTTAAACCGCTGCTTAGCCTCTGTTTTCAATAGCTGCGTTCGCCATGCCTGATCGTATTAAATCAACTGCCAACAAAAGGCTGTGGTAATTGCTGTATATTCACTTAGTTTCTGTTGTGACAACACCCTCTCAAAATTGTTTGAAACGATTCACTACCCAATTTGCTCAACCTCTGCCGTTGGAATTGCTTTGATCGCAAAGTCTGAATTTAACAAAAGTTTACTAGTGATTTTACAGACAGGATGCCTGGCTGGGTGTTTTATAAAACTTGTTATTAAACGGCAGCTTAGTTCTACATGATGATTACCTAGATCCCTCTTTGTTTGTTTTTGTTCGCTTTTCCGTCTTTTGCCTTAGTGATGGATTCGTCTTATATAGAGAATGTGAGATGAGAGTGGTTACGAAATAAACTTTCAAAAAGATTTTTAGAACAGGAATCGTAGTGCTTATATTTAAGAAGGAAGGAGGCAAATGTTGATATAACTGTGGTGGGGGGTCATAGAAAACATGCGGTGCAATGGCCGGCAACCATAAGGGGTTTTACAAGAAAGACATTAGATGTTACACCACCGATCACAACATGCTTATTGAAGACATTTGATTGGTGTTAAGTATTTAGGCCGGAGCATGAAGGAACGCTCATTAAATGGTTCATAGTAGTTGTCAGTGGTGGATCCAGAAAAAATTCTGACATTTGCAAACTTCAAAAATTTAAACCACGCCCCTTAAACACCCCTTTTCCATGCCCATTTCCACGCCCCCTTCCACGCCCCATTCAACGCTTCTTTACCACGCCTATCCACGTGATTGTTCCCGTCAGCAACAAATTTAGTGACAGTTCTAAAAGAGTGCCGCAAAACAATTTCGTAAATGTATCAAAACTAGTACGAAAGTAAGAAGACTTTTGAGATGAGATTTTGGATGAAAAGGATTGATTGGCCGGACTGTTGCTTGGTAATTTAGTTTTGATGAGACAGGGCTGCCATAACAAGTAAGCTCAAACCCCTCATCAAGGAATTTCCTATGTTTGAGATTTCCAAGTGGTGGAAAAATAAAGAGTCGATAGCCTATTATGTGACCTAACGATTTACGGGTTAACATTGTTTTGGGATATATTTTGGCTGATAATGCATCATACGACGCTAATTTAAGATATTTTCAAATGTCACTACCACTGGGTAATTTTGAACTTTTAATAGTTTCATCCTTGACAACACAACATGATTTAGCTTAAGAGCAATTTCTTAACGTTTGGTAGTACACACAGAGACCAAAACAGAATACCTACAGTATCAAAAGTAGCGCTTGTGTATTTTGGTTGCATTACTAAAAATGGTAAGCATTCCTTTCACCAGTGTCCAGATAAATGGATAGACTGGTATGAGAGTACTCCATTCTTATCTCAACAGCTAAGCAAAGCCTCATGCCTTACATAACAAGCCCGAGGCAAGATGAACTTTTCGGGGTCGGGGGGGGGGGGGTTGAAATTCCAAAATGACTACAAAGTATGCTGTTCCTCTATTATTTTTCTGTTTTCTTATTCTGTTTGGGTTCGGAGCCCTCCTAGCCCCCCCCCCCTCTGGCCTCGGGCCTGTTACATAGTGTTGCTACATGTTCTTCAGGGTCTTATCAGATTGGTTACTCGCTTCAAAGGTAATTCACCTTCAAAACATTGCATCAAAGGGGCCTGACATTTTCTCCTTTGCGAGAAGAGTTGAAGTAATGGTATATTGAATTTTGGATTAAGATACAGTTTTGCAGAATGAAGTGCTCATAGCAAATGGCAAGAACTGTCATTTCGACTGACTAGCAGGCACTGTACAAATTAATTCTTCCAAACATTTCCTTGGAGATAATAAATAACTAAATCCTTTTTTTCTGATGTTGAATTCTAGTTTTTTCTAGGGAATTCTCTCTTATTGTGTCCATAGACTAAGATTCCTTATCTGTATTTGATTCAAATTAAGGCGAACAATAAATATAATGTCTGCTAAATATGTGTTTGAATAGAGACAGTGTTGGGTATTCAGTGAATACTCATGTCATACAAAACAATTATAATACTTAAAATAATGATTATTATTAATAATTAATGAAAAATTTCAATTAATAATTAATTAATTAATAGCAAATTTCTGTGAAATGCAAATGAGTGATGTGGGAGACACCCTGGGCTTTTACTCTCATGAAACTCTCCTTATATGGTGAAATGAACCCTGACCAAATACACGAGTTACTGATTGACTGGGAAGGCTATGCATTATGACCGACTCACCTTTAATAATGTAGACATAAGGAATTGATGCATTGCAATATTGCCAATACCTGCGACCTAGGCAATTTACAATGACTTCGTCAATTTTCTATAGCTTAACACATATTCTTCCTTTATCCAAAACTAAAGCTTGCAAGGCATCATTGTTAACGTGGCCCATTTAGTCAGTGACTCGTTCAACGATGGTTGGTGTTTTGGGAGTGATGAAATAGGGAAAGTCGGAGTCCCGTTCAAGAAACTCACTAGCAGAGCTTACCGAATTTCGTTACAAAGCTCATGTACAAGGATTTTGCAAAGTTGCTTATGAAAACATGCTTAGGGCCTGATCCGCACGCTTGCAAGGATGTAGATTAGGTGTAGATGTAGGTGCCGTTTTCTTTCCCAGCAATTCACATCTTCCAATGCTCCATATGATTACAAATTTGTTTCTTCATCATAAGACAAAAATAAACATGTATCAAAACAAATAGGGATACAGGTTTAGGGCTTCTGGCTATAGTGAAATTTTTATTCTGGCAAATACGGTAAATGAAACAATCTTCATCAACATAATCATCATAGTCATCATCATGATAGTCATCATCATCATCATCATCATCATCATCATCATCATCATCATCATCATCATCATCATCATCATCATCATCATCATCATCATCATCATCATCATCATCATCATCATCATCATCATCATCATCATCCTCATTATTATCATCATCTTCATCATCATCTTCATCACCATCATCTTCATCATCATCTTCACCACCATCATCATCATCATTGTTATTATTCTTTATTCTCAACCTGTTTTTATTTGGTTCTTCTAGACGGAAAGAACACTTGGAGTTATTCCCATCTTTTAAAGTTGCATGCTTGTTACGACATCATTCCAAACAGCTCAAAAATAGTCGTATTTGATACAAGACTGCGGGTAAGGTACCTCTCATTGTGAATTATATTTAAAGGGAATTTTTAATCATGTTTCCTCACGATTTACCGAGTATTTATAGACGCAATGTTATAATTAGCAAATCAAATATTGCATGGAATATTTGGAGGCCCAGAACGACGATGGACCAAATCATGTTGAGGTATACAGTGGCCAAAGTACTTTTTTGCGTTTTCCAAATGATGTTCCAATGGACAAACTTGAATCGAATGAACATTCGAACCATCTTTTGTTGTAGCCACGGCATTTTTAATTGAGTCTTAAATCATTTGGCAGCATTACAATGTGAAGTGCAACTATCATGCCGTATCATCATATTGCATTACTGAAGAACTCCGATCCAAACGAGCGCTTAATTCCGTTTAAATTACCGTTTTGTCGCTACATCTATTTGGAAAATACCTTTTACCTCATGATGTGATCAAGATCAAGTCAAATGAAAATAAAAAAGATATCTCTGCTTGTCATCGAACTTATCCTTAACTTCATCAAACAAAATTCCAATGAAGCTATCTTCGGGCTTGTTTGGTGCAAATTAATTACTTGAATTGTTGATGAAAATTACTGGGAGACTTAAGTATGTTTCAAGTTACTTGGATCAGGGCAACAGTCGTTGCAAAAGGGGCAAATTTCCGTCGACCATTATATAGTATGTGATTAGATGTAAAAATGACCTTAGCCATAGTTCCAACATAACATGCATTGCATAACATTATGCGCTATACTGTTACAAAACAAAAATGTGATTAATTTCAACTGATAAACCGTTTTTATCTGTTTAATTGCATTCATTTTTGACATGTACAAAGCCAATATTTGAAACACAGCTTCTAAATTTTACAACGTTATTCATGGAAGTAGCCCCAGACGATAATTACTCGCTGCTTATAAATTCGTGATTTTTTGCTCGGTGACTAATTCAGCCTTTGGAATTTCTCGAGTTTATCAATTTAGAAATCAGATATTCATTAGTGTTTGCAAAAGGAGTTCATTCTTTGCCCAGGGAGATTTAACCAAATAAGGGGCATAAAAAGTGCCGATTGGTCTAAACAATTAATGAAATTAATGAAAGTAAAATTGATCTCGTGCTCTTTGCAGTGTCAAATGAAACCGTTATTATATTTGCTTGATTCTGTGTTTTCTTTTCCGCGCAATTTTACAATCAATGTTGGCATCAAAAGTCGAAGGATTTCTTTTTGAAGCAATATTTTCACATTTTTGCAGGTGAAGAAAGCGTTTTTTGCACTTGTTCACAATGGTAAGTTGATTGTGGCAAATTCTAACGTAGAATATGGAGAATCTTTCGTTTTTTATCAGAATCTGACGTCATTCCGATCAGAATATGGTATATTTTGAGCCAAACTCTGGCAGCCTAGGTCAAACACAGCAAACAGTTCTTCAATATGAAATAAAATCACATTCTTTGATAAATTTGATACAAACCTTTGATTGTTATCGGACGTTTTATGCTCTAAAGTTCGTCTGATAAAAGATTACTTCTTGTCTCTACTTTGTCTGCTATGTTTTTTATGTTTCTAAGTTTTCATGCCATCAGTTATGTATCGAACTTTGATTTCCTTTTGCTTCAAATTAATTCAAGAACGTGAACATAAATTTCACATGTTAGAAATAATGTAACAACGTTTGAAATGTTTCTCTTCTCTTGGAGGTATACGAGCAGCACCGGTATGGGATGCAGAGAGGCACGAATTTGTAGGTTAGTTCAGATGGATTTCAATAGTTTACTTTCATTTTTGTGCTTTTATGCATCAACGTTTGTAGCAAGATGAACTACCTACAACTAAGCCTAGACAATGCTGGCAAAATCCCGCACCTAGATGTAAACAAAAGAAGGGGGATACAAAAAGAAGAAGACTTTGATGCATGACGGTGATGCGTGCGAGTGACGCAAGTGAAATGGGTATGCCTTGGTAATGATATGCAAAACGAAACGACCTAGAATGTTTGGGAGCCTACAAAAAATGCACAAGCTATAGATGTGGCTAAGGGGGAACCTAACTAAAATGACAAACTTATACTAAAAGACTGTGACATCGTATAGCTGTTACAATGTCGCGCATTTAACTGCTCTTCCTTACTTTTGTAAATCAAATCAAACTCCATCTTAATCAAGTCTCTTGTTGTAGAAATCCAATTGAATTTTCTTTTCTTTCCATTCAAGTCCTCTTCTTTCTTTTCCTCTCCTTGCCTTCCTTTCCTTTCCTCTTCTTTCTTTTCCTTTCCTTTCCATTCCATTCCATTTCATTCCATTCCATTCCATTCCATTCCATTCCATTCCATTCCATTCCATTCCATTCCATTCCATTCCTGATCGTCCTTATAATGCATTATAGTAGATCTCGTTAGGTATAATTAATCTGTTGTTGAAACTTTCATCAAAGTGATAAGAAACAACCCTTTTATTGAGGCGATTGAACTTTTTGCAATTAGATTTGTTGTAATTTCCTACACATCCGTTTTCAGGGATGCTAACTATAACAGATTTCATTAACATCTTGAGATGCTATTACAAATCACCGCTGGTAAGTTAACTATTACTCAAGCCATTTCCCGTTCATAACGCTATTATGAGCAATTGTGTTAGGAAGATCATATGCAAGAGTTAAAAATTGGTCTTGTGGAAAACGTTGGTACCTCGCAGACCATAAGGGGTGCCAGCCCCTCCCTTTGCCCCAATCCTGGCTACGCTATGATTACAAATGGAGACGAGAAGCCTTAATAAGCACTTCTTTCGAAAGAATTTGATGCTCATTAAAATTTACTTCCAATACATATTTTTACTGTCAACGAAAATCATTGATAGGAATTATAGGTATTATTTAACTTTGACGCGGAAAGGCTAGGCAAAAATGTTGCTAGGCAAAATTAGTTGCTAGGCAAAAATGTCGTATATGCAGCTGATTTCTCAGAGGCATCGTATTCCAAGCTAACAATTTTATTGTAGATACCTCATATTTATCCTATAAAGGCATTTTTTAAAAAATGTATACTCAACTTGGGTCTAACTGTTTTGATGGACGCTAATTTTTTCATTTTAATTCCAGGAAAGAATGTCAGAATTAGAAGAGCACAAAATTGAGACTTGGAGAGGTAAACGTAGTTTTATCTTTAACTTAATCTATTAGTACATATCCATTAAGTGTATGTAAAAATGCGTTTTTTATTTATTTTGAATTTTTTGTATAATTTTCATACAGGGTAAAACATTCAGTTTTTACTGTTTTACAATGTACTGTGTTAAAATAAAAACTCGAAAACGAAGAAAAATATAAGTAATCTTGTTATACATGCATGCGATGTATCCTCGTAAAGCAAAATTTGTAGGACTGCAACTCGCATATTACTTACTTAAACGGCCTCATATTCTCAAGTTTTTAATGATGAAAAACAGCATTAATAGGTTTTTGAAGCTTTCAAACAATATTTGCTAATCTGTTTATCTAGTTGTTCGCACTTAGACTAAAACTTTGTTATATAATTTACGAACATTTCAACAAGATAATCTATCAATATTTACAAATATTGTTATCATTAGGGTCCTACTTGCCTGATATTTACAAAGATAAAAAGTTATGTTTAGTTTTGAACGCTAAGTGCTTAGAATCCTGGGTTGCAAGGCTTGGAAGGTTGTCAGAAAGGGAATTTGCCGCTTGATCTTGGGACTCAAAGAAACTGTTGTTGCATTCTAATGTTTGAATGGCTTTGACGTTAACATACATGAATTCCATCGTAAAAATCATTTCTGTGAGAAGAAGAAACTGTAAGGAACTTGCATAAAGCTCTGACGGATCTACGAATCCAAGACTCAATGCATAATTGAGCAAATTAAGTCTGATTAAGATTTATTGAGTCTAATTCTATGCTGTTTTTTTCTTAGAATTATCACTAAGCAATTTGAAGCCAAACCTAATCCGGATAGCACCAACAGAACAGTAAGAGCATGAAAATAATTATCGTTTTTCCAAAACATGCATTAAATCAAGAATAATTTTGAATACTGAATTTTATTAGACGAAGAATTTCAATACACAATTAGAAATTTATTACAGTTTTACTTTCTTTTATTGTTCGACGTAAATGACATATTCACTTTGCGTGACGTTATGAAGTTCTACAGTACGAAGCAGTTATTCAAATTTTGATTCTTATTGAAGTTGCATCTGAAGGCACAGATGATCTGGCTTGCCATTAGTTGACTATTGTAACCATAATTGACTATTTAAGAATAATGCTTGATAATCTATATCTAAGTAACAAAAATAGAAACAATTTATCTATTACCGTCTATAAGCATTAGTATTTTATTGTAGCAAGTAAAGTAGATCACAATATAGCAGGCTTCCTACCGGATGCTCGTAAAATTCTTGCGCCGATATATATAAATAGCAGAATAAGGAACAAAGCGGCAGGAGTATACAGCAAATATAACCAAATGATAATTATGAAATATTAATTTATTGATCCTTTATAAGTATTTAAGCCAACTGTTGCGCAATTTATTTATCAAAAGTAAGATAGATTTGAAAATGGACTAAGAAAGTGCCGCGCCACTGCCTACAAATACAAAGTTTCTTCTTGTATACTAAACAAGGATTCAATTGTTCTAGTTTGAAAGAAGTTCATTCTTTTTAAGTGCATAAACATCTAATTATATATTTTATTTACAGTTTATACGAAGCTGTACGAATGCTGGTTGAGAACAAAATCCACAGACTGCCGGTTATTGATCCAGAAACTGGAAATGCACTGTTTATTCTGACGCACAAGAAAATTCTTCGATATGTTTACAACCACGTAAGATACTTGATTGACATTTTTTGCATGGATTAAAATCCCATAATTTAGGGTATCGGCAGATGGCTGAGGTTTTAAACCTAAGGTCTGGAATTACCTGGATAGTTTCGAAGAAAATATATGACTGAACAGGAATCCAACTATGACTTATTTCATTTTTATTTTCCTTGTCTATAATTATTGCAAATAGGTTAATTTGTCTATTTATATTGTTATTATGTTTTATTTTACATTGCTGTCTGTAAAACAGTATCACTTATTTTTGATTGGATTACTATGGTTAAACAGGTTAAGGTGAAACAATGGATGAAATTAAGCCGGCTTGAAAAAACAAAATGTCACTTGTCCTGCAATTAACATAACAAAACCAGATCATTTGTGAGCTGTGGATTTGTCGCTCAGTCCCGTGTGAAACTTGTCTGAAACCCGAAATTTTATTTTTTTACCATCTCTCATTTAAATTGTTCAAAAGCACTGACCAGACACCAATATTTGACCTGATGAAGGTCCCGCCTATTTTCTTTGTTCTACAAGGAACTTAAGACCTGAACGACTTCTGTGTTCAGGAACAGAGTAGCAAAGTCTCTTGACAACGAAAAAAATTTAACACAAGTTTTGCTATATTTTACTACAACTCCATCGTGGATCATCAGCGCTAGTCGACTAGATTCCTTCGCCCAAAAGAATAAATCAGCAATCGCGGTTTTCCGGTGTAAACCCTTCATCAGAGCCATGATATAAAGTCTTTTAACTTTGATGGTTGGCTTGAAAAAACATCTAATCGAAGGGCTATCGTAGCAGCGCCAAAGCGTGGTGTTAGACCATCGGGGTCCTTTCAACGTATGTTTCTGCATTATATAACTAGTTGGTGTAATATCAAAGTAAAGATGAAGGATAGGGGCTGTTTCCATTAATTACTCCTTATAGTGCTCATACCGTTAGATAAGGCGGTCTAGCAACATAGATTGGATGTAGGTACATTGCTTGTTTCTTGATTAAAGATAACTGAAACACAACGAAATGCCCTGCCATTGGACCATCCGTCTCTCTGGCTGTGGATCCCAAATTTACAATCGTATTTCTCAACTTGTAATGCCAATTTTCGACAGTGCTAAATTTAAATAGCAACTTTAAAGCACTGTATTTATTGGTAAAACATTCTTGAATTTCGTTTCCAGTTCGATGATGTAGCAATGCCTGATTTCATGGGGTACACTTTGGAGCAATTAGGACTTGGCACCTTGTGGAATATTGCAACCGTATGAATTTTTTTCATTATCAAAGACCTGTTTATAAGATCCCATGCTGATCGTATTGTACTTGGGATGTTGGGACGTTCTTTGTATATCTATAAATATATATAAAACGTCTATAAATATGTCTATTTAAATAGCATCAGGTCGGAGTGTTGAAGTCAGAAAAAATGTGAGCTACTAAAATTTCACTTTTTTCCGGTCCAAACTGGATTTGCACCTCTACCCCCAGACAATAAATATCGGTTTAGGGGAGTAGTGCACCTTTTGAAGATAAATTTAATATATTTATATTGGCGACTAATGAATGGCTTGTACAAAGAGGTCGAAGTGGATTCCTACAACAATTCCGTGAACTTATAATGTAAAATTGTACGTTTCAATATTTTATCGTAGATATTTGTGACAAGATCGTTATCATTATCGTTTTAGATACAACCCGAGACATCGGTCATAGAGGCTTTGAATATGTTTGCAGAGAGAGGCGTCTCTGCTTTACCTATTGTCGACAAAAATGGCAGAGTTGTTGACATATATGCAAGATTTGATGTCATCGTAAGTAACTATCGTTTTGTTATCATAGCTAGAAGGTGAACATCAATAGAGACAGCTCATTAAGTGCAAGGGATCTGAATACTAATAACTTGAGATTGTTTGAATATAATGTTTTCATGTATCAACAATACTTGTATTCAATGTAATTGAACTTACATTGAAAGATTTTCATTAAGGGTCTAATGATAAAAATTACTACAAGGAAAGTGAAGATATTGGATGTTATAATAGTAATTGACGATTATATGTCAAGGGTTCTTTAATAGGAACTTGAAACATTTAGAAAAGGACAGGTGTCGACCTAAACTCTCTAGCTGTAATTTTGAATATTCAGAGTGAAAACTTGTTTGTACGGTTAATGATTACCTATTTATGTGCCAAAATTATATGTTCGATAAATTTTTTGTGTTTTCGTCGTTTTCACGTTACTCCAAATCCAAAGCCTTAAATGTAATCACTTTCTTCGTAGAATTTAGCTGCAGAAAGGACCTATAATAATTTGGACATCACAGTTTCAGAGGCTCTCTCCCATCGCCAAGAAGGTTTTGAAGGCGTACACAAGTGCAGATTAAGTGAAACATTTTATGCAATTATTGACAGAATCGTCAAGAAAAAGGTATGTTAATACTTCAGAAAATGTTGAATTTTGCAATATGTCTGGAGCCCATTTCTGCAGAAACATATCAGAAACAGAATTTTGCTCAATGGCATGATCGAATTTAATGAAAAATACAAAAAGGAATAGAGAGAAAACTTCTAATACATAATTAGTAATCAGATGTATCCAGAAAACCATTCCAAGCGCCTCGTGGTTTTTTAATTCCAGAAGATAAAGCGATCATTTGACATTTGACCTCGTTATCTAACATCACTTCCCTTTACAATGAAAATCTATTGGATTTTAGCATAAAGAGCGGTACCGTCGGTTCGGCAGATTTGCTTGTTTAGTTGTTGCATCGTTGCTAATTACACAATATAGAACTCGAACACTGTAAACATTATGTTCTTGAGCCATTTAAAATGCAGCTAATGTCGATAAACTGGAGTAGCAGCAATTGTATAGAAGGAACAGCTTATGGGAATCGCTTAATTGAAAACCGAATGACCAAGACGATAGCAAAAAAAATTTTGATGAGTACATGTTGATGCAAAGTAGATTTTCTTATCAGATAAAGAGATAGAGTTAGATTCAATTATTGTAAAATTTTAAGACATAGATGATAGGCGAAAAATATTGCGACATAAGCGCAACGAATTAGACATTAGTAGAGTGAAATCTTATCGAGTGACATAAACACGAATTTGATCAAATATAAGAGCAAATTTTAATTATTTTTCTTTTAGGTTCATCGTCTTGTTGTTGTGGATAGGAATGAAGTTGTTTGTGGAATAATTTCTTTGTCTGACATTCTAAATTATCTTATCTTAAATCCTGGAGGTGGGTATACCGAAATTTTTTTGTTATTCATGCTATTAATGCAAATGTAGATGATATAAAAGATTATACAGACTTTGATATTGAAGATAACAATGTTTGTGGAAAAATTAAGGATGCCACTGAGAAGACCCTTTTATTTCTTTCTTTCTTTCTTTCTTTCTTTCTTTCTTTCTTTCTTTCTTTCTTTCTTTCTTTCTTTCTTTCTTTCTTTCTTTCTTTCTTTCTTTCTTTCTTTCTTTCCTTCTTTCTTTCTGTGGCACCGTTAAATTTCTATCATGATGTCTGTGTAATAATTGCACACTCGCCAGAGTATATGATCAAAATTGAACGCACGTGGTTATTTTTTATACCTTTAGCGATGATTATGTGATCACAAGTCCATTTACGACATGATTTGTACAAAAGTTATATCTTGTTTGCATTGAAATCAATTTTTTATTCTCCTATATAAAAACGGTGTTAGCACCATTTGGGATATAAAATGCCATACACATAATTTGATTATTTTTGCATCTTTATGTATATGAATGTTCATATTAAAATCTTGTTTGCGTTAAAAAAATTAATTTGTTCAAAATAATGTATTCCTTTTCTCACAGGAAAAGAATCTTCTCAAAACTCTCAAACGGTTGATGACATGGAAACATAGCATCATCATGGACTCAGACCTGCACTCTAAGAAGTAGTGTTTTAATTAGATTGAATTCTTGTATGCAGAAAGAGTGAAGATAGTTTGTAGATTTTGCAGTATTTAACGCATATCAAAATATTGTCTTACTTTGCTGTTTAAAGTCGACAGATAAGCTTAGTATAAGGACAAGCACTGCAAGACAACAAAGAAACACCTGCGAATCATTGTTTGCTTTGGCTAGCTTACCCGTTATGCCGAAATGACTTTTGTCTTTTGAAGATTATCCTGCCAATTCCTGAAATGCTGAAAAAGGCGTAAAAAGTTATAGGGAAATGTTAAACTGTGTCACGATAAACTTCCTGCAAGAAATTAAACATGCCTGCAGCCCATTGCCTGTTTTAAGGAGGAATAGCTGCGGACAAACCTTTGTTTCTTGATCAAAATGACCAAGAGGACCATTGTTTGTAACTATAAAAACAATAGAATGTATGAAGAGCTGGGAGCCATTATCCACCCAGTTAGTATGTTAGAAAGGCCCTGGAAGTGCTGGTTCCTCCTTTGGCTCAACGTTATTGCTTGCCATTTGTTATTGGTATATCATGTTGTGTCATTTCAATTCTTGTTGGTGAAACCTGCATTTATCTACAATACCTGGCATGTTACTCTTTTGCCAATCCTTATACTGCACCGTATCACACAAATATTAATCCGATTCCATTCAATCAGACGTTTCCCTTATTCATCCACTGACCCATTCATGATGGAGTTTCCCTAGCTTGTATTTTAAACCATTTCTTCCATTTGTCTTTCGTTATGTTACATTCTTCTATATACTTAAGCAATTTTCCATAAGCTTTTCACTTCTCATTTGGTCACAAAATAGCGAACATTTACCTCTCCCCCCCCCCCGAGCTATGCTGTTATAAGCTTACACTTAGAGATTTTTCTAGTGTTCATGGTTTAGCATATTAGTGACATTCTTATAATGGTATATATATATTAATCGTTCGGGTACTTTTTGGTCTACCCCCCTTAAAAATATATTAATGTCCTTTATAGAGAAACCAATAAACCAATCATAACTTGACTATATTCATTCTCTTTGGCAACAATGAAACAGGCAAGTCCAATGTAAAGCAAGGTATCTGGTTCTTCGGAGATTCCTCGGAAGAAGATTTCTTTGAGGATCGTGAAGTACTAAGTTTTGATTTTTATGACTACGTATTAGTGGATCCAGGTCCTAGTCCACGGCTTTTCCAACAAGATAGCAGGGGCTTGAAGGGGGGGGCCGCAGTGCTTTCCAAATATAAATTAACTTCGGGGTCGTAGGAATGACTGTTTTACGCTTGTCCATTATTCCCCCTAAATCAACGACCATCAAAGTGTATTGTAATGCTTTTAATGTGATACGATTGTTAGATGTGTACGGTAAAAAGTTAAAGACAAAAAGCCACCTTTATAGTTCAATATAAGTGGATATGTCAGGATTTATCTTCTAACAATCAAGGGATGAGATTGCCACGAAAACGGTGCAAATTGTGAATAAATGGAGTGCTTGATATTTTCTGCTATTCCAATCATCCATCATAACACTGTGTCGCGCTGCTCAAGTGAACACTGCGATTAAAATCAGAACTATTCTTTGTCATTTTGGCAAGAACATTGCAATTGTGACGTGGAAAATTTGCTGAGTATAACATCATATTAAGCTCGTGAATGGATCAACCCAAATTAAGTCGTGTATAATAAAAGTAATGAGTAATTAACGGACAATCTATAATTTGTTCTTTTTCTTATCAAATAAATTTCGCCTTATTCTACTTTTTTAATGCTTGTATGTGCATTAATTTGCAGGTAGGATTGACCTTTACATGAATGTGTGTGTCTTTTCGAGTTTTATTTTGGAGTTCACTCCAGCCATAGCGGAAATCAACAGCTTTGTTGTGCTATTCCAACGAAACATTACAAAAATTTAATCAACGGCCAATGAACAGTTTACATCTGTTTTGCGCCACAACCTAGATATATCGAAAACGAGGCTTTACCATAATGGCTAGCAATCAATAATGTTTCACTACCATCGGAAAATTATTTGGTTTTACGAACCTATCGAAATTTTTTGCATATAGCAATAGATACAAGACTTACTAGCTCTCAACGGGGTGTAATCGCTTAAAGAATTTCGTGCACTTTGAGAAAAAACTACAATATATGGTGGAAATTACACATAAATTGCGAAAAAATGACGGGAAAGTCCTAGAAGAATAAGATAAATCACCAGAAATCGCATAAATTCAAAGCTAGAAATTTGAAAAAAACATTAAAAGGAAGTTAAAGAGAAATCATGTAAAACACGGAAAAATAAAAATTACAAAAAAATTATAACAATCCCGTGCACCTCTTTAGTGTGATACACCCGCTGATTTTCTCCATAACGTCTAGGACACACAGATTCGAAAATGGGGCATTTGAAAACATCTTTTTGTTTTTCTTCAAAAATGTTCATTTTATTAAAAGGTATCAGGAGCGGCTAAGAAGCAAGAACTTGCAAGAGCGATTACAAGAAATATACTGGAAATAGAAGCAGCAAATTAAATTTTTCTATCAGAGAAACTGAAGAATAGGATGTCCTCTGATCGCAAAGAAAGGGAGAAAGGGGCCTTTTCCAAAAGTCCTAGACAGTCATGGCAACACATTTGAGATAGAAGTGGCCCCGCCGAGGTAGCTTCACTATTTCTATGGGTTTAATCGTACCGTCCTGAATATTTCTGCAATCCAGTTTATAATGCCATAGCATAACACAACTTTCATAATCTTTTTCCGAGGCATAATTAGTTTTATTGTTGAAGGCAGTTTTTAATCTTCCTGGACGGAAGTGGTTTACTTCGTCAAAAGGTGCAGTACAATTGTTGGGTTTTTTAGTTAAACCGTTGTTGGAAGCTTTCAAGTACTATTTAGTTTTCCGTATACCATTTAACCGTACTGTCAGTTCCTTTCCAACGGCCAGACATTTTTATGTCTGAGGTTAGTCGTACAAATTGTGTATTTATAGGCAGTATTGAATTTGGACAAATTGCTCTGAGGTTTGCTGGAAATGAAAAATATCGAAGTGAGCACTCCAAGTAACCACGACGTAGACAACGGTACAGTCTTGTTTTCAACAATAGGCAAATGTCATTGACCGGGGTTTAGCTTCGCTTCATTTGAAGAAGTTAGACTGTGGCCAGATTTACAACTATCGCACGCAATAACCATACCACGAATAGAATATTTGTATAAAAAACAAGATTGGAAACTTTACCACTGACTAGCATTTGAGGTCAGTATTGGCTACCCTCCGCCAAATAACTCCTTCCTGTTTTCTGTTACGTTTTCAGCGGGGGCCTCAGAAACACTTCAAGAATGGGAGAGGCAATGTTTAAGGGTTGAGGAGTAAGATGACTCAGAAGAGTTACCTTTCCTACAGGTTTATTCCGGGCACCCTGCTCCTGACTTATGCCGTATAAAGTTAGAAAGAGCGTAGAAAGTACAACACAAAAAGGCACATCGCACCCCTGCATTTGTTAAATATAATGTATGAGAGGTATCTAATAAATATAATGAAGTTAAATGGATGAAAATTGAAGATTCCCCGTTAATTGGGTGGGGAGCCATTTCGAAATAACTTTTTGTATTAAATCACTTTTGTTGAAATATCATTTGTAGAGATTAAATTATATAAATAATTGTGACTAAAACAATAATGAATACATGCATTATACATTAATTGCAAATATTTCTACAAAATTAAATCTAAATGAAATCCCATTCCTGGTCTTTGCCCTTTTGACAGATGTCTAAAACCACGGATTCCATGCCTCGATCTGATGCCAAGCACATCCCAGTTGCTGGATTGTACATTGTTTTTGTTTCCTAAATGAAAAATAACTATATAAATCTAGAAATTCGTTCTTATTTCACCAAATAACTGTCCCAAAGCCGCCAAATTTAACTTGTAGCACCAAAATTTGTTGACATATTATTCTAGAATGAAAGTACTTCTTTCGCGCAAAATAGTCCTTACTTGAAAGTTGCATGAAAAGGAAAACAGCAGAAGCATAAATTAGCTTACTGAAAAACACTTCTTGTCTGACATGCCTCAAAGTATGAAAAAGATCGATTACTAACTAAAAGCCTTCACCGAAAGACACTTTGGAGGATCAAGATAATTCACGGAAGTACCAAGAAATGAATAAGAATGTCTGTCATTTTACTCATTCAGAACACTTGTAAGGACCCTCTTCCCTTTAGAAAGAAAGGCAAATTGTCTGCAACTGAAGCTATTTATTGTCTGCAACTGTGTCTTTTGGTCATTCAAAATAATCATCAGCAGTCACCAAAACGGTTTTGAATGCCGCAGAAGGTATGAGCACCATTGCTTATTGCACAATGCAATGTTCACGATATTTGCGCGCTTGTGAAAATGTTGGTAACTGTGAACCAAAAGTTTGTCAAACAAATGCAAGGAGAGAGTTTGTGTAATGCAAAATAATGAAATATATAAAGTACTTCACATTACATACTCTTTCAACACACTTCAAAGTCAATTTGAGCAGTTAAAAATGTATTCCGACCTTTTGGTCCTCATTTTTTGACGCCATATTGTGATGCACAAATGAAATGGGCAGGAGAATGGATAAATGATGGAGTCATATCGAAACATGGTGAGATGTCATTCGACTGCTAGCACATGGGACACATTAACGTAATTTCATTCGCCTTTACTGCATAGAAGTATTGTAAATATGTCACTTAAGTAATTTACCTTTGAAAACACCCATTCCTGACCAGCGAATTCGCCATGGCATTTCATTGTTTTTAACTTCGTTGATTTAAAAGAACGCACAACATCCATACAAAGAACATCTTCTGTTTTCAATTCTTTATTATCATTGTAAACCCAAAACTGAAGGAGTAAGAGAATTATCAATAAATGCAAATTTAGCAACAGAGTCATTAAAAATGAATGTAAATAAATTACTGTTTATGAGCGAGTAATTTTTTATGAAATTTGGTTTGTCCTCAAACACAGTCTTTAGAATATAAATCTTTTTAGACCCCGTTCACACTGATCCGTTTTCATATCTGTTTTCATAACTTGCGTTCACATTGCTCATTTGTGAAAACGGTGCGTTTTAAAGCGATCCTTTTCAGTGTCAACGCCGAAAACGGAGACATTTGAAAACGCTAACAACAGAAGCAACATTCCACGCTCAAGGGCTCAAAAAGTCAAATACATAATCAGGGCTTTCTTTAGCATGCTATCTGACTGGATAATGGATCCCCATCCCTTCATTAATTTAATTCTTTTATCATTACAAGCAATGGGTCCATTGTCCTTTTAATCAAGAAACAATGGTTTGCCCCCTTTAGATATTCTTCCTTAAAACAGGTCAAGTGCATATTTCTAGACGCTGATTTGTTGATTCCCGGAAAATATACTATTTTGAACCATAATCTATTACATCAACAACTGTCTTTTCCTTAGTAAAGATGCATTCGCATTACAACTTTCCGGAAATTTGGTAAAAGTTAAAAATTTTCTTTGCAATATTTCCATAACATAATAAAGAATGCAAAAGGACTAAATCTTTGGAATATCACATTATATCCGAACAAGATAATTCCCAATGGTGTAGTGTTAGTAGTCTCAGGGGGTTTGAGTTCTGCTGTATATCGAAAGAAGAAGGCAATTTACTACATTTTTGAATTGCTCTTTTAACAATTTTTTATATTTGAAACTCTACATTACTGATAATTCCCCTTTATTGAAGAAAATTTTAAAAGAGAGAAAACAGAATTGATACAATATTATTATCATGTGATTTAACGGCGTTTTCTATCCTAAACGATGTTTGCACTTCAGTTTGTAAAAACTAACCACAACGAGGCTATAACATCATTCACAAAGATGTGCGCTCATAAGGCCAACAAATTAGTTACACTATTGATTTATATGGATGCTTGCAAATAACACGTGATGGTAACTTACTTTCACGTTGACTTGATCACATGATCGTAGTACAATGTTCATCTTTTTGTCATAAGCTGATCCTAGTGAATCTAGACACAATCCTTTGCCGCGATTTCTCAACTGAAACATTAAATAGACAGTTGAAGATGGTGGATTACATGTTTGGATCATCCTTCTCAAATCATGCCAAAATAAAACGGATTTCATATGTTTAAAATAAGTATGCAGTGACAGAGTAGCATCTGCGTAAAATAAAATCACGTAATAATGTCTGGCAGCCATTTTGGGAGGTGTTGAAAATAATTGACACTAAAATTCCACGCCCAAGCGACGCCGTTTTTGGTTCTTAACTGTTTATAAGTTTCCAAAATAAGATAAGGAAGTTCTACAACATATTAGGTTTTTAAAGCAAACAAAGAAGAATTCTAACTCTTTAGAATAAAAGATCTATTGTTCGCATTTTTCCACAAATGCTACAGGAAGTTATGAAGGCTTTAACTTTCTAGTCCGTGACAAAGCCTACTGCGGAATATTTTATCAAATCGTTGTCGATCAAACTCATATTTCTAGACAATATCTTTTCAGGGTACATCTCATCCAAAGCACAACTATAAAAGTTACATACATGCTATATATTTTCAAGGAAATGAAACATAACGAAGTTTTGTGCTAGCATGTTTGGGTTTCATGTTTAACCAACATTGTTGGTTTCCTTAAGATTTACTGAATTTTTCAAATGCGTTGGGAATCATGTTTTTAACATGTCCAAGGATTTCCATTACTTCAATAGGCTTTTCATTTTAGGCTTTAAGCCAAGAATGTTGACGATCTCTTTGCACATTCCAACTCCAACTTTGGGATGTTGAGGTTTCTATTGTTTCTTGTGTTACACCTAGAAACCTAATTTCTCTGGCATCAACCATCAAAGAGTTTCTTATGGTATTGCTTATCGACCATTAGATAGTATCCGATCAATCTTTAGCCCATTAATACTCCATGGATACTTTTGTTGAAAACCTTAGTACGAGACAATTGGCGACATGTTAGCAAATTTGATCACTTTGTCAAGCAATTTCGTGGATTTCTAAAAAATAACTACCTCACAAGCAATTCTTCTAAGGATACAAAGACATTTTTTTGAACATAATTTTTGTCTCATCAGTGTTTCCTGGACAGGGCTTAGTTGTAATAGCCAAACAGTTTGTGTCAATTTCAATTCCAATCAATATATAAGGGGCTTTTAAGCAATTGTAATTTTTTGGGGAAAAGTGAAAGGTTTTGAGCAATTCAGTACGCTTAAACTTTGATAATATGCCCTGATATAATCTCATACGCCTGCACAAGGAATAGTAAAACTGTTTAATTGTCATTTGTTTACTCATTGTCATACAAGTAAAATTCATGTCAGCTAATTAATATCGTTATCTATTCTTGATTTTGCCCTTGAAATGCAATCCAGTAGCTTGTACGCAGCTTCTTAGTACTTCATTTATATAAAACTTCGTATCGAATAGAGACAAATTGTCAATGAGAGTAAAGATAGTCGTGTCTTTAATAAGGCAAAGAAAAATCAGATTCATTACCTTTGTTTGGTAGAAGATCTTTGCTTTCTTTTTCTCAATCCATCTGCGTTGGAACGGTGCACCACTTCTTTCTAATGGTATGTACAAATCTGGATAAATGTTCTCTAAATACCACCTAAAACTTTTGCATTTGAGATTTTTGCGTAATTTCTTCCTTTCGCTGATATCCCCATAATATTTCCCTCTTAAATCTACTCTTACATTATAGAAATGCATTTTGTATTTATCTAGCCAAACTTCTGCAACCCTTTGTGAATTCAAGCCCATTGTATCTCCGTTGCCGGCATTTCCATACGGTCGACGCTCTCTAAAGACATGTCCAACGCGAGAGCATGGATGGAACTCCAAGGATCCTCCACACATCCAAATCTAAAAGGGAGTGGCATACAAATCTGATTATACAAATATTATACATTGTCATTTAATGTAATATCAATAATTTTAATGCCATGAAAAGTAATACCATGGCATACCACGTAATGTAAGTAATGAAATACCACGCAAAGCAACGCAATTGGCTTTAATACAATGCAAAATAAAAAAAAAGCGATTCAACACAACATGACGCAATATGATGCAACATAACATAATACAAGTTCATATTATATTAAACAGTGTGATGCACTACAGAACGATAAAATACCAAGGAATACAATACAATACAATGCAGTACAGTACATTACAATACAATACGATACAATTCAATATAATACGATACAACACAATACGATACAACACAATACGATACAATACAATAAAATACAATACAATACGATACAATTGAACAAACACAAACATAGTTTCATGTCGTTTGTTTCTTCAACTCTTAATTGACAATAAACGCAAAGGCATTTGCCTTTCAAAATAACGAACGTTCGTTACCAATAACACTTATAATCTATTTAAAACTCACTCTAAAAGATATTTCAAGATTTTCCCCACCCCAAATATTCATTCCTTCATCGTAGCCACCTAGCTTGAAAAAGTATTTTCTATCCATAGCAAACAATCCACCAGCCATTGTAGGTGACCTAAGAAATAAGAAATTTCAGTTTATCTAAGTTTTCTCGAGCTACAATGAAACTTAGGATAAGTTTACAGTTACTCTTGAAGCATATTTCTTGTTATGTGTTAGCTCAAGTCATATACGCTTGTTTTGAAGAAATTTCTAACCAATAAAACAGTATAGTAGAAGCGAGACTAATAGCGAGAACTGATTTAACACACGCAGAAACCACAAAAGCAAACCCATTTTTCTCACGGTGGTTCCCAGAGTCTTTTCTTTAGCATTATATAACGCGAAATTATATAATTGTTGCGAAGACATAGTTGATGATTTTAATGCATTTGCCAATTATGGTTGGAAGAACATGGAAATTGGTAAAAATGACGGCAGATTTTTAGATGTGGTAGGCTATAGTAACTAACAAATTGATCTTTGCACTTTTAGTTTGAAGCCAAATCAATGTTTCTGCCTGTAATATTCAGGTCTTTGGGCAATAGTAAAAAAAGGGCCTAGCCATTCACGAATATTGATTCACCTTTTACATTAAACAGAAAGATAGGGGAAGGGTGTGGAAAGGATTGTAGCCAACCCTGGAACAGTAATGTTTTTCAGGCTTTGCCTTCCCCCCCCCCCCCACATACACAAATTCAAGCTGGACAAGCTAAAAAATTGTCCACAAATAGTCCTTTTTTGGGTACTTGTAAAGCCACTGAATCATATATTGGCGAAAAGAGTACCGCAAAATCGCGTTCCGTAAATTGAGAGACAAGAAAAGACTGCGCAGAGCAAATATTTTCCTGCATTATGAAAATCTTTTGCTGTCGAGGAATGGCATTGTTACAATTCTGGCGATGGTGCTCAAAATCATTTTATGCTATAGCACTCGTTTAACAAATAAAATGATAAAAAGGAGGTGAAACAGAGTGAGAATGTGCATGATTAAAATACCTGAATGGCTTTGCAAAGATATTGTTGTCAAGGAGTTCTTTTCCAGGGAGTGGTTCCCATGAGAAATGTAATCCCCAATTGAAACCTCCTTTAACCATTGGTGAAGGTGTATATTCAAATGTATCTGCATTTATGATATCTATTATAGGGCATACTACAGTTGATTTTCGCTTTGCAATTCTGCTAAGAAGAGGAGGCAGCCACCCAGTGTTAACCTCGCAATGGCTATCAAGAAATACAAGGACCTGGAATAGAATAATAGAATATAATGTAAATTTTTGACAGTAATGATTTGAAATGAACAAAGAATTTGGAGGTTAGTAGAGCAAGCAAAGATTTGGAAAACGCGAAGCATGCATGAATTAAAAAAGGCATCAGCCAAAGTGACACTTTACTCTAAAAACGCCCTGTTGCCGGGCAAAATATTGGTTGATAATATTGATATATAATAATTATCATCTGGTGTTTTTTGCAGTGTACTGCTTCCGCTTTGTGTTTTTCCTCATAGCCTTTACAGATACGCGTCGCTGTAAGAATTCCTCGAGAATCCTGTATCCAGCCTGCTATTTTGTTACCCTAATTTGCTTGTTATAAAAAATGACACGTCACCCTAGACGACCACAAGCATGTTTACGGATAGAACCGAGAAAGCAGACTTTTTCTGTATTCACCACGTTGTCTGCGTCCTTTAATTCTTCATGTTATCTGTGTTTTTACATTTCTCACGCTGTCCGCCCCGTAGCCAAGAACAGAAACTGGGGAAAGCCTCAACTGAGCATCTCAATCTCCGCCGTCATGCCAACGGTTCCGACATCACAATGAGAAGATAGGGGCCATTTGAAAAGGGGGACAGCCAATTTACAAATTATTTACCAAATGGACAATATCAGGCCTACATTAGGCCGGTTCACATTGCTCCGTTTTCATTTTTATCTGCTTTTATGGATATCCGGTACCCGTTCACATTGCTTTGTTTTGCATAAAAACGGAGAGAGCAGCATCCGCCATTGTGCGTTCATACTGATTCGCACGATATTTTTTTGTAATATCTACTGAGGAGAGCGTTCAAACTATTCTTCTCCGTATGCAATATTTGTGATGTTCAAATAAGGTGTAAAATTGGTCCTTATCTAAAAGATACTAACTTTTGATATTTTATAGATAATGTGAATTATCTTTCTTTAACTTCGCGTTTAACTTAACCATCGGCACATCGAGGCCATTATGGGCACGCAACGAAACGATAAGGTTCTTTCGAAATTACAAAGCAAGTATAAAATTGATCGATAACGCTCTCAATCTTTGTCTGGTGGTCAAACTAAATCTTTTAACCCATCGAAAAGCTTTGTTTTCACGATTTAAGTTTTCGGATTAGCTAATTATGTAAGAATCTATTAAAATAAAATGTTTCCCTCTACACAATGTTAGAATCAAAAACCCACACGAAGGAGCAGGCTTGCAATTGCCCCCTTACATTTAAAAATCTTGGTTAAAGTGACCCTCTTCTACCTACAGTGAAATAAGAAAATCCCCTTGAAATGCTGAAGTCTTACAAGAAAAATTGTCAAAAGCAATGGGAGGCCTTTCAATTAAAAAGTAAGATGAAGAAAGTCAACTTAGCAAACTGAATATCATTGCCCAGAGTATGGTTGTCAAATGATGTTCTCCTGCTTTACATGGGATTTAAACCTGCCATCTAACGGTCTCAAAAACCGCTAGGATTAGGGATATGGCCATTCTGCATCACAAACTTGAAGGCAAAAAATTATGTTGCAAAATGCTTGGAATTATGTTTTATTTGAATCAGTATAATTTTGTTCTTGAAAGAGTGTTAAACTTAGAAGTTTGTTCAAGAAGAAATGATAAAGTTGCATGCTAGGAATTCCATGTGTGTAAAATACATAGATGCAGACAAACTTGAAAGATTGTACTTAGAAGCAATAACCTCTATCTTCAAACAACAACAAACCTCTCCTGTAGCTTTCCTTGCAGCCTGCAATCTTCCTCTAATAAGCCCCTCTCTTTTTGTTGTTCTAAACAGCTTTACTTTCGCAAATTCATTCTTGCTCAAAGTGACTTTTAATTCATCATATGCCACACCTAAAATGTTAAATTGTTAAGTTAAGTACAACCTGAGTTGAATGAGAAAAACGAAAGACCCATGGTTTGAAATGGTTGACAGAAGGTGATTTTCGAGCCATTGATGCCCTTCGCCTCAAGCCCTTGTCATATCCCTTTTGGAGTATTCCCATGACAAACTGTGGTGCAAATTTCACAGGTGCAGCACTACATTCTTTACTAAAATGAAGACAAATATTCTGAACAAATATTTTTATCATTAATTTGTTTTTGTCATTAATTGTATTTGACTAAACAGTTGAAAATCATGAAAAAAGTGGAGTAATTTACATGGCTGGCGTTCTGCTTGTCCAACTTGGCAGCCACTTGAATATAGCCTAGCCACTTCCTTGTCTCGCATGGTTTTCAATTCAAATGCATCCTACTAATTTCCTTTGGTTCTATTCATTTATTTAAAGTTCTTTTCGTTATCACCTGACTTTTCACAGTATGGGTTGTTTAAGTTGAAAAAAGTGCTTTACCTATATTGTATTATTCTTTGTATGTTTCTAGTTTTCTTTGCAATGACCCAGTACCCAAAGAGTTTTGAGTAATGAATCCTTAATTTGTTACAGAAGCAAATGCAGAAATATAACTGATTTTTGATTTTTGACAGGTTATTTTCCAGATACTGGCCAAGAAAACAGGAAAACTTATCAATGTAAAAGTCTATCTCATATTCAAAATTCCCATACATAAGAATCTCTCTAAAATAATTTCTCATTAGATACCCTACCCTTCCCTACACTAAAAGTTAATGATTTATCATATTTTAAACAAATGTGAAGATAGATTTTTATCACATGTGGATTTCATAACTGGTTGCTTGTATAAATAAGACCCATTGCTTGTACTTATTTATAATTTATTAACATTAATTATTTTGGGATTGTTGTGCTTTTGCAGACTCATGACTAAATTGGTGATAACTGTCTTGAAAATAAGCATGTAAAAGAAATAGAATAGTGCTATAAAACACAGACTGGATCAAACCTTTACTGCTGTAATCGTCTAAAACAATGATTTCATGTATTAATTCTTCAGGAGTTCTGTCAAGCACACTGAAAATAGTTCTTAACAGAGTTGACTTGGCTTCACTGTGAAAACAAATGATAACGCTTGCTTTTGGGAGATACTTGTGTGAAACATCTTCCCCATCTGCTATTCTGCATCTAGAAACAAAGCAAAGAACCATCAATATTCAAAATAAGGTGAAAATTAAAGAAATTGCCCACATATTCCTATTTTTGCCAAATAACTAAATGCGATACGCGATAACACCTTGCTTTCTACATGACAGCATTAAGCTTTTGCATCACACCAACAGCAAGGAAACTAACTCTTGTTTTGATTCTTGGATCAAGGTAAGTGTGAATAAGTGGGGGTGCAAATGAAGGGGTGGGTCCCAATTATTTGAAAAGCATTATTTATCAAAAATGATCCTCACATTGCCCCCCCCCCCTCTCTTTTTCCATTGCTGGCACAAAGGCTTTTCTGTAAAACTTTCATTCACAATTTTTTCCCTTCAGATTGAAAAAAGACTAATGGTTAAGTTTATGATTAATCAGTATAGGTTTTACAGTGTATAAATTCTCAATTTACTTATGGCTCCTTAAGTTATTCCCTGAACTGAGGGCTCTTCATTTAGCTTTGCTACTGGGAGATTCCTCCTCAAGAATTCCTAATCAGACAATTTCTCTCACTTTAGTCCTTAACCTCACTTTTAAGTGTTTTATCAGGTACTGTTCCTCAAACGGTTGCAAGTTGTTTGATCTCAAGTGTTTGTATGTAGTGAAAGTTCAACGTATTAATTAACTGAATTGAACAAACTTAACGTTACCCGGGTGATACTAATAAGAAAATACGATAAAAATAAGAAAATAATCACAGTTGATCTCGAGTATCTGGAATTTCTCTCCGATAACCAATCCTATCACTGACTAATAAATTAAATGAGAATTGTGCGTATCCTTCATCTCTTTTTTCCAAATCATCCTTGCTTTTTATGAGTCCAATTGGCTGAACCGGAAACTTTTTTATTGCATCATCTTTCTTGGGTTGGTCGTCAGCGCCATTAAAATAATTATTTTTCTTTGCTATTTCCATCCTTGGATATTTCATGAAATATGATACCATTGTAATCCAAAACAAAGACGAAACTATAATACCTAACAAGAAATACTTGAAGGCATTTCGAGGCAGTTTCAACATTATAGTTAGCTGTCTTTATTAGCATCGAATGATCGCGTGATATATTCTGGACTGATATTCTCCTTGTACTCCCTCGCGTTCTACATCATGAAATGTGATAAACACATTCCTGGCATGTCCATACTGCATCTAGTCTTGCTTTGAATGGCCGGAAGCCGTTCATTAACAGAACTTCAGGATGGTTAAAATCCCTCATTGGACCTCATGCTGTTGTTATTTAAAGGGTTGCGGTTTTTCGGTTGGCTTTCTCTTCGTTTTCTCTGTCTTCTTCAGTGAAAAAAGTGGTGAATTAACGCGTGCCGCTTTGAATCTTTTTCGCCCCGGCGACTTTCAAATCCTGTTATACTAAATAACAGCGCCCAAAGCCAACGCTTTGGGGTTTGGTGTAGCTGATAACCACTGATACGTGCGTGACTGTTGCAATTGTTTTTGTTGTTGCTGCTGTTGCTTGATCACGTGACTTGAGTGTGATGCGTTAAAGGTTTGCCTGCGTCACAGACCACAACAAGTTGGGTGTTATAAAGAGTAAGATACCCCTCTGTTATGTTTTGTGATGCAGCTTGGGCAAGCCAGCACCGCACACTTAAAATGTGCTACAAAGATGCAGAAATGCTGCTTTTGGACCTTTCATATTCGGCCTAGTGCCATTTTCACGGCCAGTGATGTGCAAAGACAGCAAAGAGCTTCAGGACTAATATCGGCTCTTGTCCTTTTTTGATGCTTATTTTATCCCTTGCTGGAAATTGGCTTACTTTCTTGCTAGCTGTCACATTCCCAACTCGTAAAAGGGTGGTTGAGCTAGTCAAAACTTCAGATCATCTTGCCAATTATTTCAAGTAATTTCAAGTCATTGTACCAGCTAATGCACAAAAATGAACTGTGTTCTAGGGAACCAGTCAAACTTTCTGCATCATAGGTCCGGTAAAACCTCCTCAAAAAGATCAATGAGACGTACAATGGTACACGTTCAACCCGAGCTACATCTACACCGGGTTAGATTTTGCCGTGTGAGCACGGATAACCCGTGTTCGACCTAGGTTAGCTAGGTTAGATCTAACCCAAAGTCGAGAAAAATTGTTAACCTTCCTCTGCACAAAAGCATGTCGAAAGGCAAACCATTCTCATAAAAAAAAGAAAATAGGCTTGTCGTGGGTGTGTCATAAGAGTTTCTATTGTTTTTCATGGATGTTCCTCCAGCTAGCGACTGTGTGACCGTAATGTTTTCCTAACTCTGATCTAACCCATCTTCCTGATCCTGATGATAATGAAATGCCCTGTCAGAAACTTGCACCTTGTTGTACTCAACACAGCGAGGTTTCTTGGTTGAAATTATGCTTCAACAGCGGTCACAAATTTTGTATGGCCAGTTGTGTTGAATCTGAGATTTGGAAAATAGAGACTGGTGTCATCATCATTATCATCATCATCATATAACATTTATACACAAAACCCTGTCAGCAAACTGAGATAGAAATAAAGTAAATTAAAAGTAAATAATAACTTCAGGAAAAACTGCTGGTTTTCCCAGGGATTGTGCTTCGGGAAAGGATGCTAATTTTGCAGGTATTCCTTTAATTTCTTTATAAACGTGGTAATCGTGGAACTCATTCTTATTTGGTAATCGTGGAACTCGTTCTTCTTACTTTTACCCCCCCCCCTTAGATCTTTTCCTTTAATTCCTTTTCTTTAGCACAGGACCCTAATGATAACAGTATGCCTGCCATACTAATAGGTTTATTCCTGTATAAAAATTCGTGTATTATTATTATTATCATTATTATTGTAATGGGATTTCGTTCCACGTCTGTGCACCACAATAGAAAAAAACTCTTTTTGAAGAATAATATGTTTTGCTTAGGAATATCTAGATCAAGATAATTTCTTGTTGAATAGTTTGATATTTGGGACCTAGTGGCAAGTCTTCAAGCATTTTTTATTTCACCTTTAATGTTTTTATATTCCTCATTCCATGTCAGGTTCTCGTCGACCATAACTCCGACGTATTTAACTTTTTGAGCTCGTTTGATTGGCTCTCCATTTACATTTACCTCTAGTGGACCAGGAATATGGTTGGTTTGTCGTTTATGGCCAACAACTAATATTCTGTTTTAGCAGTGTTCAAGCTGGGCTTGTTGTGGCGTAACCATTCTGTAATGTTATCGATCTCAGCATCTATGGTTTAGGTTATTACAGAGATCGCAGATATCTTCGCCTGAACAAGTGACACTGGCATCTGCCGCATACATGTTTGGGGTGCTTTTTTTGAGGCAGTGCTCAAAATCATTGACATATAGGATGAAGAGGAGCAGCCCAAAGCATGATCCCTGGGGGATACCATAGTGCCACAAGGCTTATATTTTGGCCCTCTACTTTTCCTGATCTATGACAATATCATTCCACCTACTGCAGAGATGCCACCATGTATTCAGACGATACCAGCCTTTTTACCATGACAATGACATGGCTCAGCTGAATGAGGCTATTAACAACCATCTTAGGCAGTTCGACATTTGGCTGCTATGTCACAAAGTTTCTCTAAATGTGTCTAAACTCATTATTTGCCAGTCTCTGCTAAACTGGAACATGATTCTTAAAGCCGGAATAATAATTCATAAAAATTGAATTCAGATTAAACAAAAAATAAAGTATCTGGTGTCGTTGGGCAGGCATGTAAATACCGGGGGGTGTGGGGGTGTTACATCCCCCCCCCCCAAGCTGGTAACCAGTCGGAAATCTTAGGTTAATCGGAAAATTTTGAATAATTCGAAACAATAAAGTAATGATTTAAATGAATGACTAATATGTAGCGCAAAGAGAAGCATGAAAAAATTACAAGATCATAAGCAAATAGTCGCATTCCTTGCGTCTATTGCACCGACGTTGAAAACTTGAGTCCTTTGAAGATAAATTTCATAAATTTTGTTCTCCATATTCTTGCTTATAGCCAATTTTTCACAACTATATAAAAGAATTGACCATTCATCAGAATTAAATACTCTTTTTCTTGTATCCAACTTGACCTTTCTGTTTGTCAAAAGATTAGCTAGATTCCTTTGCTTTCTTTTCATAAAGGTTTCTTTGCCACCATGATCCTTCTAGCATCGCTTATAAGAACACAAGAAATTGAAATGTTATACCTATTCTTTTATCGTCTTTTTCTCCATAAATATAACCATGTAGATGCACTTTGTTTAATAACATTGAATGATGATCCAAACCTTTCACTTTCAGTCACAATTTTATCCACAATATCTTGTAGCAATTTCACTGGATAACAAAGCCAGCTCCATGGATAGTACACCTCCTTGCCTAACTCCGCGCTTCTTATCTCAATATATCTACTTGATTCATTGCCTATCTTCAGTGCTGCCTGTTGCTGCCAGAAAAGACCCTGTATCAACCTTGTCATCAATATCTAAGTCATCCAACAGGAGCATTAAATGTTTGAACCATCTCATAGTCAAGTTAAAATGGAAAGGGCTTCGAGTAACGGAGAAACCTATCTGCCTATCAAATTCAGTCATCATAGACCTCATTCTGTCATTTCCCGAAATAAGAAATACATGATATTTCAAGTACTCGTGGTTCTATTAACGGTTTCTTTTTGGAGGTTCTAAATTATATGAAATAGTTCATTGTTGCAGTTTCTTATTTAATATGAATGTTATATTCCATGTGTTCAAGTCAACAATTGCCGCATTTAAGAATCTAAGGGATAGTACTCAGATACGCATTTCTAATACCTGAAATTGCAAAATTGCTTAGTATTCATAAGTATAATTCAGTATCTTTTCATTTTGAAAGAGATCTAAACTATTTGAGTTTCATGCCACCATTAGCACAAAAAAGCATTCCATTTTTACTCATAATTATCATCATCGCTGGCACCATCATCATAATCAGCACAATAATCAACATAACAATAACGCATCAAAAATCGCTTGGTACGTAACAATTTGGGTTGGTATGACATCAGTCTTTCTTACTGGTCATGTTTTTAAACAATTTGTAACTGTTCAAGTCTAAGCCTTCAAATAAAACAAAACTTTTTCAGTCGGAAATTTTGAGCCATGCACCCCCCCCCCCAGAATATCCGTCAATTTACTTCCCTGTCGTTGGGGACTACAATCAATAAGGCATTTTGGATGAGAAAAGCAAATTTCTGCCGAGTTAGGCTAAGTTTTTTAAAACATGACAAACTATTCTTACCGTTAGAAACATGAGCTAACATGAATGCATCATGGAGCCCCCTTCGATAATGTTGCTCTGTTTGGGGCTGCACAGGCTCACCAGTTACATAAACTTCTAAACTGTGTTCCTAGAATTGGACAAACAAAAGCTTTGATCCGCCAAGCGGACCACGTATCCGAAATCTGGGATGGTGTACTATTGAAGACTCTAAACAGAAAGAGTTTAAATATTTGTTTTCTAATTCTTACAAGGGTATTGGCATATGGCTAGTTTTATCGAATCTTTGTAAAAGCCAGATATGAGGCTTCCTTTAAAGAAAAAATTAAGTGACTAAACCTTTTTTCCAAAAGATATGCAAGGTTTCTTGGAATAGCTGATATGCAACTGACATCCTACCTATGTATGTTTGCGTGTATTTATGTATGCATTATCTGCCACAAAAAAGAGAATTTGTTTATTTACAAGTTATCACAATACTTAAAAGATTATACATCACAAATTTACAATATAATATGTTGGTTCCATAATGGTTCCTTTAGAGGTGCTGGTACAAATTAGAATATAAGAATAAAAAAAGAATGATGATCCTGCAGATGTTTTCAGTACCATTCGGTTTATATGGCCAAACATGGTTGGAAGAGATTATGAAGCGCCTTAATAGAAGACGGATGGTCTTATAGAAGACGTAATAGAGGACCTAAGAAAGTTAATGTTAACATAAACAGGCAATTGAAGCTCTAACGTTTTCTAAAGAGAATTTGACATTAGATTGTAAATAGGCTTAACTTTGTTAACATTTGAATCTAATTTAACGGGGGTTTTCTTGACTCCTCGGCAACGTGAACAAAAGAGGAACATGAACTGAATGCCAACGCTCCCCAAAATTGAAAAAATTTAGAAGAATAGAATAAAAAGAGTGATGTTAAATGAAAAATGAAAAATGAAAGTAAAGTGCTAGACTGAATCCATCGAAAACAGCTTTACACCAAGTATGGAATGATAAGAGAATACGCAACAAACAACTTTATGAATAAAGCGGAGAAAAACCACTGAGTGCTGAAATGAATGAAAGCAAAATGGAGAACATTCGGTCATAACTTGCGACTACAAACAAACAAACACGCCATGTCAGCAGTCGATGGACTATTACTTTGAGTGTCCACCTAAAGGAAGAAGTTCCGTGTAAGAAAGAGAACCACCTTGCCTGTATTGGTGGACAACGATATCACAGAAGCAGCAAAATGTCATCAATAGTTGCAAATAAGTCAGTTTAAGACAAGAAAACATCTTGATATCTTGAGACATCTCGCCAATGATCGCAATGGATGGAAAAATTTGACTAATCTAATGTGTAGTGTCGCGCAAGATGAACAATGATTACAGTGGTGAGCCGAATGCCCAGCGAGAGAGAGTAAGGAAATGAAATAAAATGCCTAAAGTGCGTAATGGTATATCTAGTAAATAGGTGCCTAGGATATTCTTTTTGGTTGAAATAGTAAGAAAAAGATACTTTCAGGGTGAGATAGCAACTGGTTCAAAAACATTTTTTAGATTCATAACAGGCTGGAATACATTTTTTACGTCTAAATGATAGCGAATACAGAAAAGATACGTTAATTTTAACAAGGAAATATAATTATTGCTAAAAGTATCCAGTTTCACTTTAATTTCATATTTCACTCTTATTATTCTGTGTTTAGTCACTCTGTCACATGAGAATGGAGTTACATGTAATTGCAAGATCTGTAAATAAACAAAAATAGGGATAGCGAGGATCCAAAAAAAATTAAAATTGATCTAATAACACTATTATAAAAACAACAAAAATTTTTTCTTTTTCTTTAATATTTGATATTTCTTAGATTTTAAGTTTTGTAAATATGTAAATATGTATATACCAACTGTGAAGAATTTTATTTTAAAACTTCCATGTTATTTCATATAGCATTTATCATACAATCATACACCTCACTAGTAGAAGGCAGCGTATCATTGGCTTGTCTGTTAAAATACATAGGCTATTTAATTAAAATAATAATAATAATAACAATAATAATAATGTCACATCTAATGGCTGAAAATCGTAGATGAGCAGTGCCTTGTGAATCTTATTGTTGTAGTATGGTCGATATCATGTGAACACCCTCAAGAGAATATGTGCTGATTGGATGATCAAACGTTGCCTTTAGAAAATTATCTTTTGCCCTGCCAAAACATTAAGTTTGTTCACTTTGCAAGAAGGATTGACACTGCTTCCTAAGCTGAAGTTTCTAGTAAGGCTGGGTGGAGTAGCTCAATTCATATATAATTGCAATGGTTGAAAATTAAGGTGCAAAGTCCTATATCCATGGTCAAAATTGCTCGAAGTTGCTCGAAGAATTGTTTAAAAGCGAGAAAATACTAAGTTAAGGAAATTCATTGCCACTTTCTATTAATTGATAAATTAATTACAAAATTTTGATTGGTATAAGCCAACAAAGGTCTATTTGCAACTTTCATATATTGTGTATTATTTGATGCTTTCACAAAATGAAAGAAACCTGATTTTGAACAGGGTGGGCCAATCCCCAATGTTTCTACCACTGCAAACAATCGACCTAGCATCAAGAAACAATGGTCTGCCCATGTTTTTTTATTTGTTAAATCATTCTAAACGTGAAGTATATTAAAGTTGCACCTCACTGTAACTTCTAAGTATGCAAGTCTATCACTGAGAAGACATTTGTGGCCAAAATTTTGTACGTGCTTCCTTTTTGCATGCATGACTGAAATGGGATCCACTCCCTTCGTCAATCGCAAGATGGGACGCTGCGGGGTTTTTTCCAAATTTGTCCATATTGACCACGTGACATAACCCTTTGACAGTCAAGCATGCGTCGACTAGTCCCTCGCTTTCCTCTACGGCCATGTTGAGACAGGGATTGAGAAGGCTAGCAAGCGGCGCTGTAAAACCAGCGCTTCTACAGCGCTCGGTAACTAGAGCACAGCAAAGGTTGCTTCCAGCATGTGTTCAATACAGTAAGCACAAATTTTTTTTCTTAATTTGCCTGATAAAGTGAATAGAAGCTTCATAATAGGACCCAACTGTATCAGCTTTTCTGCAGTCCGCCACATGTCAGTTTGGCCTAAAAAGTGGAATTCGCCCAGATAAGATTCCGCGAAGAAACGTCGTTTTCATATAGCGCAATCCATTTTTACCAATAAAAACACTGAACTGACGTGTTCCATTTTATTTGAGGATGAATTACAGAGCAATATCGCTGTTAGGCTGCACTTCGTACCATGCCGTAGCGGAATAGAGGCCTAAAACCTGACTTTGCATTTCGGAGTGCATTACGTTACGTTGGATTCTTAGGTCATAGGAAGGCTAAGATGGAAACATAAGCGGAAGGTCCTGATTCTTATCCTGCCTTTTCACTTACCATGTGTAAATAATGTCATTAGATACAACAGGGATGTTTTCGTTTCAAGACTTTAATTGCATTTTACATGTTATAGACCTAACAGTTAGAAATAGATATTTGTGTGCATGGACATTTATCATCCTTCGTGCGAGGAAAATATCCAACTTATGATTGCCTTGTTTCACCAGTCTCAGAGAATGATTTTCAGCAACCCTTTTCCAGGAATAGAAAGTAATCTTTGAAACAACAAAATACAGTTGCATACTTTGTTGGGTTGGAGATGCCTAGTATTGAAATTTGTTAACCTTTTGGAATGACTGGCAACCACAGTTTACCTAGACCTGTCCATCTAACACTGTACATAGACTTTATATACACTGACCATATTACATCAAATATTGCAGTGGACAAATTACATCTTTAAGTATTTTTACCATGTTTCAGGGATTATGTGTGAGTAAATTGTGCTTAAGGAGGTTAAATTAACCACTTTTAGGTCAGCAATGATAATTGAAACACTTCTATATTGGCCACACCTTGTTTGCTCCCTAAAACCAATGAACACAGCCTACCAGGTGCTGCACATACCTCCCTTTATGTTTACAATTTATAATTAATTTTGCTTGTTTTATTTTAAATTATTTTAATTTATTTCATGGTTTTTAGTTGTAAGGACATCATACCTAGATATTTCTGTAAGAAATATGAAATTCAGAGATAAGCGATTGTTTATTGAACTTAATATGGATATTTCTATAAATTTTTTTCAGTAAAACAAAGAAATGTCACAACTGATACTACAAAGAACAGAGCAGCAGCTGCATCAGAAAAAACAGAATTGCCAAAGGCAGCAACACACAATGGACAAATTGTAGCTGTCATTGGTGCTGTTGTTGATGTACAATTTGATGGTGAATTACCACCCATTCTTAATGCACTTGAAGTACAAGGCAGAACATCAAGATTGGTCTTAGAAGTAGCTCAACATTTAGGTATTTTCTTTAATATTTGGCTATGAATTGGTGTTAAACATTATATCATTCTAAAATTGTGTCCTTCAGTGTACTGTTTGATATTGTTGTAAAATTTGTTGAAAAGAGTGTTTTAAAGGAGAACTGAATCTGAAATTTATTTTTAATTATTCGATGTACTTCTTAAGCCATAGGCCGTTTCAGTTTCCAACCAACACATTTTCCGAGCACAACCAAATGCCTGCGAGCTCGCCCGAGTAGCAGTTAAATGTGTGACGTCACACTTACCATGTTCTTACACCTTCCTAACGAACAGCCACTGTGTATTTAGCACATCAGTTCTGAAACGTCAAATTTTCCTGTTTTGCGATGATGTTGTTTTCAAACAGAGGGGCAACATAGATTTTGAAATGAATATAGATTGTGATGGTGAGTTTACCTACCCAGATTTCTCAGATCAGGTTGTGATTCAGCTGTATATGTTTGAACATCAAAGTAATGCACCTAGGCACGGGTCTGCCAGCTGGGGTTTGGGCGAAGCGAGGAAGTGAGCGCTGATCGAATTGGCAACAAAGACTGGTAAATGATATGATTCTCTTGTAACATTTTTCTTTATATGAATGCAACTCTTTCCTCGGTTTTGGCAACATCGCGTAATGTAGGCCTATTTTGAACGATAAGTGGGCCTAAACCTTTCCCTACATATGGTTAAATCCATTTCCTTATAAGTTGGAGATTTTCAGGGAAGGTAGGCATCGTATTTCGCTTCCCAGCACAGTTGTATGCTGAGAAAGTAAGCATTATCGAATAACCCACTTAAACTGAAGAAATAACGATCCTAAATGCACATAAACTTGGAAGGGGATTAATAGGTATCACTTAGGATCTTGCTTGCGTAAATTCAAACATGGTAAGTGTGACGTCACAGCTTCGTTAGTCACGAATGCTTCCGACAGTTGACGAAAACACGTTGTCCGTAAAAAGGATTTTCAGAACAATAAATTCGTTATAGCGTCAAAGTTCGATGCTCTTTGAAAAAAATAACTTCAGATTCAAATCTGCGCACCAGAATCTATATTATATTGAAAATTAGTTTTGCAGTTCAGTTCTCCTTTAATTCAAAGTTAGAATGATGGTTGTAAGTAATTTTTACTGAAAGAAGATTATTTCCTAAGCCCTCTTTACTTTTGTGTCTAGTAAATGTGAATGCTATTTGAATATTTTCTTATTAAACAAATAAGAACCTGATATCATCTATTATTTGTTTATTTATAACTGATTTTTACAAACTACTTAACATGCTATTCTGTTAATGAAAAACATAACCCTCCATAGTGAACTGTGAGAAGTTAATGAAAGTTTCCAGACCCTTAGAAGCTTTCTGTCTTAGTACACTGACCTTCTATTTTAATGTATGTTTTTTTGATCAGTGAAGATTTTATAATTTTATTAATCTTATAAAACCTGTCAAAATATTTGCGTATTTGCAAATTGTTGATGTTTTGCTTGTATTTTGTATTTAGGTGAAAATGTTGTTCGAACAATTGCCATGGATGGTACTGAAGGTCTTATTCGTGGTCAAAGAGTCCTTGACACCGGTGGACCAATTAGGATTCCTGTTGGACCAGAAACTTTGGGAAGGATTATGAACGTTATTGGAGAAGCCATTGATGAAAGAGGTCCAATCCCAACCGATAGAAGAGCACCAATCCACGCAGAAGCACCAGAGTTTGTTGAAATGAATGTCAACCAAGAAATTCTTGAAACTGGTATCAAAGTTGTAGATTTACTTGCACCATATGCAAAGGGAGGAAAAATTGGTAAGTGTTTACCTTCCATTTGTATACATTGTAAAAATTGTATCCTGTTCAAATCTGAAACTGCTTTGTCCATAACCCTTTGCATTAAATGCCATATATAAAGCACCAGCCCATAAAGTAGTTACCCCTCAATTTTTAATTCCAAAACAGTGACCCCTAAAGCAGTAATTTATGACACCTAGACATTGTTGATGGGCAAACAGCAGAGCCATTTATGTTAAATATATATATATATATATATACTTAATTTGTCATTTTTGACTAAAGTTTTATCTGCTTTTTGTGGCTGTAAAATTGTGGTATATATAGAACTTAATCATTTGCATTGAGGTCCTTTTGTCTATAAAACAGCAGCAACGATTTCAAATCATAAAAACTTTCTGCACAGGTCTCTTTGGAGGTGCAGGTGTAGGAAAAACTGTGTTGATCATGGAACTGATTAACAATGTTGCAAAAGCTCATGGTGGTTATTCAGTGTTTGCTGGTGTAGGGGAAAGAACACGTGAAGGAAATGACTTGTATCATGAAATGATTGAGTCTGGTGTCATTGATTTGAAAGGAAGTGGGTCAAAGGTTTGTATCCTGCTCAACGGTTGTATGCCCTTTCTAGTTTTTATTTTAAATTCAATTTTAATTCTCTTACAAAATCCAGATCTTTTGGTGCTCTCGAGAGAATGAAAACACTCAGAACTGTTTAAAGTTTGTTTAGTAATGTTGAATAGGAGACTGGGAACTTCATTAATTTATATGACACAGCAAAATTGTTTTCAGGAATTGAAAAATATATTTTTACTTGTGGAAAAGGGAAAAAAGTTCATTTGAACAATGTTGCTATGAGTTATGTTAGATCATTGGTTCTTGATTATTGTTCATAGGATATATAAATTGTTCATCAAGTTAGGCAATTGTGTTAGTTATTTTTTATTTATCTCAGTTTTTATGTTTATCTTATATATATATGTAATGTATATATTAAATACATTATGTTGTAGGTATCTCTTGTATACGGTCAGATGAATGAGCCCCCAGGTGCAAGAGCTCGTGTTGCCCTGACTGGATTGACTGTTGCCGAATATTTCAGAGATCAAGAAGGACAAGATGTGTTGTTGTTTATTGACAACATTTTCAGGTTCACACAGGCAGGATCAGAAGTATCTGCTTTGCTTGGTCGTATCCCATCTGCTGTAGGTTACCAACCAACATTGGCAACTGATATGGGTACTATGCAGGAAAGAATTACAACCACCAAGAAAGGTTCCATCACATCAGTACAGGTATAATATATATCCTTTATTTTTTATGCTTATGTGAATTTTTCTGCAAATGTGGTTGCACTAATATGTGGTTTGTATATCTTGAGCCACAAGGACTTTCATGCTTTTAATCTCTTATTGAAATTACTAATCATTCAGGAAAAGTTATTGAATTTCAAAACTTCTGAAATAGAACCTGGCAAGTATAAAGTCTTTGTTAAGTTGAATTAGATGATTGTTTTCCCCCACCTTATTTACAGCTGACACTTGATGAAAACCGTGTATAATAGCTTATGTAAAGAAGGACTTTGTTTATATTCAACCACCGTAACAAAATTCTCGTCAAAGGCAATGCCATGAAGCCATTATCAACGATTAATTACAAATTATAGAAGGGACCGTATGACAAACTTTTTGCAATTGGAGGAGACAAATTATCATCTGATTATCATCTGGCTCCTTTCATCACAAGACTTGAAATAACCAGTCAGTTCAGTGTGTTAAAAGCGGATGGTATTTGATTATACTTGTACCATCTCTATGTATGCTAATGACTGGCATTGCTTATATTATTGTATTTTAATCACCCAGTTAGGAAATTTATGTAATTCTTTGCATAATCATTTTTAGTGTAGACTTGATATTCCTTGAATAATTAAGGTTTGGATTGCTCTGAAGTTTGTAGATGATCTTTAAATTTATGCCAACATTATGCCCCCACAGGATTTTCAATGAATGATGGGTTGTCTGTTGGCAATATCAGAAACTCCTTTTTAAAACCCAGCAATGTATATATTTATATTACTTTGTCTGGATCCTGTCAAAGGAAATATGTATTAATGGTTTCTTTTTTTATGAATTTGTACATTTGCCCACTAGGTTCTTTTATGAGAAAGATTTTTTATTCTTAATTGTAGCTGACTTTTAGTATTATATATATATATATATATATATACACACAAAAACTGATGCCTTATGAAAGTTCAGCTTTAAAAATTGCAATTCTCATGTTTTCTTGTGCATATTTATTTTCTTATAGATTCTCAAATTGACATCCCTTGCTTCTATTATTAGGCTATCTATGTGCCTGCTGATGACTTGACAGATCCTGCCCCAGCAACAACATTTGCTCACTTGGATGCCACCACTGTATTGTCTCGTGGCATTTCAGAGTTGGGTATTTACCCAGCTGTGGATCCTCTTGATTCTACATCACGTATCATGGACCCAAATGTCGTCGGAATGGAACATTATGAAATTGCAAGATCAACACAAAAGATACTGCAGGTAGGTGTTCACCATCACTGTTCCATTTAACACAGATTGTGATTGTTTTTCTGTTATGTGAGAGTCTTTTAAAGACTCTAAACCTATGTTTATGTTCAAGTTTTAGTGAAAATGGATCTTCTAGTGAAGGACCACAGCTGTTTTTCAAACCCTACATTTTTTAAAAAATGTGCCACAAAATTTGTAGTCTATGTAAAAAGCACACCCTTCTTTCCTATGTTTTGAAATATTTGTCTTTGAAACTCAAATATCTTTTATCTGCCTGTAGTAAACAAAAATTTTTTTCTATGTTTGAAAATCAGTTTGAAAGACCAAATCATCCGATTTCTTCGGCCACCAAGATTTAAACTCGCTCATTGCCACCATGAGAAATATAATATATCTATACACCATCTAAAGCCTGGCATGATGCATCTATTTTCTGACACAAAAACTTGAAAGGATACCAATCAGTACCCAGTATATACATATATGAATCTTTGTACCGTGGAATACACCTCTTTTGACAAGTCGAAATATTTAGATCAGACACTCACCATTTTAGTCACCTTTTTTGGGTATAAATACTTCATTTCATGGTAAACTCTCATTTCAATTTTCTTTCAATTTCAAATAATATTGATGGCTTTTTAAGTAGCTTTGAGTTATGATTTGCCATGATAATGTTTTTAAAGGACTACAAATCATTGCAAGATATCATTGCTATCCTTGGTATGGATGAATTATCTGAGGATGACAAACTGACTGTCGCAAGAGCAAGAAAGATCCAGAAATTCCTATCACAACCCTTCCAAGTTGCTGAGGTCTTCACAGGACATCTTGGAAAGCTTGTCCCACTATCTGTGAGTTTATGATTTGTAATACATTTTACAAAATTTGTGCTTGCTCAATGCATCTATCACTCAACTTTGTATCAAATATCACAAAATTGGATCTGTGCCTCTTATACAATTGATTTTTACGAAGCAATGTTTGATTTGCGTGCTTTAGAATATATGTTTATAGATTTTAGTGCTTTATAAGTGCATTTTTTATTATTATTTTATCTTTACGTTGCTTTGAAAGCCATGCTAAGCACTATGGGTGCTGTGCTTTGTCTGTTTCTATCCTCCCTTGTTTTGCCTGACATTTAATGGAAGCATCACCACTGAAAGTGTAAGGAATATAAATCTATTTGCTGATTCTCATATTCTAAATTTTTAGGAATCCATTTCCGGTTTTAAGAAAATTTTATCAGGTAAGATTTCCATGATTCTCATTTATGCTACTTCTTATTTTTAGTTTGTACTGCAAATATCAGAGAAGAGACCACAAGCCCTTGTTATTTCTCCTAAGAAATAGATACTCTTATTCAAAATGTATTTTCTCCTTTGCCCTAGAGAATTGTATTTCTCAAACTTTTCAAGATTCTTCCTGCAAATTTTTATATTAATGTAATAATTTGTCAAACTCTGTTTACGCTACCTGTGCCTCCCTCCATTTTTTATTTAAACAAGTTACCAGCTGATGACTAGGTGTATTGTTGTTCATCACTGTACCGTTCCTAGGTGCACATCAGACATGTTTTACCCAGAATAATCCCAGAGCAGCTAACCTCCATTGCACACCAATTTGTCTTGAGCACTGTCACTGCCAACATTATGCCCCCACAGGATTTTTCATGAATGATGGGTTGTCTGTTGGCTATATAAGAAACTCCTTTTTAAAACCCAGCACTGTATTTATATTGCTTTGTCTGGATCCTGTCAAAGGAAATATGATATTCATAGCACTTTGCATAGACTATCACTATGCTCGAGTCTTGTATAAAATATTTGAAATGCTTTGCTATTATTTAGCCTGGCTTGAGTCTTTTTTCATTTGGCCTCTTATAATAACATTCCTTCAAAGGTGCCAGTGACTGTGTGGCTGAAAATATTTCTTAATTTTTTGCAGGAGAATTAGATCATTTGCCTGAAGTAGCATTTTACATGGTTGGTGACATCGAAGAAGTGGTTGCCAAAGCAGAAAGACTTGCCGCAGAAAATTAGATTCATTATTCAATAGAAGCAGCATAAATTTACACATTTTGTGCCAGAATTATTTCAACTTGTAAAATTTAATGTTTCAATGTGTGTTGTACGATTCAGGCTTGTTTTGATTGAGAAAAGTTAACCATTATTTTTACTTTGTTTTAGCTCCTTATCATCTTTTGCTTTCCTCTGTAACCCATTTGTGATATGTGCATGTTTCCTTAGTAAACGTTCCATGCCCCTAAACTCAAATATTGACAACGTTTTCTATGGATTAAGCCAAAGCACCTTCAGATTGAGTGAATAGTTTACCTACAGCAATGAGGGAAGAATGGCATGTTTAGCCTGAAAACCCAATGGATTGAAGCCTAGAAGGACTATTTATTAAACATTCTAAATTGCACGAAAAACGTCTTGCGTTTGTTGCACGATTTGAAAATATCAGAAGTAGATAGGGGTTGCTAAGATTTTCCCACTTCATGGCTACTGTCTGGATCGAAAGCAAAAGAACAATTGTATGCTCAGATTCTTTATTTTCAAATTATTTCTAGTTGTCACCTACTTTCCAACTCTGCGATACAGGCCTTATGTCTTCCTGCACAGCTCCGTATTCACATGAAAGTGCATAAAATATACGCCATTTGTTACGCTGCCCCATCTAAACAGATCGCCCTTCATAAACGGATATTATGTTTGCAACAGGCTTGTTGTGACAGGCTTACACATTTGGCACAGAAAAACGCTATTGGGCTGACCGAGAGGCAGTATATGCAAGGTGGTGGATACGGAGCAAGAAAGTTCTATTTGTCCAAAATAACATCTTTCAGTAAATTCTAAACACAGTAAAACATTGGAAACTCTTGAAATAAGCCACATTATCATTAAATTTAAACCGCGGTTAAACATGTTCAATAAGCATGAATAAGTGTTGTCTGCAGTTAAATCCGATTCTCTGTTCGATTTGAGTTGCAGTGCACGTCATGAACACTGCATTGAGTGATGATTGAGGAGACGGTGAAGAAGATTATACTGTTGTATTTTCTCTTCGTTTTTTAATTCATTTAATTCATTTACGCCACCGGCGAATCCCTCCCGGCGTATTTTAACCAATCAGCGCATTCAACTTTATGAATAAATTACTTCTAAATTGGTTGAAACAATTAAAAATTAGCGGCCAATTTTTTGCTTCCAGTCTCGTAGCAGGCTGAAAACAAACCTCGTTTTGGGGCATGATGGTGCATGGCAATGATATTTGTACAGGATTTCATGTTGAGGAATACTGTTGTTTATCAATCAAGTGCAAAATCCCGATAATTTTAAGATGTAAGCAATTGACATAGTGAAAATCTGACAAACAGACTCATGTTCTGATAGTTTGGAATGACCATTGGATCAAGTTTTTTGTTTCAAAATAAAAATAATGAGGGTGTCGATCGTCATAAGTCAAATATATTTTTTGGGGAGATGAAGTACTCCCCCCATTGTTTTAGTCTTTTGTTTTGTGGCTTTATTGTGCGCCGATCAGCGGAGGGGCTCCAGATCGCATGTGCACTGTGCATCTATCTCTTTCCTTTTATTGTTCCAAATACATTGAATCTTTTCCCATCCCTGGCTGCCTGCACGAGATTAACAAATTTGATGATCCTTCCCCTGCTTCAAAATTAAATTTCGTTGTTATTATTCATTACTACTGTGGGTCATCTGAACAGATAGATATTCGATGGGATTTGAACTGAAATCAGGAAAGAAGATTCTTTTGATCATCCTGGAATCGTAGTAGTTAATAAAACATTGTAAAATTTGGTACCGATTGCTATAACTGCTCTTTCCTTTCCCTAAAATTGCCCTTGAATTTCTCTTCGCAGCGACAAATCTTTTATTGTCTCCATTGACGGTTGAGTAAATCGTTACTGCGCATGAGATCTGGAGCCCCAACTAGCACGTGCTCCTTTGCAGTGATCCATGACGTACACTTCCTGTGGATTGTAGGGCCACTGGTGCAAACGAAAACTCGGACTACTGGCCACTTGGGATTGTGAGTGATGATGGTTCTTGTTATGCAAAGGCTAATTTAACAATTTCTTTCCACTCGGGTTTCTGATCCACTCGGGTTCTGATCCACTCGGGCAAGCGGGCCTGCGCTAGCAGGCCACTTGACAAAATATACTATAATATTGTTCTCGAAGGATTTTCACTGTTTTGTCTTGTTTACACTGTCCTTATGCCTGTAAAGATTTTATGCTTGTTGAAATCGTTTTAACAACTCATCAATTGGAAAGTCCATTGTTATTTAGTGCAGGGACGGATCCAGGGTGGGTCCAATGGGTCCATGGACCCACTCGAGTTTGCTGTTGAAACTTTATCAAAACAATGATTCTAAAATCACTGACCCATTATTCCAAAGAAGAAATTGTTCAAGTATTTCACACGGAGCATTCCGCAGAGGCTGGGTCCATCTGATGCTAAATGTGGAAACAATTGCGGAGCATTGCGCAGCGACTGGGTCCATAGAAAAGCTAAACTTAGGTTGAAAAGAAACTGTGATTGTGCAGACCACTGTTTGTTTACAAAGCTATTAAAAGCTTCTGAATTGTGGATGTGCATTTCAAAAGCGTATGCGCGAGTTCATTTCTCAGATTCGATACTGGCCTAGAACAAGAGTGTAAGCACATGGACGAAAAAAGGTAAGTCTGATGTTGCAGAATTAAGAGAACTAAAAAACCTCTACCTTGGAAAGATTGCATTTGAAGTTTTGAAGGTAAAAACAGGATAAAATGCCAAATAAGGGTTGTTTTGTTGAAAGAGCATTTCAATTGAAAAAAGGGCGTGGACCTATAAAAGCCTCCGCCCTGGACCCACTCGTCATTTTTCCTGGATCCGCCCTTGATTTAGTGAGACTTCTTATCCCAGCGGTATTTTAATGTTATGCCCTATAAATACAGTATTGCCGACCCACGTGTGACAATTTCACCATAAAACCTGTGCCAGTAATTTAACTCTTTCCATCGATTTCCTTCCCAGCCACGCCTAACCACACCCTTTTTGCAAAAGAGAATACCCCGTTAAAAGATTTTCGCTACGCCACTGCCGCGAGAAGACTTGGAAATGACTGACGTCATTCTTAGGGGATATCTTCATCCATCTCTTCCTCACCAGTTCAAAGCAGCGTGACAGAAAACACGAAAACACAATGGGGTGGAAACGAAGACGTAGGCAATGTGACAAAGCCATTATTACATAAAAGCATAAATGCCAAAAGTTTTGAATAGTAGGCAACCAAATAGCAATAATAAAATAATTTCCCATGATTTCCCCCGTCACGCTCCCTTACATAGATGAAATACTGTCCCACATGATTGATTCGACCCCCCTGACAATTAGCATTTCTTGCTAGCATTCATTGGCATTCAAGAAAGTGACTCTAAGAGTGACTTTTGCAGGGCAACTGTGCCATCACCCTTCTGAGCATTAATTGATGTCACTGAAAAACTAGCCAATGGTTACTATTCATGCAAGGATACTTTGATCCAAGAAGCTCCCATCATTTGAATCTTTGTACGCCCATGCTTTTTACGGTGATAAACTGGTGACTTCCATTATATTATGCTTTGATTTGCTTTAGCAATCTAACAACATAGATAGTTGCTTAACGACGGGGTTTAGGGATGCTTTAAGATATTTCTATATCATCTGCGTTAACAATTAAGAAAGCCACAATAACCAACTGGATTACAAAAATTAATCGCATTCAAGGATGAAAATACGTTAACAATATTGAAGGAGCTTTCCGTTGGTAAAACATGGCTGCATATTTGTAACTAAGATTCACATGCATTAGCATTCTAATGGCTCAGGGCGATTAAGATCAGCCCGCTGCGTGGGCAGGTACATTCCTCAATATATAAGCCATAGAGTAATGTGTGTATCTGGTTCCTCGAATGCACGTTTTGCTTCGAGAATTCTACTTAAACCAATCAATATTTTAATCAAAGTTTAACCACCCTAGCATGGCGTCATTTTATTTGAGTTTGCTTTTCAAGGCAGAATGCCGTTACAAGTGGGCACAACGCTTTGCAATTGAAATTCGCCAATTCCACTTTCACAAAACAAGGACTGAGGGAGATAGTAACATAATTAAAACAAAGCCGGATGCTCAAAATCAGTGCAATTTTATTTCCTGGAATCTACAAGCTGGGGGCAAACTTTCTGCCAATTGGGAATATTTACCCTAATATTAATAAAAGCAGGAAAATAAAGACATCCAACTTAGTTTACTTAAAAACCACTATTTTTGGACAAAATTCAATCACAATGCCCAAAATAAAAATGTTTCGATAAAATTCTGGAAAAATATACAAACAAAACATATGTTCACCCTTGTTGATTTGGCTAAAAATCTACTATGCTAATAGCTTCAATCTATCTAGCTACTAATATTTATTGGAATCTGATATAAAAAACCATTAATCTCTTACAACAAAACTTCGTTTGAAACGAATATCAGAATATCATGGCTCCCACTTATCGTGAATTCAACGTTTCTCGTCAACAAGTGAAACAACTTTGTTCAATCCAGATTAGAGAAGCATTAAAAATAAATGACAAATTGCTTGCAATATGATTGCGTAGATAGTTAGAAAACAAAGAAAATGCAGCTATTTTATGTTTTGCAAGCGCTCATCTCGTATTTTCTGTATCCTGCGGCCTTGAAAGCATATCAATACGATGTATTTTCAAATCCGTCGGAAACATCTAGAAAAATGTAAAAAATTGGCGGAAACCCGGACCATAGCGCTATGATAATATGCGCATAAGCACCCTGACAAGTTGGGCAATGAAGTGTTTAAGTGCTCATGTTTCACTAGCTGCTTTTGGAAGATTTTCCTACCTTTATTCAAGCTTAGGGTCAAAGGGCGATGTAAGAAGGTCAAGAGGTCAAGGCAATAGGTAAGAAATTTCGAATAGCGCTTGGTGCCTTCAAGGGAGAATTGGTTAATGGGAGCTTCGAATGAACATAACTAAAACCGTAAATGATTTACGTATTGATTTTTTAACTCTGTATGTGTCTCTATATATTCTATCAAAATATTGTCATTCAATTGATGCAGAAATCTAAGCACCGATGCAAAAATGTTACTGACTTTTACGTAGTTCTGCCTACGATCATTTTATCCACGGAGCAAAGGGCTAAAACCATAATAGGCTAGATAAGTCCTTTCTTGAACTGTACAAGACGTGTTGTAAAATATCCATCAGCAATTACATTTACATAAGATGCATTTTTTGCAATATAAGTGCGTATTCCACCGATATTTGCTTCTGATGGCTTAGGTGATACGTTGGTTAACACTTTCGAGCCAGATCTTGTCAGTCTCCCTGTGTTTCCTTACGAAACCGAGCGTATTTACGAAATCCGCGTAATTACATTTGTGCTACGATGATGATTCAGCTATAGCACCTTCGGCAACATCAGAAGCACCAGCCATATTGGACGTAAGCGGCGTTGTTTCGTTTGCGTTTAGTTCCATTGCGCACGCAGTAGCAGATGCAGACGTCTGGCAAGCCAAGTTCACGTCAAAGTTTTCATATAAATGATCTTGATAGAAGTTCATGTTTATAAATTCCTACAACAGAAATAAAAAAAAGCGCTTAAAATTTTGCAAGATGCTTCTTCAAACCTATTTTATCAAACTTGGTTTCTTTATCTGCAATCGAAGTAGATAAGATGAGGTTTAGCTCCTAACAGACTTTTGGTCCTTTATCTCAACATTTTACAATTGATAGCAAACCATAAATAAATATTTAATAACACGAATAGTTTATTCTAATTAATCGAGACACAAAAACTTTCTCTACCTATCCAACTATTGTACAGTTCTATGACAATAGTTTATCTATCAAAAAGCAAAACATCACCAGAGTTCGGAATATATTGGAAAACAATGGTAAAACAATGCATTTCAAAGACCGTAGAGCTAGTTTACCTTGTCTTCATCGACCATTTGTTTCAACATATCAGCAAGCTCATCGAATGTTGGTCTTCTCTGAGGAGTTATATGCCAACAATTCATTGATACTGCATACCTGGAAATGGATGCAACTAGATTACTATTTAACAGTTTTTATGTATATGCGTTTATGTCTAAACTATTCCCCTATAGTGCAAATCAAAAGGCTATTTATTTTCTTAAGTAGACTTGGAATAGGTTATCTGTAAAATCATAAAATTAAAAAGCACAAAGCATTCAATGAATTGATGAATGAATGAATAAATGAATGAGTGAGTGAATGAAAGAATAAATGAATGAATGAATGAACTACCACCACCCACCACTGCCAACATCATCATCATTATCATTATCATCATCATGCCCAAAATAAGCACCATCGCCATAAGCAAACAATTCTATACACAACTTAGTTAATTTGCTCCAACATTTTCATAGAACTTACAATTCATCTGTACAATGTTTTGGTTTGTCCATTCTGTATCCATCTTGCAGAAAGCTGACAACTTCGTAGGAATTCATACCGGGATATGGCGATGCCCCAAGTGTCACGATTTCCCACAATAGAACACCAAATGACCAACTGCAAAAAGATAAAAAATATCACATCAACAGGGGTTAATTAGAACGTTGGCTAAGAATATTAGTTATCCAAGAATATCTGTATAGTAACCCAAAATATTCAGAAGTATCTAATGGTATCAAGATAGGATCGTTATCGGTGAAAAATATACAGTCATAAATAGCAAGAGGTAGGTTTCATAAAATTGTTGTATTGTAAACAGAATGGTAACAGCAAGATTTCTCACGTTCCGTTAAACTGGATCAAATCCAAGATTAGAAAATAATAAACGGGATGTCTGGAATAAGGACGTCCTACAAGGTTCTTTAAAAAAAACTAGTAAGAACAGGGAGGGGGGGACGTATATCCGGGCCTTGAGCGTAGATTGTATGGATTCCTGGGACACTTTTATTGGGAAAAGGTTGTTGCAGTTATTTGTGGGAAATTACTTTTATAACAGCAATATGAAACAACGAGTGTTGATAACCAAGGCAAATTTAGGCCAATTTAGGCCATGTAGGTATCATGTAGGCAATGATTTGCAGCTTCTAAGAACAGTAAAATGGCCTAGTGAAATATCATTTCAGTCTAAAACAAGTACACAATACTTACACATCGCTCTTAGAAGTTGATATTCCATCAAGAAGTGATTCTATTGCCATCCATTTAATGGGAAATCGACCGCCCTTTAAAGAAAATATAAGAAAATTAATATTTTCATTTCATTATTTTAAGACGTGCAAATTCATTTAGATGAAAGATAAAAATCAACTTCCAATGAAACCTGCTTAAATGCACAACTGATACCGTACAAATACGTATCAACGGGAATCGGAAGAGGAGCACTTAGGACTGTGATTGTAGTCTCTGGTCCTTTATGACTAACTTCAGTGTCCTGTAAATTACCAACAGTTATGGCTAACATTAAAATTGATATCAGTACACGGGGATTCAAATAATATGATGAATATAATTATTGATATCAACGTCAATGGTACCTTGCTCTTCTTCATATATTGATCTTCAACATAAACATCTCTGGCAAAACCAAAATCACTTATTTTGCATACAAGATTCTCATCGACAAGAATATTACGAGCAGCCAAATCGCGATGAATCACCTAAAGGACAAATTTAATGAGCATCGAATGCATAGAAAAGTAAGTAAGACATAGGGGGCCATGGCTCAGGAGTGGCCCCCTTCCCCAGTTTTCTTTTAAGTCAATAAAAGTTCGGCATAGTTTTAAAAATACTGTTCCTAACAACAGCTACCATTGAAGTAAATCGAAGAGAACATCTGCTACCTCGAGAAAAATGCTGCTTTTCATATTCTTTGACTCCTCCCTACTTACTTCTTTACAATTTCAATTCCCGACTCATATTTTTCTTTCTATTTTGAATTCGTTTCTTTGCAGCCCAATTAAGCTGGTTGAGCTTGATTTCCCTGACTTGTTTAGAACATTACATTTATCAATATCTAAATGCTTATCGTCAATGGAAAAACAGTAAATGCAAAAAAAACAGGAAATTAATCGAATAAATCTGGAAACCAAACTAAAAAATATTAGTAGCGAACAGCGAATATTTAGGAGCATAAATAAACCCTTCTTGTGGTCCAATGTGATTTCACGAGCGCAAAAATTATTCTGCATGTTTAGCTGCCCAAAATCGTTTGAACACTTTTTCATATGTGCAATCATGTAAACGAGAGAAAAGCATATGATTGAGCGAGGGGGGGAAAGATATATTTATTGTCCCTATGGTTACTAAAACCGCCTTTTTTTGTTATGAGAGATCTAACCTTGAATGCAGCTAAATGGCTCATTCCTTTGGCAATTTGTAAAGCAAATGTTAACAACATCTTCGACGTCATTTTCTGTCCAATTGGATAGAATGTTGATTTGTAGTATGTTTCTGAGATACCGCGACTATTTCGTAAAAATCCTTGAAGGTCTCCATGTGTACAATATTCCACGATGATCATTAATGGTTCGTTGCGGGTGCAACAGCCAAGTAAGCCAATGACATTCGGGTGTTCCGGCAGAAGCTTCAGCACGTCCAGTTCAGCGTGTAAGTCCTTCTTTGCGTATTCGTTATCATTATCTAAAATCAAAGACGGAATAAGTAAGGCCTAGCCATATAGTAAGGGTTGATGATCTATGCCATAGCTCAGAATGAGGTCGGGAACAGCTCATTGGTCATACGAATGTTAATTATCGATTGATCGACAATCAACAGCCTTGGTCCTAATCCGCCATAAGTGGGGTGTTTGAAGTTTTGTGATCAAAGCAATCGCATCACAAAACTTATATGAAGTGATCAGTGATTTCTAGAACAACCTTATTTTGAGCTATGGCATAGATCATTAAGAAACACAAGGTCATCTGGTCAATGCCCTTGGTGCGTATTTCGATACAAAACTAATTTTTCCTTTTGACTGATATATATCTAATTATGTATTAATTTATTTTTTTTGCTTTTATAGTTAAAAAACATTGTAATTAGGTAATAAGGTCTTCGACAGGTAAGTTTTGTAAACCAAATTTGGGTTGTAAACTTTACCCTGTATAAATAATATAAAATGAAATATGTTTACAAAGGTAGCTAAATTAACTTGTTAATTGAGAATTTTTCAAGCCAGTCTGAAAATACAATGTTAAAAAGGTTTTTTGCTCAGGTCATTTAACCGAAATTCTTGAATAATCAGGGAGTTCACACAGAAATGGTGGGTGGACGAGTTGTTCATTTGTCCATGGGTCTATGAGCTGTGAGGTTCGTGGTTCGATACCACAGTCCAAACGTTTCCCACAAGCTGTTCAGTGAACCCAGCTGTCCACACTTTTGTGGTCGGCGAATGGGTGCCCAGGAGAATTGCTAAGGGTACAGACTTCTGCACCCCAGGCTCATATCATCAGCTTGATAGCTGCAAAGGCCCTAACCTGGGTTTAATAAATAAAGCAAAAACGACAAAGAAACACAAAAAAAGCAACCAAACAATCGTAAAACAGACAAACAAACAAATAAACAAACAGGCAAACAAACAAACAAACAAACAAACAAACAAACAGCACTTCTGTTCGTACAAGAGCAATTTCGCACCTTTGGCAATTTTCACAGCTACTTTAACACTGCCGCTTGATCCCCTTATACCTTGTGCATCACCCCGCATCACCATTCCAAATGCACCACTGCCTAAGATCGTGCTGAGCCTCAACCTGACACGTGGAAACTCCCAGTGGTCAGCTCGTGTCAACAACGGCACGAATTCTGTGGTCTCTGAAGGCATCTCCGATGGTCTCCTTCCTTCTGGGGGCTAAAAACAAAACATTTGATTAATACTGGGGATTTATTGGCAAACTTCAAAGGTCTGGAACACGGAGAAACCAAATGCCAATAAATCACCGTCGAAACAGAGTTTCTGAAACCTGGCCACTATCACCCCGATCATGATTTCAAAATATTGCTTTGTAGAGAGAGGGGAGGGGCATGAAAATTATTGTCTTTTTATTGAAATGAAAAGGGTTTTCTGAAAAGCAGCGAAAAATGTGTCATTTGAGACAAGTTTCATTATATTTTGTGATAGATCGAGATGCCGAACGAAAGTGAAAAAAGATTAGGGATAGCGTAACCCTTCGAGGGCAGCTGTCTGCAAAACTTGATCTATTTGCAAATAAACATTGCAATATACATAGCCGATTATGAGCATCGTGCTTGCCCGAATAACAGCTGAATATTTTTAACCCAATGGTCCTCTAACAGCTGTCAAACAAAAAGAAACTTTCATTGAGGTCAATGGAGTTCTTTTTACGTGGTGCAGTAAAAGAGCCTCATAATGAATTTTGCATAAAATGGGACATTTTTCATATGAACTCAAACTGATGAATGGAACAGGAATGTTTAATCTTATCCAATTCCAGTCTGTAGAAGAATCTACTAATTAATCCAAAACAGACAGCTCGAAAAGCGTCTCAAAGTTAAAACATGAATTTCTTAAGTATCAATTTCCAAAGGCAGGGCGTCTTGAGGTAATTAGTGGTAGGCCATAACAACCTTAATATGTGACTGATGTGTTATTTGGTTTATGAGAGACTAGAATCGTGGTGAATTAAACGATGATGGCTGATAAACAAGTGAATGATACCAGAAGTATTACTAGTTATTTTCAATTAATCGCCAGATATGGTGAAATGACGTCCATTCTTATTGGACACCTACAGAGAAATCACTTTATCCATGATCGTAAATGAGAAAAAGGTTAAAATAAATAAAAAACAAGGCATACAAGAAGTGACGATTAACGAAAGAACACCAAAGAATCAGGCAACATTTGCTATCTGACTGGGAAGACAGATACGTATGTCCTCCATAAGGCTCGATGACTGACTGAGAACTGAGTTAGGGCCACGCTTTTCTGTGTGTTCCATAACCCCCTGGTCCTACAAAATTCTTAATCTGTACCTTATGTCACCGGAGGTTTATAGAAGAAATTCATGGAGTTCTTTGTCTTTCTTATCAATCATAACTCCAGTCTGGTAGTAGGAAGAAAAAGCTCTTTTTGAACAGTGACGTAATTATTTCTCATCTAGATCAGGGGAACCAAAATCTATGAAACGCCCAAAACAAAAAAGGGTTGCCTGACAAAAGTATCCATCGATGCAATTTTGGCTGACAGATTTGGAAAAGAATAAGTATATATCTGATCACAACTGCATGCTTAATAAGACCCATTAATATCAGTATATATTATTTAGTAATGCAAAATATGGCTGCCTTACCGCTAATGATCCATTTTCCATGCTAACTGGTCTGCTTCCCAGAACAGATGCAGTTTGGCTGTTGGCAGATTTTTGTACCTTTTTCAGCAGACAAAACACAGTAACACACCCAAAAAGCATCAAAAGAAAAACCCCAGCGATAACTCCAACGAGAGCAGTGATGCCGAAGTTACCCAGAAGTCCGTCTTTGCTTTTACTGGCCTTTGAGTCTACAAAAACACAATATGATATCATGAGATACAAACATCAAATGCAAAAAGTGCCTTTGGTCCACCACGTTTAATAATAATGTAGGACAAATCATGAAAATAGATATGCTTTCATTATCAGATTATATACAGAGGAATAGAATAACTGAATAAGCTAGAACGCCACGTTTACTTCAAGGACAAGCTCTTAAATTTGATAAAACTAACTGGATGTTTTATCGGTTTTATCGATAGTCAAACACTTACGCACTTGAGAGTTTAATCCAACACAATATTAGTCCCACAGTAGGAGCAGAGGAATAGCATAACACAACCAACTTGTATATCATGCTCCCATTTTCCTATGTTTTATAAAAACAATTGGGAAACTTTGTTTAGTGTCTGTATAAACACTAATATTTCTAAATAAAAATAGGCCTATTAATACTAGAGCTTCATTTTCTATCCAAAACTGAAAATGGATTAATAATAATTTTTTGGTTATAAATCTACCTTGTTTGCTTGGTTTAATCGTTCGAGAATTATCAATTCCAGAATTTTTCTGCTCCTTAGGAGTGGCTGCTCGAAGTACATCACTAAAAGGACTCATGCCAACTTCATTTTTTGCTGATATTCTGAACGCGTAGTACGTGTTTGGTTTCAGTTCCATAATTTGAAAACTCTGCACATTTGCTGGCCTGATTTCTCTCGATATCCAATCCTTTTCTGAAGCGTTCTTATATTGCACGACGTATGCAAGTATTTTGCTGCCACCATCTTTTGGTATAGACCAGTATAGCATAGCTTTGTTTGTAGTTATTTGTATGTGAATCAATTGTGGCGACTTGGGCTTATCTACATCAAAACAATAAACTTCAATGATTTCCTTTACATCGTAAGCTGTGTAGCTGTTATCATAATGGCAGACTTACGAGGCTACAGAACTTGTGCCAGCATGAAAATTGTGCCTACAAATTCTGCTTTATAAAAACATTTAGGAATTCAGTTTCAGCCTTGCGTTTCTTATTCTCTCGTATAATTCTTATTCAGAAAAAATGATTTTAATGTTTACACAATTATATTACAATAATAATAGTTTGAAAGCAATATTTTTTAATTGTCTTATATTGTTTTGTTGCGATAAAAAAAAATTCTAGAGTCATCGTTTCACATGTTGAAAAATGGGGTCTCAACAATTAATCATAGCAAAGAGCCTATGTATTACCGTGAGGAGCTTGTACACAGAGTTCGGAAAACATGACGGTCACACGGTCAATAGTTGGAGGAGGGTCCATGAAAAACAATAAAAACTGCTATGACACACTAAAGGATGCCTATTTTTTATTGTCTTGTTAGGAAGGTTTGCCTTCTGGTATGCTTTTGTCTGGAGGAAGGTTAACGATTCTTCTCGATTTTGCTTGTACACTATGAACATTGGTGAAGTCTGATACAAAATATTATCAAATTATTGATCGAAGATTTTGTTTGCATTAAACATGCCTTCTAAAATGACATTTCTGCATCTGATTAAAACTACTGAAAACGATTTAAACCTTGACATTGCGTAAAATCTGACTGCAAAAATGTGAATTTGTATGCATTAAAACCGTAAATGACAGTCATTGTTGATAAGAAATACAATTTGAATCAGCTATTTATAAGCGGGTGCAGAGTTTATTAGCTGAAATGCTACGTAAACCACTATAGATTACATATGAGAATTGCCACTGGGTGAATCGTCATGGAAGGTAGAAAACTAGCTATATAGGGAAAGCAGGACGCTACAAAACAATATGCTTACCGAAGCCTTTCACATGTACAAGTTTGGTTTTTGAACCCTGGTCACTCGAAGCAACGCATGTGTAATTAAACCTCCAATGTTTCAATTGCACTGAATCTATCGTCAGCGTGATCTCCGCAGTTTCCTCTACTATATTTTCTTTCGGCAAATAGACGGAGAATTCACCTTGGCGAGTGTGTCTAGCAGATAGTTCCATGTTCGTCTGGCCTGTCTCAATATACCATGATAGTCGGGGGATTGGATAGCCCTGAGCCTTGCATGTGATCTTACCGCTTCTATCAACGTTTATATGCGGATTTGGAGTTATGTACCTGATTTCTGGAGGATCTACGAATCAAAAGAATCAATCGAATCAATTTATTAAATTTTTTTGATAATTCAAGGCATGGTAGTCCCTCAGTCGAAGGCAAACTGGTTTTCATAAGGCCAGGTATAAAATATACGACTATAATCTTGAGATTTGAAGAGAAAAACTGGGAATATTTTTAAAGCACCCGCGACGCGTAAGAATTTTTGTTTTCCTCTGGTGTTCTATTCCTCTACAAATGGATACTCACTGTGCGCTTCCATTAAGGATTCATTCATCTCCGCTGATTTAAACTCCTGTTTATTAGCTTTTGCTAAAACCATCTATCGTTTTATAGTTCTCAATATCTTCCTTTCTCTTGTAGATGGCTTCGGAGTAGCACCCTATGTTTATTTAAATCGTAGCATTTGTAAAATAGTTGAACACTTTTAATATTCGTGATAATAAGCTTATCACAAACAGCTAACACGTTTCGTGAGAATGCACAGAGGTACGTGGATTGCCGATTTTGGGGAAAGAAAGGTTATAAATGTTATATTGTAGGCATTATCCATGAATTGAAAGAATTAGACCCCCCCCCCCTCCTTAAGAGAATAGCATTTCTTGTTGACCGGTAGTCATTGGGCCGTATATTCCTTCCTTGGATGAAAGGATAGAGTAAGTATTTGGCAATGGAGGATGTTTACTTTCAGGTGAAAAATTTGGAAAGACTTCTAATCCAACACTCACAATTTCGCACTTAGTTTCCAAACAAGGAGATGAACTGGCTATGACTCAGTCACACACAATTTGCCTTTACTAATCTCTCTTGGTGGTTAAGCAGGTCGATTTGTCACATAATTCTTCCATTTGATGCTATACTGGTATTGGAGAATTCTGAGGTCAGAACCTTATTGTGTTCCATTATTCAAAACAGGAGCATCATTTAGTGACATCTGTAGATCCGTCTTAATGCATACACCAAAAATATTGTGATACTTGCTCACATCCACTTACAGATGGTACCTCAACAAAGTATCTGTCTTTACCTACCAGAGGTGGAAAATTAATGGGGGCTTTAAAAGTACAGTTGTGCCTTCCTCAAGTCCCAAGTCAGTTGAAGACAGGGTGTTTGGAAATCTTACCATAAAGTTTATCAATTTGTCGAAAAATTCTTCAACATTACTTCACAATCTTAAGTTTAACTGTCACTGTTGCGAGCTTTCTTGGCCTACCAGTAGCTCTTCACGGGATGATAAAGACAAACGCATCCATAGCAATAGTAGCAAATATATTCGTAATAAATCATTGATTAAAGCTAGAAATGTCATATTTTATACATTTTCCAATATCAAGTAAGCATCAAATTAGAAAATATTTGTGATCAATTGACTTACAAAAGCAGCAAGGGAGTAACAAAGGCAAACTATAAGCCTATATACACTTTCCTTGACTTACTGGGGGTTGTATCAGGCAATTAAGATCTCAGTATGTTTGCTATCTCGTACTGAGTGGACAGAAAGCAACTCAAAACGGCATTTTAAGTAAGGCAAGATCTCGACCAAATTGTCCATCAAAAAGTTACGGGAAATTTTCTAAATCAACAGAACTGAAAGCTTTTATACTTACACATAACTTTGACGTATGCTCTCTTTTCTATCTGGCCCGCTCTGTTATAAGCAACACATGTATAATAACCAGTGTCCCTTTTTTTGAGCCGTCTCAGTTTCAAAATGGAGATTTGATTTTTTGTCGTGTATCTATCAGTTAAATCCTTGTTACCTTCAAATCTCCACGATACGTTCGCATAAGGAACACCGTGAAATGTGCAAGTGATCGAGGCTTTCCTTCCAACACTTTCATACACCGTATCTGGGGTAAGCGATGTAATATTTGGGCGTGCTAAAAGAAAACAAAAAGTATCAACAAGATAATTCTTTCTGTAATTGACTTGTAATATTAGCAATTAACAAGGATTTATTAACTCTGGACGGTCTTCAGTGGGGTTTATTTAACGATACTAACAATATTATCGAGCCTATTATCCGAGAGTCCGAGAGTTCGTTACGGCGAAGGCCTACCATCACGGTTCGAGACTACAGATGTAGCCTTTCCCCACGAGCCATTCAGCCAACCCAGCTGTCCATCGCTTCGATGTCGGTAAATGGGTACTCCTGAGGGCACAGGCTTAGGCGCCCAAATCCCATATCAGGTTCAGGGCTGCCAGAACCCTAGCCTCAACAAATAAAATTGCTTGCTTGCTTGCTACTTTTGAAAAGGTAATAATCAACTCCCGTTTCTCTTTGGACCTGGCCTTAATAATGCATTAAGGCTGCAATATTGCACCGATTGGAGAAAGTAACAATAAAGCGTCTAATAACACACAGATGTTCCAGCCATCTTGTACTATCGCGTAGTTTAGCAACTATTTGGGGCTCTGAGCATTAAAATGTACTATTCAGTAATCTTTTCAAACACAAGGTTATCAGTGCATAATTACTATATGACGTCACAGATAACTTCTAAGGAGCACCTCACCGTTGGCTGTTTGAAGAATTGGCCTGAAATTGTCGAAAAATTTTGTGAAAGAGATACTATTGTACTCGCGCTAGCTTTTTCCTTGGCCCCACCATTTGTCAAACACAGCCAAAGGCTACGTGAAATGTGACGTAACCTTCCGTGATTATTTGCGGCACCAGTCTCATCGAAAATCCGGAATCTTGGCCACCAAATAGAATCTTGGCATAGAAATGCGATTTCGGAAGTGCCTTGTCTGTCAAAGGCTACTTTGCTATTAATTCTCTACAAAACCCGCGTTTATCGAATAATAATAACATAAGAACTTACCAAACACGATAATTTGGACTTTTGATGCCAACATCACATGCGGAAAACCCCCATCCTTTGGTTTGTACAGCAGATTGCATTCATAAGATCCAGTATCACTAACCCTTGCATTATCGACTTGAAGAGCGGTTTCCTTCACCAGCCTTGACCTCTTATAAATCACATCGTCTATGCTGATACCTGTTGTTGTTAAATAAATGTACAGATCTATTTTTGTCTTCCATACGAGTCCAAAGAATTCCCCAGGAGTCTGGTTTTTACATGGAACAGTAAATCTCTCACCTTCATTCACATACATTGTGTCGTCTGAAAAGAGAAAAGGTGAATTTTAAATTATCGCAATCATTATCATTCATCATTCATCATTCATCATTCATCATCATCATCATCATCATCATCATCATCACCACCCCTATCGTCGTCGTCGTCGTCGTCGTCGTCGTCGTCGTCGTCATCATCATCATCATCATCACCACAACAATCAGTTCCATTAACAATGATCGATCATCATCAATCACCACCACCATTATCCCCTTTCATCAATAACCATCACAACATAATCGCATCCTGAATTTTAAACCAAAGTTTGCATGCCAAACCCACAACATGCAAAAAATACGTAACAGATTTTTCTCAGGGTCATATTGACATAACCTTAATCAGCAGAAGGCAGTCTGAAACCAAATATAAATTGTGTCGCTCATCAAGTGCTTAGGGGTTATGACTATATTACCTATATTCAGCAATTTATATTTAGACTTGTATGTTATTTTTGAAAACAGCGTCTGGGTATGTAAGAATCAATCATAATCATTTGTCGTCAGATATCGATTACAAAATTAAGCTATAATCCATATGTTCAGCAAATTTAACAGGAGATAACCAATATTAAGCTATTAAATTCCTTGTGAGACTTCTTCTCCAGACGAGGCTGAATTAAAGTAATTCTTACTGCTAATTGCTATCAGCAATGTTTTCAACTCTCTATATTGGATTCACCCTTACCTTTTTTGGGTCAAGAATAAGAATAAAAGCAAGGGCATCTGTAGCAAGGGGCAGCGTGGATAACTGCTTTTCCTGTTCTCAGAAAAGAGGCATTTTCATAATTCTACTATTGTTTTGACCTCACCAATCAAGGCTTTGAATCCCTCATTCTCGAGGAATGAAGCAAGTTTTGCTGAATTAAAGCTCAAATTTGGATAATTCTTATCACCTCTGCTTCACCACAACACAATCGACAAGTGTTTTTAAGACTTTCTAAACAGCCATGGTAATTAATCTTTAATAACAATATCATTAAAGGCGTTCACAGCCGTGGAGAATCTGCACTAATTCTGGCGCCGCGTAGAGATGGAGAGGACAAAATTAGGCCCGTTTAATCCACAGTCAGTTCTGACCCATTAATCCGAAGCTTGTTATAAAAAGAGTCGTCACTTAAGATCTAGTCAGTCACAAAAAGTCCCGTTAGCTTTTGGCTATAATTGTTTTCTTACGGATCTCCTGTTAACTTAGTACGTAATTCTATAAAAGGCTGACAGCCCTTTCACACAATGTCTCTTTTGTTAAATCCAGGATAAGAATAGGCCTAAAAGATATGGCAAAGGATGCGAGTTATAATTTGAGTTCTATGATATGAAAAAAAGGGATCCGTTGTTTTTTCTTCCGCATTTAATCAGCATCGGCATTTTCTCCATAGAAAACCATGAAATGTCTTTCAAAGTTTTAAAAATATAGGCCTGGCCACAAGACGTTTAAAAACGCATAGATCGTGACACTATTCTACACTCATTTTAAATAAAACACTGAAACAATTTATCTCAAAAGTTTCTTAGGTAGCTTAATTTCGGGCTGCTGCTTTTATCCGCTGGTTTTCACTCTGCACAAGATTACTTAATTTTACTTATCTCTAGTTAATACTTAGAAAAGTCTCGAAAGAAACACTTTCCAATACGCCACATTGTGTTTTAAGAAGAATTTTCAAGATTTCAAATTCTTATCCTTACTTGTATTTGGCAGAAGCCCCCCCCCCCCCCGGTGCAGGCACCATCCTGTCATGACAATTCCTTTCGTCCACCCAACCCCACATTGTTTACGTGCACGTGCAAGGGAACAGAAAACAACGGTGCACAAGCCAGCCCGCAAACCAAGACGGCAGTCTTTAAGAAGGAATACTGATTATGATCTTGAATAATCTTGATTGCGTTTAAAGAAAGGAAGCCTCACCAGAGATAAATTGTTGAGGGGAGGAGCGAAACAAGTTTATGTAATGACATGTCAAATTTAGCTGAGTCCTACTGATACTTGTCACAGTCAGAATATAATTGCCATACGTCCAATTTGTACACTAACAAGGTTGAAAATAACGCTTTTTGGGGACTAAGATTTAAAGACGACACTGCTGTGGAAAAACGAGAACGACGACGCCACAGAACAGCGAAGACACTCTTTGTTCCTCCGCAGCGTCCTCATATTTTCTTGTTCCCCCGTTGATGTTTATTTTTATTTGCATCACTGATAGTCCAGGACAAAAATGAAGAGTAAGAAAGGTCATAAATGAGCTCAGACAGGGCCTTAGCAACAGGATGTGCTGGGGCACGACACCTACGGAACAATTTTATTTCAAAAACAAGGATTTAAATGCTTTTATGTAATTTTTTCCTTTTAGCTTATGGATTTAATTTTCTGTTGTAAAGTGGGCCCTGTTGTAAAGAATTTGTTCTCTTTGTAGATAAATTATTATAGGCTACCCACTTTAAATATGTCATATTATATCATTATCATTATCATTATTATCATTATTATTTTTATTATTATGTACTAAACAGACAAGCCAATTATACGCTGCCTTCTATAAGTGAGGTGTATGATTGTAGTATTAATTTGATATGAAATAACAAGAGTTTAAAAATTATCATTTTCATTATCTATTATAATCAATCTGCTGCAGAAACAAGAAATGGAACACGCCTAAACTGTTAAACTTTTGAACGATTTTTACTTCTTTTTAAACATTTTGTAAAAATTGAAAGTCAGATGTAAACTACCTCAATTTAGCGAAGTGTACACTTGCATTTGATTGAATGATGATGATATGTAGTTTCACAAAATTATCATTATTATTATTATTATTATTATTATAATAATTATTATTATTATTATTATTATTTTTAATACGACTTGTACTTTGATTACGCGTTTCGAGAGAAGCTGGGCCGTTACGAGAGTGTTTGCTGTCTATTACGAGGTCAAGGATGGAACGTTGAATTAAAGGTTATGTGTTTTGGCTCGCTTGGTTGCATACCAGAATGCAAAGCATGGCAGAGGCGCACCCAAGAAAATTTTTGAATGCCTAAGAAAGCGCACCTGGGTGCCCTTAAGATTTTGAAGTTTTTATGTTTGTGCAGTGGTACCCATCGTGTAATGGCGCACCTGATGATTTTTGTACGGCTTTTGCGCACCCGCACCTGAGATGCGGTACTGTTGGCGCACCCAAGATCTTGTCAAGAACGGCCATACTCTGCAATCTGGGTTGCATATAGAAGGATATTTGGAGAGAACTGCGGTCTTTGTCAGTTGATAAATTAGTTGCAAAACAGATGTTACAATGGAGTTCAATATCAAATGTTATTATGGCAAATTATATTTGGAGGCACAGGGTGCGGAAATTATTCCCGTAGTCAAGGGCTACTTTTAGTTTTTTTGGTAAATTAGAGAGCATTGCTCTCTTCCTCCTTTGAATAAGTCGGCTAAATGTCTGCCTGTGCGTGGATAAGCTCTCCTCTTTGCTGAGGTATTTTCATGTGATACTGTGTGTAGTTGCTAACATAAACCTAGTATAGCGTATCTCTGTGTTAACTGAGCTGTTAGCTCAGGCGCTGGGCAGATACGAATGTATTATTAAAAGGAATGGAGCAAGCCTCAACTGTTAAAACTTTTGAACGATAATTTCTTTTTCTAACATATTGTAGAGATAAGTAGTCAGATGTAAACTACCTAACTTTAGCGAGGTTTACACTTGCATTTTATTGAATGATGAAGATATGAAGTTTCAAAAAATATAAAGGCATTTTGGCAAATTTTGAGCTATCAGCATCTAAGAGATGACTGACCTACTTTGTCTGCAAAATTGTCCTAAACGGCCCCTGTTGAACACGACAGAAAGCATCAGCAATGAATTCTACACCCAAGACACACCAGACACCCCTGATAGAACGTTATCATCAAAGCCTAGCCACTGCCCCTATGAGGTAAGGCAGCTACAGTTCTAAACTTAACTAACAAAATGAAAAATAATAATAATAATAACACAATAACAGTAACCAACAAACGAAGAAGGAAAAGGAAGAAAAGGAGCTACAAAGGATTAAACAAAAGTGCACTGTTTTGCGAATAGTTAACAATCTCATTTCATGTAATATTCAAATAAGCAGAAACATGTACTTTAGAATGTCACCAGGATCCAATGACTAACAACAAAATAAACAAAAAAGGCCCGCACCGCAATGAACTGTACGTTGTACGACTCATTTCGTCAACGTAAACAAGAAGCCCTCCTCCAATCATCAAACTGTTATATTGACTTAGGATTGCTTCCTTGGAAACTATGATTGTGCTCAAGAAAATGTTGAGGTATGTGATGACGCTCACATGCGAGTTGTGGATTCTTAAAAAAACACCAGACACACCAAAAAAAACGAGCGGTTTGGCATTAGTTAAAACTGAGAAGCATCTAGTGCTATTAAAAAGAATAAAACGGGCGATGGATGGTTTCTGGAAGAATGTTTCTCATAAGAGTTTTCTTATAAAAGTGGGCAACTTTTTTTGCAATGCTGCGTATTAATTATATCACCAAACTCCCATTTAATATTATAGGAGCAAATCCGTCAGGAGGGGGGATTGCCCCGCTTTAGGTTACACTAAAGTTAATTGAAAACTTTAGCTTACCAAAATTTCGTTCCCTGAACCCGCCCCCAGCCCCCCTCCCTGCTTGTTTCGCCGTCAGTTTACTCGAGACCTACGAGAATCATCCTCAAATTCGACATTCAAAGCGAAACATATGATAACCAAAAGAGAACAATTGTTGGAACCTGTTCAAAAACCATGTTTTGAGATGAAGAAACCGAATGCAAATACGAAAACCAAAGACTCCAACAAGCTCTTCCTGAGTGAAGGCTTGAAAATATTAAAATATAATAAGCTACCATGTTGTAACCAAAAAGGCCAATTTGAGTTAATCCTGGCCAGGCTATTTGAAGGGGAGGGATGCAAGGTTGCAAGCACCTAGAAATGCTATAAGAGGCCATAATTAATCCTACGGGGCCTAGATCGAAGTTTCCATAACCCGTCTATGTTAGAGATTACCAAAGGAGGTAAAATGGAAAAAATGGGGGGGGGGGGCTTTAGCTTCAAAATAATAAAAAGTTATGAGATTCAGCTTTACCAAGACTAAGCCAAAACCAAGGTGGTTTCTTTGTAAGTTAACATCGCCAATTGTAGATTTTTGCTATAGGAAAGTTCTACATCATTGCCTCTGGTCTCGAACTTAGAACTTTCCTTAAAGAAATTTACTAATTTAACCACCACTAACTTAATAAGCATTCTTGAGCGTACTTTGCGGTTCGTTAAGGATGACCTTTTCGTCAAAATTGAACCATGGATGCCTAACATCACAAGTTAGTAGACAGAGTTTTTATAAACCTTTTTTAAAATTGTGCATCTAATTTTTTTGCAAAAAAATGATTCCAGTCTTTGCTAGGTTGGAAGCAACTCAGTACTGCAACTCTCATTTACATTTTTCAAGCTCACAGGAGTACTTTTTAACCACAACTCCCATACAGAAAGGAATCGTTTATACCAATAATCCACCGGCCTAAGTGCAGGTGATATTCTTAAAACGAAAACAAAGTAACATTTTTATTATCATAAATTTCACAATGTGTTAAGATGAACTTACGGAATGCCATAGAGCTGACAGTTACCACCGCGGCAAACAAGTAAACCACGCTTTCAAATTTGCATACCATCTTGCTGACTAAAAAGTAACAGAATTAAATCATAACTATTTGATACATTTCACAGGCGATGAAATAACAGAGAAAGGAATGAAAATACAATTGGTGATTTGAGAGATAACTACTAAACTGTGGGTTTTCCATACAGTGGGTAGGGCGCAGTTTAAGATCACTAATCACCAGAAGTAAAATGGTTTTCACCTGGCGAGTTATATTTACAACACAGATGCAATAACACGCTTTTCCGCTTTAATCATTGCAATATACTGACATAAAGAGCATAAATTTAACACGCGCAATATGGATTTCTAATATGAATTCTTGCTATAAGGCAGGAGAACTGGACAACCTTTTTGCGCACATCAAATCGAAACAACACGCCGAGTTGCACAAACACAATTTTTCCAAATTTCACATCCACGAAAAAAACTGTGCAATTCAGTGGCAGATCTAGGGGAGGGGGTGCAAGGAACGCAGGCCCCCTTTCATCTCAGAATAACGATCTTTCGGGCCCTTTTCGTTTGGCGCCCTCGCACAGCTATGCACCACGCCATGAAATTTGGCGGACAGCGCCCCCCTGTCTCAAAATCCTGGATCTGCCACTACGATTTATTAGAAATATGACATTAGTAATATAGATTGATTTGTTGCCAAACGTTGAAAATACACGCTTCTCACCAAAGTAAAGGACGTATTCCAAACAGAAAATTAAGTATCAATATCGATTTTATTTAAATCAAGAAACTATGAAGAAACAATGAGTACTAAAATTTGTAGAAGCATTGGGCAAAATTTAGTGACCTTTAGATGAAAGAAGTGCAATTTCAAAGGGATCTTTTAAGAGAAAAATATTGTGCGAGAGCGCAAAATAAAATGCCATAAAAAAATCACAGAAATATTAAAAGACCAACGATAAAACTATAAGAAAAATCAATGTTGGCTGCTAATTTACCCAAAACAGTAATATTAAAAGACCATTTTGACACGAAAATGAGCAAATTTTGAAATGGAAATTGTGATCATGGGAAAGGAAGGGAGAAGGAAAGGCCCCGAAGTGAGAAGATTAACACTGCTGGAATTCATATAAATGTTTACGCTAGCGAAATAGTAGGCCATGTTAAAAACTGAAAACGTCTTAGGCCCTTCTTATTACAATCCTAAGCTGAACAAAAAGAGCGGAGATATAAAAAATGCCGATCAAGTCAAGCTGCTACGTCGGGAGTACAACTTGGTAAGGCATTCATTCATCTAACGCATTATTTTCTTACGAAATTACGCGCGCGCAAATAAAGATAAGAACGAAAAACTGTTATCGTAATTGGAACGAACTTTGTCCTCAATTCAGCGACAAAAGAACCTAATACTATTTGAAAACTGATACTCCACTTAAAACCAACTTCATTCATAAGATTAAACCATTGCTCAAATAAAATACCAAAGCTTAGTGTTCAAATTTCGCTAAAACGCAGCGACAAAACACCATAAATTAAAAATTGCCGCGGTACAGAGTGTGTACCAGAAAACATATCCGATTGTACCAAACTTTAAGCGATGATATTCCACTTTGAGACCAACCCAGCAAAACGATGTAGGAAATTTCAGTGCATTTTGAAACTAGAAACATGGAGATTCCATAACCAAATCCTTTCTTTGTTGCAGTTGAAATTTGGGCGATAATCATTAACTGATAACACGTTTACTAACACTGGTTTAAATCAAAATAAATTCTTACCAAAGTCTTTAATGAGTGGCCTTCCGAAAACGCTTTGATCAACTGGATTTCCTTCGACCTTTCAGTGAAACTAGCATTTGATGGACACATGGCTCACAATGCATCATGGACCGCTTAATTGATATTGTAAGAGAAATGTCGCACACAGCACCTAATTGTTTACTGACGACATCTTCATAATAAAAATAAACAACTTATCGCGTTATGACTATTATACAAGTTGTCTAGAAGCGGAGTGGAAATTTTTTCCAGCGGAAGTGAAATTCGTAAAAAACGACGCCAACCCTGTCAAGTTTTACGTTTCCTTTATACTGTTCCCAGCGTGACAGACACATTCATAAACACTATTACTCAAGTAAAAGGTCTTCCCGCGGTAAAAATTGCATTTGTTTCCCATCCAAGAGGCTAGGTAAGTGATAAAAAAATTGGCAATGCAGGCTTTTCTACATTTTCGTAAACAGGAAGCGTTTTGGGAATTTTTTAATGTTTGCGAATAATGTTTTTTTGTATTTTTAAAAGGCGTAAAAATTGTGGTAGCAAGGCAAGAAAAATCACATGAATTTTGATTCAAATACACGTCTTTTTAGTATTACTTTTAAATTACTCCCCGTTCCTTAGAAAAACAGATTTTTTATTTGTTGTTTTATATACGAAACCGGTTTATAAGAAACCTAGTACTAGACACCCTTAAACTAAAAGTACTTTGTTATCAGAAACGAACAGATGCAATTCTCAACGATTATGTGCTAGAGCCCTTTCTTAAACAGGACATGATCACATGCGTTATACAGCTTGGAGGGGTCTAAGCCTTCCCGGTAATTGAGACGAAAGGTAGATTACCACATTATTGTATTGCTATTGACTGAGTTGGCAGAGCCCCCCCCCCCCCACCCAACCTAGAAGCCCAGTTGCTTTTTAATGGCTCAATAACCCCTTGATACTACAAAATTCGAGCCCCTGTGCTTGCCTCCCCACGATTGCTGGGGTCTTTTGTCAATAAGGGCACGGGGTAGCAGGGGGGGGGGAGGCTGGCGTTAAACATCAAGAAGAGATATATTTTTTTTGGTTGGTTATGCATTACACTCTTTTTTTTATAAGAATACTTAATTTTTTGCTGAGCCTCAATATTCTTAATTTTTTGCTTTTTGAGCCTCGGAATATTCTTAAATTATTCTTAGCATGGCAGAAAATACGGATATGGCAATAAATTGTTATTATTATTATCAATGCCAAAAACGCTCACCTATTACAAATATGGTGGCTAACAGAACAAGTCATCAAAATAAAAAATTTAAAAAAAGACTTACAGAATATCAAAGAAGAAGGAGTAAAGAAGTACGAGTAATTAAATGTCATAAAAAAATTCAGAAGTAAAAAACACCCGTTAAAAATAATTGTTTCACAAGATCTTAAGCCTGACAATATTCTTACAATATTCTTAAATTTCACCAATTTTGAGCCTCATTATTCTTATAAAATTTATTCTTATAAAAAGAGAGTGTATATCGTCAATGTTGTGGCCAGAAAAGCGCTTCTCGCGTTGCAACAAATTGTCTGGTAAAAACCATGTCTCGCTTGAACACATGTTAATTCTATAGCTAGTCTGGCACATGAACTGAAATCAAAAGTTTGACCTTCTAATAGCAATGTTTATAAGAAAGTTCCAATCACCTGTAGTAGTCCAGAAGAATCAGAAATTCCACAACATTGAACAGTTTTGAGTGGAGTTGCCGCCCCAGTGGCTGCCCAATGGGGTTTAAAATTGCCTTGTCTTTTAATCTTTTAAATCTTTCAATCTTTAAATGGTCCAAGTTTCAGTTGGTCATTAGCTCATTAAAACGATACAAGAAAAGGGCAAAGCAGTAGGCCGGCCACCAGATAAATAGAATGCTTTCGACGAAGTAATGCAAGTTAGACTGTTAACAGAAACGACGTAATATGGCAAGGCAAACATAAGAAACAACAATGTTTAAATAATAATATGTAGTTAAAATTCCGCCCCGGCATAAGGGACTTCTTCAGAACTTACATCCGTATTGCGTCGTTACTATTAACAATCTATAAGCGAATTGTTTTTTCTTACTGGGCATTTTTGTCTAGTTTCGTTTGCGAAACTGATGAAAATGTTGGGCTGGTGCAAAGACAGTGACTGCAGAATCGAGTTTATAATATATTTGAACTGATCGAGTTTTGAACAACTAAATAGAAAATTTTTTGGAGAGGCTTTTCTACAAAAAAACTATGTACCTAAACCCCACCTAAACGATGTGTTAAAAATGTAAAATGTTTGTGAATTCTAACTTTTTAAAACCAAGGTTAGCCAAATATCGCGACGAGTCTCTAGGATATTTAAGCTAATCTTCAATTCGAATTTTAACGAAATAAACGCACTAAAAATTGGAAAGAGAACAAGAATCCTTTATTCGAAAGGTGATCGATTAATATTAAAGAAATACGTTTAAAATCCCCCTTTTATGGAAATGCCGTTGATTATTTTTATTGAAATGCTCACCCGCCAATTTCCTAAAAATATTCAAAACCATTATATAATGTTTGTTGCATCTATTTAACCAAAATCCAATACAACGCATAACCCTACCTGTAAGGTTTTTCATTTTGTCCCTGTAATTCTCAGCTTCCTCTGGTTAATTTTTTTCAGTACTTTTTAGGTCTAATTGTCTGTCTGTTTTTCTTTCATGATTTTACATTAGAAAAAAGAGCTCGTGACTTGAGGGTAAGACCGAAGCGCGATAATAAACACATCTCTAGCCAAAAAACCAAGAGCGGGAAAACTGCACGTGTCTCCACCACAAAAACAAAGAACACTTCACAACATCCAGAACAAATCGTCCCTAAAGAATGGCTTGCGTTTTCAGGGAAAGGAAGTGGTTCTAGAGGTAAAGACAAGTGTCCCTCTCGATTAAATTATGCTTTGGAAAAAATGACATTATAATTCCAAAGGAAACTGCTACGTAGAATGCTGAAGATCAAATTAATGAATAAAATAGGAAATGAAGAAATATATAAAAGATCACACCAGACACTCGTTCCTCTGCCAATGTTGATCGTTCATGATTTGATTACTACCAAGAGGACATATAAACAATTTGCAGCTCTCTTGAATCAACATTGACAGGGAAGGGGGGGGGGTTGAAAACCCCGAAATAATCCAATGCACCAGCTAGTCTCCCCCTGCAAGGAATAAGTTAAGTCAAGTTGGACCACCTAATTTGACACCCTTGAATACATTTTTAAACAGAAAAGACAGCAGAATGCAATTTATAGCTTTTTCTTTATTAATCTACAAAACGTCGTTCTTACGTCTTTATAAATCATTGAGCCAGCGCTTTTTTTTGAGACACTTGGATCAGACCCTAGTGCTAAAATGTTCTTAATTTTCTATCAAAATTTTTTCGTTTTAGTACCAAAGTTTTTTAGCTGGCTTCTTATTCGCGGACCAAAAATTGCCCTATTATTGTTAAGTTGAGTATTCTGGGGTCAATAAATGCAGAAATTGTTGCAAACAAACCATATATAATAACATCATGTCCACACCGTACATATCACAAGTGTTACGTAATCATTAGATCTGTTGATTTAATGGAACCAAAGTAAATACAACTGAAAATTTTGAATCATTTTAAAAAATTGAATTTTTTTGGTTAAAATTTAAATTATTTTTAACCTAGTACTACGGTTTCTAAAATTTTTGACCAACGTAGAAATAATTTCTTATGTACCAGTAAAAAAACCGATAATGGATATTCGAAACGTTTTTTATTAAGACGTATGAACAAAACGTGGAACCATGTCCCTGACAAAACCTTCCAACTAAAGGGAAAATGAATCATCACTATGAACAAAATAAAATTTCCTAAAATTTTCATCACCTTTTAATCACTCCTTCCCTGTCTGATTTGACAACCACTCCTTGAGAGTCGGAAATGGCCGTAGGCCACCTGATAAGAGCGATAAATTTGACGCGCGAAATTCGCTTGCGAAAGGAAACACAGAAAGACTGAGAATAGATGCTGCCATTACCCACAAAAAAGAATTTGTTAGTTTTTTGGTTCCACATGTTCCAATCGTTGCTGCTAAGTCATGTTTTGTTCAGGCCAAATCATAATGTTATATCTATTTGGTTCCCCAAATGTTTTTAGACTATTTGAATGTTCGAAATTCCCCTAAACCTCCATCCGCACGATACTTTGGCTGAGGAAATTGTAAAAATTAAAAATTTGAACTAACTCATTAGGTCATATTTCCATAGGGCCAGGCACCGCGGAGCTATAGCCCGCTCCACTTTTTACAAAGATATGCAATGTCTTTTTCTTTGATCAGTAGTGCCAATGCCCCTGCTGCTAAGGACAGCAGGCATCTCTATTCGTAAAGTTTCGCTAAATTAGAACTGCCAGAAACTGGGAGCAACCTTCGTTTTTTTTCAAAATATATAATTTTTTTTCTTCAAAATTTCTTCAATTATTGCACGTGGTCTGCTTCGTTTAAAGTTCTACTGGGAATTTTAGCCTATATAGTATGCAAATGAGTGTATGGCTTTTCCATGCTTCTAAAAAGGGCGTGACGTAAAAAAAAAATTTCTGGGGGCAAGCCCCAAGACGATCATTCTTTTCCCCTCGCCCAATTTTAACCCCCCTCCAATTTCAGATCGCTCCATGGTCCCTCCTTGAGGCTGTGAAAGTATAGAAATGAGGCTGTCAGATCTCTTGTTAAGCAGAATCCTGGTACCAGTTTAATTTGTCATTGTCAAAGTCTGCTAGTCACTTTCGGGTTTTCCTCAAAGAGATGTAATGGAGCTCAGTAGTGAAACAGGCTTGCAAGAGAGAAGCAACCAATCGAAAACTCCATGCTTCGTGCGGTTTTTAGAGGGAGATTCAGAGTCCAATAGCAAATGCGAAAACAACAGGTAAACAAAGTCCGCATCTTCAGTTTCCCCTTCCTTTTTTGAGAACATGACATTTTAAGTTAAAAATAACGTATGAATAATAGGAAAATTAAATGGAATTAGGCCTACGTCACGTTCAATTTGATGTGAAAATTGTGAATGGGCAGTAGAACATCATGAGTGTACACATTTCAAATACTCCTAATCCCTACAATGAATAATATCATGCAAATATTGACCTTTAATGGTATTTCATTTACTCAATGGTAATAATCCTGGATTTATTGACTGAATATAAACACCCTTACTACTAAATAGATAAACCGATGGGAGTTAGATTTTTATGGGTAGGCTGACCACGATTGGAGAAAGGGGACCCTTAAAACTCGCTCTTTTTTAAACAGTCCATACTGCTACATTCCCTTCCTGTTCAATTAGTCTTGAAGGAACATAAGTTTCAAATTGGAAGTTTCAAATTGAAGCCAAGCTTTTAAGATCTAAAGACGTTTTATTTACAAATGTTTGACCAGTTCGAAACTATCCGTTAGGGATCTTGATTATTGGAAAATATTTTTTACTCAAATATTATCATCTATTTGTGCGATTCTGGGCCAGCATTTCCTGATTCTATTTTATTATTTATCATATGTCGAAACTGCCGAAATCTCTATACACTGCAAAGACAATCTCTTTTCTGTTTCGATTGTTCTGTGAAAACATCTTCGTGGCTAATAACGTTGCTCTGAAAATCATAGAAGAAATAACTCCAGTTAATTGGACAAATTAAACGGGAAGAAAGACAGTAGCATTCTGTACCTATTCAGCGAAGGGGTGAATCAAGGGGTTAAGTAGAAGGCTCGTAATAATGGGAAGGAATCAGAGAAAGGTTGGAGCTTTCTCTGAGGGCGAAAAAGTAGACTGCATCACCCTCCTCCTTTGAAGTGGCCATTGATCTTCAGAGCTCATATGCACGTTGGATCAGCAGCAAGTCCAGCAGACAATAATGATAGCATGACATAAGAAGGTATAAACCTTAATAGCGGTTATAATCTCCACAAAGTGCGGGGGCGCTCACTACACTCAAGGGAAAAGAAAGGGGTGAAAATGGAACATACAGAAATTAAGCTGATTCCGGAGTAAAAGAGGGGGATTCCTGCTCCCCCATGCTATAGCCACTACTGGAAACATGCATCTAAAAATCTCAAAATTATCTGCTTTTTCGTCATTGATAATCCTTAAAAAGTTCTGGCACCCACACATATACCAAAATCAAAAAAGAATTTAGTAAACTTTTACTTTAAGCACTGTGGGAGAAAATTTTCATAGAATTCAATAAAAAACCGCGAAAGATTGAGGCACTAATGACAGTACTTCAATCATAAAACCATCAGTCAATAAGGATTGTTACTGGTGTGACAAAAACTGACGAGGTTCACTCTTTACGACAGTGACAAATTAGACTAATGCCATTAGCCTCGGTTTCGTCTATTGACATCACTAGCAGAATTCAACAGCCAATTTTATGACATTTGGCATGAAACAAGTGGCGAATTAAAAATTTGGTGGTGTAAACGAGGCTACTGTAGTGTATTAGATAGCAGTCAAGTCTTTCAATAGCAGGCTCTTCTTGGCATGCAACGTTACTCAGGATTAAATTTCACAAGAGACTTCAGTCTCAAAATAGCTGCTTGAGAAAAAAGAATCTGCTAATTACAGCTAAAACAAAGATGGTGCCCTATTCAAAATGGACAGAATGTACCGTTCAAAGAGAAAGGATGTGCCATTCAGAGACAGAGGATGTGCAATTCATATATTATATAAATATGTTGCACTATTCAGAGCGAGAGGATGTATCGCTCAATCGATCAGTCAATCAATCAACCAATCAATCAATTAATTAATCAATCAATTAATCAATCGATCAATCAATCAATCAACCATTCAATCAACGAACCAATCACCGATCATGATGCCCATGCGGAGTCCCTCTTGACGATGACTGAACAACAGCAACAACGACATAAACAGAGCAATTAGGACAACATCATTAGAGCAACAACGACACATGAAGCGCACCGTGGTTTAATGCTCCTCCCATGATATTGCAAAACATTTAAAACCCATACTTCTATTTCTATTAGTTATGATATTCTAGTAGATACTTTCATCCATGGCCTAGACATGGCTCCTGATAAACAAAAGCAACAGACAAGGTACCTTACTCTGGATTTTAGTGAATTGAGAAAGCATTAATTTGTGATAAGATAGCGATAGAACCATCTTGCTGATAAAAGGGTTGCTATAGTGAGCAAATACAAAGAAGGCTAAAAAATTATCAAGAATCATTGCAGGTTTTTACAATCACAGAAGTGAAAGATTTTCCAAAATTTTTAAGCTATACCCATGGCTAATTTAGTTTCAGACACTCTCCCGTTGTCAGCAAGTATGTGTTCCACAAACCAGAAAGAGTTGCTTGGGTATGGAAGCTCCGAGAAGAGCAGAATCTTCTAATAAGAAAAATACCCTTATTAACGGTATCGTGATGCAAAGTACTGAAGTGAGATTTGGGGAGGGGGAGTGATTGCTTCTTTTGACCATTCTTGTTAGTTGGTCTGGTCTCATTTGCAAATTTTTCATCAAAAAATGACACAAACCACACAAAACGACAAGGCATCAAAGTGCATTTTCCTCATTATAAATAAGCATCAAAAACTATTCAGAAGTTGACCTGAACAAATAGGAAGCACAGTCGCTAAAATTGCAATAGCAGGCTATTACATTCACACTAACAACCACACGAGTAATCCCGCCAATGACACTGGACAACCGTAAGATAATGCGGAGAGAAATGATTTACGCGCATCTGCTTAATATATAACCAAAATATGAGTTTGCTCTATCAGAAAATAAATCAGAAAACTACATTCGTATAGGTGCTGAAATGTTACGAAGTTGTTTCGTTTTGAGCGTCAGCAGTATTGTAACAAGATATGATAGAATATAATATGTATGAGGCTTGGAAATATTATGGGTATTACACATTTGATAAAAAGGTTTCAGAGGATTACAAAAGATTACAAAAGGGCAGATCAAAAGATTGACAAATTTTGCTTTATTGTAACTCGACTCATCAGAGTACTACAAAAGTTTCTTATAAAATGCTTGATATGAAATAAAGACTATATATTTTTCTAAGACATAGTTGCTTATTTATCCGTTGATTGAAAGAAAATTATAGTGTTCTGGGTATGACCATGATTTTCTTGAAAGTCTACCGCAGCGACTCTAATTTGTTAAAATTTGGTCAAAAAGAAAAACTGACACAAGAATGCATTGAAGTTCAATTAAAATAAAGACAACATGAAGCATAACTCCTTTTAGTTGTGTGGTTTTCGTCTATGGATGCCGGTCGCTTTTCATTTCCTTCGTTTAAGTAAATTTCAAATATGATATTCGCGTTAGTCACTAATGAAAAAAGGAATGTAAACTTTTATTGTGAATCTTAAAGCATGATACCTCAAAGCGTTTAATTAATTATACGAACATATATTCCTATTGATACACTAATCCTTGATTATATAGATGTATGACTCAATGTTTGCGAATTTCTGACACTCAGCAAAAAACCAAAGCCAAGTCGAAAGTGCGAACAACAAGTCAATGAGAATTGTGGGCCAAACAATTTAAAACGATTCTGAAAAATTTATGACAGAAAGTTTTTGGGTTCGAAAAATTTGAAGAGATTTCTAGTATTTGACTATTGAACGATAAAGACATTTAAAAAATTGAAACTTGAAATTATTGCATTATCTAGCTCAATTTTAATTCGAGACACTTTGTATTTGGCTCACCCTAGGAATTGTTCTGCTAACTTACGTACTGTGTAAGATTTATATAAACATGACCCCCACCCCTATTATCGTTACCTACATCCATCAAGCAGCTGATTCTATGACTTTGTTCCTCTATTTTCAGTACCAAGATGGGATTGTTTCATCAACGTTTTATCTAGTTTGCAAAAATATCAACTTTCTTGAAGGCTAATGTCTGGTGAGAGACTAAAAATACTTGAAATCAACTGTACAAAATGAAGAAAAGCGGAGCAAAGCTCTAGAGAAGGAGTTTACCGTTTGGGGGTTAAATCTGCGTCACATACGGTGAAAATTGTGTTTTACTGTCTGAAACCCAGGCTATGCGCAATTAATCGATTTGGCGTTGGTTGTGTAGCTGAGAAGACAGTAGCACCGTCTGACATTCTAAGAGGGGCCAGTCGCTGACTTGCCTCTTTTGCAAAAATTTGAATATTTGCTCACTGACACCTAAAATTCATTAGTGGACGTTTCGTGATGATGGTGATGATGGTGATGGTGATGATGATAATGATTGCAAAGCAAAACCCAGCAAAATAATTTTAACCTCACATTCGATTTTTGAAGAGGCCCTTTAATAACCGTTGCATAACAAAAATAACTGCTGAGGTTCTTCTCAAATCTCATGATGCCAATAGAACCTCCCTAATAATTGGATAATTAATTGTATTTAGAATTACATTTTTTGGATTAAAAACCCTTCACAATGTTGCTTAGTATCAGATACACCTTTGTCACTTTTCTAATTGACTTAATATGTACCGTTTCTGATCGTCGATCAAGCAGAAAATCCCGGGTTTCCAATTTCCTGTTGAGAAACTCCCATAATCCAACTCTCGACAGCATCAACTGTGGCCAAGGAGGTCTAAACTGTTGCGAGACTAAGCAAATGAGAATTCCATGTAGCATTAGAAAGACAATGACCGAAAAGGCTTGAGATAGTTAGAATACAAGCCTTTATAAAATGTTTGGTTTTAAGTATTCTTTCTTTTATTGAAACTATTTGAAGAGGATTCTGTTCAAAACAGTCTGTAATTCAAACCGATTTGTAAGAAATTTGAGAGCATGAATATAAGGTGAATGAAACCACGCTACACTATTCAGCAGAGAACCCAATATCTTCTTACTATTGCAAAAGTTTGACGACCTTGATTTACGACTGGGTACCACGCTGTTACAAAATATCCTCAATCATACTTTGCAAAGGGAAAGAGACTTCTGGGGGCAAGGGAAATTTCTCATGGGGAACCGATCCTAAGCTTTCGCCAGCTATTTCAAGGAGGCTTCTTTTTTATCGTATCAAGTTAGACAAAACAGATAGATGTGCGAGAAGGAGGTAAAAGAGACCTGGATGCTAATTTTCTATTCATAGAGATGGGGGCTAGGGGGTCGAGGGGTTATTGAGACAAGGAAACAAAGGAAGGTTCCATGGATAGACTTAGTTAAATTTATTACGGCGCTCAGGGCTCCGGATCCAGTGGAATATTTGGAGGAAATTTGAGGTCACGAAAAAGATAATTTTGCCTTTGGTCTAACATTATTTCATCTTTTGAACAGATTTTCTACTTTGGGTGTATATGGTTATAATAATTTACTGCTTTACCTGATAGGGCGAAATGTAATGGTTATGGCTGCCCATGTCCCATTTCAATATCAATATATTTTGTATTGAACCCTCTTTGTCCCTATCGTTAAACTAAATAATGCCCCCACCATAAATATTTCCACCATTATCTTTGGTATGGTAACTATAGGTAGTAAGGCCCATTTTTGCGAGACATTTTGCTATAAAATGTAAATGAAGTAGTGTGAGCAGACTTTATAGAGTCCATTATCCGGGAGAAAATGGTTTCCACAAAACAAGTTCCACAAAACCTAAATTCCCATTAGAGCGGAGGAATGAATTCAAAACCCGCAACCTCTTGAATATAGCTTGAATATAACTCAGTTACCTAGCCAGAATACAACGAAGAAATATTCGTTTTTGGATTTTCTTTATTCTCCTGCATCTCAACAACATTCGCGGAGCAGTTAAGCAAAACACAGGTGACAATGGAGAATTTGTCTGGGCAACTGCAAGCTCAGACAAAATAAACACTTGTATTTTGAAACAACTCACTACTGAATTAAGGTCAGCAGGCTAGATCAAATCAGCGATGAAATCAAGAAATTTGTACATGCCTTCGAACAAAACAGCAGTCAATTGAGTTTAGCTGAAGAGCCAATGAATATGTATACTGTGGTTTGAAATTCTGTTTTTCTAAGGAGCGGAGATTAATTAAAATGGATGAGCAAAGCTCAGCTCTTTTAAACGTAAACAACGCAAATTTGACAGAGAATTTCAGCTTTAAGACAACAACAAATAATAACTGAAGAAACTCACCAATACTTTTAAAGTCTGCAAGCGCTCGAAAATTTGCTAGACGGTCTTTATCGAACGTTCTAATGATAACGATTGCTGTGACCTCTGTTCCCTCGGTTTGGTTCAACGACTATGGCTAGAAGAAAATTGTCTAGAATGAATTACCAAGGCGATTTCAGTGAAGCGCTCTCCACACACTGGCAAAATCCATGCGACGCAAGGCTCCCATGTTGATATTCAAGCCACTAAGCTAAAATTAAACTTCCTGAGGTGAGAGAAATCACCGATGGCACAAAAAGATATTATCATAGAACAACGCCCTCCTACGCAGTGACCTCAAAATAAGATCCTGCCCCACTCGAAACATGTGTGCTCCTACAAAGCAGATGAAGTACAAGGTACCAAATGAATGCGGCTAGGGGGGGGGGGGGTTGATGTGTGTCCAATGGGTTCAACAGGCCCGAGGCCAGAAGAGGTTTGAAGGGCTTAGCCCAACCCCCAAACAAAATGATAAGACAAAAGCAATAATATTAAAAATAGCACATTTTGTAGTAATTTTGGAATTTAGCCCCTCAGAAAATTTGATCTCGCTTCGGGCTTGAGGGTCAAACAAAATAAACTTAAAAAGATTCTTGCCTAGTCGCGTACAACCGTTCGAATCCCTGAGCCTAAAAATCATTAAAAATATTTAAAAATTTTGCTAGGATCAGAATGACAATTTAATTCTCAAAAACAGGTGAAATCATTTATTATGTTGTGTTTTTAGTCTTATGCTTGCCAGGACCGTAGCTAGTTGTCTTGTTCTAGGAGGCCAGGGTATCCAGAAGGTATGTGCCGATTGGAAAATCGAACAATCCTTTATTGGCCGAAAAATTCGCAAAATTTGCGGACGAATTATCCCTGATGACCAAACACGCTTGGGGTTTGAAACCCAATTCTTGGATCCGGGGTGTCAAACATCTCTATACCCCAATGTAGCTACTGCCATGACGTTTGCGCACTATGTCAAATATAGTTTTTCTAAAAACCCATTTGTTGTGTTTTCGAAATTTCCTTCAAATTCATCCAAGATGTTGGCTTTTTTGGTATATTTCCAGAATCGAAGTTGTAAGTCAGGTTATATTTTAAGGAGAAAATTCCGCAAAGTCAGATTTTTCCGGATTGTCGGCGATCATAGTAATTTTTTTGCAATCTGTTAGATGCAAGCTTAAATAATGTAAAGTGGATAGGCTTGATGCTAGCGCTGCCCATCGGCAAGTTGATGGTCCACATCCCGTAGCAAAAGGAGGACCATATCTCGGAAAATAGGAGTAACAGAAATCCTGGAACAACTTAGAGACAGGAATGCCTCTAACGCACTGGTTCTGATTCATTCAACCGTCGTGGCTTTTCACGTGGTTATCATTGCTATGCAACGCACTAACACGAGGCCTTTTTGGATCCACCGAATGTCATTCTATATAGTGTAATACCCACATACTAACCTCAGTTACGTATTCTGAAAATTCAGAAATCTTAACGGTGAAAAAATGACGGTGCAACTGCCAATGCTTAAAATACCTTCACCAAAACCACAAGAAATAATTTTAGCCAATGCAAATAACGTGAAATGACGTGACAGAGAACGATCACGTATCGGTTCTAAATGTGGGGGGGGGGGGTCATTCTGATGCACCATAAAAACTATTGGATCTTTTGCCATCAACTTCTCTATACATGTGTAGATATCAATTATTATTTCCGATGAGGTGGCAACAAATCACATGGGTACTATACTAAAATCCTGGGGTTCTAAAATCCAGAGTTAGGAAAACATTACGGTCACACGGTCGCTTGCCGGAGGAAGGTTCTCGAAAAACAGAAGAAACTGCTATGATAAACCCAAACCATGCATATTTTCTTTTGTTTTGTGAGGAAGGTTTGCCTTCCTGTATGTTTTTGACCGGGGGAAGGTTACTCGGGATGGTCGCACTACGGACCAGGTAACCATTTATACTCCCGGGTAAAGAGAGACATAATTTCGTGTCAACAGGCTTTAATCCTCATAGATGGTGACTTGGTCAAATGTTGTGAGAATAACATGCAACGATGGCAGTGACAGTTCCATGCGAATATAAGAACGTTGATCGCTTGGTGATATGTTCTTATGGCAGATGTACAGAAACAGATTTTGCTTTACAAGGGCAACGCCATGTGATCCGTTCTTAGAAGTAAAAACAGGCTTTCCGTGTTATATGGAAATATGGAATCAATTAGTCATTCCATTCATATGCAAATCAGTCATATAATCTAGCTTTGCCAGTTAACTGAAGTTGTTTGGATACTACTAAACTGTTGTAATTGACGATCATTGATTTTAAGCTTCTTGCTTATGGTTGAAATTTCAAAATGATAATAAATTTGATTGAAAATAAATCAAATTGGATCCATTATTCTAGATATTCAAGTATTGCCTGAGACAGAGACTGAATATTTTTGGCGCGTGAGCAGCTTTGTTTGGAATGGAATACATTTATATGACTTTAAAAAGATCCTTCTCAAACAGGACTTGATTCTGGCCTAGTTTGCTTCAACATCGTTACTCAGAAACTCCTCGATTAGTTCATCTATTGAGAGCATTCCTCTTAAATTTGTTATTGTATTGTATTTATGTGTTTAAACTTTAGTTCTATTTAGATTACCCTGCATGTAACCGTTCGTTTTATTTTTAACTTGTTTGTATGTTGTAGAGTGTTGAAATGAAAACAAAAATTAAAGCGGCTGCATCCCACGAGCTGGCAGGCCCGGCTTATCCCCACTAAAAAAACGCCAGACTTTTGTAGGATAAATATTTGCTGCATAATACTGTAGTTTTTCAAGGACTTTAGTTGCACTTTTGCAAAGCTTATCTGAATCTTTTCTTTGGAAAAAACCATTTTTATTTAAAGTTATTTCATAATTTCAACACGTGTTATGCATAGACGTATTTGCTTCCTTGTTTCTGGTTAATGCTGGGCTTTGATTCGCATAAAAATACAAGTACCAAAATGTCCAGGTAATCTAAATAAAATTCTTTAAATTTCTGGTTCGGAAGGCCTACGTTCTTGCTTTATATTTCAATGCAGCCGAACACACAACTGTGGGAAAAACGCGACAATACTGAATCAGTTGATCTGACTACAGTAGCATATTTAGTCTGAAATAGGCCGCGCTTGCAACCCACGCTTATGGCTTAGGTTGAGCAAACTCAGGAAATACTAAATGGATGTCCTCATCTATATCTTGAAGATCTATTACAATGAAATTGTGCACTGAGTGAAGCATTCAATAGTCAGTACTGGTTTTTTCACCAAACGATTTATACAAAACGAAGGAGCGAGGATAAGAAAACAAGATAATAAAAAAGGGGGGTTATTGCAGGGCCCTGACGAAACCAGAAGTGGGGATGAAGGCAATCATTAGTGCAAAAATTAAGCACAGTAATTTGGTACAAAGTGTGCGCAGCTAGAACCTAAGAAATAAAAGCTAAGAATGTGCGAAGGCCATTACTTACATGCTACTCATCAATATAGTTTAATTGGCAAGATGAGCAATTCTGATTGGTTAACAGGCAAAAAGTACATGCTGATTGGTTTTCAAATTTCCTGTGTATCCAAATCTCTTAAAGCCTTTATTTCTGGATCCTTTGATCTGACATGTTTAGTCACGTTTGCCAACATTTTGTTTGAATTCTTGGATGCTACCTTTGAAAACGTTTTACTGATTGCTTTGTGGTTTCCGAGCCTACAACGCTGGTATCACCCTCCTTTCCCCAATAAAGCAAGTTGATTGCAAAGGGGAACACATTTTTTGGTTTACAGTTGACTTCGGTCAAAGGGTGGCCACGAAATGTCGCTTAAGCAACATGGTTTTGATGAAAGGAAAAACTATCGCTAGCGTTCCAAAACTTCTGGCAGGAATTGCGTATGTCAATTAAAAAAACATTTATCTTACGGAAACTGCAATAACATTAAAAAACAGCATTTTGCAATTCAAAACAAGTCTTTTATCGTAATAACTACCGTATGCATTGTCAACTTATGCTATTTTAATTTCTTAATTTCCTAGTTACATTCTTATGGGCCCTATGGCAAAAAATTAACTATCATATTGTTAATTATTGTAGATTACCCACATTATATATATGCTAAGTATGCTAAGATAACCTTTTTTGCCTCTAGATAATTTTCCTAGATGGATGGAGTCATTTCGTCATCACATCCACCCTCTTATCCTATGCAGGTCTTTCATACAGTTCAAAGCACTAGGTTGGGTCATTATTGTGTGATCTTAATAGAATGTTAAAACTCTTCTTCAATGTATTCCAGGTTTTGTTGTGGTGACAGCCAATCGCAGATTTCCGATACAATCATCTCGTTATTTAATCAAGTTAAGATATCTGCTTAACCTGGTTTCAATATGCTCTTGGTTTTGCTCATCATATGGCACTTATGTTTATGTCTTTGTCATTCCCTCTTAATAAGGAAGAGGGTCTCTTAATTATCATAAGGCACCCTCTATTAATTTGGAGAGCGCCGTTCTTAATGCAAAACAGCCTTGGCTGTCCCTTGAATAGCAAAGCAAGGTTCAACATGAAAGACAATCTGGACTTTATCTTCTCCTCCACAATGTCCAATTAAGCGGTTATTGAATAATGGTGAATTATCGTGCCTGGGGCTAAGGTAAAAGCTGAATTATCAACCCCGTGGGTTATTTTTTCAAAACAACGTGTACAACTAATTAAAAAAGACGAAGGTAGGTGAATTACAGGGCCTACTTTAGAGTGCAGTGTTACACACTTGTGCTGTTTTAATTATCATAAGGCACCTTAATTATCATAAGGCACCCTCTATTAATTTGGAGAGCGCCGTTCTTAATGCAAAACAGCCTTGGCTGTCCCTTGAATAGCAAAGCAAGGTTCAACATGAAAGACAATCTGGACTTTATCTTCTCCTCCACAATGTCCAATTAAGCGGTTATTGAATAATGGTGAATTATCGTGCCTGGGGCTAAGGTAAAAGCTGAATTATCAACCCCGTGGGTTATTTTTTCAAAACAACGTGTACAACTAATTAAAAAAGACGAAGATAGGTGAATTACAGGGCCTACTTTAGAGTGCAGTGTTACACACTTGTGCTGTTTTAATTTAAAAACGTGCAGTATTGAATTCGAAGATGTGCAGTATTGAATTTTGGGATTTGTGAAAATGTCTATTTGCGGCTATCTCAGATTCTTGCTTTGTTCACAAAATGTGAATTTTCCTCGTCATTTCAATATAGAGTTCAAGTATTCAATACACGTGTTCAAAATTCGGGGCATTTCGTCACTGCGCTTGCATGGCTGAGGGGCTCACAGGGGTTTGCACTGATTTCAGCAAAAACATTTGCAACAAAAAATATAATTTTAAATGTGCAGTATTAAAAATTTTTAAAAAAGGCCCTGGTGAAATAAAGATTTCTAGCGTCCATATTTTCAGAAAAAAAGGATCACCGGGAAAAGTTCCAGTTGGGCCGCCTCTGCCTGATGCGACCCCCTGAACACTGCCCCCTTTGTCATAACATGCTTCAAAATAACGGTTGAGGAAAACAAAACAAGTTGAAATATTCCAATTATTTCGTTCAAAACCGAAAAAGGATGTGGCAATGACTTCTGTGATGTCTTGCACTCAATTAGAAGGAAGGTCTTTTGGAAAGAATTGTCATAATCAACGTCATTTTTTTATAAAAATACATAATTATGATTGTCAAGCATTTACTTAGAAATAAGTGCTGAATGTCAAAATCTCTCATTTGTCGCTGCAAAATAGTCAACAACTTCAAATGCACAATTCAATGAACACAGATACTGGAAGTGACCGTTATAACGGGCAGTAATAAGGAGGGAAATCGCCAAATCAAACATAGACTTACTTCTGTGTTGAGGTTATAATCGCATGAAGTCTTCCCGTGATCCAGAGCTGCAAAACCCCTTAAAAGCAAGCTTTGGTTTGGAGGACGAATTTAGGCAAAAAACATGGCTAAAACAGAGGAAAGTTTCTCACATTGGGGAGGGACAATGAGGAACAGCCCACTATCCGATCTTCTAAAACAGCATAAAAGAATATTTTCGAGTTTCATTGTTTGTTTCAGTTTATTTTCAGTTAGGCTCTTTAGTAGAAATCGTTTTTTTAACCTAGTTTTGACTAAGTATTCTGTGTTCCGATTGTGGGCTTCTTGTAAAGCAGCTTCAGCAGACGGATCGCAAAAAAAAAATTTCTCTCGGTCTATCATTCTCTTCAACAAATCTTTATTATCATTGGTGGGTGGGTCAGCCACTTCTAAACCTGCATCGACTGAGGCACTTACCTGCATCAACCCACATGGTGGATTCCAATTGTAGCAAAAATTTATTTCTGTACTCCGCGCCGTGAAAAAAATCTTTACGAATTAAACCCGTCAAAACGATTTAAAACGTCAGGGAGGAGTAAGCCTCTTTTAAAACATATTATTACATAAAATCCTTTAATCAGGATAATGTTCAATAACCGCATTGGTCGTGCACATGTCACTGCGCAGGAGGGTGACTGTCTGCTATCGCATGAGAGTTTTTATAATAACCCTTTTCCGGTCCAGACATTTTTAAAGCTACAACAAGGCTAAGAAATTGTAGACCTTACTCCCTGTAGACCAATGCGCATGCTTCCAGAAAAGGAAATTATTGGTTAATAGTTAGTAACTTGCCCATTGTTATTAACAGAATTCAAAAAACTTCCATGCACCTAACAAAGGATGGTTTTAAAGCAATCGACAGGTAATCATACGCAATTTGTACCCTACACGAAAATTTATATTAAAGGACAGTGACAAACATAAACAACATGTGAAGTAGATAACAATAGTAACCCGTCAGAGTATCTTCTTATCCCATCTTGGTCATCACTAGCTGGATTATTTCCATTCTTTCATTATTTCCATTCACGCACATCATGTAATTAAGTATACATACAGGTCCTGTAAACTGGGAGAATATGACAATATACAGTAAGCTATGTCAAGTAAGATATGCACCGAGTTAGTGGCAATATGCTTGAGAGAACGTGTTGCCGGTTTACTTTAGCTTTTCTACAATTCTCGTTAAGAGATATATGCGAGATATATCTGCAATAGACTACTTAGGAACGCTAGGGAAAGGCAACCCCATTTTTCGCCGTATTAACACATACAACGGCTATAGAACTAGAGAATAGACTTACATCTGTAGAAAGAAAACTATTTTACAGAACTGCGTATTTATCGATCGGCCTCTCCCGCGTCCCCTCTAAGCAACGGTGTTAGACTGGGTAATATAAAGTTTGGGATCATCCCCCTGGAAACGAATCATTGTTATTGATATTGGCAAGGGTAATTCAAGGGGCAAGTGAATTACCTAGGAGACATCAGATAAATAGGCTACCCTAATCGTCCTAAAAGCTCAGGTTACATTTCACGAGTCTGGTTTAAATTGAACAGCGAACGAGCATTTTGAGCCGGAGTACTTATATGCTCATCAAAATTACTGTCCGTTTCAGATCAAGTTCAATATCTGCGCTTATTTGCCAACATTTTAGACACTGTTTATCAAGGTTGCCAGATACTACAAATTTTAAATGAAATGGATATTTGAACTGAAGGCATTGGGAGTAAACAAGCACCAGTAACGGAAATGTTTATAGCAATACGGAATCAATTCTTTGGAATCAACTGTTTATAGATGGTTCCTTTTATGCGGATGAAACGCATTTTACCGATGTGAACCATTTGAGCGCCAAGAACATCTCTAGCTTCGTTTTTACCTGAAACTAGCCTGCGTCATAGACTGTGAAACTCGAACATGTGTACTTAACCTGCTTGCAGACTCAACTTGTCAAGGTCCACGCGAGGGTCACTCCTTGGGCGTCACTCCAAGCTCTATGTTGGGAAAGGGGGTTAGCACGTTTGCCCTGTAAAGGTCACTCTTTGCCCATTTCCACGAAAGTTACCCATTTGAGGTTAAAGCCTGTCCTGCGGTGCCTATTTTGCTTTACAAGAAGTCGATATTTTCATAGTTGGGAAGTATGAAGCCCCTTGCCACCTCATCTGTGCTCTTAAACAATTCGTATAAGAACACTTGCAGCTCCGGTTTCAGCATGGTAGCCTATAACAATATTATCAAGATTGCTTACCTGGAAGGAGGGGGGGGGGATGCTGAAAACATCGCGGGCAAGATCTTAAGAATTTCTGTAACAATTAGGGCTCTTTCTTCAACGTAATAAAAGTTGGCACCTGTACAAGCTGAATATGATTCCAAAGCTGAGACCCACGATACAGCCTTCTGGCCATGTTACGTGTCCCATAATAGAGTCATCAAAGGGTATAAAGCTTTTTGCGAGATCAAACCCGTCTTACTTAAAGGAAATGATTTGATCGAAGCGTATTGAAGACTTTCCCAAAATGTGGTCTCTCAAAAACCATGAAGTGAAATATTGAGCCAAACAGCTTGAATATTGGCATTTTAAGCTCTATAGTACATCCTGTAAGTATATATTCAGAACATAACCAATTCAAAACATGGGGAAATAAATATTATAAAATTTTTCCTGAAACAATGGTACAGTGTCTCAAAACTTTTATCTGAAGTGATGCCAGAGGTGAAGAGTTGATTGTGTACCACGTGGGTCTGAGCCCCCTTAGTCATTGAGATTATTCCATTAGTTCATTGTTGTTTAATGAATGTATACGTAGAGTCCCCAGAGTCTTTCTTGTCTTAAATGGTAGATTTACACCATATTGCGAGCCATATAGAAAAAGATTTCAACAATCTGAAATGTTTTATCTTCCGATACTTCTAAGATTATCAGAGGTCTGATTATAAACGAAATAAATTGGGCGAAAAAAATGAAAAAAGCAGATGAGGGTCCAAAATTGTGGATAAAAGGAATAATTCTTTTGATTCGCTATTCTTTTGCCAATCAGCACCCATCATACAGGAAGCAAATCATTGGCCTGTGTCAAAGACGGCTACCAATCAGATGCACTTTTCCCATTCTTAAGTGATTTGGCATGCATCTGAATATATTTTTCCCGTTAGATTATTATGCAACGTATCATAATCTGTACAGTATTAAAAAAGGCATATTAGTAAGCTACATTATTTTTCCGATTTTCGTTCAATCTCAAAACTTTTTTATTATTATTCATGTGATGCTTGCTCACACCGCTTATTAAAATAGTCTGGGGAGTATCTTTGTCTTTTTGTTTCGTAATATGTGTCATATGAGATCAATCTAACATAGTTCATAAAAAAAAAGCTACAAAACTGGTGATCATTCCCCGCAGACTGCAATTGTCGCCCTTTTATTCATTGAAGGACCATTTTACCCAATGACCTTAACCGAGAAGTGGTTTTTTCTGGGAGCGGGGAGACTCACCCATTTAATATTTTGTTACTCTTACCATTCGTAAATTTCTTAGCTCCCAAATTATCAATTCATGTACCTCCTTGCAATCTGAGCAGAGGTTTTTGATTTGGGGAAAATATGCACAATCACCGGGGGTAAAAAGGTCAAAATATACCTGCACTATCTTTTTGTCCGAATAAACAATAGGGCTGTGTCTCAAACCGCAATTTTAGAAATATAGCGCGGACCTTTTTGATTGATGTCTGATTAGGTATTAAAGCTTCTAAAAGCTAGAGAATTCAAACTGGTATGAAAAATAATATGCGGTTTTCACAACTGCAAAGTTGAAAGCAAATCGAACAAATAATGCCTGTTAAAAGTGTGTTCAAGAACCAGAATAAAGGGAGAGGAAAAGCTTTTAAGAAGCTGCTAAAAATAGCCTCAGACGATATTTGCTTCTCTTTAAAAATGAAAAACTAGTAAAAACGATGCGGAGGAGGCTCCTTGACAGTGGTGATTACAGGAATTCAGCAGCAATAATTTTCCTCAAAGATGATGCAATATGAACTGGATATCATGAAATAATTGCAGTAAGTGGACCTGGCTCTGCCATTCGTTTGAGTGATATTCACGCGTATATGATAAAAACAACATCATCCCTATTTTTTGACTTTATTTTCCTATGGTCTCTTTTTCAGCCCCTAACAATCTCGTTAGATATTTGCATTTTTGTCGCTCTAATATGTGCTGCATTAAATATCAATTTTATTTTCATATCGCATATCAAATTGCTATTCATAGCAGACGCTTTACCTGTTAGGATTGTTGTATTCTAAAATAACCTTATTTCTCTAACATTTGTCTTATTTCTGCAATAACAGTTTGTCAAATACTTGCATTGTGATTGTGTGTGACATTAAGTAAACTGAACTCAAAATTGAAATGAATAAAACTCAATTATACAAGACAAAATTAAACTCAAATTCTTTAATTGAAAAGATTCAAAGTAAAGGCTATTTACTTACCGAGTTTTGATGATCGGTAGATGCTTGCTTCACTTGGAGATGCACAGTTCCTAAAAGAGACACAGAAGATGTAAGAAAATGAGATAGAAAAGTTGACAGAACAGATAGTAAAATAACAATAACGAGTACCACCTGCTAAAGAAGGTTAAACCTTTTACCTATAAATTTCGTCATAACTGAAACTTTCATAACAGTTGTAAGATTTCAATACTGCAACAATTTTAAAACTTTCTGAACAAAAATTAACTACTTTTACCCTTACAATTTATAATCATTTTAAAGTCATAAACTGTTTTGAAGCAAGAATTTTTCGACAAAACTGAGCCTAGAATGCCTTGATTTACCTGTTAAGTAATGAAATTTCTCAATCTCAAATTCGTGAAAACTTTAGCTATCAAATCCACATAAAAGTTGAAGCTATTGTCATGGCTGCTTATGGCAAGTAATAGCTACGAGATCATTTTGTCCCGTCAGACCTTGAAAAAGGGCTCATTTGGCAGAAATAACTGCTCCATAACAGCCAATTCTGCCTTGTGAAACACATTTCCAAAGAAAAGAGAGGGTGTGCTCCAAGTGGGAATTCATGTTCGTAAAGGAAATTCTATTTTTATAAATCAGAAGGATGCTAAGATGAGAAAGACATCACATCACTGCCCCCAGAATTGTTGCAATTGATATCAAGCGACAGTATAACAATTCCCTTAATCATACAGAAGAAATCTCTGAAATTGGTAGTAATAGCATGGGTGACAAACGCCTTTCACAAATTAATACGATTTATACATACTCCTGCACGTTTAAATGCAGGCCTTCGTGAGTTTAAAGCACCTATTCTTGTAAGATTTTAGTAAAGAAAACTATGACGGCAAATTTTTAATTCATTTTGCCTGAGGCCGTGCTTCTGTAATAACTGGTCTCGAGGTGCAAATTGAGTGGAGCAAACGTGACTGCTGTTGTGAATAACTTTGCTGAAGCCGCGCTTTTCAGAGCTCATAATTAAAATTCCAATGTAACTAATACTCGAAGCTATGGCGAATTCATTCACAATTTTATCAAATTTCTCTGCAATCGCCAGGCATTCCAAATCTTAGATAATTAAAAAAAACACCCGTCATAAGAAAGATATCAGTTGCATAGAAGGATACACCAGCCTGCTTTTCAAATGGGCGTGGTTTTGTGGGAATTTTTTATGTCTGTCAGCAAATTTTTTAACATTTAGGTTCCAGAGTTATTAGCAAGGTTATGGCTCGTTCACGGTATGCCATAAAAATACTTGTTAGATTATCGGCAATCATTGCAAATTTCAAATTTCTGCAAATTTCTTCAACACATCCAGTGACCACACACAGTGACAATACTCAGTGACAACACGCACTTATATTTGGGACACACCCAATTTGGATGCAATTCGATGCTCAGCACTCCACCTAGCAAAAAGTTTTTAAATCCCAAAAACTACATTTATCCCTCTCTCGCTATAAATTCTAGACATCTCTCCTAATCCCAAACGTTCATCGGTGCCCCATCATCGGCCCTAACCCACGCACAAAATATATAGCCATCCACGCTGTTACACAGTGAAAAACAACTCTCACGCTCAATCAAATATTAACAGTTCCTGCTTGTACCCATTCATTAATTAACGTAAAACACAACCGTCTGCACTAAACGAATCTAAATTCTCGAGATCATGTAGAAAAATATGCGCTTTCGTGCTTTCACGAATAAAAATATCAGGTAATGCATCATGAAAAATTATGGGAGGACCCTCGTAAAGACATCAAGAAATAGAGTCACGCAATTATTAAGCGATGTGAGGGGTCACTAAAGGTGTCATTGAGTACACGAATCTTTAAGCAAACTCTCTGTTAGAATACAAGCCTAAGATTAAATTTGGGTGAGTTGACTTTTGCTTGTTGTTTATTGAGAGTGGTGTCCAATGTGGGTAACGAGTAACGTAACATGATCTAAATAGATCTTGAAATGAAAGATTTGAAAAAAACCTGGATTTTGGGACAAATCTTTTCATAAATTCTTAAACAAGTTGTTAAAGAATCAGTTTAAGAGAAGCATCTTCAATGACACTGGAAGCATTGAAATGCGGAAAAATTGTTTTCGGAACCATCCTTGGACCGCTAAACCTAATAAGAGAGCCACCCCTGGTCAATGAAGCCCACAAATGGCATTAAAAATCACGTTTCAAAAGGATCATGGAATGAAAAACAACTTAATAACACGTCAGTCCAGAATTGGTTAGTAAATTTAGGTTTATGTAATGTAAATTTATCGATTCTTGTAAAAAACAAGAAAATAGGCATCAACGTTTTCGGAATGCTTTTGCTAAGAAACGGGTTTAAATAGAAGAAGTTAAAAAGGTAAAGAATGTTAAGTATTAAGTTTTTCAAAGCTTAGAAAAGATTTGGCTACATTTTGTTGAAAATAGTACTTTACAATGCAGGTATAATAAATGTTTGTTGCTTGATTGGCGAAATAAGTTATTCAAGTCCCAAGTTCGTGGAAAACGCCACTCCTCAAAGTGCGTGATGAAAAAGAACTGAGGCTTGATACATTAAAATGTTAAGGCCAGTAGGGACAAAAAAAGTCAATATACGTTGAGCAAATTCTAAGACAGTATCGAAGCTGTAGCCTGCGATTGGTTTAAACGTTTGACCGTACTAAGCAAAGCACGAGCGCAGCATATGGCACAACTGCTTATATAATACATCAGCTGATTGCTTAATTGCCAAGGAACTGTTTAAACATTTTGAGAGCGATATATTTTGTAACAATACTTACATAAATGGTCTCACTCTTGTCTTTCATTTACAAATAAAGTTGTGAAGTTGATCTCTCAAGGCGATCAAATATAAAGCATGGCTAAGTAACGTAAAACTGCAATGACACAGCTAGTGGGCGATTGCCGAAATCCAAACTCCCACCACAACTATTTCAAGTTCAGATAGAAGTGCTTTGATTCATTGCACAGTCTATTTACAGCTCAACAAACTTCTTAATCATAAGCACAACACGTTCATTTTAATTTCCTGTCAATAATGGTTTTATACAACTGAACCAACTGAATAACTGTTACACGCTATGGATCATTCGCAAAACTGGAGTGTCAAGACTAATTTGGTTTGGGAAAAAGGATTTTGGGTTGAAAAGCTGTTATGGGTAACCACATCTGGTATTTTGAAGCAGACATTGGCAGTTGTAGTCTGCTACCACGAAAGGCCCACAATTCAGAATCGACAGGGTCTTTATATGTTCAGGTCGAAGTCTTTTTTTAGGCCTGCAAAAAGCCATGTTAATTACACGGAATGAGGGCCAGTAACCCCTAGATTGGATTCCGTGGTAACTGCACCCCCAACAAGCTTTATAAAAAAAATTGCTCTCTTGCATGTCTCCTTATGGGCTTTTGATGCCGTTGGGGGGATTGTCCTAGATATGTTGTGAGTTTCAAAATTATTTAAAAGAAATATTTGCAAATAAACCAAAATATTTGGACCGATTTCTACACGGGTTTCTCTGCAATCTCTACAAACCAGTTTTAGGATATAAGTTCCATAAGGCGAAAAATAAAGAAAGGTAAGAGACCTGGTTTTAATGCAAAATTAGAAAAGTTTTTGGGAAGAAAAAGGAAAATTAGTAGCAAAGCTGGCATCACAATCCTGGGAAAGGACCAAATCAAGGGTCGAAGAAAACCAAAGCTCGGATTGGGTTAAGCCGTAAAATATAAGATTATACTCATTCTTACTTCAAGATGATAACAAACGGGAAGTTTAATAAGGGATAGAGAGTTGTCTTCCAAGAAACAAATAAGTTTAAAAATCCTGCAATTGCAAGGTGCAATGTAATTCCGCGTAATTTAATGTCATGTAAATGCAGTGTAATGTAATGCAATGTAATGTAACATAATGTAATGTAATGTAATATATTTTACTGTAGTTTTGAGTAAAGTAATGTTATGCAGATGATGTTAGTTGATACCAGATACTGTGTATTGTTAAGTAATGCATTGATATTTTCAGAGCAATTGCATGTTATTTTTAAACTGCGACCACTGTCTCTCATAACGGAATGTAAGTACTGAATCGTGGTGGAAATGCACGAAGTCTCTTTTAAGCAAACTTAGTTTAACTTGATTTAACTGTATTTTATTGGCGTGGGTTTGTTACTAAAGATACAAGCACTTAAAAACAAATAGACAGATATGCCCCACCACTCCACCCATCTTAATGCCTGGAGGCGTTTGAAGCTAATTTAATGAGCGTTGGAATAAGTATGGCAACATGGATCAAAATATTAAGTTTGGCTACTTTATTAGGATCTGCTAACTCATTTAAATAGACTATTTGTTTGGTATTGTGTTACCGGTGTAGTTTTGGTCGATAAGAAGAAGCTCCATGTGTGCACAAAATCAAACCTCTGCAGACATTGCCGGAAACTAGGAGTTATATTAAGAATTCTCTATGGGGATATGCACACTTTTTTCTGCAAAGGAACAATTTCATAGGAACACTAGCCTTAAATGAAAAACAAATAAAAAACTGGTGTAAAATGTGGACTGGGGCGCAGGCTAGTAAAACGTAGAACACTTCAAATTTTGGAGAAATGAGGAGCAACCAGCCAGAATCTCAATTTTTACTGGTTCTTATAAAAATGAGGGCATCTGATACATTAAAATGAAGGTAAATCAAAGTGCATCTAGACATATATTCAAATGAGTCCCTCAAAATATTCTTCAAACAGAAGAAATTCGAGCATAAAGTCCATTAATAACAAACATCAGCAAGAATAGAAACTTTCAAGGGGCGATGGCAAAACCTAACTGCAATATTACCAATATAAAACGGAATATTGACAATAATGAAATAGAATAACGTGCAAAAATGAAAAAAGAAGCCTAGTAGATATAAACTTAGTGGATAACTATATTTATAAACTAAATATAAAATTTAGAAACAATTTCGTCAAAAAAGCGTTTTCGTCGATAAACTTTTTCTAAGTAATTCTATTGATATCGGTGTGTCCACGATCTCTAATCCACGGTCAGCGGCAATGCTCTCCCGATCATTCATGCCATTTGTTGAGCTTGAGAGCTCCAATAATTACGAATTTAAGATGCGCAGCAATGACTTTTTTAGGACATTTGAAGATGCATACACGAAGTTTTTGCTAGCAGCATGGTCAAACGGGAAGAAAGAAAATTTCTGCTGAAGGTGGATCTGAACACGCAATCACGCGAAAACACGAGGTCACGAAGACACGACGACGCATCTACACGACGACACGACCAAAGACGACACGACCAATGATGTCCCGACCAATGATGACACGAAAAATGACGAACAAAATTTCACGACCCTTGTAAGGATCAGTGCTGAGCGCATAACAGTTTCTAAGTTATAAGGACTGCTTTACCTGGATTCTAAGTTATAAGGACTGTCTTTTCGTGACATGATACCATCATAGACATGACTAACTGTGGTTAAACCATTTACCATAGAATTAATTGTGACTTAATTGGTAAAGTCTCTAATCAACAGGAAAAACCTTACATGACAGGTTTTCCGGCACAATTATAGGATCTTCTGGGTTCGTTTTTGAAAGAAAAAAGACCACAATATCAAAGACTTCAGCCGGGGCCTCTTGTTTACGTACTAACTGGGTGGGCAACTGCTAACAATAGGCCTGTCGTCTTTTTTGTCAAGAAAACAATAAATTCTCCCAGGCACACATTTTGTGAAAATATCAAGTTTCTTTTCAGGAAATATCATGTAATTATTTGATTTAATATTCTTCACTACTTAATTTTTTTGTGGACAGTTTTTCCATGCAAGAGAACTGTAAATCTTTGGACAAAATACGGATCTTTATATTTACGTTATGAACAGGCAAAGTGTCAATTATTTTAGCCAGCTATTTTAGCGTTTGTTTTTTCCCTAGTTCTCAAACTTCCTCTTCAATCGCGGGTTTTTGGCACAAAAACTTTGATTTTTTAAAATTCTAATTCAACTGTTTTTTATCTGTCCAACTTTTAAAGTACCTTGAAAGCATTTAAAAATAATAGACAGTTCTTTGATAAATGCCATTTGCAATTGATAGACGTCTTGTTTCCCCGGAAACCAACATGATTTTTCAATACAGCAGTATTGAATCTCACATCAGTAGCTGAGCATAGCTAAATACTTTATCTGGTTGGAGAAACCCAGTACTGAACTTTTTCTACTTTTTCCGGAGCTTGGTACTATTATCTTAAAACCACTTCCTTGGAGAAAACGTGTAATTGGAATTAAAGCAGTCAATAGATTGTTGTATTTGGACTTATTTATGAAACTCGTGTATCATACTTCGCATTCTCGTGTGGTGTTTTACCACCTTCAATATTACAAAAAGAACCAAAATTGAGAAAAAGAAAGATATGATTGACAAAGTGGTTGAAAAGCAGTGGTCCAAGCATTGATCCTTGGAGCACTTTTTCATTCAGCGGCTTCGAAGAACTAACCAATCTACACAATCCGCTTTTTTCTTCTAAAGTAGCTCCCTATAGGACCCACTGCTTGTATACAACCAGCACTGTCGGACAGCAAAACATTGAAATTACATGGAAATGCGGCCACCTAGTTTAGCTTACTGGAATACAATTTTTCCTCTTACACTCCAAAGGGTTTGAAAACTCCGGAAAACGAGAAACCCAATGATAATTGTGATTCGATCACAGGACAACATCTCGCAGATAATCAAAATTGAGCCAAAAAATTAACCAAAGAAGATTCAGAGTCATTGAGTGCGCAAGGCCATCTTTACAAATAGGAAATTATACAAATAACTATCTTGTTTGGTATAGAAGATGTGAGGCTCAAGGAATCCCCGAGAAAGGACTCCAGATCGCATGCGCAGTAGCAATTTACTCAACCGTCAATGGAGGCAAGAAAAGATTTGTTGCTGCTAAGAGAAATGGCCAACAGTAGAAATAAACGAGAAAAACGAATTTCTTTTTGGAGCAGGAAAAGATCGACGAGTTTGTAAATCTGCAGGCAAGCAGGAAAGGGTAAAGTTTCAATGTATTTTGATTGATAACAGGAAAGAGAAAGATGCACAGTGCACATGCGATCTGGAGCCCCTCTGCTGATTGGCGCACAACAAAGTCAAGTCGAGCTCGGTTCGCAACTTGCCAGATATTTCTCATAGTGTCTTGGTGCTAATACAATGATTTCACACTCTACGAATAGTCGGTTGACAATAATTTTCAATGCGCTTAACTACGTTTTCGCTCTTTTGTGCACTTCTAAAAATCCATTAGTATCATTAAATCGTGATGAGATGAGAAATGTTTCGTTAGGCAAATAATTTGGCGTTTCTACTCGTAAATTAATTGCTTGTTGGAGGTTTATTGCCTTTTTGGATTTAGATGTTTTTGAATAGCACTTAAGATATGGCTATTAGCTGGTCAACAACTTTCGTTAATGAAAAGATCTCTGCATAAAGGGTGACGGATATTCATTTTTATCACATTGAAGAATATTTCATGTTGGAAGTATTTGATTCAAACGGCTCTGCAATGACGTCCAAAAGATAAATTCAAAACATTAACATATAAAATGTCATGGCCACAAGTTTTTTATGGCTTAGATTAAAAGGATGTTTTTTTCAAAATCTCCTTCACTAATTAGTTCGTAATGCATCCTTTTTTTAAATTCTTTCTTATAATAATTATGCTATTGTCCTTTTAACATATCTTTATGATGGGCAAAGACTGATGTGGGCTTCAATTGGATTCCAATTAATCGTAGGTTTGCGAAACATTAATGAAGCGTTTATTTATGATCTCAGTCTAGTCTTCAGTGAGTCATTCTTCAACAGACAAATGACTACATCTATATCTTACGTAAATGATTTTGTGATTTTGAGTCTAATGTGCAGTTCGTGAAATTTCTCTGAAGTAATATTCAGATTCAAATCCTTGTCCGTAATCGGTTAAAGGGCCTCTCCAGCCAAAATCTCGAACTTCATTTTATTATCTAATCTGATGGATTCAAAGGTGCTGATCATGAATCTGCTATTCATTTTTCCGTAACTTGCATCATTTCAAAGTTATAGGCGTTTAAAGTTTGAAAGTTGAATTTGAAAAATTCTCGGGATGGTGACACTGTGACGTAAATTTGACGTCACAGTGTATTTCGTGAGCTGTCGTCTCTTTCTGTACGAGGGCGAAGAGGTCGTCGGTGCGTTGCGAAAGAATTTTCGTTCAGTAATGGCGGAAAGCAGCGACTGTTTTCTCTTGTGTCTCGAGCATCGATTTAAGCTTTCCTACTAGTGATTCAAAAGCTGTAAGCCCCAATTCATCAAACAGTGAGCTTTTCGACAAAAATAACAATCCTTTACCATATCACTTTGAGCCGAGTACGTAAATCACGAATTAAAGGGCCTAGCAGTAAACCATGCTGATCAAGATGAAAAAAAGATGACGGAAATATACAGGCAGATTTAGATTCATGGTAAGGATTACAGCTTTTCTGTTTTCAAATTTTTTTAAATTGAAATGTTCTTAGTTTATGATATACTTTCCAGTAAATATAAGTCATTCATCATTCTTTGCCACCCTTCCAGCAGAACACCTTCATTTCCCAGTCCCCTCACTGGTCCTGGTCTTCCTGCTAAAATCTTTCACTTTCACTCCACAAAAACTTTATGTATTTTAAAAAGCATAGGGTAGAATATTATCTGATATAGTATATGCTAATGTAAGAATTACAGGAGCCTTGACAACTGAAGAAATGTTGTTGATTATTTCTTTTCCCCAAACCCAAAATATATTACGAAGGCTGTCTCTGTTTCTGTGACCAAAGTGTGTATTGTTTATAAAACACAGCAGCCTTGCCCAATTCTTTGCTTGTGAGTTATAGTCCTTTGGATCCACCTTGTGCTATGCTGTCAACTGTCATTTGCAAAATAAGGTTTTGTTAATTCAAGGGACTACTCATTCAAAATAATAATTTATAACTATAACACATAGTTAAAATAAAATTAATGTTACTTGCACAATACTGTACCAAACCTATGTGATTCTGCATTATATCCATTTAAATTTCAGTTTCAGGTGCACATGTGGACATTGCAAAATTATGCTTACTTCAGATGAATCAATCTGTTGTAGTCTGATTTCAGAGGTGAACAACAAGATTAAAAAATTCCATGGTACAATAGGCAGGAAAATGTTTCCTTGCAAAGCTGACCTAGATGCCTTTTCTACTGCATGTTTGAAAATATGGGTCCTTCAAACATCCTAGTTCCAGCATCGTGTGCAATATCAGCTTGCAAAATGAGATTGGGGGTTATTTGGCAGAGAAGCATAAATCGTACTTTCTCACTGTACAGTTTGCCTTATCAGTACTCATTTTCCTTTACCTGGTAGTGAAGAGAATTTTCCCTTAAGAAATTTTGTTGGATTCGATGATTTGTAATAGCATGTTTTCACTATTACACTCAAGCAGATTAGAATTTTTGAAAAAACCTTAAAAAATTGAAATACAGTCATAATATTATTATTACCATTAATATTGCCTTCAAAAATCTCATGGATGGTGCTATAATGATTACCTAATCATCACCATGTCTTCAGATATTTTCACCATCATCCTGGCAGGAGGACTGCAATTGTATTGCCTCTCTTTGCTAAGTCTACTAAAAACAAAACCTAGCAACTAACCAGTAACATTTAGGCTATCTTTAAATCCAACAGAATTTAATTTGTTAGTAAACCATACGTAATTAGTGTTGAATGTAATATAACTCAAATTGTAAGATAAACAAAGCCTTATCTCATTCAACAAATGCTGTAAATGGTTATGCAATCTATATTGATTGCATTATGAGGTGAAAATGTGATATTTGTTTTCAGTAATCTTCAAAGTAACCCTGGTAGGGAGATTAGGATGCAGTATCACACTTTCCCAAGTGAAGAACCCATACTAGTGGAGAAGGAGTTAAGGAGTGGATTTAGGGGGAGCTTCCAGGTTTCCAGAACCCATTGCAACTTTAATATTATTTGGATATTAGTTGTTTAAGACTCAGAAAGATAAATTGTTGTATTTCTTATGTTTTAATTCCATAAGGAAAGAAAATTTTAAAATCCTAAGCCATTTTAAGGCCTCAGCAAATGCGAAATCTCAGGGGGCCCCTTACCCCCATCAGAGCCCTGGACCTAATAGGGGCCTTAGGGTACCCCTAGACCCCCAGTCTACATGCTACGGTCTTACCCCAAAATCTTCACCACACTATCAAATAACATCTAAATCTGGGAAGTCCCCCTCTAAATTTCTAGATCCCCCACTGGAGTTATCTTACTTTTTCCCACTAGGTCTTTCAAAGGTTGAACCAAACCACTACCCAGTATTGCCATGCATTCTTTGCTCATAGAACTGACCTTCCAAATTTTTTTCGCGAAACTTTCTGTTGAGAAATGTTCATTGCAAATTTTGCCAGTCAAAAAATCGTCCCTTGGCAATCGAGTCCCTTGAAGATCGCATTGCTTGTTAAGCGATACTAAAAACATGCAGCGAGCTTGAACCAGACCAAGTAATATTATCATACTCTCTTTCCTCGTCTCTGCGTCGCCATTTTTGAAATTTTGATCTTCGATCGCAAATGCGGAAATTCTAGAAGAAATTCTAGGTAACCGAGTGAATTACGGTGAGACCGAGTGAGTTCAAGAAAAACTCGTTGGATTCACGACTAGCGAGTGCCGAACATTGTGACGTCACAGTGTCACCTAATCCTTTCGCCCTTTTTCGTTTTTTTCTCGGAATGGGCAACTTTGGAGGCTTATAACTTTAAAACTATAAGGAAATTTAAAAAAATATTGACACCATCGAAATCAGCGTGTCAGAAACTATATTTTAAGACATAAAAAATGATATCAAATTTTTGGCTGGAGAGGCCCTTTAAGTGAATTGAATGCTCAGTGTTTTATCATTCCTGGTGTTGCCTTATATGAATGAAATAAATGACATGAATAAGATGAAATCAGGTCGTTCAGTGCGACAATTTCGAGAATGTAAGATTAGATATCGCTCCTAGATTGCAGTGCAAACTTCACAGGTAATTCCCAAGACCAAAATACGTAGTCCAGGACGAGTCACCTTAACTTTGAATTTAGCATAATAACAAACACACATTACATTATTGGGTTGATCTGCTCGGCTTCCCGCCAAGCGACATCTGGCTCAAAAGTCTTAATCTTTGAGGCGTTTTGATTGTTAGTAATTTGAGCTAAGATCCATTACTTTCTATTTAGTTGCTGAGAAACGCTTTGCTTCCACAGTGTGGGTTGTAAAGGGATTCTTAGAAATCCTTTTGATCACAGTGCCAATACCCAATGGAGAATCTAATTCTAAAGATTTCAATTCCTCAGGATTTTCCAACCTCTCACAGGCTCAATCCATTAGTCTCGGTTTCGTTATCTACCTTTCAATTCAACAGCGATACCCATAACATTAGACCTAGACGTATGCCATTGTATACGGAGGTTCATGGCATAAGTCTCTATTAAATATGATGTCACAAAATTATAAAAATCTGTTAGTCATTCTGAAAAGGTATTCCACCTCTGTCACCCATTATATTTCTCTCCTCGTCAAAATAGAAGCGTTGCCTTAAAATATCATTCCCAATGAATTGTTTTATACTCTCAGTCTCATAGAATCTGAGCATAAACTGCAAATACTTTATTCTTAGCTACCAATGTTTGGAAATAACAGGTTTTTTGCTTTAAAATCGATCATATGAATTCCAGAAGGCACTTAAACAGAATGTTGCAATAATTTTTAGACAGGCAATGCAATGACGTCAGAAAACCCTTTCGCATTTACTGGTACTTGTGATTAGTTAACGATTGAATGAGACTTTATGGTGCAAAATATGATTTTCCCAAATTTGCTTTAACTGTAATTATTAACAGATTTAGGTTAAGAATCCAAAAATATCTTGACGGAGATGTAGCAATAATCAAATCCCTACAACCATAGCAGATTAAATTTAAGTTCCATATTTACAAACAAAAATTTCTATTTCGATATCAATTTGCTACTATATTTACCCTTTGCCTTAAGCAATGCCCTAAAGAAAAATGCGTGATAGCACATAACTATAGGGGTCAGACAAGAGAATGAATTTCTTATTGTGTATTAAAAGCGTGGTTATTCATAGTATTAATCATCAAATAGTCTGTTTGAACAAGAATGGCCTAATATAGGAAAATGAATTAACTTTAAGTGACATGATTTTGGGACGTTAAAGCAGTAAAATGAAAATTGTTCGGACGGAAATATTGCCCTTTTTATCCTTAATGCAAAACCAAACATATTTACAAAAAATGAAAAAAAGGAAGTGTATCAAATTGAGCTATGACCTGACGTGAATTTACTCACACTTTCTTTCCAAAATGCATTATATGTTTTATAACCACAGTCTTTTGTACTAACCATTAACATCTCGGAACTTAAATATTGACTCCAAAACTCCACAAAATGCTCCCAACGTCGAATAACATTTTCGAAAACATTTAACAGTCTATGCCTTATTTCACAAGTTGAGCAAAGAATCGTTTTAGTACAGCTGTATTTCTAGAGAACTTGAAATAATTTTGGAAAGAAAACATATTGATATACTTTCTGAAAATGGAGAAACTCAACTGATCACAGTTTAGAGTGCTCAGCTTATCTAACTTTTTCTAGGCCCCGAATACTACTTTCTTTTAAGCCGTTTTCTTTTTAAAAAGGTGTATTTGAGATGGATTACCAGTCATAAGAAACCGTAAGGAACCTAAATGTGGAATAACCTTTAAAAATGTGAGATATGTTTTAACCAAATTCATATAACTTCCTACGGAAGAAATTTTTTTTTGTTACCCATATTTCATTCAATCATGCCATAGAGCAGGGGATGAATTGTGGATCAGGAGAATGGAGCCCAAAATAAGTATCTCGGACAAAGAATGCTGCAAATCGATGACGTCATCAAGTGCTGATTTATTACCAGAATGCAGAGTATGGCAATGGCGCACCCAAGATAATTCTTAAATTCCTAAGAAATGCCGCACCTGGGCGCCCCTCGGAATTTGAATTTTTTTTAAGTTTGTGCAGTGGTACTCATAGTGTAGTGGCGCACCTTTCAATTTTTGAACGGTTTTAGCGCACCTGCACCTTAGGTGCAGGACTGTTAGCGCACCCAAGATCTTGTCAAGATCGGCCATACTCTGCAAACTTTATTGTTTGGCCTAGCTAAAACACGTAGGCCAGCCCTTCCAAAGGCATTAAGAATTCATTGCAGTTGGTCAAATGATACGTATTTTGCTCCAACGAAAACGCTCTGGGCACTATCCTCGAAATTTTCGGAGCATTAGCGAAAAACACAGGAGGATAATCTCCGAACGTGTGAAACAACTTTGGCACAGCGATTGCTAAGGATGTGAGGTTTAGGCCATTATGACCAAGGACCGTTAAAACCTTCGGAAATGAGATATTGTCACGAGTTCCCTTGGCGATTAGGTGTCTGGGAGTAAAGCTAATTATCAATTAGTTTTATAGTATTTAACGTGATTTAGAGCTTTAAAAATAGCTGTTTTGCGACAAAACGTCAATGTTAAACAAACATTAAAGATTTCCATGGCAAGTACAGTATAACATATGTGGCATCCAAACGCCTAAAAGCCTCGAAAAGCTAAATCAAGCATTGATGATTTCTATTGACTATTGTTGACGAAATGGTAAGAGCCATTGATATCCGATATTCGCACTTCACAGATGAAAGAGCATTCGACAACAAAATGTTTTGGCCCTCCAATCCAATGGTACCTTGCCAAAAAGCCTTCTATAAAACTCCTCTGTCTGTTATGATTTTTTCGGACTCCTGGCGTTTTCCTTTTAACCACAATAGAGGATTAAAATGCCCTTCAAGGTTCCCTTCTCTTTGAATAAATAAATAAATAAATAGTTACAAAAGCAAATAGTTTCACAGATAAATAAAGATAAAAAATGCTGTGCTGTTTATAAAAACGTTTTTAAAAACAACAATAAACTTTTTTCGTGGTTTTAAAGTTATTTTGGAACGTTTCACTGTTTAAGACTGTGGGTAATGTTTGTTTTTACGGAGAAAACATTATTTTTATTGAGTTTATCCTTTGGAATATAAACAAATATTTGATATCAAATTCAGCCGAATTAATGAACTGGTTTTTTTCCTCCTTACTTTCGGTGGAAGTCAAAAAGAAAGTGAATTGGGAATCGATATCGGTATATATTATCAAAGTATAGTCCCACGTGATTATATTGCGGACCAATAGAGTTGTGACCTCCTCTGGTCTAAGAAGAGAGGGACAAGTCAATTAATAAAGATTTTTACTATTTTCTTTTGCCCAGCAGAGAATACCTTCGCAGTGGACCTGCTAATATCATCTATTATTGTTTCTTCTATCCTTGTAAAACGTCACACGCCGTTAATACTGCACGACGCGTCTTATCATCATCATTATCATTATTATAATTATTATTTTTATCATTATCAGTAATATTATTATTTTTATCATTATTATTATTATTCCTGTGTAGGAAAATGCAGTGGGTAATGATAAGGGGGCACATACGAAGATTTCATCAGTAATGATAAAAATTTGCGACTGTCTTGTCTTCCTTTGATTTTGGCTTAGTTTCAATAAAAAGCGTTATAGATAAGAGTATATATTGAAGTTGATTATAAGGTAAATGATAATGATCTGCTCAGGCACATATGCCACGCCCTTGGGCAGATCAATCCCTGAAGCCGTGCCCCACTGTGTGTTTTTAGCTCCACCCCTGACACAGTGCTAGAGTGTTTTTCAGAGATGTTAAGCTTTTCTTCTATACGTGCTCCCCCCCCCCTAAATAAAAACTTTAAAGAACTTCAGATGTCTCTGACTATCATCGCTCGACCCAGTCCATGACATAAAAGCAGTTGTCACCAGGGCCGTTCTTATGGGGGCGTGGGGCCTTTTCACACCCCCCTGAAACAGGCTCTGTCGGCAAATGTTAGGCTGTAAGCTGTTGTTGTTCGCAAATTTTACAGATCTGTTATCCAGCTCATTCAATATAACTAAGGCTTGCCTAGGCCAATTTCGAGCAAAATTGCAATCTGTGAGCAAAACCTTTGGTTAGTCTTGGGCCACACCCTATAGAATTTGTCCTTTAGAAATGCCTCATCTTACACCCTTCCTGGTGACATTGGGTCATTGGGTCGCGACGGGCCTGGTTGTCACACGTTGTTCTTTGGTGGTGATTGTACGAAATGCTATGCATGAAATAATCTAGAGTTTAGTGTTGCGAATGACCTATTTCAACAAATACACTCATCTTTTATGAGACACTTTAATAAGAAGATAAATTCTTTTGTTGAGAGCACTCCAGTACCGGATCAAAATCTTTAGAATAGATTTTCTTCTCAACCGTTCTAGAGGGAGATGAACTTTAGATAAATTTTTGATTTTGAACAATTGTTGTTATCGCTTTTTCAAACAAAGTTTGTAAACAAAAGAGGAATGCCAAGACGAATACATAAACATGACTGGAAATTTCAGACGTTTGGGCTATAACCACCACCTTCGAGAATAACCAAAATGAATACTCTTTATCTTAGACACACATTCAAAATTTGCAGCTGTATGCAAGGCAGAAGCCGATGGGGAGGGGGGCTTGGGGGCAGAGGGCACCCTCAAGGACAACAAATCCCCATTCCCCCGGATATTTGTCAGGGTTTAAGCAAAAGATTAAACACTAGGTTATTGTTCTGTAAACAATGGATCTATCGTTTTACAGTAAATTGTCGAAAATTTTGATGAAAATTTTCCTTCCTTGCCCCCCTCCCCCTGTTTAAAGAAGCCTGAAGTCGGCCCTGGCATATAATACTCTTTTTGACCAGCTACTTGAAACACCAAATGGAGTGTTGAGAAATAGGCGCCTTGAAGCAAAGAACATGGCTCCTTCGCACAATCAGTTCTGCGCAAACGATTCGTCTTTGTCATCTTCGCGTGAATTAAAAGCATAGACTATGATTGACGCAAATCCTTCTGGTCGCGAAATCCGATGATTACGTTTTCGCGGAAATGATAGTCAAAACGAATTACCGTTGTATTTCTGAATAAAAATCCTCTACAACTGTCCAGTGTGTCCTAAAGCCCTACCTCGTTTTATGCGCTCAGCCATAGGGGTGGTACTGTCCTGTGGGATAAGATGCACTGGTTTTGTTCTACATGATGGCTCTTCCATTTAAAGCAGCCCTAGCTTAGTCCTTGACTTGGTGCGTCCTCTTATAATATATGATCAAGGGAGGATATAGTTTTGCTCAGTTGAACCTTTTTTATCTAATTATCAAGAGAATGAAAGCAAACAAGGTAACTACGTTGCGATAAGGAAGAAAAAGACAGGGAATATTTAGGCCTAAAAGACTCCTGGATCCTTTATATCTATCAAGACAGTTAGGTTGCATTTTAATGCACTAAAATACTGATGTTGAATGCAGCATAATTTCTGCTGACAAGTTTACTTTGGTAAGGGAGGTTTATTCAAGTTTTATGAAAAATTTGTATGGTATGCTGAGGCTCGAAACTGTTGAATTCCAAGACTTCATTCAAAATAATAGTAAAGCCGCATTATAATAGGAAACAAGACAGGTTTTGCGTTAGAAATTTAATTGTTTACGTTTTATTGTTTTGTTTTGTTTTCATAATAAAACGAGGCAGTAGCAAAAGTTCCCTTCCTGGATCAAATCTATAACGTTGTGTAGACAAAGAAATGCCTATACAAAAACTTGAATTAATGTTCTTTGGATGATGAACGCAAATGCAATTTGGCCCTGAAGTCTGAAATTTAAGATTTGGGTGTCACCCTCTGATATTTGTCATATTGGCTGAATGGCGTGTTAAACCGCGTTCATATTTTGAACCCCTCTTTTCATTTCCTACTCAATTGTTCTCAAGTTTAAAAATGCCAAATGCTATTAGTCTCATTGAAGTTTGGCCTAAACTTTCGAAGAACCGTTGGAATCGGGTTGAGAAAAATGCAAGGCTTAATTCTTTGCAGTCAGTGGAATTTTGAAGCCCAAACAAAACTCTAAAATCTTATTAGTGACAGAGACCATAAGAGAGACTGTCATCTGAGGTCGTTTACGAACTGTGACATTTTAGCTATAGTGTGTCCATCTTTCATACCCAATTCCAAACACCGCACAAGTTTCAGACTCAAATTTCACACATTTGGCAACATATAGTTTAGTAACATACCAAGAGCTATTAACAGTCAAGGTAGTTATATAAATGATAGATATTTCATGCAAAACCTACCAAATTCATATGAAAAACCATCCAAATTTAGAGCGACGATGAATGGACATCAACATAGGCACACATTCCATGCTAAATATACAACTATCGGACAATGGTTGTAGTATTTCAAGCACCCACATTCAAGTGTCATATCAAATTACTTATTTGATGACAGTTCATTGAAGAAATAATCAGTTTTATACTACACCGCATACTGTTGGCCAATAAAGCATAACAATAGAGCAACGCATTTCTAGGTAATCCATCAACAATTGAAGTAGGAAACACAGGCAGGAAGTTGATGCGCAGAAGAAACATAATACCCAGTGATAAAAAGTAACGGTTTTACGCGTAGAAGAGAAAAGGCCTTCAGAACAGGGGGTAGATTTAGGCCAAAGTTTTTAAGGGTGCTTGCCACGTAGGAAGAACACTATCAAAGTTGTGCAATGAATACTAATATATTTTCCCTTTTTTATCAGGCATAGATTGAACGGCGGAATTTAACAGCCGAATTAAGTATATGAAAAGTGCCACATCTGATTCAGCTGAGTATGGAACGTTTGATTCGGACAGCAAAATCCACCTTAAACTTACTTGTGCTTCAGACTTCATTTGAGTTCGATTTGGCGCATGAGAAATATGAGCCCAAGGCTATTAATGCAATGTTCCATATGGATCCCAATTGTGTGAATTTTTACGACACAACTTAGACATCGAATTTCATATATAATGGCAAACATAAGCTATATGCCGTTAAAACAGGTTCATAAACGGCTTCTTTAATTGGGATACATGTGGTATTTTGAAATGCTGAAAGTATTTGGCTTCGATAAGACAGTTTCAGTATTGGAGTCCTGCAGTTGTTCAAGAAAGCTTGATTAAAAATCATGTAGTGAATAAACTTGTATTCCTTTTGTGGGGTACTTTTTTGAATACTTTGAGACAAATTTGTTAATCAAACATTTCTCCCTCCAAACATGGTCACTGTGCTCCAAAGCTCCTTCATATCGGAATGCTCTTAGGACTCTCCTCATAGTCCCTCTGCTAATACTGTTTATTACCATTTTCTGAGTGTTTGAAAATATTTACATGCCTTTTAATTTGTCTTCATAGAAGATTCCAATCCCGTTGTTTTGTCAAATTTGTTTGTTTTGTTAAAGATTACATAATTATTAAACAGTTTGTAAAAGATTGAACAAGTTTATTCAACACAAAGTTTGTGGCAGAGCGGATCTGAGTAATTTTAATACGGATTGGTTGCGTCATATAAGAAAAATTTTCAAATAATGTTCAGGCTCAAGCTTCATTAAAACTTTGCTATTCTATTTATCTTAAACTTCCTCACAGTTTCAAACTTTAAAACTCGCTTTTTTCCAAAACGCAATTCTGGCATTGATATCATTACTAATTTACGGTAAAGTGGTTTGAAATCTATTTCTAAAAATGTTAATTGATATATTTGCAATTGCCTGATCTTCCCCTTCCCAACCTGATGATAAAAATTATATCTTATATGATGTCATGAATACTTGGGCACGGTGCTTGTTCAAGCTGATTTTAACAAAGAACCGCGAAAGGGAAGAACGTCTAGGTTTGCCCTTTGCTTCATTTTGTCACCTCTTTTGTTTTCATTGATAAAATGGTTGTGATATCTATAATTCTGTCATGATCAGCAATTTCTGTCATGAAAAAAACATTGGTTGGACTACATCCTTAAGAATTGTGGAATTTAAGAAAAAATTTAGAATAATTCAGCCCAAAAATTATGGAGAAAATAAAAAAACAATTTTGAACCTCAATTTTACTGTTTTATATAAAAAGTGTACGTGTAATGTTGTAGTTCTATTGAACAAGACTTTACCGATATATTGCTTCAATAAATATAGTGAACGAAAATTTACTCGAAAACTCTATTAACGTCCTTCCATACAACCCTGACAGGGTTCGCATTTAAATAAAGATCCATTTAATTCTAATTATTTTTAAATTGCTTTATGGTACTTTACAGTGATAAAAAAAAACTCAAGATTAACAAAGTTCTGGAAAAAAGTTTAAGTAATAAAATTCTGCGTTTGCTAAGAAAGTCTGGGTACTTGGTTCATTTTGAACGTTTCTATAAAATGTTTAATGAAAAAACTACTATTCAAAAAGTGAAGCAACGATTTTGTAAATCTGGCATACGTAAAATACCAAATATGGTTATTGTACCTCCTTCATAAGTCAAAACAGCAAAAAAGGTTTTTGTTGCCTGATGTCAGCGGTAAATTTCGAAATATATGCGCTGCTAGCGTATAATAAACTTAGACAGAAAATGCATACTTTGCTCCTTCGTCGCTTCCTACTTTTTGCTACGGATGTCCATGTGATTGCCAAAAAGATTTATGTCAAGGATTTGTCATTTTCCACTTTTTGTATTGAAATGAGATAACCTGAGACCGTTCAAGGAATGAATTATTAGATAAAGGAATAAGATCAAACGCACCGTTTAAATAGGGATTAATTTAGGTTGTTTAAGGCATCATGGAAATCTACCTGGCCTTCCGAAGGAAATCACGCATGTCAACTGCCATTTAAGAGATTTTGTCTAGGCCTTTTTGGCAAACACACAAGCTACCATTAAAAGATTCCGCTGACAGTATATCGTCATGTACCTTGCTGAACACAACTAATATCGCAAGCGATGTCACCATTGTTAGAAAACCCACTTTTCTCAGATAAACAAGGTTCTTCTACAGACATTTTTCTGACAAAATTAACTTTTCTAGAGAAAACCCCACTTTGTCTGATAAATCCAGTTTTTCTGGTAGATAAAGTCGGTTTATCTGAAAAACCGGCTGTTCTACTGATAAAGTCGGTTTATCTGAGAAAAGTGGGTTTTTTTTCAGAGATGGTGGGTTTTTATATGGGCATATCAGATTTTTTTAACTGTTAGTATCTATCAAGCGAAGGGCTACTCCTCTGCTAATTTTGTCTAGCACATAATGAACTGTGGCAACTGCTGCCCTGTCTACTTTATGCGTGAAGTAGAGGAACAGCGACATGTGCAAGTCAGGCTGTAGCCCCCCCCTCCAAATTTTTTGCCGCTATGTTATGTTGAAGGCATATGATTTAAATCGCACTACACAAAGGGCAATGTGACCTATGCCTATTGCACTTGTTCTCTTCTTGTCATTATCCTCATCACAGCGCTTGGACACGTCTTGCCCTTTTTTATCGACTTTTGAGGAACACCAGCATAAAATTGAGTGACCTCGCCCAAAAAGGGCCACGCTTTAATCTTCAAAGCCCCTTCACTCGAAAATATGCTCTGGCGTCCCCGCAAGTTTAAAACAAATGAGGAATAACTATTGCCACCTGATTCATGTTGCAAGCTCTTCGCTTGTTAAATACTAAGAGTTAAAAAAAAGATAGGCCAATACAAGAACCCACTTTATCTAAAAATTACCAACGTTCTCTGAAAAAAACCCAATTTTTCTGAAAAAAACCCACTTTATCAGTAGAAAAAGTGGGTTTTCAGATAAACCGACTTTATTTGCCAGAAAAGTTGTGTTTATCAGTTTAAGTGTAATTTTCTACAGAAAAGCTAAAAAGTTTATCTGAGAGAAATTAGGTTTTTCTGACTATGTTGCCATTCGCTTGCCATAAACGTCATCGAAATCAGAAATACTCTGCGCTTCTTTCGCAGCCAAAGTTGATTAGCCACTGCCACATGCAGAGTGTGTTGCTATGGTAATCTGAATCATTTTGAAATCTAAAGCCAGAAGGAAAGGATCTCCTTGTCCAAAAAGAGCCAAAAGTCTGCGAAAATTGAAAGACCTTGTAACAATGAATTTCTTAAAGACAAAGGAGGCTTCCTTTACTTACAAGGAGAGTGAGGCAATATCTGGTTATTTCCGTAAAGTTTTTTTAAGTTTTACCTATTCTCATAGCAATAGCAAACGTATAACTGCTTCAGTTTCAACTAAGGTACATCTCCCAACGAGAATCCTACGAGGCCTACCAACGTTTAGAGCAGAAGGACTATATCTTTTCCGCAAGGCAAATAAGGTCTGTGGCGCAGGCCCTACTTCTTCGCAGATGGTGCCAAATTGGAGAGTCACAGAAAAAAAAATAGAATAGAAAGAGTGTTCACCCAAAAGAGGAAAAGCACTTGGTGGAGAAAGATTCGAACGTATAAGAGTTCCTTCCTCTTCATGTCGATCGTTTCCAGGCTGGCTTGGAATCAAATTGGCCAATTTTTAAGCAATAGAGGAAATACCAACAAATTAACTCAGGAAAGATGATGCATCAATTCTATAGAAAAAAACTATAGCTCATCTAATTATGTAGTTTATATTCTTAAACAGCACTGGCTAACAGCAAAATTAACAGGTCACCCATTTTAAAAATAGCCAGTTGGGCCTAATCTTACACTGCAAGATCGCAAACTGAATTTCCCTCTGTGTTTTAAACTCGCATAAACTTGAATTATCAATAGGAAGTTGTATAAAGGTCATGGTCATTACGTTGAGCGTCACGTATAGGAAAAACTATGTCCAAAACGCATGAGATCCTTTAGATAACTGTGGAGTTCACATGCAGGAAAGATTGTAAAGGGTTGAATAAATTTGGTGGTTTATAGTTTGTTGTTAGTCAAAGGTTACTCTGATGACGTGACACTTCCCTCTTCACGCTATATGCGGACCAAGTACCCATTTATACTCCTGGGTAGAGAGAGACACGATTTTCTGTTAATACCTTGCTTTTAGGTGGCAGGCTCACAACTGGTACAGGCGAGGATTCGGACGTTAAGATCGATTGGTCTAATTCTTAACCATTACACCGCAGGACTATAGCAATATCATGGCTGAGAGCATGGGACAGAGAACAAGCCATAAGAAATCTATCTCTGGGAAGAGATATTGAAGTAGGAGTCAGGTCCGTCAGTTCTTGAAATAAGGCACATGTAAGAGAAGTGGCACAGTCCCCGTGCGATCAGTCTGTCGCTTATTTTCTGTAAACGCTGGCCTTTTCGGCAAATTGGTAATATTTTAAGCTTAAGTGTAACTAATAGGGGTAGATTCTAACAACAATGCTAGATTGAAATATCTTTTGTTGACAGTATCAGCCCCCTCTAAAATATGGCTGATGTAAGCCAGTGGCGCAGTTACAATTTTTTGGTACAGTGCCGAAACCTTAAAGTATTGCTCAAAATCCGACAAACTTTAGAAATTTTGACATTTTTTCCGGCAACCACCTTTTTGGAAGCTTGGTGGGGGGCCGTTGCCCTCTCTGCCCCTCTTTAGTTACGCCACTGATGTGAGCCCATTTTTGCCGAAAAAATCATCCAAATGATTCATCAAGTCTTACTTGAAATATCTATATAAAACTTTGTTATATATTTTAAATAGCTCCTAGTATTAATTAACATTCATAGATGGATAGCAAAATAAAGACATAAAAACCTTATCTTTCAACTTCCCTTTGGACCCTCGAAAATTCAGTAGACGGCGGGGTCTTAATACATATTTTACGGTATTCCCTCGGGTGGTCGTGCATGCATTCTTTGAGTCTTTCGCAAAAAAATATAGGCCTATAAATAACGTAACAATTACCTATCTTCCAATAGTAATGTAATTTGCCAGGCCGCCCTGATGTATTTGACATAGTTGGGAAGCTTAACGTTGTTTGTAATTAAATACCTTTTGTTAGTCAAACCTATTTAAATTTGGTTTGACTTTTCGTTCTGGGACTTCAATCAATAGTCAATCCATGCTAAAATGCCAGCAAAGCGATCAGTATGGAATGTCTTTGCATAATCAATCCGATAAAAGAGAGTTCCTGATTAAGTCAAATACTATCAGCATCCACTTATATAATGAGACAGTTATACATATATATTTTATTTGAAGAATTTCGAAAATAGCCTTAAGCTAAAAGAAAATTAAAACCGCTATATTATTGAAGATGGATTATTATTACTTTTTTGCGAGCATACCATATGTTCGTTTCTTTGTTCGTTCTTTTGTTCGTTCGTTCATTCATTCATTCATTCATTCATTCATTCATTCATTCATTCATTCATTCATTCATTCATTCATTCATTCATTCACTCATTCATTCATTCATTCATTCATTCATTCGTTTATTTATTTATCTATTTATCTATTCATTCTTTCATTTATTAATCATTTCATTCCTTAATTCGTTCGTTCGTTCATTCATTCATTTATTCGTTCATTCATTCATTCATCTATTATTAAACTCATTTATTCTTAGAGGCACTCGTTCAGTCACTCATACACCCATTTATTCATTCATTCTTTCATTGATTCTCCAAATAATAATACCGTAAATGGACTGTCAGATCCATTTTAGATCAATCACCTTGAAGCCTTTTCAGTCAATTTCTTCTTTTGTCATTGGGTCCTTGCTTAGCAATGAGAGTAATATTTGTTCATCTGCTATTCATACAGTCAAGGGACCAAATGCATACCTATTTAAGAAATGTTTCGTTTGAAAGGACCTAACTTTTGCCATGGGGACCAAATTCTGCGACATAGCAGTTGCAGCCAATAAAAGAGTAATAACGATTTCTCAATTATTTGGAGTAAGATCTATTCTACCCGCTTAACGCACGATTGTTATCTCTTTAGGAATGTGCAAAAAGAAATATTTGAACTTCAGTGCTAGATGGGGACCAGACTTAGAAATTATTAGGGGTGTGGTTAGTGGTACCCCAACAACCCACCTAATTTACGCCCCTGCATACAGACTCAGTGTTCCTTCTTAATCAAAATGCTTAGATCTCCAATCAGATTCAAGATTCTTTGTCGGGGAAAGGGTGGCGGCCAGTTTAAGATCATCTTCTCAAAATGCTTTCTATTTGTGTTTCTCTGCTATACATTAACAAAATAACTAATACTAGGCTATCATCTGTAAATGTCTAATATAATAGGCATAAAGCATGTTTCAATGAAGAGCTAGCCGATGAGCTAGTCTCCAAAACTATAACACGCCAAAACAACAAAACGTCAAGACCACGCCCACTTTACCAAGCTGGTCTCTCTATGGTGATAAATTAACTATTTTAGGAACACTGGATTCTCGTTCAATTTTATCTGGGGTTATAATAATTTCAGACATATTGATATAATTTTAGATACATCTAAGATCCAATTGTATTTGGATACAATTGTGAAAGTGGACAAAACAAACTGGCCTCGGCGAACTGATTTCAACAAGATAACCAAAATTATTAATTCCCATTCTTGAAGTTTGCCCCCGATACAACCCTATTTGTTCGCTATATTCTTTTATTCAAACAGTCGGCTTTTTTATACACCAAAACTAACGAAAACCTCAAACTCCACTATATTGGTTTTTGCAAGGAAACACCTAGCAACTTGGGTCCTGACCTTTTCAGTTGTCTCCAAAAACACAGGTCTTCGCTTGGGTATACTAAGTGACAAAAAACTGTCTGATTCTATTATATGCAGTATAACTGCAGAATTGTACACTGTACACGTGGCACTAAAAATCGTTTCTATTGTTTCACCATTCTGTATGGGAGGATAAGCCCCCTAGCGCCCTTCTGGCCTCGGGCCTGTGGAGGCAGCTGCCTCCAGTCCCTAGAAAATAAGCCTAAATTTTCTATTTCGCTGTTGTTTCTCCTTACCTTTCTACTGACGTGCCCCCCCCTCCATTACATACAGTGCAGGAGGCGTCCTTGTTGCCAAGTACAATACATCAAAAGAAATTTGTAAAACCAAACAAAAAATTTTAGAATTTAAATATTATCAACTTACCCACAAGCAATTTTGCTGTAATGATGGCCACGTTCACGTTAAGTTCGGTGCAACACAAAACTGGACTAGCCAGACAATTCGATAAATTGTCCTTCTTTTCGTATGTCCGGTAGCACCCATACACCAACGAATCAATCACACTGAATGAAACATCGTTCAGCTTAATTTACCAGCGTAATTGATAAGGCAAATCAAATAAAATATCGAAAAGACAGGATACAAGGCACTTCACAAGATTGTCTTCGCGACCTCAACTGTTTTTCAAAACAACAATATTGTTAGCAAGCGAAATTCTTTAGGCTCTCAACTGTAATCAATAGGTCAGTAAGGTGAACTGTCATTTATAGAGTCTTATCACAGGTCTATATTGGATGAATAACTTGCGGCTTTTTGTTATTAAACTGTGTTTTGCTTAAAACACAGCCCGAAAATAACTATTTAGGCCTATATCTAAGCCGGAATACAGAAATCAATATATCTATGTTAAACCACTCGGAAACATGTAAAAGAAAATTATTGTCTTTGTATAATAACGGGAATAGTTTTTCTTGGGTAAGATATTAATAGGCAACACTTTGACTTCGGTTTGCCATACATATCTGTGTAATCCGATCCAATTTAATATCTTATCCTATGAAGGAAACGTACTAGATTGGTGCTTACATGCTTTTCAATTTTTGCATGTATTTTCAGTTTCTTGCCTGTTATCAATTCCAAAATTGATGTATACTTCCGATTGCCGGTGAAAGTAGTTGGAACAGTTGGTTTGGATTAGCTACAAATTCATATTTTGCACTTCAATGTCCTGTTGTAGGTAGACAGTCCCCATTTTCCCCTTGAGACAATGTTGACAAGAATTCAGGGGTGTCTTGGTGCCTGTAGAGAAGGGCGGCCAAGCTCCAAGATTTTCCGAAAAAACCTAGATTTCAACAATGGTTCTTTTGGCTCATGAATTAACATCTTTATTTGACATGTAACCTCATCTCATCCTTTGTTATACCCAAAATTAAGGGCCTAAAATTTTAAGATAAATTTATATATGCCTGAACACGTCAATAGCTGAATCGTAATGCCTACTGGCAGATAGCAAAAGTTCACGCTCAACGCTAGTGAGCATCAATGCTTACAGACAAGGCTGACCCATAGATGATCAAAATCTAATTTGAAAAATTTTTTTTAGCTTTTAGAATGAATGTGCGCATTTCGTTGATCCAATTGGTAAAGTTACAAGTACATTGTAGAGACTGTTCTACTCTTGTCTCTTATGTCCTTTACACTCTTTTTTTATAAGACCAGATAATTTTTGACGAGGCTCGCTGTTCTTAAATTTTTCATAATTTGAGGCTCGAATGTTCTTAAAAGCGATTTCTTCCTACAATTTGTTGGAAACTACATGCAGTACAATATACAGTACAGTACAGTATATCTTAATGCATTTACATTTACATTTACATTACATGCCGTACATGTACTCAGCTACTTTACTGCAGCATAACATGTTATCTTAAAAATCACTTTGTTTTTTTCTTGTTTTTTATTTGATTTCTCATCCGAGGCTGAGCATGTTCTAAACTTGTTCTTAATTTTTTGGGGAATCGAGCCTCAGTGTTCTTATCAAAAGAGAGTGTATGCTATCTTTTCTTACGTGTCTGCGTTACGCTTATTTTCTGACCTTTTTTTGGATTCGGAACATGCCAAAAAATTTTAATCCATTTTTCATCTCATTTCTCCATTTCACTTCAACATGCGCTTTTTTGTTGACAAGGTACAACTTTATTAAGAACCCAGATGTAGATGGCCGAAAACTTTGAGGAACTAAAAACAAAATCCCTCAGGAACTTTTTAATTTTGAATATTTCTTATCATTGCAAGTAAATGAAAAATAAGAAGCTGGTTCCATGAGTCAAGGTTGCAACACACGTTATGTTATGTTATTTTAGTCTGAATTAGTAAACATCCATTATTGTAAAAACTAACATTAAATGAACAAACATAACATACGTGCCCCTTTATAATGTTGGAGTCCTATATGATGTTGCAAGTGCATATTATACTGTACTAGCAGACATCAATGGTGAAGACATATCACTTCTTGATTTGACTTTTTATTCGTATAAAACTGTTTTCTTACATTCTATGTGTTTTAGCCATTTTTAGCCACATTTCATAGCACAAAATTTCGAGTGCGATTTTCAGGTTGCTAAATTTGTAGATGACACCAAGGAAGTATTAATGAACTTTTGGTACTACAATGTGGTCAGTAGAGGTCTAAAAATAAGGAACTTGAAGAAATAGGCTTTGACCTAGGTTCCTTACGAAAAAAACGTGTATTACAACAATGTGTAGAGGGGAGGGGAGATAACAACAATAAAAGGAGTCAACGAAACAAAGGAGAGGTGATCCATTTTGGCTTTGTACGCTTTTGGCAGTCTGTTGGACGGACAAACTGTTACCCTAATTCGAAAAAGCGCCATTTGAGCCTCGATATTCCTAGCTAAGCTATTATATTAACCAGCCAATGTTGTTTATTGTCTAGTGTTGCATAAACCCTGAAGATTTAAGGGCAAATGGAAAACAATTCATCCTCACAGATTGGGAAAATTAGAAACGACCAGTTTGAACCTCTATTCATACCCAAGGGTGAACGTGACTCCATTTATTGATAGGGTTATTTTCCATTTATTGGGACAATTAGAGGCATTCATGAAGGTATAAAAAATAGGAAAATCTTTCCACGTTTTTTAAAAATGCCTCCGGTTGTTTTGAAGATTTTATAAGCTCGTTACAAAATTCCTTTGAATTAAGGGTTTAAGTTGATAACTTTAATTCGCTTTACTTCTAGTTCATAAGCTAATTAATAGACTGGTGAAAAACAGTAAAATGAAATGCTTATCGCGGTAGAGGATCGTGGCTGTATTTGCATTCCAATCCTCATCTAAGATAAGATACAAGCAACATTATAAATATGAACATCTTTAAAATGGTTCCTAAGCACGTTCTTTAGCCGTAGATACAGGAATTCTACTGTTTTTCAACTTGCTACTGTCGTATAGTAGTGCTCTAACAATATTTTGTAGTATAGGTTTTTGAGCAGTTCTTTGTCAGAGCCAGAGTCGGCCCCCGGCCCCATCGTCGGAGGCCCTGGTATGGAGCGAAAAGAGAGAGAGACTTGTAGCAAGTCCACCGGCAGCCGTGAGAAAGGTCACTGAAAACAACAGCAATTGCAAGCCACGCCCAGATCACGCCCCATATCTCTTGTTCATTGAAAAAGGGTGATAAATTAGGCCGGAGCCATTAGGCCGGAAGAAGGTTCTGCACTTTGACGAGCTCTGTTTTTTATTCTTATTACGTTTTCAGCCATAATTGTTGTTTTAATTAGGTTTTAACTTTGTTTTAGATTAAAATTTAAGTTGTTTGTATACAGGTGGAGGGCCCTTGTGAAGCAGTTACGGTTGAAGGGCTAACATTTTTAACCAGCCTCTTTTTTAACCCTCTTTAGCTATTTTCAAAAATAATAACAGATTCAGCAAGGTGGGATGTTATCGGAAATACTCCAGCCTCATAATCATATGATAGAAACCATAACAATAATGAGTTGATTAAATTCGATTCAGTAGCACATGCGCACAAATTGTATTTATTTTACATTTATTGGTTCTTTTTGTGAATAAGACAAAGGCTTTATTGAATAGTTTAGGTGCGGCCTATTGAATGGTTTTGGACTATCAACAACATAAACAAGTAATGATATACCATCTGAGACTTTCCCCTTCTCTTTAACATTTTAAGTATGAGTTTTAAATGTAAATGCAATGAAAAAACTTTTAAGCAAATGATATCTAATTTGAAAGCCTCATATCAGTCGAAGTTTGCATGATGTTTCTCGCTCTCGGGGGGAGGGGCACATTAATGGGTAAAGTGATTGAGACGCGCTACTTTGAGAAAAAAGGGGAACATAATTTCCTGTCAATGTTTGAAAAAATGGGACCCATAATTCTGTGAGACTGACCAGAAAGTGCAGAGTCACGAAATAAAAATATACATTGTAGGTTATAAAGATGCTAGATTCGTTCCATTGTTTCAAGCTCATGCAAGTGAATCCGAATCCTTTCTTCTTTCAAAATGTATACCCATAATTCCATGTGCCTTCCTACTTTGGTAAAATCGTATTCCCAAAATCCAGTATTTTCCAGAAAAAAGGTACCCCTTAAAAATGACACGTCCCCACTACCATGTATCATGCTATTCCCCCCCCCCCCTCCGAGCTCTCACTTGTCCTTTACAATGTCATCAATCCTCTTGCGCTCTTGTAGATGAAACTATATTCTTTCAAGGTGGGTCACTGGTACTAGGCCTAAAAAAGATTGAATATTACTTACGTTAACGCTAGACAACCACTGATCTTAAAGAAAAGACTGGATCGAGCTTCTATTATTAAGAAAGTGAAGCCAAAAAATTTCGATGGCGGCCATCTTACTTGGACCAATAAAGCTGCGGGTCCTAGTGAAGAGTCAATGGCAAGTCACTCGGCATGGATTATCAAATGCCATTTAACAGGCATTTTTTTTCTGAATTTTTCTTAGTTCTCCTGCAGAATATTGCATTTTAGATGAACTGTCTGCATGGAATGATGTTACATGTTGGAACTGTGGTTCAGTTGTATCTTTGCCTGGCTCTTTCAATTAATTAGCCTCGTTTCCACGGACCTCAGTTTGATATACCTGACCTTTTAGGCCTCCCAATAGTAGATGAAAAATAACATACCTCCTTTTCAGGTCCTTAATTTATGTTGAATAATTTGTATATCCTCTTCCATGAGAATCGGAATATTTAGCATTTGATATCGAGGCTATCTATCACTTGACCAATTTTAAAAAGCGCGGGAATCTACAAATTTTCAGCTTGTGCATGAATTGTTGATTCTTGCTTCCGCACAATGCATAAAAATGCACGACCCTGATTCCAGTCTCGATGACGCATTCACATCTGCAGAGCCCCTTGATGGCAAAGAAAAGACATTGATAGCAGGTAAATTAAAGTACTACTATGATAGCACTAATAGCAGGTATCAGCAGTGGCAGATCCAGAATTAATCTGATGGGGAGGGGCTGTTGAGAAAAGGAAGCGCCTAGAAACCCTCGGAATTCAAAGAAAAAGGGCACTGCGCCCTCCAAATATGGGGCGCCAGACCAGTTAAAGAGCAGCAAGGTGGCAACAGTCTCGATTTGTAAAACTTATTCTATAATGCTATAAAACTTACACAACTGAGCTGCGCAGACTTGTTTAGAAATTTGAAACCAGGGGCGGAGCTATGGGGTGTTGGGGGGGGGGGGGGTGACGCAAATATCGATTTACTCGACAGATCTGGGAGTTTTATTAGAAAGGTGGTTAATGGTTCATTATGGGAGTGTCAGCTTTACCAGCTCAGCCAACCCACTGTAACAGAGCAGGTCAACTAGTCTCGCCGACTCAATTCCCTTATGTAGGGCACACTTTTTTAGGGTATTGATGAAAGGGTCCTAATAAAGATATTAATAAAAGTATCAGAAGAGGTACAAGGGGGCATTTCAATTTCGAAAACGTTTTATACTGAACATCTTTTGCGGTATATCCCGTATCCCGCCGCTGTATTACCTTAAATCCCGATCCCATTCTCCTAGATCGTCTTGGCTATCCTGTATCCCGCCTACAAGAAATCATGTTAACCCATATTCTGGCCTTTAAAAAAAGTCCGATCCCGCCTTCTCGCAAAACCTATTGTACAACAACCTTAATGGCAGAAAAACAAACAGAAACTGACCTGGAAAGGCAATTTCTTTTGATTGGCATTTTACGACGATATTCGACGATAAAGCCCCCGAACCCCCAATTCTTCTTTAGAGCAAGTGCTTAGTGCTAGACCTAATCGTTTCAAAATCGTTTATCGGCCCCTGCTAACTTCTTGGGCTGGTGGCTTGTTCATAGCCATTCGCTTTTGTGCATAGCCCACTCAGTGATATCTAGCTGCTTCAATTCTTCATCCCTTTTGCATATGGCTATCGTGTATGATATCTCTTAAAGAAGGGCGTGGCACTGAAATTGTCTATAAATGGGCGTTTCTGTAGTATAGTATAACATAAACTCTCAGATACTCAGATAAGAATATCAAGAATATTCAGATAAGAATATCCAGTTGTGGGCTTTTCAGTAAGTTTCATTATTTTCGTTCTTACACGAAAGCTCTGACAAGTCAAAATTTGACAACTTTGTCAGATTTTATCTATAAAATATTTACTGTTTTCAAGATATTTTAGAAAATATGATTTTCCAACAGAACCAATCGAGAGTATTGAGAAAAGATGCTTTATCACGAATACTTTACAGGAAGCAATGGACATTCTGAAGAAGCATGAGCTCAAACATACTGTTCATTATGCATCAACTCATTACATTCAGATAAGCAGTTTCTGTATAGAAAACAAACCAGGCAGAATAAAAAAAGCTATGACAGGAAAACGAGAACGAACAATAAAACATCAAAATATTTCATTAATAGAAGCTTTTCTCAAAAATTTACCCGAATGTTTTACAGCAAGGAAACTGCATGTTTCTGTGTTCCTCATCATTTAGGCATGTCCCCCTGTTCGCTAAACCCCTAGATTCTTAAAGAACATTAGGCCTACTTGAGATGAAAATAATCTCTTAATTGAACACTTACAATCCTTGAATTTTGCAACACCATTTCGTAATTATTCCTGTCTTTGACATTGTCTCCACCCAATTTCACCCGTTTATCGTGAAAACGCATTTCCGTAAGTGATTGGTAGCTTGTTGCTGCGGAGTTGCACATTCATAATTATATTTGAACCTTGGACCTGAAAAGAAGGTATGTTATTTTTCATCTACCCCTCCCAATTCGTTCCAACTTGATAAGATACCTATTTTAACGTTTGAAAGCAAGGTTTTTCAACCATTGGAAAGGATACCACTTTTTCATTGGTAAGTAACTAAAGTTCTCCATTTTAACATTAAACTTTAGTTTACAGGGTTTTTGTAAATATTATTTAGGTTTTAAATCCTATGACATTGATATGCACACTTTTAGGCCAAAAGCATTGCGCGAATACGATTTTTTTCTTTTTTAGATCATGTCTCCAGTACCAAGACTGAGCACTGAGGATCGAGTTAGGGTCGTAGTATTGCATGAGGAAGGGTATAGCTGCAATAAAATTGCATTGAGATTGAAAGTTGCACGGTCCACAGTGCAACAAATCATTAAAAAACACAGAAACCGGTAGTGTCGGCGATAGGAAGGTTAGAGGTAGGAAGAGGATCACAACATCTAGAGAAGATGGGCTTATAGTAAAGGAGTCTTTGGAAGCTAGGAGAAAAACATCAAGAATTCTAGCAAATGAGTTGAAAAATGATTACCAAATGAAAATTCCGCAAAATACTGTAGAGCAAAGAAGAAACCTTTATTGAGTGAAAAAGCAAGAAAGAAATGGAATGGGGAAAGCAGCACAGAAATTTTGATTGGAGCAAAGTGGTCTTTAGTGATGAGAGCAGATTTTGCTTAATTAGTGACAGACCAGTGTATGTTAGAAGAAGGAGTGGAGAGGAGTATTCCCCACAGTGTTTGAACCCTACTCTGAAGCATGGAGGTGGGGGATTATGGTCACAGGCTGCATAAGTAGCAAGGGAGTTGGCCACTTACATAGAGTTGATGGCACAATAAATGCAGCTCATTACATGAAAATTTTAAAATGCTGTGCTCAACCATCCATTAAACACTATTTTAAGGATGGTGATGGTTTCTACCAGCAAGATTATACCCCATGTCACACAGCTAATGTAGTTAAAAAGTGGATGACTGAGAATAAGATGGATTTACTATCGTGGCCTGGTAACATCCCTGATATGAACCCCATTGAACATGTTTGGGACTATATTGGAAACAGAATTCAAGAATGCATGTTTAGAAACATGGATGAATTGTTTGAGAGGGTTAATTTTGAATGGAACAAGATTCCTATGAATTATATAACCAATCTTTTTGAAAGTATGGATAGGCGTGTTTCTGCACTTATTACGGCAAAAGGAGGTTCTACAAAGTACTAAGCAAAATTTAGGTGTATCATATTGTAATCCTAGAAATGATTCAATGTAAAATATATTCTGGAACAACCAATGTGTCTTTCTATGCTTAAATACTTACATAAATGTGTTTAAATTTTCATTTATGCTAGGAAATCTTTAACATCTATGCCAAATCATAGGGTGGCCTGTTAATTTTGGCCAGTAGTGTAGGCAACGCCCTTTCTGCCAAGAAATTTCTTCCACATTACCATGTAACGTCACATAATGTGTCATTTTCTTTGTCGTTGTCACCCCACCCCAGTCCATCACGTGGCGACGCCACTGTACTACATCCCTACTGCAAGTCCTCTTTATTGTAATACAGTAATCTTCTGGCATTGCTTTATATACTGGTACATTTTAATAATAATTTTAAGATATGTTTTATGTACTAGTAGTGCATAGCAGCACTACTATCCTTTCTTGCGATAATAGCCTAGATAATATAACTCATAAGCTTGAAAATGACTGTAACGGGGTCCTAAAATTGTTTGCTGACAACTTCATGAAATTAAACGCTGATAAAAAACTCTCCTTTGACCATCAAGTCTTGAAGATTTACCAAAAAGCTAGCACCAAACTTTCCGCACTTGCCCACATATCCACTTAAATATGGATCACAACAAATTAAGAAATTTGAAGAGGGCATTTATTACCAGTCAATTTCAATACTGTCCTTAAATCTGGATGTTTCACAGTAGGCAGCTTAGCCACAAAATCAACAAAATACAGGAAAGGGCTTTGAAAATTACTTATAAGGACACCGAACCTACTTTGGCAAACGTTACCATCAACATTACGGAATTCAGAAACCCATTGTCAATTTAAAAATTAGATTAAAAATTGGTACGGCGAAAACTATCCTTGCAAATTATGCACCATATTTATTCCTAAATTTGGCTATTTATGAATTTTAGATATCCATTTGAAATTGCGTTTTTTAAAAAATTTAAATATTTTACCTTCTAATGTAAATGTTTTTTATACTTCTTTTAACGTTGGAATTAATTAGCTACTTTTTTATCAAGCTAATATATTGTATATCTAACTATAAATAAATTGAAAGTAATGATGATAAAAATGAAATTTTGTAGACTTGCTTGTTCAAATCATTGAAAATATCATTAGAAATGATATTTCCACTTTTTCTAAAAAATTGTTATTGTCGGATATGACTTATAAACAGTACCAATTTTAAAATGGGATATTATGTATCAATATACTTTATTTTCATCACTATGATTTACAACATATAAATGTCATTCGCGATTTCAAAAGAATTCTAATTTTTACTCTGAAAATTTCACAGAGAAATTAAATATGTTGAATAAACATTGTTCTTCTCTAACGTCTTTTCCTTCCTTCTTCAATCTTCCATGTGATGATTCACATCATTTGACGTTGAAGATTAAATGTTTTTGGTTACATGCCAAGTGTTGAGTATACCCTCTAGACTGCGGACACTATGATTTAAATGGTAACTAAACATGTTAAGCATCAGATATTAATAAACTGATTTTAACAATAGCATAACACAGTAACAGTATTATATAACTATAAAGTTTGCTATGGTCATGATCTTGTCATGTCCTAAATAGGGACTATGGGGATATGGCCAACACCCTAAAGAGCATGATACCTGCTATTACATAGCAAATATACTCCCATCGCAAAATTATTGCTGAAAATGGCGACCACAGCAATTGACTTTACATGAATATAAATTACTGATAATATTATCAATAAACTTCAGTTCCTCAGGACTTGAAATTGGCGGGAAAGTACGAAAAGAAGTGCTGATGAAATATTTTGGAATGCAACGTTAAAATATTTTAACCATATTTTTATATTTTGTTTGTAAAGGAGAATATGGTGAAGAAACGAGATTTAACACATGAAGAGCGACTGTGGTACTATTACGATAATTATTTTCAAAGAGGAAATTTTTATTGGGCTTTTGTTGCTTTTAATAAGTGGTTATACCGGCCTGGTCTTAACGCAGCCTTATATGCCTACTGGACAATTGAAACATATTGACTGCTGGTGATGCATTCTAATTGTTTATATGGAGCATGCTAAAATGTTGTAATGTGTTGTTGTTTTTATGCATGTTTCATGGAAATCTTTTTGACACTTGGAAGTATTTCTGTTGCTGTCAATAGTAGAAAATTGATTGATTAATTGTTTAATGCTTCTGGTGGGGATTGTGAACAAGGCTCATTTCATCAGGCAGTTACCAAATAATGCCTTGTCACCATGACTACCCAATCATCGATTGATATAATTATATGCACAAACTGCCTGCTTCTGGTCTCAAAACACATTTTTGTACAACACTCTTCAGAGAATGAGAATGAGCACTTGTTTGAGCCCTGCAGGTTCAGAGGAAACATTCTAAATCGTTTTTCTGAAACGAGCGAGTGTTTGTAAATCTAGAATGCTGTCAGGAGTACCATTTTAATTTTTGACACCAGAGAAGTTTACTTTCGGAATATGCAAATCTTTATGATTTCTTGTTTTATACTCGTTTCTTTTTATGCCATTTAAGTTATCTGTATGAAAAATATTCTCAATGGTCCCTAAAAGACTTCGGAAAATGGGTGCTAGATATTTTTGATTCAACTGATTTCCTTTATTGAAATGTTTGCATTGATTGTTATTGTAAAATGAGGTGTTGATAAATGAAATTTTTAGAAAACGCAGGCAAGTTAGATGCTGCCCCTTGTTTAAAAATACTGTACTTTTGTCGCAACTTTTGCAACTGCCATAGCTCTTCTTTTAAATCATTGTCAACATTTTAAGTCGCTTGATATAATAAGATCATGCTAAAGTTTAATTTGATAGCAACAGTTTAGATACAATTGCTGTAATGTGTTTGCAACGCAATTCGCAATGCGTAAGAGAAGTTGAATGACTAGATATCAAACTGAGCATGGAAAGCAGGATTCCTCAGGGGTGAGCCATAATAAATGGAGGTTTTACCATGAGTTAAAATGTGAGCATTGGGTATCTGATGTTGGATCTTGGGAAACTTTGTTTAGATGAAAAAACTTTCTTGAATGTTGAAAAGAGGAGTTGAGAAAACTTTCAAGAGGTGATGTGAAAACTTAAAATATGCAATGATTTGTACTATGTAGCCCAAATGACGGAAGTCAGCTTCTAAATTGATTGCTTTTTTGATTGGAAAAAAGCAAGCAGATTCTGTTTTGTACCAGAAGAGGCCCTAGACTTGTCCCAAGTGTCGGCCTTTCGTTTCCAAAGTTGTGCCAGTCTTTCTCAATAAATGTGTCCTAAAAACTGGTTCTTCGTTTTCTTTATGCAGAGGTTTTTCCCAAAATAATGGCTTGTTTGCAAATTTCTCTTTCAAACTGTAACTATTCGCTTGTTAGATCAGGCTTACCCGCTTGTTGAGTCTGCTGGACAAAAGCACAGGGAAATCAGTTGACTGCCCATCTAACAGTTCAAAGCAGCATCTACAGAGATCTTCGCCATTATTCACAAATGATTTTCTTACACAGTTATCGTTAAGTCCTACTTTCCGTGCGTTTGTTCGGTCTACGACTGTGCTGGTTAGCTGTAATGAAACATTTACAACAACCAAGTTGTTAGGATTGTAACGAAAAAAAACTTAAGGCAGTGAGCAGACAACTTGTCAGGCTCGAATAGACAACGACAGATGAAACTAAAGCAACTGATTAAGTATGAGAGAATGATCAAGGTAATGGAGTTGAGGGTCTGAGGGTAAAGCGGAGAGAGCACAAACGACCACTAGTATTTCTAGTGCCATCGTCTCTACAGAGTTAAATGACTGATAGATAACCAGTGAGGCTAACATACAGGCCATCTATTGAATGATAAATTACAATACAGCCTTCGAAGTGTCTTCTTAGCTTTTCTATTCCTGGTGATGATACAATTTCGCAGTGGCAGCAACAGCGTTTTATCACATTGCAAATAGGTACAATAATTGATCATGCTAAGGTAAGAAAACCTTGCAAACGTTGAACTAGAAAAGAAATCAAGCTATTAAGTATTAGCCTCTCCTCCCATGAAGTAATGACATTCTCGCTGAAGATCAAATGGCCATATGGTGCCTCGCAGGATGAAAGGATTACGGAGGTTGATAACTGTGGCATCAACTCACGACCATTTCTCTCTTTTAATTAAAGATTTTAATGCAAGTCATTGCGCGTTAGTTTTAAATAATGTGAATGGTCATTTCACACAAGCATATATTGTTTAAACCGAAGGAAATACATCAGTTTACCATAATTCGGACTCGGGGCAAAATGTCTTTCAAAATGTGTTACTTTCTTCACTATTTACTTTGAAAGTATTGAATACTGGATATTGAATCCATCCCCGTTATTTTCGTTACAAAAAGTCCGCCCGATTTGAGCAAGATTATTGTTTGATTGACAGAGAAATTGGCCAATACAAGAAACCCCACCTTCTTTTATTGCAGATCTTGGCACTGATCTGGAAATGGTGCAAACTGATACAGCAAAGTCGGATGCATAGTTGTGTGGTAACGCATCGTGGCCCATTAATCCTCCTCCTTCTCATTCCGAGAAGCGAACCCATTAACAATCTTAGGCCACAAGGTAAATTCATCCTTTACCGCTCAAAGATGATTAATAAAAATCCTTTAGCTGCCTAATTTATCGTCTTTTAATTGCTGCTTTCTGACTTGACGGAAATACATTGTTGCAAGTGGCGAGAGAAGCAAGCATATTTGCAATTAAACATCACTTATTCACTGTTCGAACATGCTACCCGATGCCACAAAACATTTGAACTAAATTGTATTATTCAAAGGAAAAAAGAGGAACGGAAATAAATGCAATTGCAAGATTTGCAAATAATAATCTAAAATTGGTTGTAGCAAGGATCTAAAAGAAAAAGGAGTTTCGTTGAATTATTTTCATTAGTTTTTCTCATTAGTGTAAACAGGTGGGATTAATTATTTCAATTAGCCAGGTATTTATACTAGCTGTAAAAAGAAAGTCATAATTATAATCATAGCAGTAATGATGATGATAATGTTGATAATAATAATGATGATGATGATGATGATGATGATGATGATGATGATGATGATGATGATGATGATGATGATGATGATGATGATGATGATGATGATGATGATGATGATGACGATGACGTTGATGATGATGATGATGATGATGATGATGATGATGATGATGATGATGATGATGATGATGATGACGATGATGATGATGATGATGATGATGATGATGATGATGATATTTGAGGTTTGCAGGGAAGGGGGGAAACTCCTCACAAAGCTAGTGCGTCATGTACTGACCTGTACATGGGTTTGAGTGTAGTTTAATAATAGCGCAATGTTTTGCATCTGATCGAAAATTTAAGGAATGCTGATGGATGGAGCTTACAGAGCTTTTGCATTAAAACATTGCAACTTTTCAATGTAATCAGACGTTTTTCGATTTTAACAATAAACGCGTGCTATTCGGTCTGCAGGCCATGCAAAACTTTTAAAAGGATTGTTTCGAATGTTTCACAGTACATGGCGTGCCAACAAAACGATTGAGGTATTTATCTCATTTGAGTTTATGCAGTAATTCACTGCGTCACTGCCGGCACATTTAGAATGCAGAAATAAACAGACCTTAACATGGATTTAAAAAGAAAAGGAGATAATCAACCGGTAAAGCGGTTGCATATTGTTGCTCACGTAATATGCACATCCCTAATCATTATTCAACTAGTAATTTGATTATAGCAGTTTCCAACTAATCCATGAATTATAGCGGCATGCATTTGGTCTGTTTACTGTGTCGATCATATACAGCAAGTGAGTTTCGCTTATTTGATATCGTCTGGGTCCCTCTGCCTTCTATTTGGTTTGGGCTATTAACAGCATCATCATTGATTGCATGCAGAGCATACAGTTTACAGTGCTGATCAACTATTTACATTTGGGCCATTGGAAGGAAATGCTTTCAAAGTTGCCGCGGAAAAAGACGCGTTTGCTAAAGAAAATTGTTTACGGAAAATACTAGCAATATTTCTCGGCATCGTAGTTTATGTTGAGCAAGCGTGGAATAAGATTGAGTTTCATTTCTATGCACTTTCGTTCGAGATGTTTTGATGAAGATCAAGGAGAAAGTCATACGGAGGAAAATCACTAACCAGGTTAGAGAAAGCAATAAAATTCTACAAACTAATGGAATTTTCCGAAGTGGGTATTAGGGTAGTTGCTTTTCAATGCACTCTCTTTTGAAGGGACAACTTTATAACAATACAAGCCGATGAAAGCAGGTTTAAGAACAAGCTAATGTTGAAGCACTGTCGTTAAACGTAATTTTCGACAAAGATACAAACACTTTCAGACCCTCTAGGCGGGATCTGTGCTGCCATGTTCCCTAGAAAAATTTCCCCAATTCTCTATAATGTTATTCGAATGTCCCCTAAAACGATATGTAGAACTATTCCTCAGCTCCACAAGAGATTCATAGTTCCCTAGAAATATTTGTTTATGCCCCCATTTTCCTATTAATAAAAATGAAAAGTTCCCTTGTCCCCTATAACCCCTTGGGGGCCTCGGCAATGTGTAAATGATTAACAATCGATAATTTTAAGGCTCTATATCTGTAAGAATAATGTTGTAAAGACACGCATATCTTTATTTTAAATTTTTTGCATACTAAAGTACTAAAAAATTCTTTGATAGAAGGGATTTTGCATACTGAGCATAAAACACCTTGTCTCAAAAACCAAGCTACGAAATCAGTAAATGTAACCTGGCTGCAATTTCTGGAAAAAATGTCCAGCTGCATACTTTCTTACCCTTGGAAAACCCTTTTTAAATTACAGAGGAGTAGAAAAATATCTCAAAGAACATTTTTACAAACGCATGTATTGCAGCACGTTTGCCATCCAATGAATTTTGCAGACCATGGGCGTTTGTTAATCATTACTTTTTTAGGGACACAAATGTATAATATTTTTATGGGGGTGTCGTTCAAAGGACAAAATTTTGGCTACGGAGATCCGATTCTTTCCCATAAGGGACCGATATTTGAAAGATGGCAGTTGTCCAAATAAAAAAATAGCATTTTTAAGTTAACTAGAGCCAGAGTAATTGTGTCACCTACAATCGCTCTATTTGAGTTTGAAATTCAATAAAACACGCTCATATACTACGCCCATAAACATATTCAGGGTACTGAGAGACCTTGGTCAGTTTTTGTAGAGATCGACTTGCAGTTCGAAGCCCCATGTTTCCCTATTACAATTACGATACTTAGGAATTAAAAGAAGGACTATGAAAGCCTGGAGACCTGTTTTTGGGTGGCTGTCTCTTATTCTTAATGGTGTTTCCCAGTATTTAACTACTTCATCATCAAACTTATCATTTACATCCACAAACTTATCATTTACATCTACACTTAATGGGCGTCTAGCGTCTTCAATATCCTTGCTTCTCGACGAACAAAGTCAAACTAATTAGAGAATATAAATCTGGCCTTGCAGTCTATTTTTAAAACATTGCAGATCCCACGCCAATTGAAGCTTTACAATGGGTATGCCCTTCCCTTTATAATAGATGCTATTAAGTATGTCGTGCTATTCAGCTTGGGTAAATTGCCCAGGGTTCATGTCAAAGCTCATGCATGAATGTTTGGTGGTTGAGAAAGAACGTAGGTGGCAGTAAATGAAGCAAAGTGGCTGTTTACTATATGTCTAGTTTGTTGTTGTCACATTATTACAAAAGGAGATGGTGAGTAGATAAACTAGTTAACAGCGGAGTGGGGCATTTTAGATGTTGAGAGCTGATCAGCTTGGGTGCGTTATTGGTTGGATCCGTCCCCATGTTTGCTAGCACTCAAGTAAGGGTTCCACTAAAGGCTTTACACGAGGCTGGATCTGGATGATAAAATGAAATTAAACCTATTAAAAAATATTTATTAAAATTCAAGGAAAAGTTCACACTGTTTCTAATCCTAGTTTCTTTCAACCTATCGCTTCAACCGATGTATTCACATGGTTTCCAAATGCGTCGGACCCAAACGAGCATTCACTTTTTCATCCTTACCTTATTGGTATGGATGGTAGACCTCTATTCTTGGATAGGGGTGTTGGGTGTTCTCGTGTGAACGAAAGACTTATCCATGCCAGCTTGGCATCGGACCAAAAGGGATCGATTTTGAGCGCACAAGGTACAAATCTATTGAAATGAATATCACTGGCGTAACACATGTATCTAGAGAGTATTGCACTCTCGCATTTAGGAAATACTTGCAAAAATACTTGCAAAAATACTTATCTTGGCAAGAAAAGATGATACGCCTGATTGAGTCACATGCTAGAAAATAACCCCATAACAGCTTGCTATTTCTGCAACAGGACTTTGTTTTCGTAATTGCGAAGATGTCCCTAAAAACATTGATGTTTTAGACCCAGGTTCAGAATCTGCATTAAAAATTCGTTTGAAGGGGTGATATGTCTATTTGGTCTTGATAAAAAAGAAACTTCGTCAGCCTGTTTTGCCCCTCGGTATATCATTGCGATGGATCAGTTTTATAAATGTTTTTAATTGGAGTGAGCTGTCCCCACCCCCTCGATCATCCCACAGTGGCGCCTTTGCGTGCCTTCGAAGTTTCTTAGAAATAGTGATATTATCTATGGCCTGTATCATCGTTAACGTCAACTTCTTTTGAAAGCTTAGACTTTTTTGTTGGTATTATGTCTATATCCCTTTCTCATTGCCTTTAAGTGCTTAGGCTTCCACTATCTTGTTAGAGTTAAGTATGCTTATTGTCCCGTATCTATGAACTGCGTCAGTTCTCATGGCTCGTTACCTGTATACAGACTCTCCATAGAAACTGAAAGTAGAATCTCTAACAAGATCTGTGAGATGTGTTAGAATAAGTGTTTTTAATTATATCATAATGTCCTTAACGAGCACCTCAAGCACCTGGTCCCAACTTCACACCTCTTTATACAAAAGACGAGTTTGTTTTACCAAAATTGCTCTGCAGCGGGGCATACTGGAATAACCAGACCCAGGACCGTAGGACCGGACCCCAACGGACCGGACCCCAGGGAATGCCCATTCTCGTCCATTTGCAATGGCGGCAAGCAGTGTTCTTCAAAATAAGACAACAAATTGCTGCTGAAAGAAAGTTCTACTTCATGGGTGCCTTAAGAAACGTGAAAATGCATAGTTTGTTGGATCATCTAACCTGCAGACAAAATTCTTTCCAGCTAAAGGAAAGGAAGGACTGTAGCATGCTCAGGTCGATCGATGGGCCTAACCGTAAGCCTGAAAAATCATCCTAATGCGATTTCATTCTGACTAGTGAACGAATGACGAGAAGCTTACAAAAAGCTGCAATATATGTCTACGAAAACGACAGCTTTCTTCAAGTCGTATTTGTGCCTCCAGGGGCGGATTTAGGGGGGTTCCGGGTTTCCAGAAACCCCCCATTGCAACTTAAATATTATTTGAATTTTAGTTTAAGACTCAGAAAGATAAATTATTGTATTTCTTGTGTTTTAATGCAATAAGGGAAGTATATTTTAGGGTTCTGTTTAGAATTTATCGTTCATTAGCCCCCTTAAGTAATTCATTATGATGAAACATTTGCATAGCAATTGCTGATTGAATATATGAAAATAAAAATTAACAAAGAAGCACAATATATCAACATGAGGTGGTATCTACAAGTGTGGGGGATCACTGACATGTTCAGTACATTGTCACTGATTTTGTCAGAAAGGTTCTTGATAACAGTATTATACTAATTGTGTCTAAGATGCATTGCTCCCATTTCAATATGCCTTGTTTCATTTGCAGTCTTAAACATATCACAAGGTAACTGGATTTTGTTTTATCTTCATAAACAGGGTGTCAGTGAGGATAAGGTATTAAGTTCCTTGGAAACACTGAGCATCCTTTAAATTAAAAATTATGCCTTCTTTCATTGATCCTTTGCCAAAGGAATTAAGGGCAAATAGATATGTTGTACCCCAGAGCTCTTTGCCTGTCAAAGTGTAAGATTACATTAGAAATTGACCAAATTTCAAAGTGCTTCATGACTTTCATGGTACTAAAATGCTAGGCTTAATCTTTGGCTTCTTAATTAGTTGATTGTATTGGCAATGATATAAAATGAGGTTGGCGAAATGGCCTACAAACCTTGCTTTTCTCTGAGTGGTTTGTCCCATAGTCACATCATTTCCATCTCACTTTTAGGAGGCAAATGGTCTTGCTAAAAATTTTGCCATGGCTTTTGAATTTCTTAAGTTTATGACTATAAAAGCACTGAACATACAGTAATAATTCCTTAGCCTTACAAGCCAAGACAGTTTTTCCCTGTTAACCTAATTTGAACAGAATTTTTTCAGGTAAATGTGATATTTAGAAGGACAGGGAAAGCATCAATATCCACAGGAACATCAAAGGCTACATTGCCCTGGTTGGGGCCCAACAGCTAAATACTAAACTTTTTGGGACCACACCCTTTATAACTGCATAAAACCCATTATTCCCAGAGGTTATGCATGTTATATCATGTGTTTTAATTGTCCTAAAACTTCATTAAAAGCATTACTTTTTAATGTAAGCAGTATAAATATCTGCAGTATAAATATTTTCTACCTAACTTTCTTATTAGTTTTTTTCAGGGCTCCTTTCCCCAAATAAGTACTTTCTGCCATCATTTATGATATTAACAAACATATCTTTGAATGTATTTCCATTTTCTCGAAAAAGACAAGCTTAAACATTTTTTAAACTCATTTTGGGCCCCTTCAAGGCTGAGGCCTTGGGGCAAATTGCCCCCTGCCCCTCTCTCTACATTCTGCATCTCTGATTGTAGATTAACTATTGAAACTTTATCCAGTCTAGTTAATGGGCTATATTCCCAACTATTTCTTGCCTTTAGTTCCGAGAGAAAGGGCGACAGACCTGTACCCTTTACGACACAAAACGGTATAGTAGGAAAGGCTGAAAAACTGTATAACTGCCTAAATATTTAACGAAAACCGTTGAACCGCTTAAGCATTTACTAAAAGCGAAAAACCGGCTTAAAATTCAGTCAAAACCGTGATCATATGAAAGAAATTGTGAAGTATGCATTGCTTTCTTAAAGCGAGGAAAAGGGCATTCCCCTGGGGTCCGGTCCGTTGGGGTCCGGTCCTACGGTCCTGGGTCTGGTTATTCCAGTATGCCCTGCAGCGGGCGGTTTCAATCTCTTGTCGATATTTGAGCAGCCTCGATAACAATTATCCGTTACCTGAACCTATCAACTTCATGAACGCGGTCTTTTGCGCGCGATGCAGGTGCAGGTGTAAGAATGTGACAAGTAAGGTGAAGAACAAACTATCAGACCATATTCTCGAGGAATACGTGCGATAATGTATATAAATGGAAGATAAGGAACGACGCAAAACGGCAGGAATGCGAAGCAAATACGACCAGATTAAAACTATATATTATTTCAATGGTGTAATCCGCCATGCACCGCGCGTCATTCTATAGGTAGTCATCATCTGAACTATCGCCATATACCTTACAAAATGCTTCTAAATCCATCTTAAGCAAGAAAAGGCAGGAGCATATACAATAGAACCAGATGATGATTGATAGTATGGACCCTATCACTATGAAGCCCTGTATGCCGGAGCGAAATAATAGATATTTAATATATGAATGTATAATGATAATTATTTCATTTCATTAGTTTCAAACAATTTATACAGGGTAAAGTTTACAGCGCAAAGTTTATCTACAAACTGCCCTGCTGAAAACCTACTTACAATGATTACTAAGTATTAAAGTAAATAAAAAATTAAATACACCATTCAAAATATACCAGTCAAAAGAAAATCATATTTGCTGTGTATTTATGCCGCTTTTGGTCCTTATCCGCGTGATTTATATACATCGTCGGAAGCATTCCTCGAGAATCCGATAGGCAACCTGCTATTTTGTTTTCCTATTTACTTGTTACACCAAGCAAAGAGGTTCGGATAGGGGTATCTAAAAAAAGTGGATTGCGATCTACTTTCAGTTCGGATCTAAATTTGATCTATTGTGAAAGAGATTCAGAAGTAAACCGGAAAGCGGACCAGAACTGGATCAGATCTGCGACAAAGTAGATCGGATCCACTTTTGCTCGTAAAAACGTAGCCTAGGTGACCTGGATGTGACTGAATTAAAAAGTTTAATTATTCCATTGTTAGCACGACATGATTAATTAATGTTAGCTTACAAAATATTTGCTCACAATGTTAAACAGACAATTGTCAACTGACGCGTTAGAAACTAAGATCAAATTGTTTGGAAAGTAACGCAAAACTGAAGTGGGTGATAAAATTCATTTGTGTATCACTTTTGATAAAAGGTTGACTGGAGCTAATCGCTGTTTTGTTCAACTGTTAAGAAAAGATACAATATTGGTATGTTTTCTATGGTTTATATGCAAGGCCATCCCTAAATAGGGTGAGCATCTATTAAGCATCTAATTACTCTATCAAACAGTTCATATTTCAAAGTTCTCTTCCAAGACGGCGGTTTCTCTACACTGGCTCTACAGCGGGCGGTTTCAATTTTTCGTCGATATTTCAGCACTCTCGATAACAATCATCTATAACCTAAACCAATCAACATTCACGAACGCATCTAATCACCCAATACAACAGTTCTCTTTTAGAACGCATGAACTTAGAGAGACTTTAACAGCATTTATTACTGTGGGTTAATGTCTAGAGGCAGAAATAGCCACCAGCACCCCATGCTAAAGTTCCATCAATAATTTGTATTTGGTTGTGTTTGTATTATATTTATATATTTATATAGATTATTTATTTATATTTATACATATTTTGTAACCTGTAACCTGTGCTCTAATGCTCTGTTGTAATACCCATGTAAATCACGCTGTGAACGCCGAGACGAAAGATTGGTTAAAACTACAGACATTCTATCATTAGCAAGGAGGCAAATACTTGAACTTTACAATTTGCTGCTGTTTTCTTATTATATTCATCCTTTTGCCTTCCTTTTCCCTGAAATGTTTCATGCGCCCGACAGAACATTTTGCGATTTTTTTTTCTATTCGCATACAATTTACAAAAAACGAAAATTTACAGGACTATTCCGCAGGGAGCATGAAAATACATAGCAACCCTGAGGCGATAACGAATAACAAATAGTAAATAAATACACAAAAATAAAAGTAAGCCTAACTGCATGGTATGGCAGTTTCACGCATTAGGCAAAGTTGGTAGAGTTGGTAAAGAGATCAAACGCAAAAATGGCATTGCGTGCAACAAGACGAATGAAAAAGATAGGCAGCCATTGCGGGTTCTACCATACTTTGCAGGCAGGCAAATAAGAAACTACCAAAGAAGTTTAAAGCAACATACAAGTACAAGAGTAGTTAATTAGATACCATATTATACTATTGAAATGAGAGGAGCATTCAAGCTGTTTCAATTTCTTTATTCAAAGCGTTTTGAGACTTGAATATAATCTAAGGTTGCACTAAGAATCTTTGCCTTAAATTCAAATGAAAGTCCTTTATGACCATAAAGGAGAATGTTTATTAATTCGTCGTTTAAGAGATTTACAATACTATGTGGCAACAATATTGCATTAACGCCATTGAGAAGATCATGCCTTATATCATCATACATATGGCAGAGCAAGAACTAGCGCTCACAATCCTCAACACCGTCGTTAATTGGGCATAGAGGGTTCATAGTATCATTAAAACTGTGCTTAAACTTATGAAATTTTTGCGTGCTAGGGCCAACACGTATTTGAGTAAGGATAGGCCACCATCTAAGATTGTGGATCCCAAAAACAGACTTTGCAGGTGGACAGATTGTAGAAAATAGTCTTTTCTTAAATATAGCCAAAGAGTTGGATTGTCTTATATCTTGATCGAGGTTATTCCATTCAAGCAGGCAGTTTGGGTAGAAACTGGATTTAAAGCCTGTTGTTCTTGCAAACACTTGCCCTATTGCAGCACGCCTACGAAGCTCGTAAGAGGGTTCCTGAAAATCTGGAATTGGGTACTTTGTGTAATCGGGAGCCAAGTTATTAAATATTTTGTAAAACAGAATCAGACACCTACTCCAACGTCTAAAGTTTAACGATTCCCATCCGAGCTCGACATACAATTTCTCCCGGGACGTCCCCCTCCAAGCCCCTGTTACTGCTGGAGCAGCAGAATACTGCACCAATTCAAGCTTTTCCATTTGGTGCGATAAAACAACGCTATGGCTGTATTCACAGATATTACCTTGGGTGTGATATATAACATCACCATAATCTAAATGCGGTCGAATGTAAAGGTTATTTATCTCATTTAAAGTTTGTCTCGGTAAATATTTTGAGAGAAATTTAAGCAATCCTATTTCTTGCCTGCATTTGGAAATAACAGCATTGATATGACTAGTAAAAGATAATCTTAAATCTAATATGATTTTGCGATTTAGTCTATACTGGTGCGAAACTTATTCATTACCAGCTGGTACATTAGTAATGACTGCCGAATGCAACTGTAAAGGTTATAAAAATGTTGAGTTTTTCTGGCTTTTTAGATTTGATCATTTCTCAGCCAATGTTCTTCGTGCAAAAGTTCAGAAAATCTCAAAAATACTTCTACTTTGAGATAAAATTTGACCAACCTTTCTGACAAGGCAAAATAAATAGTTCTTAGTCTGGCTGTGACTCTGCATTTTTATTGTAGTCAGATCATTACTTGTAGCAATATCTTAGTCCTGTTTAAAGGCTTTGCCTGTGAACAGTCTTCTAAGAGTGATGCTTGTCAGATACGAATATTGAAGAAGGGTGCATGGGTGACAGCGCCGCTAATAGCTTTAATAGCAGTAGTAGTACCCTGGCAATAATGCACCGTTCTGGTCGCTTAGAAATTAAAATTTCTTACCTTGATAATGCTTTATTTTCTTCGTTCATGTCGCTTCGCCATTGCTAGAAAACAAATTCAAATGGCGCGCCTGCTAACGGCTAGTCCTAAACTTTGCAGCGACATGAACGAAGAAAATAAAGCATTAACAAGGTAAGAAATTTTAATTTCTAAGCGACCAAAACGGTGCATTATTGCCCGTGGCAGAACCGCAAATGTAAGTACTTTTTGTAAGTATCAGAAACATAAAAGCCACCAAAAGTTGTTTAAAAGTTGTCAATATGCCTAGGTTAGGCCTCATTAACAACTTTAGACGGTGCTCTTCTGACCAGTTCATAAATGATGCATAATTAGATGAAAATCTAAAAATATTAGTAATTAACTAGGGTTATTTGTAGGTTTGCACATAAGCTTGTTGGAAGGACTAATTGGAACATTCTCCGTAGATGAATCTCGACTACTTTGGTCAATAACTAGGATGACCCAGACACTATTAAACAGACACTCGCTCTACATCTTTGATAACATTATCTCATAAAATATAGATGTTTACTCAACATTTCCAGGTTTTTCCATCGGCTTGTTTGAAAGGGGGGAAGGGAGGGGTCGGACTGACCAATTGGGACATTTCCTTGTTTGTACCGACAAGAAAAACATTGCTTATGATTATCCCTTACAAATTAAAATGGTGATCTGGTTTTCATTTTAATTAGTTAAATTCTTAAAAGAATCCTGAAGATTCAATCAAACAAGGTTCTTCCAAACTAAGTCGGATTATCTCTGATGCGAGTAAACGCTCCTTTAAGAAATTCCAATACTTATAGTTAAGCTAGCTGCTTAAGTAAATCTTTATCATTAAGCATAACAGGATTGGACTGCTTTAGATTCAATGTACAGAACCACTTCTAGACAGTTAACGGACTTGAATGTTAAGTAAGAGTAATGGTAAAACGCTAGCATGATTGTAGCTAAGTGGAATGCTTTGGAATGGAATCCCCTTGAATTTGGATAGAGCTATATGTGAACTGAGAAGAAAGCTTACAGAGCAATTGGCTAAAAGCTGAAATGATTACAATTAATTCTCATTCATGGATCAGTTAATTTCAAGTTTAAGCTACAGAGTATCTTGTAACGAAGAGGGGGGTCAAGTTTTCCTGACCAAACCTGTGTCCAGAAGGCACAAGACCAACCTGATTTGAATCTATTCGAATTGGCTATTGGCAAATAGGCTAAGACTTTGAGGCAAACCTCTCTGTAAAGGCTTAAGCAAATAAACAAAATCCAGGTTTTAGGACATATATTCAATAAGCCCAAACTCATAGCAATGCAGAAAAGATAAAACAACTTCCTACTTACAAGGCTCCTTTTCTCGGGTAAATGGGATTACTAAATTGTCGTCTGATATTTGTTTTTTCTAGGTTACCAGGAAAAGATAGAAGTGAATTATGTAGATAATATGATTATTTCTACATGAGATGGAGCTTGCTTGAAACCCAAAATGATATTTGCAAAAATGTATCATATATAATTCAAAGGTTGAGCTCCACCTCATATGAATTATAGCAGCCATTTTGTTTCAAAAACAGAGGTAAACTAAATTAACCTAATGAACAATGAAATAATGGAACAAAGATAAAAACAAACTGAACAATAAAAGAAGAAAATGCAAGAAATAACCAAAAACTGTACGTTTTGCATAATAGAACATCCAGTCTGGGCCGAGTCCAGAATTTTACGCGAGTCTCTAGCTTTATTCCCGTTTATGATGAAATTACCTAGGTGATAGTTACACATATAATAGTGGAAAAATGTGTATTGGCTGCGATATTGAGACTAGGCGCTCGTAATCCCAAGAAAAGTCTTTCGTCACAGAACTAATCTTCGGTTTTATCTCCAAAAGTACGAGAGTGCTTTTGTAGAGTCAGAGAGGAGAAGGCCAAAGATACCTTAAGTGCTTCATTAAAGGTACCCAACGATTTCATTGGTTACACAAACCAAAGAAACACACTCAACTGTCTTTGACATAACCCCTCAGAAGATTCAGCCACAAAAATTTATTTAGAAACAATATATTACTGGCTAGTTAACGACAAATATCATGCGAGTTAGTCATAATTGTCTTTAGTTGGTGGTGAGGCTATTTAAGAAAGTTTAATTGCATTCTTAGACGTCTATAGCCCGTTTGTTGTTTAAAGAAGATCGATTCTAACCTAAGATTGTAGTAATATTATTCACAAAACTTTTCACCCGTTGAAAATAATACAGTTAGCTTTTCAGGTCACATTTGTTTGTCTATTTGCTTTATTTGTAAACCTAGGCTAATTTTCTGGCAGCTTGCAAGCTGTTGTGGGCCTGAGGCTCTATTTGTCGAGGATACGAAGAGGCTAAGTTGTGAGCCTCAAGGAATCCCCGAGAAGGGGCCCACATCAAATGCGCAGTGACGATTTACGCAACCGTCAACGGAGACAAGAAAAGATTTGTTGCTGTGTAGGGCAATTTAAGGGAAAGGAAAGAGCAGTTATAGCAATCGGTACCACACTTTACAGTGTTTTATTAACTACTACGATTCCAGGATGATCACAAGAATCTAGTTTCCTGATTAAAGTTTGAATCCCATCGAATATCTGTTCAGATGACCCACAGTAGAAATGTAAAATAACAACGAAATTTAATTTTGAAGCAGGGGAGGGATCATTAAGTTTTTTAATCTCGAGCAGGCAGCCAGGGATGGGAAAAGATTCAATGTATTTGGAACGATAACAGGAAAGAGATAGATGCACAGTGCACATGGGATCTGGAGGCCCTCCGCTGATTGGCGCACAACAAAGCCACAAAACAAAAGACTAATGGGGGGAGTACTTCATCTCCCCAACAACTATGGCCTGTGCCCTCAGGATTTCACCTGAGTATCCATTCACCGACCTTGCAAGGATGGACAGCTGGGTTGGCTGAACAGCTTTGTCGAGAGAGAGTTCAGTTGTAGTCCCGAACCCAAAACCTCTAAGCTCGTGGGTTTGCAGATCAGCGCCTTAACCCTTTGGCAGCCAAGGGGGTAATTAATTACTCCCTAAATATAAACCAATCAGAAATCGCCTTGAGGCCCCTTTTGTCAAGTATTATACTTTAAACCTGTCCTTATGGAGCTAATACATCTTTTTGACCAATGAAAAGTAGATTTATTGCTACTTCGAGCCTTGATAGCACAATTGTAGTTATCTCGATTTTCAAAATGGAGGCTAGGCCCAAAATGTCCCGCATGCGAAAAAACGTTTCACAACAGCGCCAGTTTTCATCAGCAGAAGCAATAGAACAGTTATTAGATAGCGATATTGAAGATGAAGGTACAAGCAGCTCAGAAATGTCAAATGTTGGTGATTCTGAAGTTGATGAAGATGAGTTTTTGGTTGTTGACCAATGTCAACATGGAACTGAACCCGAGCCATGCGAAAGGGATTCTGCCTTGTGTAATGATGGGGTATGTAGGAGAACTAAATTGTTTTCAATTAAAAAATTTTTCCCTGTTGTAAAAATGTGTGAAACAGCATTTGTAACTTTGTGGTTGTATTCGGATTGATTATAATTCTAAGGCTAACCAGCGAAGAGCGGTCGCCATCTTTTTTACACCACTGTTTTCCATATCAGCTGATTTGTGACATAAACAAATTGCAATGTTAGGGTAGAGAATATTGATATGGAAAAAAATAATTCCACACTGATTCTCTTATCATCAAATACTGGGAAAATTTAATTTGTTCTAGCCAGCAAAATAAATTCTTATCAAATGAAACATATTTCAAGAATATATGTAAAATTTCAGTCTAGGCCTAATAAACATTTGAATGTTTTTTTCGAAGAACATTATGAATAGTCCTAGATATTGAATCGAAATTGATTGCAGGACCTGATTGGTCATGGTTGGCTCCACAGTAGGGTAACCTGATTGTTTGCTACATTATATTTTCATTTGTATGTACAATCATCAAATGTGACATACTATTTGTCTTCTCAGGATAATGCTGCCTTTGAAGTAATTGAGAGTCACTTTGATGAAATTGGAGAATCTGAAGGAGACGACGGAGATAATGAAAGTGAGGAAGTCCAAGAGGAACAAACCCTATCCAGAGCAGCAGAAGTGCTAAATGTAAAGTCTGCAGATTCCTTTTATGGAAATGCAAAATATAGTGGAGACAGAAGCAAGGAACGAAAGCTTTCAACCAATACAGTAAAGGGTAAAAAACAAGCTCACAAAACGCAGCCATCAAAATCAAAAGGAAAGAGAACACAATCTGTAAAGGGTGTTGATCCAGGTTGGCGCAGTGTTGATTCAAATTTTGAGAATCCAAATTCAACCAAACCTTTTGTGGAATATGTTGGCTTGAAAAGATCAGCCATGAATGCAAAGTCACCATTGGACTATTTTTTGCTGTTTTTTACAAGAGAGATGTTCTCATCATTAGCAGAACAAACTAACATGTACCAGCAACAGGAAAGTGCAAAGAAACCATCCAATGTTCAGTGGGTCCAAACAACTGTAGAAGAACTGATGGCTTTTTTTGGAATTGTTATTGCGATGGGAATTGCAAGGCTTCCTGATTTAGAGGATTACTGGAGAAAGGATGGAATTTTTCACATGCCTTGGTTTTCATCCATCCTTAGCAGAAGGCGATTCAAACAAATCCTTCGCTACCTCCATGTTGCAGATAACTCAAAGAATTTGCCAAAAAGTGACCCAAACCACAACAAGCTTTTCAAACTTGGAAACCTATCAGAAAAACTTAATCAAAGCTTCAAAGGCATGTATGCACCATCTAAAGAGCTTTCAATTGATGAGCAAATGATTGGAACCAAATCTCGCATAGGCTTTCTTCAGTATATGCCCAAGAAACCTAAAAAGTTTGGAATAAAAGTTTGGGCTCTGTGTGAAGCAGTATCTGGCTACTGTTTGCAGTTTCAGATCTACACTGGAAAGTCTGCCGATGGTGCAGAACATGGATTAGCATACAGAGTGGTGTTTGACCTTATTCTTCCATACTTAGACAAAGGATATCATTTGTTTTTCGATAACTTTTACACGAGTTTGAAACTTTTGAAAGACTTGCTTGCCAGAGCAACATATTCATGTGGTACAATCAGAAGTGACAGGGGAGCATTTCCTGTTTCATTCAGGAATGCAAAGCTTGAAAGGGGTGAAACAGAATATATCCGGAATGGTGATATTGTTGCCGTTCATTGGAAAGATAAGAGGGATATTTTTGCCGCTTCCTCTTTTCATGGAACATCCAAAAGGTTGTTGAAGAGGCATGGCAAGGAAGACATTTGCAAACCAGAGCTCATTTGTGATTACAATTGTTTTATGGGAGGAGTTGATAAGTGTGATCAATTTCTCTCATATTACAATTTGGGAAGAAAATGCAAAAAATGGTGGAAAAAGGTATTTTTTAGGATGGTGGAGCTTTGCATCATAAATGCTATGTGCCTCTACTTTATCTCCAATCCAGACTTTGCTAAAAAGAGAGGATCTCACAAAAGAATTAGGACCCTCTTGGTACATGAGATGGCTCAGAAGTATTTAGATCTGAGAGAGGATTCCGAGAAGCCACACTCAAGAGCATCCAGGAGCTCAGAAACAACGACCAATAAACGAGTGTCAGCAGCTACAAGACTAACCGGAAAACATTACGCCGTCAGCAAATATCCAAAAAAAAAGAAATGCTCATCCTGTGCATACAGAATTTCTGAGTCTACAAAGAAGAGACTGGGAACCCAGACATGCAATTATTGCCCAAAATGTGATGCTTTTATTTGCAAGAGGTGTTTTAGAGACTTTCATAGCAAAAGTTTGCTATGAGGATATCTAAAACACGATTTGTTATGGACCTTTTTAGACGCTTGTTTTACAGTTCAGTTCAGTTCAAAATTTTTACTTTCTTTTTCTTCCATTAGACCTTATTTTCTCTTTTTTAGATGAATTTTGGTTGTTATTTTCTAAGTTTTATATAGCATGTTTCACCTATTTTGAAGATACTTTCCTATAGCTGAAAAGAGAAAAATGCAACTGATCAAGTATGGGCAAATCTAATTAATATGCACTGACCCCCCAGTCCCCCTCCCCCCACACCCCAAAAATATTACTAACTATGAATATTTACATTAGTATTATATACCAAAGATGAAAGTGATTGGAACATTTTCAGTTGATTTTGTTCAATACAAAATGCAAGAAGCTTTTTATCAAGCATAGATACAAGACTATAGCACGTGATGAGGAAGGTACATGGAAAATAACCCCCCCCCCCGTCTTGTTGCAAAATAACTTTACCAAAAAATTTCTATAAAGGTGATATGGGTAGGTTAAGCGTTTTCAATAATTATTTTCTTGTAAATATATACCTAAAATGAGGAAAAATAAAAAATATAGAGAATACTTTGTGTTTTTTTGTTTAAAAGCCAAAAAAACATATATTTGACCCCCTGACGATGAACAATGGAAATAAAAATAAAAAATTTTTTTGTTTAAACAACAGGAAATTTTACATGCTTTCAGAAAATATATAGGTCTTTGTGGTAGAAATGTATATATTCTACTTAAAGAGTGATTAACCTCAAAGCATGTCATGTTTTAAAATTTTGAGAAAATTTGGCTGGCTGCCAAAGGGTTAACAACTCGTCCACGCAACCTTATTTGATGGTCATTTGATTTTGTTGTTTTGACATTTTTTGCTTGATTACCAAATCATTGCAGAATATTGCATTGTGGAAATTGCTTTCTAGTTTCCTGCGAAATACTTCAACACTCTGCAACAAAGGAAAATGATTTTCAGCTGATTCTTTGCTACTTGGAGTGGTGCTCTATGAAAACCATGTAAAACAGTTTTTCATTGTGACACTACCCCCCACCATATCGTAAATGACTCTCTACAAGTGCATGGTACACACTATCTAGTCAAGGTTTCAGCAAAATGTTCTTTGGTTTTTAGAGATACAGGCTCACCTGAAAATTTTCTTTGTAAATGGTTGGTCCAGTCCAGCCAATACATTTTATGTAAACAACATCGTCACGGTTTTCATCAACATCATAGTGCCATACCATGGGACTTTGGTGATCATGCCTCGCCACAATTCTCTACTGCTAACTTCTAGCCATGGTAACCCAGTCAATATTAAGCCATGCTGCTTTACATGAGCCATGCAACATAAAATCTGATAGAAAACTAAATATATTGAATAAACCAATGTTCTAGTGTATACATAAACAAGATAAATAAGTATTAGATGAGTTATAGTTGCTTAGATAATTCGGTAATGCATTTTCTTCGAAATGAGCCGAGGGATGATGATGATGATTTGAAATCACTTTCAAGGTCATTCCAGACCTTAGACTCTCTGAAAGTAAAAACAATTTCTGGCCATTTGATATTTTTATTAATGGTAATCTAAGACTCATTATGATCATGACATCACGTAATCAGGGGCAAGGACACTCTAAGATTTTTCAATTAATCGACTACTTCAAAATGAAAGTTATGTAGATAGAAAGGATAATGAAATTTGGCGCATTAAAATTTGAGGCGTATGACATAAATTATCTAGTTGGTCTCAGAATCAACCAGTTTCTCGTGAGCAAGCATGCTACTTTATATAGGTAAAACTATAATGAAGTATGAAGTGTCACAGGGACTGTTTCAGAAGATCTTGGCGGTTCGATCTTAGAGTTTTTCAAATTCATTGAGGGCTGATGCACCGTAATTTTCTCAAAAGCGGCAGCAATTATGAAGTAGGGCTTAATGAGACTTCAATACAGCATAATGAAAGTAATTTAGGAAGGCATCCATTCAGAATACAGCAAAATATCGATTTATCCAGAATCTTTCTTGATCGTGGAGGACAAGTGAATGAGACAGTTAAGTAATTGTCAACTAGAAAACCAGGATACTTGGTATTGTTCGCTATAGTGATCTTCTCATTTAGGTATGAAGGCCAGGTTTAAAAATGCAATATAAATCTAAGCTATGAAGCTCGCATCTACTCCCTATTATCATTTTTCAGTTTGGTGACGTTATGCTTTTGTCCTTGCACCAAAATCTAAGGACTTCAAGGTGACCATTTGTTGCACCATTGATGTCCGTCAATAGAGGGAGAGGAGTAATATATAGTGTTCACGTCAGACGTTGGCGACATTGGCAGTTAACAGTAGGGGAGGCCATTTACATAAACTATAAAAAGTATAGGTCCCAAGCAGGATCCCTGGGGAAATCCCCAGCCTACCCCTTAAATTACAGATGAATGACCATTCACTCTACAGAATGGGTTTCTATAGAAAAGGTAAAGTTCTTTGTCATTGATGTCACAGTTAAGAGTGCCTTAAAATTAGTGTAGTCAAGAGGTTGCCTGACGGTCTCAGAACTTTATTTTGGTATCGAATGTTCTAGCAGTTCCTCAGCGTGTTTATTGTTCAAGACTGAAAACAGCGTAAATTGCTCAAAGACTTTGACAATGCCAAATAAATCACTATCTAAACCATGCCAAAACTTTCCGACGACGCAACTCTGCAAATTCTTAGGTGGTTGCAAAATATCCTAAAATCCTCAGTCATTTAACAGAGAAAATAAAGTCTTATTAGCTTTTTTAGGGTGCTAAGCCCAACTTATAAAATTAGATGACGCAACGAATTGTTTAGGAATAATTGGATTGGCTAGGTACTGTTAGTTTGCAATATGTCTTTGAGGCTACCGGTTTTAATATAACACAAGATCATGAATAAATTTTACAGCAAATCGATAAGCTAGGCCATTGATCCATGGAATATCAAGGTTCTTTAAGCGAAAAGCAAAAAGTCTTTGTCATTATGGTGCGTTCGAAATAATCTATTCAAAAAGGCTTAATCACAAAACCAGTCATATCAGGTTCTGGTCCAATCTTCTTGGAGTATTCTTCAAATAGGTTCCGTGAAGAAGTGGACCCTCTCTGCAGTTTTGACAATAGAATGTGCATAATTGTATGCTCGTGTGTACAGTATCAATCTAAATTTTTCATCAAGAGTGGATTTTGGAGATTTTGATCCTAATCATGAATCTTTTGCCTATTTCTGGTAGCATATTACCGAAAACTCAGGGGATTATTGAGGCTTCGTACTCTATGGGCCACGCGCGTTCAAAATTGAGTGTCACATTCACCAAGTCATCTGAGCCTTTTTGCTATTTCGCCATGAGCATAACTTGAATGTTTTTCGAGAGATGCAAAAAACAAATGCACTTAAGTTTCATCAACTGATCTCTTTGTTAAGCATCACTCTTTCAATGTAAAGCTAGCTTAATTTAATTCCCACAAGTGCTTCCTCTCCTACCTATGCTCCCCCCTGGAATAACACAATTTTGCGCGATTGTGAAAGAATTTTATTTTAGGACGATTTACAGCTGCTTGTAGATTGATTTTTGTTTTCCCAAGGTGGAAATAGCAAATATTAAGAGGGAAATATTTTTGGATCGGAAGATGTTTTTATCGCAGATTATATCTAAAAGCCTGATTTGAAGATGTTAAGGTGCTTAGCTCTGAATATTTCACACGTGTTGTGCAGAAAGTGGGATGATTAGAGCTAGAATTATCAGATATACGTTTCTGATTATTGCGCACGCGTGCATAGTGAAAAATGGAGTTAATCCAAAACATACAGATGTAGAGTAGCAAGGAAAAATGCTTGGAGGAGCTCGTATGCCAGACTGAAATATTGATAGCAAAGTGTAAATTATGATCATAACGTGTATAATCCGGCCGCACGCGTTTTTTCTCCCAATATTTTTCATTAAGAATGTCGTTGCGAGCATTTTACGAGAATCTAGAAGACAGCCAACTACTTTATTCTCACTTGGAATAATGCTCAGCCTGCAAATACTCAGAAACAAGTTTATCAGGGGTGGTGCAAGGATTTACCCGACGGGGTAGGGGGGCTCCGACAGGCGTAAAATTTTTCCGGGACGGGAGGGGTCTGACACTCCCCGACGGGAGATTACAGCCCCCTGCCCCCCTCTGGCACAAACATTTTCATGCTCATCAATCAAAATTTTTAGGAGTATAGGGAGTCGTACCTTTCTGCCGATAAACCCTCCCCGTTCCAACTTTGTGCAAGAATGCCTCATATGTTATTAATATTCTAATTAATTAACGACCCCCTGAATTCACTCTTTTGATTTTGTTTTTATGCATATACGCTCCATAATATGTTATTCATTCATTGGACAGAATTAGTCACATGGCCATTGTTAATAACAATACTTGAGAACCTCCGCACGCAAATGGTTCAGTCCATACTACAAAACTCTATTCAGCAAGCTAGCAAGTTACACAAGTTACACGCAAAATGCATTGAAGATATTTCGTGAAAGAACATCTTCGCACTTCAAGTTAAGATCAGGGTATGTTGTTTCATGAACACATATTATATTTCATTTAATGAAGTCAAACACCCACGAAAGGATCTTTTGGCTTATAACCTAGGAGAAACATACTTATACAGAAATCTCACCTTATTATATGATATGAAATACTGATTATTAAGATATCTACCAAAACGCAAAAACCACGCCTGTACTTATCAATGAAAAGCAATTATTTTCACTTGATTTGAATAACCATCTTTGATGGCTCGAGTGCAATTTTCTCTTTTGCACTTTCCTCATAAATTCATCTTACAAATAAATCCACGTTAACCAAGGAATATTCGAGTTTTAGGGTTTTTAGGAACTTTGTTCAATAGATTTCCTAAATTTTAAGAAATACCCTTAATTTTATTGCTTTTAAGTTAAAGAAATTACGTGATCGTGATCATTGATCTCTGTTAGAATCTCTATCAGCAAGTATCCATAATAGATGCAATGAAAGTTTTGAAAAGAACTCAGGTACTGCACCGGTGGCAAATTTCTCGAGTATTACAGAGGAAACACACATATTTTTTCATTTCATTATATGCGATCGTAAGAAATGCCGACTTATTTATTGACTTCAGAAGCATTTCAGTTGGTTAATGATACCTCCACGCTATATGCCTGTTGGGAATTTCATAAAAATACTAGCTTTCCTTTAATTTATGCATTGAGTTATAAGGAACCTTGTAATCGTTGATAAAGTGCTTTTTAGTTAGGTTTCGTCGCAGTTTCTTACACTACTTTTAAAACATCAATACAATATCTAAAGGCTGAAATTTGCAGTTTATATTTATCGGTAATGCATCGAACAGTTTTTGGGTAGATTCTGAAAATATTAAACCTGATGAAAATGAATCGAAATGAAAATGAAAGGATTTTGAAATTAGTGGCAATCAGTTTTAGTCAATTTGGAGATTGAAAATCAATCAAATTTATCAAAGACCACGCTAAAAACTTAAAACGGCCTTACCACTGTTGTGTGGTAAACCTGGCTATTGCTAGTTTCCTGATGACAAAGACCAGTACACCTCGTGTTTCTCCATTCACTGTTTTGGATTTCATACCAAATAAGGATAGTCGTTATTGAAAAGCAGTTTGTAAGCATAAAACACTGTTATCATTACAAAGTTTAGAATTAAGAAAAAATCCTACGTGGATTAATATACAGACAAACAAAAATAGGCTTATATAGTGTGAATATGATCATAATGGCAACATTGTTACTCTGATTACTGATGAATGAAATACGTCACTAGAGCATTTGAGGTCAAACTTTGCCTAGCCCTTTGTGAAACTAAATTTAATTGAGGGGCGCTTTCCCTCTTTCATGCCTCCCCTAATAATCGCTGCTTTGTCAGATAATGGCCAAAAGGAGAACGGTTAGGTGAACATAACAAATAGAAAGAAACAGACTCAAAAACCTTGTTATTTTAACTGTCAAAAACAAGTTCATCAGAAGGAGTGTAAATTGCTGCCTCATCATAATATCATCTATTTACATGCATGAGGACTACGCCCTGAATAACACTTAGATATTTTCGTTATAAGCAAAAGTTGAGATCTATTGCATGTTAATTAAAGAAAGTAAATAAATGCAGCTTTTAGTTTGGAAGATGCTGAATAATCAGAAAAATACTGGTTAATGAATAAGGTGGAACGTTATGGAGAAAGTCTCCATTGACACTTCTGGGCCCAATATTGGTCGTTTCCTTTAAATCATGGCGGTGGTCTGTTATGGTTTTTCCTGACTTCGCAGATGTGTTATTATACTCTTTTGTGAAAAAAAAGGTTTTTGCCTTAAGCAATGTTAGTATGCGTTTTTAAGACACAACACTTAGCAGAGTTTGAAGAGGTCCAACCTTTTTTTCGATCAAAACCAACCTTATGGGCAAACCCTTGTCTCATAAAAATTGCACATAGAAATGCTGTACGTGTCATTTTCAATTATTTTTTGCTAACCTTTTCCCAGCCGGTGACCGTGCGACTGTTGTCTCATTCTGATTATAAATACAGGAAAAAGCCTTGAACTAAGATTTTTTCTTATAAAGAAGAATAGAGTCTTTAAGAACATCAAATTCGGCAAAGAACTGCTGTCCCGAAATTTAAATTGTTCTTACTCAAGCTTGCTAGCAAACAGCTCATACCATGATAAAATGATTTACAAGATCTTCAACTGCACTCTTGGTCGAATAGATCGCATAAGTAATAGAATTTCAAATATTTTCTAGTTAGTCAGTTCGCAATTCAGTTATACCCAGGCTTGGTTCAGGCGGATGTGATGCCTTTATACTACCCAACGGTAAAGCTCTAAAAATGCCGCATAATACGAGGAGATTATCAGAGAAATTTGCACCATTTGCTTTTCAATATATGAACAGAACCATTAACAATATATATTTATTGGTTATATTAGTTCTGCAGTCCCAATGGGACTTTTTAAAGAAGCGTTGATTAATTCTTTGCGGCAAGAAAGTTACATTTATGAAACACAGCATGCATAAACAAGACAAATTGCTGTTATTCTTAACAAAAAGTAATTTCTAATAGTTAACAAGAATGGTCCCAAAGGATTTTGAAAAAGAATTTTGCCGCAAATGCTATTGTCCGTGTTGGATGAAATACAATGATTGCTATTATTGGTGGATATGATATTTGACGAATGCAAATTGAAATGAATCGAATCTATAATCGTTGACGATCGCTGGAGATCGCTGCGCTTTTAGGCCACTTTTGGCGCTCTTTTAAGTAATCCTTATTTCCCAGTAAAAGGGCGAAATTGACTAAAGAACAATTTTTGAAGCAAGGCAGTTGCTTTGTATCTATGGCAAAACAGAAAAGGATCAGTATAAGAGAAGAAAATTTGTTTCCTGAGGCTCAATGCTGTGTTTGCCCGTGACGCGTTCCAACGCTTAATCTTCTTGCATATTCATCATAAAATCTTACAAAAACAACTTCAGGGACGCCGGAGCATATCTTTGAGTGAGGGGGCTCTGAAGATTGGGCGTGACCCTATTTGGGCGTGATCACTCAAGCTCAATCTGGTAATCCTTAGAAGTCAATAAAAAGGTCAAGACATGTCCATGCTTTGTGATTAGGAAAGTGGCAAAAAGAAACCAAGTGCAATTGGCATGGATCACATCGCTTTTTGTGTAATGCGATTAAAACTATATGCCTTTAACATAATATAGCGGAAAAAAGGGCGGTAGCTACAGCCCAACTCAGCCCCTCCCTCCCGGCTCCGGCGTGCCTGAGCTTATAGTTAGCAAAAAAATGTAAAAGAAAATAGTGTCATAAGAGCTTCTATTGTTTTTCGTTGACCCTCCTCCAGCCAGTAACCGAGTGACCGTAATGTTTTCCTAACTCTGCAAAAAAGCAGTTTCATTCTTATTTATAAGAACCAATAGAATTAAGGCTAATGCTGGTTATTCTTAATTTTTCCAAAGATTTGAGGCAGCATTTTCTCCATCTGTTCTTGGTTTGATTTGATTGATTTGATTTGATTTGATTGATTTGAATTGATTTGAATTGATTTGATTGATTTGAATTTTTATTCTTTATTCATGGTCACCTCGTCGGAAAGGCCACTTTTCAGGGAGCTGTGAAAGAGTTAAAAATCTAAAATTTACAAGTAAAATAATCAATAAATTAAAATAGATAATTTAAATACAATGCTAAAGTAATGTTAAGATCAAAACCTAATAATCATATCAGCTTTAAAAATAGATGTTTAAAAGCATATTAAGTGGGTGCTTGCTTAACCTTCGGTTGAAGGCAGTTCCACGTATGTACACCATGATATAAGAATGAATTTGCCCATTACTGGTTTAAAAAAGGGATGCTCAAGTCCAATTTGAATTGTTAAATTGGATTGGAATTAAGACACTAGACTATATGCAAACAATATTGGATGTTTATGGAATAAGAGATGTTTTTAATAACATTAGCAGAAGATGAAAGATAACCTATCTCTGATAAAAATTTTCTGGCACTACTTTTTACTTACGTTTTATCTCACCGAGCAAAAAACCTAAGCCTTGCATGTGAATATAATTAAAAAGATTCTTATCTCAATCAATCGTGCATTGCGTTTGTATTATACGATCTTTGCCAATGAGAATTAATACTATGGTGCTTTGCAATGTTCGCTCATGTTCTGACCGTTTCAACTTTAAGACATGCATAAGACCTGAAATTTCACTTTAATTAATGCTTAATTTCATTTTTAGGTAATGTCATATCTTTTAAAAAGACAAAACGCGCAAGAGGCAAGAACAACTTAAATGTGGGTAGCTTAGAATTTACCAGCGAATGTGTAAGTCTTTCCGTTGTAGTCCAACCAAAACATCTTTGTTAAAAGAAGCAAGAATTGCTGCAACTTTACGGAAAAAATATGCCTTGATAAAAACTGATGTTTGTTCCATTTTACCGAACATGGTATATTTATCAAAACTGAAAATATTTACTGCAATTTTATTTACGAACGTATCTTTGACGAAACCAATGATCATTAGACAAGCAACTTAGGGCGGAGAAGGAGTTCAGCCCCACTCCCCCCATTGTAGGCACATCCCTGCGCAAATTTATTTTCATAACTGTGAACAGGAATGTTTTAATGAGTATAGTGATAGAGTTTATCAAACTTAACGCCGGTTTTGCCATCAGGTCGAGTGACAGAAGTAAGTAACTTAATTTTAATGAGAAGGTTAATTAATAAGGATACAATCTAAGAAGCTTATCAATATTGCCAATGTGTTTTATCGATCAACATCAAAAAAGGCGGATCTTATTATTGAGGGCTAATTCTTAACTGTATAATCTTATACAACGGGTTGACCTTATTTAAGACACTAAGTGCCCTATGCAACACGCACTTACATAGTCCTCCACACCTTCCACGTGCTTCTCCGCAGCAACAGCCTAATACTATGCACTTTATTCGGAGTCTGTTCTGTCCAAGTGAGTAAAAGACAAGATCGGTCTGCTTGGACGATAATGAAGGGTCAGAAATATCAAGGACTTGATTCCTTCTGGTGATTCGCAAAGAACGGGGGGGGGGGGGGGGGGAAGGGTATCATGCAAACTAAGGCGTGCCCAAGTGACAGATAATATTAGGGACGCTGGAGCCTATTTTGGAGTGGGTGAGCTATTGAAGATTGGGTGTGGTCACTCAAGTTCATGTAAAAGTCGATAAAAAGGTCAAGTCATGCCCAAGCTATGGATAGAGATAATGGTCGGTAGAACCCAAGTGCAAAAGGCAAAGGTCAAAATCCATTTGTGTTTTTTGATTTGAAACCAATGCCTTCAACACAACATATCGGCAAAAAGTGCGGGGGCCATTAATCTCTGTATATGGATGAATCACCAAATTGTAAATTTTTGCGGTCTATATGCTCTTATTGCTCAATGGCGTTAGTGAATGTTGAATGCACTTCAATATGGTTATGTGTCGTTGGGGAATCATTCCAAATCGAAGCTAGTTCAAAAGGTCAAAAGTTTATGTTAGGTCAACATCAAGAAACTAATATTTTGCCATGTTGATCACATTTTATTCATAGTTATATTGCACTTTAAAACATTTTTCGATTCATATTGTGCTATTTAATACGAAGTAGGGTTACACATTTTTATATACTAACAATTTATAACCAAACAAATTAAAGTTATAAAACAAGGCATATATATATATCAAATAACAAAGAAAAACAATACAGTAAATACAGAATCTTCCCAATATCGTTAAACCAGTATCGCCAAGAAATTTTTAATGCAAAGAATTACCTTAGCGATTGTGATGATAGGTAATGCGCCTCCGCAGAGCAGATCTATCGTGATTGAAAACAAATTTTAATGACGTTACAGACACCATCTGTGCCATTATCCTCTAAACTGCAACAGCTGTCATTTAAGTCTTTCGCGCCTTCTGGGTTTTGGGTGGGTCTGTTTGCACCAAGATCTTTCACACAATTTGGTTTTTCCTCCGACCCAAACGAAACCGGGCTTAAGCAAAAATATAGAAGCAGCCTGCAACAATGGTTCTTTTCATTCACTGATATGATGCAAATGTATGGAATACCCGGTAATGAGTGATAATATACCATTTGTGATGACTGAATTGATTGTTAACTGTCGCCAATGGGAATCATAATATACTATACATATCTATTAAAGAAAGCCGACTCTGAAATAGCTTATTGACTAAGACGATTTGAAAACACACCACATTACGTCAAAATACTCTTAATTTCTTTATAGTCTCTCCAGACTAACCATGGCAATATATTTTGGAGCCGACATCATATTATATACTCAATCATGTTTTCCTTCCAACGGTAAACTTTCACCGAATACAGTTTTTCTCTTACTTTTTTTACTCGAATGAAGATTTTACTTGAAAACAAGTTAGTTCGCCTTATAAGCATTGTACAAGAATGGATGGGGAAGTGTTTGGTTCGATCGTAATATCACAGTCAAGATTGAATTGGTAAAAGCGGATCAACCGAAAAGAAAGAAATTTGGAAGAATTAATCTGGTTCTATTCGTAAAATTGGTCCATTTTGTATGAGAAATCTCTTTCTCTGTATGCTGCAACGTGTCTCTTTATCCAGCTTGTTTTCTTCTGCCCCAGAAGATTCTTCATTGTCACCACCCAACCAATCGACTGTTCCCATTATCTTATTCTATTTCTCACAGTTTTTCCCGTCTTCTGTCTTGCCTTTGCTTTATTTGTCTTCCACAATCAAGGATAAAACAAAAATAGTCTAAAATAGTTCTAATTCTTACTTTGATCGGGCCGTTATGGACCATAAGATCAGCAAAAAGGCTCAAAAGCAAATTCATAAAAAGATCCAAATAATCCAGTCATAACACACGATTCTGTAGAAATCTTCTGATTCCGAGGTATAATCTGTAGTATATAAACGCAAGACATCAGATAAGCTGAAAGTAAATCAACACAAGTTTCGAGTGGCAAATTTTCCCTAAACTTACTTACTTCTGGTTCACGTTCAGTCCTCTTTTGTACCATTCTGCTTCAGTCTTCTTTCATTTACGTCCTCCTTCCTTTTCCTTTATTCTTTTTACTTCCTCCTCCTTCTTCTTCCTCTTTCTACTTATTCCTTCTGCCTCTTTCTTTTCATTTCTTTCCAAACTATCATTCCTCCTTCTTCCTTCTTGCTCCCTCATCCTTCTAACTTCTGCCTCCCTCATTATCCTTCTGTCTTTTTCTTTCTTCTATTTCCTTCTTTACCCTTTTTCCCTTCATTTCAGGCTTATATTTTTCCTTCATTCCTTCTCAGTGAACACTGGGTTCCAGAGCCTTAACAAAATGATACACGGTGTTCTCATTGCTCCTTATCCTCACCCTAGCTTTCCGCCCACTAACTTTCTTATCAATACCTTAACCTCCCTTCTTCGTATTTTCTTTCTGATTCAGTACTTCCTTGAGGGCCCTATTGTTCTTAACATTGCCTTGGTTTCCCTGGTACTTCATCTTTGATTCTCTCGCTTTATGATTTTGCCCTTCTACTTCCAACTTTTTAGCCTCGATTGGGTTTCACTGCTCTGTGCTTTTGAACCTTAGATTTTTGTATAAAAGAATGAGATGCCAAATATAGTACTCATAGTTATAATAATGATTACTCTAATGATTGCTAAATGGTATTTTGGTTAATCATAAGCACATCTTACGTTTAGCTAAACCGCCAGATTTAGAACATGAAGCCGTCAAAGGCCGAAGGTAATTTAAAAACATGGTCAAAATAATTTTAGGAGATTTAACTCCGTATGTACTATCTTTTGTCTACCCGTTTCAGACTAAGTATTGAAGTAAAAATTCTTGGTGCGATTAGCTCAGAATTTACCATGTGATATTGTTCTTCAATGTCCCCGTCAAAAACAGCATTATTTACTTTCTAAGATATCTCTCTCCAATAACTATATTTCGTCTCTTTCTGCCACCACTCTCTTCCTCTCACCAGTACCATTGGCGTATCTACTCAGAGAGCTGAGCTCTCACTTCACCCCATTCTTATAAATAATAAACTTTTTGGAATTTGCTATCTTTACAGCAGTCCTTTCTGTTACTTCCTTCTAGACATCTTCACCTTTTACTTTGACCTGTTCCTTTCTTTTTGCTCAATTATTTATTTTTATACTCAAATCTTCATCACACAACTTCTTTAAATAATCTTTACATCGTCAAGATGATCGCCTCCATTCATGTTTCCGTTCTTTCTTTATCTTCCTCTAATATAGGCTTGGTTGTCTTGCACTTTCTACCCTCTTTCGTCCTTCTATTAACGACTCTAAAACATTTTTTTACCATTCCGACGACTGTGTCTTCACAACAAAAATAATGCTATTATCGTTCATTTAAATGGTTTCCATGTAACAGCTCGTTTGTAGCCTCGAGGATAAGCGGACGAGAACGGTAGGACCAATCATCTTGAAATGCTGAATATTGCTATTTGCTAGGATTTTCATAAACTATTCCAGAGAGTAGCTTTAATAAATGGTTAAGTCTGACAATCGATTATTCTTCTGCAATGGGGCACTTTGCGGCAGGCATTCATGGAATACATTTCTTCCGATGTATGAGACTGCACACCCAGGAACTTTAACGGGGTCTTGCTACAAGACTAGACTAAAATGTAAGGAGACCATAGCCTTAACAGGCTGGGAAACGACCTGTTCGACAACAGGACTAGATCTTCTACAAATATCAGAGTAATTAAAGGAACCAGATGAACCGTTGTTTTGATAATTAGGGCAATTGCCACTCTGCAGTGAGTTGATTTCTCATTTTTAGCTCATGTCTAAAGGATTCTTTTACATGAAAGGATAGATACATTTGACAAATGCTTTAGAAAAATTACCTAAAACCAGCAGGTTTTTTGCAGCGAGGGCTACCCAAGAAAAGGCTACCCAATCCCCTCTATATATCCTGTTAATGTTCTTTAGTACGCTTTTTTTTATTGGAAGCAAAGACTTTCTGTGAGTGCGTAATATAATCATGAAACATGCATGTAAAGCTTTGGGGTTAATTGCAAAGCCAGTCTTGTCTCATCAAGTTTAATAGGAGGATGATGGAGGCATAACGGGGTCTTAACTTTAAATCATTTAAGGTTACTTTTGACCACTGTTTATGCCATTGGATTGATGCTTAATCAAACTTATTCCAATGTATGCAGATCTAAGCTACTGTGGATATGTCTCAATCTTGCAACTGAAAAACTGAAATATTTCGGAGATTTGATAAATAACGGTTTCAGCAAATAAGCTAGAAGCATGGTTTGTCCTAGCCTACGCGAAGATCTTTAAGTCTAAGTTCATTTCTACCTGCACGTATTATACAGAATTTCCAATCAATGTATAATACTAAAGTTTTGATAAAGGTCTTTGGACCGTTCTCATGCAAGGCAATTTTTCGCAAATCTAGTTAAGAATGGACGGAATCCTCATTAGTGCCTACGTAGTTTTGAAGACAACCAGCAACCGTATAAGAAACCTGTGGCTTAGGCAGAAAATGTGAGGCCAATCTCGTAAACAAGATGGCATAATATTATTTGCCTAGGCTGCACTAAAGGTTGTTAGTCGCAGATTTATCCTGTAAAATTATATGATTAGAGTTTATACATGAAAACCGAACAGTTGCTCTACTTATGCTCTGATTACTCAAAGGCCAAAAAAAAGAAATTCACTGTTGCGTTCCGGTTAGCATCGAATTTGTTCACGGTAGTTGCTTAATGGTGGCATTCTAAAATTGCTTACTATTTAACATGCTTTCTATCTAAAATTATTTATCAAAGAAACGAATGACAGCAAAAAATTATGTTTAAGGATTATAGAATTAAAGACCTATTCAAATAGTTTTGAAAGTTCAGAAAGTTTAAAATAGGAAAAGTTTGAGAACAACAATCTGATTGGATATTAAATTGTTCTTATTAAACGAGGGTGTCTAAAAATGATTAAACTTTCTTTTATTTTTGACATAATCGAAATATTTGCTAACTGTGCAGTATACAATATTGAATTTCTCAAATTCCTTAGCAGTTTCTCATCCTGTTCTAAAAATCTTTAACGTTTTCCATTTGAAATGACACCTTCGTTATGAAATTTATTATCTTATAAAGCAAATGAATGCGCGTAGACCAGATTATTTGCCACATTTGTCAAAAAGTTAAGATTAAATAACATCTGTCAACATCATTTGCCTTGTTATATTAACCTTGACTTATTTCAACGAAAAGAAACCAGCAACCACAATTTGACCTGGCGTTTCAGTCAGGGGTGTTCACAGCATTCTTTTAAATCAAATGTTTCGAGTCAGTAGTCTGCTAAATTAAAAAAATTTATATCAGTTGTAAAAATTGCTTTATAATGAATTAGATTATCTACGCTGAAGAATTATCATATAATAAAACCTCCTCTTGGATAAGGAATTGCTTGAAATGAAAATATGGAATTCCCTGTTTACTGGAATCGGACAAACGAGAAGTTGTTTTGATGTAATACCTTCAATCAGATGAGCAAAAAGTAGTTACACTGTTATCTCGCTAGACGTTCTAGATTTTCTAGACCTTTGATGTAGGAAAGTGTTGGTACACTGATCGTACTCAAAAAGTTCAGTACTGAATTTCTCCAGCTTAAGAAAGTATGTAATTATATATATTTTTGCAACAAACCCTTAATTGCTTAAAAGCAGCTGTACCGCAAAATAGGCATGTCTTTAACTTTATTGGGCGTGGTATCTTAGAAACTTTAGACAGTTATACAGTACAAATTGTCAATGAAATGATTGCCAATGATGCGGCAGAATCTAACCAAAAATCATTTTGGGGACAACACATGACCTTCTGAAATAAAAGTTTGAAGACAAGTCCCAAATTATGTGAGACATTTTCAGACAGGCAAATCGCCCGTGGGTGTGAGAGCCTCCTATAGGAACGGGGCTTTGCATGTATAGGACATTGTCTCTTACAAAAGGTTTTTATAAGATAAGTAGACACTGTTCTGTTATTTCATAGAACAGAAATTTTTTGGGCTTAACCATAGCCATGGTTTAATATTATTGAAACTTAAGAATGCGAATGATATCCACAATCACTGCTTTAAGTACTTTGATCGCTGACCACAAATTTTGTCTTCTACTTGCAGCTCCCCCCCTCTAGCCCTCTAGTTACACAATGCTGCTTTTAATGGCCATGTGATGACCGAGTAAATTTAAGCAAAGATTGAGGAGTTGCCCATTGCAGCTAACTTGGTTTATTGGGAGGGGTGGAGGGGGAGAGATCAGTAAAACATGATTTTTCATAGTTTTCCACCGACTTTTGCCAGGGGTTGAAGGCCCTTAGAGTTTCATTGAGCGAACAAAGTAAGGGTGATTAATGCGTACAGCTTTGTGTAAGCGCATCAAACTTGTATTGTGCCAGCATATTTCACTTCCTAAATCGTAAAAGATATTTTTGCAAAAGCAAGCAAGCAATTCTACTTGGGTTTCCGCGACTTTGGTGATGTGTGCCTGGGGCACTAAGGCTTGTGCACTCAAGATTTCTCGAGTATATATTAACCGAACTTGAATGGGAGGACAGCTGGGTTGGCTGGACGGTTTGCAAAGAGCCGCTCGGCTTATTGGTTCATAGACCTGAAGAATTCATGCTCGATGTTCAACCTTGTTTTCCGACCTTATCAAGATAACACTGTGTGGCTAAGAGTGATTTAAGAATAACATTAGGTGCATTTGCATTAATCACATCCCCGTCTTATTGAATTCATCATTAGAACATTAAGTGAATAATTTACCAAAAACAATTGAATAGATTTTGGGTCTTTCTAAAGCTGTCCAATTGTTTGGGTTCTCAAGAGATTGAAACAGATTACCCCCGTCAAGAATAATGATTTCCCCTGGGCGTTTCAGGCTTTTATCTTGGTTGAATGAAACTCTTGTAAAGGATAAGCCGACAGTAGATAGTTATCTCAACTGTCCACTGTTACATTCTAGAAGTTGGGCTCAACCAAATAGACAAAGAGAACTGACAATCATAATTCAGAGATTATTTTGGCCAACGGGTTCCTGGCAAGGTCACACATTTCAACAAAACTTCACCACGTCCAGCCACGTTCGTCATTTGCAGTTTGTCACATTTTAGAAAGTTAGCCTGGAATCACAAAACAAAACGAGAAGGTAGCTAATTTTTCTTATTTCGCTTTCAACGCAGTAACCAACCATTTGTTCATTATAATTTGGAGCGAGAAATGCTGTCCTCGTTGCTTACTAAGTAAGTGGTTTTTAGAGAATAAGAAAGCTAAGTACGGAGAAATGTTTTCCAAACTGAGAAATGTGTCTTTTTCAGAGCATGCTCTTTTGCAGAACAGTTTCACTGAAAACTTAAATTGCTTGACTAGTAAAACATATCATTCAAGGCACAATTGTTTGTTTAATGTTGTTCTTCAAACAACTACATGATTCCCGTTTTCTAACAAGAAAACCCTTTTCAAGAAACATCACGCTGAAATTTGCCTAAAAGTTTCTTATCCGAAATCTTATTATCAAAAATTGCTCTATGGCTTTCAAGTTAAGTATTTTAAGGGTCTATAAATGCACAATTGTTATAAAAAGCCATCTACAAAATGATCATGTCTACACCATTAGTATCATCAAGTTTTACGTTATCTTCAAATCTGTAGATTTAATTGCACCAAAGTCAATGGAACCCAAAATCTTGAAAAGTTTGAAAAATAGAAAATTAATTGTTTCTGAAGTGTTCTTGAACCTAGAGTTCTTCATTTTTTTAACCACCGTAGTACTAGCAGTAACGTCGTGACAAGGGGGAGCAGGGGAGGCATTGTTTTCTTCTGTCAAAACGTTTTGTCAGATTAGTCGGAAAATGTTTGCTTTTACTCATTGGGTTGGAAAAATTCCAGAATCTACTGAATCTACTATGTGTCTTTAACTCTTACACATATTGTTACTAATTCAAAATTGATTTGGACAAATTTTATCGGAAATTTTACAACTTGCCCCCCCCCCTTCCTGTAACCGAGGTCCAACAACGCCCCTGAGCACTAGTTTCTTACTAAAGAGACTTGTAATCAATATTACTTTATTAAATAACAAAATTTGAAAAACTCGAGGCTTTAATAATGTGGAAAAGTACAGAAAAAAGGACAGGCTGAAACTGGACCTAGTGTTCTAATAAAATGGCGTGTACTAGAAAATGCTGGAGGTAGGTAGGGTCAACATAGCTAAATCTTGAGCTTACTGCATGACCCGGTTACTCAGAAGTTTCTTTTAAAAAGCCCGTTTACGTATATGCAGAATCTTCAGGATTTCCAGTATTGAGTCTCTACTGCAATATGAAAATTAAAATAAAGCCCTAGATCATAATGAAAATGATTTGTCGCTGTGATGAAGGATATCAAGTGAAACCTTTGCTTAACTATGTAATCAAGAACCGCTACACGATTTTGTAATAAGAAACTGGTAAATATTTTAAATTAGAGAAGAAATGTTCACTTCAGAATTTCTCTAATATATGAACGTATACAACTATTTCTCTTATAGAGATTAGTTTGAATTTCATAAAAAATGATATGTATTGATAATTTTTACTGACCAACTGGCGAGACATTTTATTCAAGGGTCAGATTCGTAGAAGAAGATATTAATTTCAAGGAACTGCGGCGTACTTAAAATGTCAAGGGTTATAAAGGAAAAGTATGTTTGAATATTCCCAACCATGCTTCTAAGAGTACTTACAGTTGAAAGTCTCTAATATTTTGAAAGTTCTTTGGATCATTAAAAAAGTTCTTTGAAAATTTCAGTATTTGAATCCTACGATTGCCAATAAAGCTTAGGTACTGGTCCCCAATTTAAAGCTGAAAAATTCAATCAATGATAGTACTGAATTCGGATCATTTTCCTAATAAAAATATTTAAACTAAATAGTAGATGAGGCATTGAAATATCTGAAATATTGGATTTGATAATGTTTGGAGGAACAAAGAACTGTTTTTTAAAAACCAATTTCTTAATAAAAAAGTGTGGTTATATTTTGAAATCTATAAGCATTTTCTTAAATACCATTGTATTTGACGAAAATCTCAAATAAATCCGCAGAGCAATTTTGATATGAAGGCAGCTAACTAACAAATTCTCCACATTGAATAAATCTATAAAGTTGGTTCCAGTTAAATAAAATTTCATAAGCTTTTCATTACCCTTTGTTATAATTTCATCTAGACATTAAACATGGATTCATAATATACAGGCTTTGGAACAGGTTATTACAACTGAATAAACGGGGGTCGAAATACACGGTAGAAAGAATCAACTTTCACACATTTTTACGAGGAAAGACGTTACAATTTGAATTGAAGTTGATCAAGATCGATGCAGTTTTTATTTCAATTGATAGATATGTATTATTTTGAGGTTGATCTTCACTCATTAGTTTATTTAACAGCCTTCTTGCATCTAAAGTAAATAATAGACATTTTAGAAAGGCGTGCAACTCCACGGGGCAATTCTTGCTATATAAAGGGCTGTAAATGGGAATGTCATTCATGCTTTGTATTGGAAGGGTGATGACCCTCTTGACTACAGAAGTTCATTCCTTGCTGAAATAGGTTTTGACCTACATAGCAATAATTTCGACCACCCAACACACATACAAATAGCATGAATAAACAGCCAGGCAGTTATGTATTGGAATTGCATATGTTTCAATACTTCGTAAGCATCTTGACTCTTGTACAGATTTTCAAGGATTCATGACTCCAATTTCAACTTCAGCCGACAATCATTCTTCTCGGTAACAATATCAACATCAGGCCAAACCGATATTACATGAGATGAGAAGGAACATAAGAGGGGGGGGGGGAAGGAACGTTGGAACATGAGATATACCGTGTGCACACTTGTGTAGGCCATGTCCGCATTAACTGACCTGAATGATCCTTAATGAGAACATCTTTCATCAAAGAAGCGTCGAATGTAAGCAAGGATTACCCGTTGAGGAGACGTACTAACGAAATGAAGACAAGTTAAGTAAAAAATGGAATTGGATTTATTCAGAATTACGTAGGCCAGGTGTTATCGACACGATGGAGACGACTCATGTCCATAGCATCCATTAATTGATTGTCACTTGGCACCTCTCTGATTAAACGTGATTTTATCTATTTTATTTATTTTATCTTATTCAGACAAAATACCCTATCAGCTATTTCAACAAAGTAACTATAAATAAAAATGACAACAGCTGCTCTTCCAACGAGTCTTGTTTGTTTTGGGATCTCGTTCCAGGTACTTGCTCCCTGGTATCAGACTTTTTACTGTATTCAAAACGAAGCCGAGGAATTTCGAAATAATCAATTTTTCTTGCGTTGTTATTCGACCTAGGAGTGAATTTATTTTTGAGGTTCTCTGGGCAAAGTCCATTGTTTATTTTGTATGTATTAATAAGCCTGTCCTATTTTATTAGATTTCGTACATTGAGCCAATCACATACCCAACCACCTTTGAGCTTTGCGCATTTAATCAGTCTGCGTGTCCTGTTTTGCAACCTCTGCAGGGATTCCATTTTTGAGTTTGACAGACTTCCCCAAATGACGCTACAATATCTCAGATGGCTTTCAATAAATGCTCCATAAACAGTTGTCAGTTGTTTCTGGGAAAGGATGTTTTTGTGTTTAAACATCGCCCCTTAACCGTTTTTATCTGTCGCTTTACGGATTTGAGTTGATGTACCCTATTCATTCTTTCGTCAATTATGACACCTAGATATCTTATTTTTTGAACTCTGAATAATTTTTTTGATGATAAAGTTGTTTTAACGAAGAATGCCTGTTATCGATGTATCACTAGTCTAATAAGTTGGACGAAGTATTAAGCACATTGCCTTTCGCGAACAACTTTTTTGATCAGTTGTTTTGGGTGCCCTATCAACATAAATTCGCACTTTACAGCATTTAGGCTAAGTTTTTTTTGTCTCATCCAGGATGATAAAATATCAAGTTCCTACATATTTGGTTTAGATTTTTACAAACATTTTCAAGATCATTCATATAATTGATGAAAAGTAAGGGAACCAAACACGACCCCTGTGGTATTTCACACTGCACTAAGCGCTTGTTTGACGATTTACCATCTACATAACAATACTGCTCTCTGTTTAAAACCATCTACATCACAAACTGCTCTCTCTATGTTAAAAATTTGGCTGCCATCTCCAAAGGATACCACTCGTGTGAAATATAATTACCATTTATATTGGCGAACTTTAATTGAGGTCTACCATTATGGCAATTCTCCCTCCGATACTATAGTATTACCTGGGAAAGATCAAATGCAGATGTCTATAAACGCTGGAACGGGGGTGCGTATCAAGAAAAAAGATCTGCCTTTCTCTCCTCTCCATTGAAAAAGCTGAAAATACAGGCGATCATTGATGATGCCGAATGATAGTACTAAAGCTCGGTCACTTTATCAATGAAGGTATCGAGAACATCAGTTGAAGAGACCGTTAGCTTGATAAAGCCAAATATAACGTCGGATTACAAGTTCTAAAGCTCTATTTGGATTGCATGGCTGTGCAGGAATGAATAATTTCTGGGAAAATACAGAATAGTAAATTGAGGGGTATTAAAAGGATGTAGCCTAGTAAATGAGATTTTGTCAATTGATTTGCTTTTAGCAATGACTTAAGCTCAAGATTTCTTTAAGCAAACAAAGTCTTACATTGTGCAAAATGAATTATTATTTGCAAAGAGAGAAGGAATTTCTTGTTTATCCTTGTATAGTGATAAGGAAAAAAACACAATCTTCGCTTTAGTAGTGTAGATTTTTTTCCTAGTCAATAGCTGTCGAATTCGAAGAGAATTTTTTCAAGCAAAGAAGAAATGCCAGTTTAGAGGGGAAATTGTAACACGAAAAATGAGACGGATTGTTCCTATTCCAGAGAGCGCAAATGCGCATTTATTTTCGTTGCGTCTAAAGGGCTGAATTTCTGTCACAATGGACCATTTTAAGCCAAATATTAGTAGTTAAAAAAATACATTTTCTTAATTAATTAGAGCAGGACTGATTTTGCCAATTTATAGCCTGATGTAGCCACTCTTAGTATTGGAAAATGATTAAAGTTCTGAGCCAGCTTAGATAATGGAACCGATGCTGTCGCAGTCAAGTAGCAGCTGGGTCTGAAGCGTGAAGTTGTTGGGTGTCACACCCCCTGCAACCCCCCTAGTTTGCACCCCTGCATGTACCTCCTGACTATTTCTGTTTTGATAACTATGGATCTACTCCATTTGACCTTTCAAACGAATGTTTGGTCCCTGAATGAGTGAAATAGATCCTCTGTTCATTTAGAGAGATGAGTTAGTCTAACCTAGATCGTAGCAGATACAGCCGAGATTAAGGGATGACTCTCTCATTGGAAAAAAAAAGTATAAGGATTAGACTAGACCTTGGTCATGCAATAAACGTTTGGGACTATAAGAAATGCTAGCAATTCAAATCTTAATGTTTCGTATAGATTCAAATCACCAGTTTGGTACTAGAGAGTCTTAGCTTTTTGATGAGTCAAGTACTGCACCAATAATATAATTCCTCAAAACTGCGATCTTAATCGAGTAAAAGCAAATTGCTTTTGTCCTAAAAGCTGAAAAAGGTTTTGGCCAAACAATGATAAAGATTTTGTCAAGAAACATAAATTCAATGTTTTTGATACAGCTCTTAAAGGGGGGGGGGGGGGGTAGATCACTGATAAATACCTACAACCATTGAAAGTTATATCAACAGTAGTCAAATGAATTGCCCCTCTAGAACTATGTCCTCCCTAAGATCAAAGCCTGGTCTTAACCTAAATATTAGTGCCAAAACAGGTAAATAATGTGTAAAGATCCCAAATTACCCGGTTTTGTTCCATGCAGAATATTTCCCACCTCAATCTGCATTGATTTTACATTCTGATCAAGTCGAGTATCAAGTAAGATGGAGACATCAATTTAGGGTTATTGAAACTCTGGATGAAGCCGCCTTAAAATGTTGAAAACTAGGCAGCGCTTCAGATCTAGAAAATGAGGCTTTTGACACATACTTCTCTTTTTTATAGGGTCTGTGAGTAATGCTAATTTATTGGATTTGTGAAGCATTTTGTGAAAAAGTCGTCAGAGGCTATGCAGTCAATTTCACACGTGCATTTTGCAGCATGCTGCGGATATAAAATAAAAAACTTGAAGTAGACGTTTGCTCTGTCAAGTCCAAAAGATTTAAGCAAGTCAAAATTGATTCTCAGACCCAAGAAAACTATTCTTCTGATTTGCTCTTAATTCCGTGGATGGAAAATCGCCTCTGGGTCGAATATCACTAAAGGTATTTTGCAAAGCCTTTTCAGAGTAAAATTGCCACGGAAAGGAATAGCGACTGATCTGTTGGTTGATATATTAGAAAGAAGATTATTCAAAATCCTCCGGTATTAAGTGGATATTCATTGCTTTCGCGAGTAAAGTAAATAATAAGATTAGTTTCGATCAGTGTTTTGTTGGGGGTGTAACATTATTATTTAGCCACCAACGCAAAAATTTAATGGTACGAGGTGAACTTGAACTGCCGTTGCCACTTTGCTTTACGTTAATGCTGCGTGTTCATTTCTTAAAACATCGAGACTAGAGTTCAAAGGTTGCATACGATTTACAGGATTACAATGAAGCAAAACAAATTGCGACAGAGCGAAGCAAAGACATTTTAAGGTCGCTGATAGTTCATCTTTGGTTGTGGCGGACACAAGAACTGGAATATAAAACAAATAACCTAACTCATTAAGCAGCCGCCGCTTGTATAGTGAGGTGCAGTTAACAAGAATCTTTAGTTCTCTTTAGGCGGGTTGCAAGGCAGTTTAACTTTGAAAAAAGAGAAACTGTAGGAATTGGAAAAAGAAAAGCTTGAAACTTAACAAGTTTAATTGTTCAGCTTCCAGTGTTTATAAGAAGTACATTTGACGCAGTCGCAAAGTTACGTTCGTTTCAAAGGCAAACATGCAAGAAAATACAGAAACATATCACGCTTTACTTATTTTGATGTCGGCGTTAATCATACTGACAAACTCTTACGCTATTGGGCTATTTATGCGAAACAAGAGCCTTTTTTCAAAAACAAATTACTTGTTGTTTAGCTTGGCAATGTCTGAATTTATGACTGGTGCTGTTAATTTACCGACAATAGTACACGGAGAACGGTACACTGCTTCGCATGGAACAGAAACAATGACAATCATGATTACTGCTGATATGACAACAGTTCTTTGCGCTGCAATTACGATGATGACGCTTTGCAGCATAATCGTCGATCGATATTTAATTATATGTTATCCTATGCATTACGTAAGCATCGTAACGGAGCGCAAAATTGTCCTAGTCATTATTGCCTGTTGGCTACTGCCTGTTTTTTTCAACTTTTTACGACTCGCATGGTTGGCACCACTTCTAAATGTTCCTCACAATGAGCTAATAAACATAACGCTGCATACAGACATTCGTAACAACGCATTAGCGGGCGATAAATACTATTTCATAACAGGATCCTCGCTGTACTTTCTGATCGTCCTGACCCTTGCTGTACTGTTTGTCCTCATGTTCCGAGCAATAAGAAGGTTGGGCAGAGATGAAAGGGAGTTTACGACAGAAAACAGAGATAACGAGACCATCAAACGCGAACACAAAGCCGTAATATTGTTCGGCATAATGTTCATCGTATTCATCTTGTGTTGGACGCCACTCGTCGTTTTACGCTTGATTACATTCGCTTTTCCTACCCAGTATGACAAAATACCACCAAAAGTTGTGCACGGCCTTATTATCACCAAGTACCTTACGTCGGTTTTAAACCCGTTACTGTATATTTTGTACAAGTTCGAGTTTAACCAATTATTGAAGAAGGATTGGCAGAGAGCGAAAAAACTCATTTGCTGTTCCGTCAAGAAGAAGAGAAGGAACAAGAAAGATGTAACGGAGGTATCCTTTCTTGGCCACAGCTCAATAAATGGCCATAGCTCAACAAACGGCCATCAAAACACCTACTGGGCACATGGAAATGGGTACATGCGAAAAGAGGAGCCAGTTAATGTTTAGCAAACAGCATATAAAGCTATCAATCTTGAAATGTGTTTTCGTTAGCCAAAAAGTTACCAGTAAGAACATAAAGACCTAAATAACCTTTCAACGTATGTAGATATTGGAGCGAGATCAGGCTGTACTTAAGACATATTGATAGGTCGAGAAGACTATGCACGGTTCAAATAAAACCACGCCTTCAGCTACAAATCTGTGCCATATTTAGTATACCTTTCTGTATTTTTGTCATTCTGTGGCTATTTCTTCATTATATATTAGAAGATTAATAATAATCAAATAGTGTCAGAAGTTTTGATCAGATAATGCCATTTATTGCTGTAAAAATTCCAGCAGGTTTGGTTTAATGTTTATGTAGCAAATCTGGATAGTGTTTCGAGTCTCGTTGACAAAGGAGTGATGCCTGTGGGGGGCATGGGGTTGTAGCTCTCCTATGGGTAAGTGTTAGCTCCCACCCTTTGTGGAAAGTTTTCATGCCTGTTAGGAAAGTTTAAAAACAAAATATCTATCTATCATTCAGAAAGTACCTTCTGAATTACGCTGTGCTATATAGCCCACTGTCGGGGAACCTAGCCCTCCCGGCTGCCATAAATTTTATTTTGGGTATCTTCAAAGCTGACCTGGTTTATTTCAGAGTCCATTTGCTCCCGTGCAATGGTTGATAATAAGGGGCTATGCGGAGGTAAATGCCTTTCTGGATTGAACCGGTTGGTAATTGTTTGTGAAACTGGCAATGAAATGCGTTAAAAAAGGCTCAAATTTGAAACCGTGTTCCAACTTTGCAATGATCGGCCTATATTCAGCTCAGCACTTAGTTTCATATGAAGTTTCATGGTGTGTGCCTTTAGCTCATAACAATTACCAATCGATCCAGATTGACACTTTGAACAGGAAATGCAAGAATATTTGCATCGTTTATATTTGAAATTCCACTTTCCTTACCCAAGAACAACCATTTCAAAGTAAGGTACAAAAATACACTGGCAACACAATTGGTTAACATGCAAATCTTAAAGAAGGAGGGGGGGGGGAGGGGGTTTCAAGAAGGAGCTCTCTCAGGACTCAACCATTTAGATTGGGCAAAAACTACTTCGACGGGTTTTTAGAGATTATTCAAAATACTACAAATATTTATGCCATTATTAAAAATCCATAGTTTTAGATTATTTCCTTATTTTTACAACCTTTTTATCGGTGCTTTTGTTTTCATTTTATGTATAAGTGTATATATCATATTATCATTATATATTAATTATATGCTTAGGACTCTTGGGAAATGAGCTGCTTTAGATTTTGAGAAGTGAGACAAGGCTATCTGAGCACATTCCATGATCCCTTTCTCATTTGTTTTCGATATGCAACACATTTTCATATATTTAATTAACTAATCATAATTATGCATTAACTTTAATTTTGATGAATCGTATCCAAGAGTAGAAGCTTATTTGATTAACTAATTATAGTTTATATCTTAGTATAATATTTAATGAGTTTGATTTCGATCTGTGAACACACAAGCGTAGTATGAAAGTGTGCTGGCAATGTGCATACCCTGATTTGGCAAAATCCCCAAAATAGGGAAACAAAATAAGGAAACATCCGGATTGATACAAGCATACTGGCTATTACTTTGCGCACCATAAGGAGGAGTAAATACAAAGCTCCCTTTTCCTCTCATTTTTGTCCTCCGCACTGTAGACTCTGCACGCAGGCTACGTTATGAGCAATGGAAGCATTTCAGAAACCAGTTGCAAGGAAAGAGTTTGACCTAAAAATTTAGATGATGAGTAAAGGCTCGGCAAACCCATACCAGCAAGGAAGTAAGAAGGCAGGTAAGCAAACAAGCAATCAGGCATGCAAGTGAGCATGTAGGCAGGCAAGCTGGCAAGCAAGCGAGCAAACTAGAAAAAAGTGCAGGCAAGTAAGCAGGCAGGTAGTCGAGCAGGTAAGCAAGCAAACAAGCAATCAGGTAAGCGAGCGAGTAAGTAGGTAATAAAACGGGTAGGCAAACAAGCAGTAACATGCATTTGATACGCTAATGTACATCTTCAGATTTCCTCATAGCCTTGCCACTATTTCACTCCTAAAAGTAAGTCTCTCCTACGCTCCTGTATGAAATAGTAAAAAAGTGTATATTTCTTTATCATTATCATCAGTAATGTAATGTTACTCATCAGTGATTTACTGTATCATGTATCCAGACGTATATGAATATCACTATTATACAATTCTTTCTTTTTCTAAACGTGCTCTCTTTATTATTCAATATATTTTCATCGCTAGAATGGCATCAAGCAAACATGATGATCATACTTTCGACAAAATAATTTAATATCAACATATTCATTATTCATAGAAAATAAATTGGTAGGATGGAACCTAAATGCGAATTGCAACCTATCATTGAAGAGTATAATAAATGCAGCTATATTTCCATTTTATAAACGTATTTTCACACACATCTTCCAATAATATACAATCACCAGCAGTAAAAGGCACTTTTTGGCATTCAATCCAAATTTTGTCAGTGTACACAGGTCCGTAACAAAAGAGGGTGTGGGTAGGACAGGTAAGTAACGCTTTGTCAAATGCAGCCATTGCATTTTAAGGCAATTTGTAAAAGGCAGATTCATAAAATTTTACCGGGGACCCAACCACTCACTTTTTGAATCCAGGGTTTGAGTTTGGGGAGGGCAATATAATAAAAAGAAGGGGGTCTAGGGGCTAAACCTTAAGGAAAATGTTTCGTAGCCACGCCCTTAAAACTTTCACAGAACGCGGGGAACGCCCTTTTTCTGCAAAATAATCTCATAAGAAGCTTTGCCCAATCTCAGGGCACTAGAAAATTAAAAAACTTCACCACCTCTTGTGAAAAACGAGCCTACACGTAGCTTTTCGTTTTAAGAGCTAAAACTCCGATAAATTACAAGATAAATTTCGAAAGCGAAATTCCTAAGACAAAATTGAACCATGCTGATTGTCTGATGAAGTATATGTTTTTCAGACAGGATATAGCTAGACTTTTTGTTCTGATAAGCTTTAAATTTGTCGAATGAAACTATACCAGATTATATTTCGCATATTTTTCTGAAATTTTGAATAAGCAGGTCAGAGGCTCTCAACCTTTCCTCCTTATTTATATAAATAGATTCCAATAAACAAAGGCAAAGCTAAAGGCGCATATTTTCATCGGGTAAAAACTTGTGAGTGATATCACTACAACCTAGCCAATCTTCTTTAAACAACAACCAGAGAGGTGTATAACATAAATAACCTTCACCACCTACTAAGAATATTATGACTAGCTCAAATGATATTTGCCAAAATACTCACATGATAGCTCGCCAGTAATATGACTTTTTTGAATACATTTTTGTGGCTGCATTTACTAAGGGATAAACTCGAAGGGAACAGACTGGTAAATATCTTCAATTATGCTTCCACTAACTTATAATGGGTGAAATTGTTTCGCTTGTAACTAATCAATATTAAGCAGATGCAGATTAAACAGACACATTGACAAAAATAAGCTTTTTCCAAACAGTCAAGATTTTGAACTATAACCTCAACTGGTACTTGTCTCTACACGTTAAAAGTGACTGATATAATAGCATGGAAAAGGGAAATATAGAGCAAGGCTAGTTACAGACCTTTAAAAAAGCAAATGAAACAGTAGGTTGTGAATTAAAAAGCTCCATAAATTGGGCATTAAAGATATTGAAAGTATTTAGTTGCAATCGTTTATAACAAGAAGCAAGAAGCTATGTTTTATGTGGACCATCCACTATCCAGTGATTGCTCAAGAGAAAAAATTTGTTTGAATTGGTCCAACCAAGAATAGGTGCAAGTCTACAAAATTATTCACAATGAGGTGGCAGAACCACCAAAATTGATTCCATGTTTCAAACTGGCACATCACTATGTTCTAAATTGCACTTGTATATATTGACATGGTTTCCTGTTTCTTTACATAGAATTCTATTTTTTAGATAAATGATAGATATATGACCAGGACTTTTTAAGGGTCACAACAAAAACTAACTATGCTCGGAAGAAGCGCCGTATGGTTAGGCTAAATACCAGTAGCAAAATTTAAACTATAATCTTGTCCTCTTTGCTTCGTGTTCCTGCCAATTTGCGTTCCTCTTATTTCCGGTTGTCGGCCTGCTATATTTCTAATTAATTTCCTTGCAACAGGTAAAACTAAATATCCCTAATTACTTTTTGACAGATATTTTAAAGAGGAGGGTAACAGCGGTTCCTTAGTGTTTCTATCCTTGATTGGGTTAAACAGTTGATAGAGTGTCCCATAAAAACATCAATGTCACTTCTATTCATATAAAAGTATTTTTTCCTATATATATTTGGCCTATATATAATCGTTTGTAACATGAAGCAAGCAGCTGTGTATTCTGTGGACCATGCACTGACCAGTGATTGCAAAAGAGAAAAATTAGGTTCAACCGGTCCAATCAAGCTAGAAAGGGTGCCAGTTTACAAAACTATTCAGATTGAGCGGTTCCTTGGAGCATAGATTCTTCCCATCTTCAGTTCTGCTAGTAATATAACAGTCTGTATAATAATGGTGGATTAAGCCAAAAGTTTGCTAGGTATCTACCTTACAACATGAAGGCGTAATCCCACTACAACAGACACGTGTTTACACAATACGATCGCGTTTTCCATTGTCTGTCGATAACCAAGCTAGTCTTGCATTTCATAGCACCTTCAGTTTCGCTGTGCGGCGATTTTTGTATGATGATGGTATTTTTACGAGTTGTCGATATGAAACAAGCTTCGCTGAATCAATGTTCTAAAAGCGAACACCGCTCGAGTTATGTACAGGAGAATAATCCAAGGAGAAAAATTTGGCAACGACAACTTAAGGTGGAATATGAGCCGTTCCTTTCGATTCTTATCAACAGATATCGCGTTCTTATCAGGCCATTGAACGAACAATGTGCGTACAGGAACAACCTTAATCTGGTTACGGCAGTTACCTCGAAATGTTTACGAGCTCCTGAAGTGAGACTGGCCTCCATTGTCCTTGCGAATTCAAAAATATCACATTACGATCCAAGTATATTGTCGATTTTCCGAATGTATATGTCGCTTTTCCTTCGTATCTTTTGTTAGGTAATGGAACGAAAAGTAAGCCATTATCCTCAGCCTGTAAAAGTAGGAAGTAAGGTTTTGCATCGTGGAGGAAAGCATACCTTCATTTATATGCAATAATCTAACGACAATGATGAGAGGTTTACAGAAATAAAAATTTCAAGCGAAAGTAGAAAAGCATAGTAGAAAAACTGAAGCTTTCTTTTTCTGGCAACTGATCATGAAACTTGGGGCTGGGAAGATTGGATCCATTGGGTTGCTATTATCTAGTATGTCTGTAACCTGTCTATAAAAAACATAAAAACACAAAAGCATGATTTCTGTTTTCAGAAGCAGTCAATATTCACGCTTGGACTCTTTGATCAGGAGAGCAGTAGGTGGGCGCCAATTAGCCTAAACATAGCCCACTACGAGCACTATTCCCTACTTCAAACTATTTTGCTAAACTGCTTCTTTAATTACACCTCTGCGAGCGATTTTGGGCTCTAGAAAAAATCAACATTCGGAGGAAAGTTCTTTCAAATCGAATGCTTAAGCGATGAAACTAAGAAGTTAAGATTGTGAACGATATGGCGATCAGGTAGGTATAAAGACAATCGCCTTTTTGCTACCATCTCCGCTAGCCTGTCTATAATCAATTTGGAACAACTACTTACAAAAAGGAGAAAAACTTAGAACTAGGGGTGAGGTAAAGCAAAAATTGTCTTTTGTAGGGGCTCTGAAATGGGGAGAAATAGTTTCAGGGTAATGACCTCAATCATTTGATACAATGACACAGTGCAAACAATGCAAAATAAAACGAACTGAATTGAAATTAAGTATTACTTAACATAAAGAAATGGTTATTCAATTGTAACAGTTATCAATCGAACGAGTTAGGCAGTTTTTGGGATAAAGAAAAATGCTGATACGATTGAAAAAGGGTTTTGAGATTGAGATTAAAACATCAAAAGAAATTATAAGCATTAAAACAGATTCTACTTACGGTTTTTTCAACAATATCTTTGAAATTGGCCGGAAATCCACTTGAAAACGAGACCTAGAAATTAAAAAACTGGATTACAAAACGTTCCTCTTTCTTCAAAATGGATTACAGTTCCGATACTATTAAATATATCCAGTAAGAAAAATATATAAAATTAAAATATATTAAATATATTCGCTGTTTTTGGCAACGTGTTTGGATGTTTGAAAGACGACAAAACTTAATACCAGAGTAGCTTGAGATGTCTGATGCCCTATTGAACCGGTAAATTCAAATAAGCGAGAAATTGATATTCAAGGAGAAGGGAATTAAGGAAAAAGAGAATATCTATGCATGTTACAGACTGCAGACACAACTCAATAATATCTCATAACACAATCATAACTCAATCTAGTTCAACTTCAAATCTTTTAAAATTCCTCTACCTACATACTTTATTAACAAAAAACAATTTATAAAGATACATCAAATGCAATATATATATATATATATTAAATGCTAGAAACCTCAAGTATCACAAATAGAGAGAAAGGTAACATAGGCATTTAAAGATAAGGGAAAACATGTATGCTTTGGAATATTTTGAGGAGGAGTTCTCCAAGCAGTTGGGATAATCAAGAAAAGAGCTCAACAACAGGAATTGAACCACAGTTTTACAGCACATCTACATATTTCGACGGTCGGGAATTGCTCTACAAAAATTCAAAAGTCTATTTTTTTTAATTTTAACTGCAAAACCTTTACCGTGTATTTTCTGTTATGATAATTGGGGCATTTTGCATCAACTAATGTGCTTTTGCTTATCCCTGTATTACAGAAGGCGAAAAGTAAAAACTTTTCATTCGCTCCTACCCTGGTCTTGGCCTGGCGTACTGGAAACGCATCGAAGCAGTTACATGATAAATTCTAAAAACTACAAAAAGTTGGAAATCTAGCTCCAACGTCAAAAGCAGCATTCTAAATTTTTTTACCAAGATTCTGAATGACCAAATTGACCCAATAGCCTCATAGAAGGGCCCACTACTTCCAAAGACATCTGTCAATGGTTGCCCAAGGAAACCAACTAACGTGCAACAATGATTTGATCGAATGAAAAGAAATAGCCCAACAAAGGGGCCTTGGGGCGCAACTAAATACACATAGATAAATATATTGATACTACTGTCTATACTACATGAGATAAGTGAAAGCATTGACGGAACCCAGGGAGATCATTTTTAAATAAATACCAAGGGGGAATAAAAAACTTCTTTGATGGGGTCTTAGCCTTGCATCTCTTGCAGACATCTCTGGTTAAGAGCTTGAGAACTACTTAAGAACTTAAGAACTGCTCAAAAAAAGAAGACCCTTTAAAATGGCATTATCCATAATGCGTAAGATATCAATAGAATGCACAAAGATATGTCAAAGGTAAATAAAAATAAAAATCTTCACCTGTTCTGTAGATGCAACTTCAGCATTTTTCCTGCAAAATAATACAAAATTATAATCTGATCGTGTTGAATTTTTTGTAACAGTATAGTTTCATTTTAAAAGACAAAAAGATGCAAATTGGCCAAAAATGCAGAGATTTATTGTACGGATTTGGGACCTTGAGGAGAAATTTCCTTTGGGGCAAAATCATTTCTTTACGGTTCTTGGCCCCTTTAAAATTTTATAAAGATATTTTGAGACAAAAAAATCTAAATAATGTAAGGAAGTTTGGCACTGGCATTATCCAATATAAAAAATGTAGCTTTATTTTGTGTCAGAAGTTACACTTCTACGTCTTGAAAACAGTTGTAATGAAAAACTTTATTGATGAAAAGTTAAAAGTGCAGTTAAAGCCTTATTTTTTTTTTAAAAGTCCGTCTTTAAAGATTTGCAGTGCAGCAGAAAGGATACAGATTAAATTTCCATTAAGAATGTGTCAGTATTTGAATTCTAGAATTGCTAAGTTTGATTTCTGGGGTACTTCCGAACTCTCTTACCAATGGGTAGTTGCAAGCAAACTCTTGAAATATCGATACGAATTGCTGCTTGGGTTTATTCCATGCTTTGCCAACAAAATAGGACACCAGAAAACGAACGTCAAGAAAATTAGGGTAAACGAATAATCGTTTATAAACCTGTCAAGGGGTCGTCAGGTAGGATAGTAAATACATTGAAAAAGTAACATAAAGCAAAGTATAATTCAGAATCAAAATTTTCTTAGAAATGAATGAAATAACAGAACAGTTTCTAAGAATCTAGGGTAACACGCCCCTATCCAAACACATTCTACTGTATGAAGGGACATCTTGCAGTTATTCTTGTTCCAGTGTTTCTGGGAGACTCTTAAAATAGTTCACCTTGTTGAAACCTACCTCCGTTCAGTGCTCGTTAAGTAAGCAATATTCTCTTTGGCACCCGGTTGCAAAGTTCCCGAAACTGCTTGATTCATTATTGTTAATGCTCTGTTGAACAATTCTGCAAAAAAGTAGATGGGTTCATGAAACACTAGTCAATATATCCCTTAAAAAATGGGTTTATATCAGAAAAAATTAGTCAAGGAGATATCAGGACCAATGATTAAAGGGTCACAGTCTATTTCATTAAATAATGGTGGGGGGGCAAGAAAACTTATGTGTTCTTCAGATCTATTCTGTCCTTCGCCCGGAACAAACGACTAGTCCTTGAAAATGAAAAGGACAGTGAAAAGAGCAAAAATCTACTTTTGCTAATACCTAATATATCAAAAATACGAATTTTTCACCAGAATAATATTATGCTCGGATAAAGGCTTTCGAAAATATTATTGAAAATGTGGGAAAAAACCTTTTAGACACGATTGAAAAAGAAAGGGTGTATAGAGGAAGATTAAGGTCCCGTTTACACGATGCCGGTACGACGCCGGCTCGATATGACACCGGTGTCAAACCATGCCGGTGTGTGATTTTTTGAGTCCCGTTTACACGATGCCGGTGCGATATCATTTCGGTTAGCAAAAACAATGGTTAAGACATCACACAATAATTTTATTCTGCGCTTGCGCATAGCCAGAAAAAAGGCACCAAACACAAAGAAAAGAGAGAAAAAAAAATCACAGTTACACACAGTTCTTGATCGAAGGAAAAAAGTTCTCCACGGACTAGTCCAAAATCGCTTTGGTTTGCGTTTCTTTCTCATCTTCGTTGCCCATTTCTGAGAGCTCGTCACGGAAACCGAAGCAAGTAAATTCATTAATTCATTTGTTCTTCTTTTATGATGTGCAATCGTTTGCACAATAATTACAATATTGACTTGTAACAGTGCAGCAATGGTTTGGATATAACTGTGATGGAGTGCCATTTTGAAAATCGTATAAAAATTCGCGCTCTTTCTGGTGGGAAACAAAGAAACAAAAAACAAAGGAGATTATGCAAATAACCCTCGATTTGATTGTTTTTGCCCTCGAATTGAGAGCGAAATGAAATCGTTTCGGTGTGACGCCGGTTTGGGCCGTTTACACGACGCCGCTACCACACCGGCATCAAATCGAACCGGTGTGGCTACCGAACTGGGTTTTCACACCTTTTATGCCGGCGTGGTCAAAAAACAAAAGATTCCACATTGGTGTCAAATCGAACCGGCGCGGCACCGGCATCGTGTAAACGGGGCCTAAAGAGCGCGTTTAATTGAAAGGAGTGTGATAGAAAAATCCGGAGAACAAGCGATAAAAAAACCCAGATTAGAAAGACGCAACAAATTTGAATCAAATAATTGACACTGTACTTGTGCACTGGAATATTTATGAGCATAAAGTTTCAAGCTAAGCCCTTTTTTAAAGAAGTAAAAGATTGTTTATGGAGCTAAGTTATAATCTTTCTCTTAAATGATGAGATTGAAGGGATGAGCTTGTAGTTCCCGGATTTATCATCTCGTTTCGCCCATAGATTTGAGGAAGTAAGCATTTTCAATCGATGTGCTCAAAATTCAGAGTTTATCTCTAGTTAGTTTTTCTAATGCAAACAGGTTTAAAAAATCAAATATAACAACAAGCCAAACAAAATATGAAGATATACTTATTGCATGTGTCATTTATGATGGGGAAGGTCAAAAAGTCATCTGGTTCCCACCATAAAATTCAACTGATAAATTTAATATACAAAAAAGAAAAAACCGAAGAACTCATAGATAATACAGGAAAAATCAACGCGACAGACAAAAGCCGAAGAAAAGGATACTAACCAGGGAGCAGATGAATGCCGGGAAATTTAGGTAACAATTTAGTTTTCACGATGTAAGAAAGTCTGGCTTCTAAAATCCGTCTGTGAGACAATGTTTAGTTTCTCATTGTCAAGCAGCAAGAGTTTACAGAGTGCCAGATTAATAAAACCTAAAATGTCTTAATAAATAAGATAAGCCAGGATATTCGTGGTTGAAAAATTTCAGATAGCTGACAGCAAGTAGATTTAATTTAGAAACACAATAGGTTGTATTAGATTTAAGAGTAAAATCTCTCCACGTAAATCATTCATTCCACAACGAAAGGAAGGGACATATCAGCTCGCAATTGCTACTAGCGGACAAACAAAGGGACATCGTACAATAAAATAATTTGGTACTTCTTAGTTATATCTCCAAAGTTTAATGCTACATTTTTTAATCTTATTATTGATATTTGCTATCGTTTTATTGTAATTCATTCAGAATTTGCAACAAAGGCTACCCCGTCATCGAGAAGGATTCCTTTCCGGAAGTGAAATTATTTAAAATGTCAAATGTTTAAATAGGTCCTAAATATATTTAAAAGAGACAGTTAGGTTGACCTGTCAGTCCAAGAGGTTCCAAAATCAAGCGCTTCACTCTGAGATACAGCACCTCGCAAAATTTGACCTACTTTAATCTTTGAAAAGAGAAGATAATAGCAGAATTGAATATGGGTAAGATTCATCTTACGAATTCAAATAAAAGGAAATTAAAGACATGTTCATAAGGAGGTTAACGAACCTTTGACTGATGAATTGTTCAAGAGATCGTCCGAGAACATAGATTTCCATCCGAGGTACCTGACAAGGAAAAATCAAAATCTAGAATAACACAATAAAATAATAAAATGAAAAAATAATATAATCGAAAATAATTTTCAAAAAATTAAAATCTAAATAATTAGTGCCAGAAAACAAAGAGACGCTTTAACAGCGTTTCAGTACATGAGTCCTTTGTTTTATTCTGAAAATTCTTATAAAAAAGGTGTATTGTTAATTAAATCATGTTATCTTTTACATTCTACATTTTCTCCTACTAAATTACGATTTATTCCAGGTAATTTATTAAGTACTATCACCGTAACAGTATACAAAAGTAATCTCTATTTACTGAGGACAGATAATTGTCTCCAACACAATCGGAGATGGGTCACATTACGAATTTTCATTTAGGACTCTGGCTTCTGTGTCAAACCATTCTAACATAAAAAAGGCTTGGTTGAAAAGAGCCATCTTTTGCAACAAACATCACTTGAATTAAGGGGAAAAATTGAAAAATACCAACAGTAGACGATTAGAATAACCTTTGATCTATGTAAAAATTGTTGTTTTGACTTATTTAGACATGAAATCGCATACAGCAATCCAGAAACGACACGGCCCTTTTTCGCAGCTCAAGAACTTCATGACCGCCATTATCAACTCTGACGCAAAAGTTTATTGCCTTTCAAGTGCTTTGACTGGCAAATGATACATATACACAAAACCATTGACTGGCTTAAAATATTTTTCATCCTTGCAGTTTGGGACAGAACATTTTCGAAATGACAAAACTCTAGCCTGAAAGTTAAACTTTTAACAAGAACAGCAAAAATACCAAACTGCAACAACAAAACGAAATGGATAAACAATATAGCTGTGTTATTTAGACTTTTTCATAGTCGAACTATTAGAGCAGAAAAATTAAAGTTGCATATCAAGTATTAAACGTACTTCTTGCAAAATGATTTTCAACAGACGTTGCATTTCGTTTACGTGAAGCTCAAATCAACGGTCTATATACTACGTTAATAAATGAAGTGACAACCATCAACCACTGTTCAGACACTTAGGCAGCTTTAATCGATTACCAAAATGTTTGTACCAACTAATCCTAAAGTTTAGACTCACCATTTTGTGACTTCTTCGTAATTTGGATTATTGCAAAGCCACTGCCGTAAAACTTGCAGCCATTTTGGGAAGAACTGTTTTTCTAAAATGCTGACGACGTGTTGTGATGATAGCAAATCCTTCCAGCTCATCACCCAATGAAATGGTTCTACAAAAGACATATGGAAACGAATTTGACAAATATTCGATACATAAAGTAGCTATCAATGGTTTCGCTAATTTTTCTTGTGTAATGTTCAAATATTTCAATCCAGTGGCTTATATTTAAGGACAACCTGTGTACCGTACTAAACAACTACACGCATTTTGCAGCAGACCACGGACAACTACACTTCGTCTCTCACTTCACCACTCTCGATCAATCCAAGGAGTGCAGGATTAAAATCTTTCTTAACTTTCTGCAAAGTTTGTTCAAACTTTCCTTACAAAATCTCAAAAATTATTACCATAATAACCTTTGGAACTTTGAAGTATTACAAAGATCTTCGACAAAAGAAAATGAAAATGATATATCGAACGCTTGGTAACAGTCATTAGGATAAACATTTTATATGTAAACAGGGTGTAATCTAGGAGGTCGAGTAACATAAGAATCAGCATTTTCACAAATATTGGCCTAATTATGATCATCTCTGATTTGTATTCCGATGCGTCGCTTTACACGTTACCATCTTCTTTCTGTTCATCTATGCACAATATCCTTCCTCGTACACCATGACTTATTCCACTCTTTTGATTTCGTTTTAATTTTAAGTAATGAAGTAAATTTCTACCTAAAAAGACTAAAATATAATACGCGCATTCAAGCGAATAAAGACAAGGATTCCAATAGCCCAATGAAACCTTTCAAGTCTCAAGTTTGAAGGAACATATGTGATTACAATGTCAAATTGACTAGACTTGAGGATTCGCAAGTTATCCTGATAAGTATGTAAAGACGAAAATAAGTATTTACGTGGCTTAGTATGGGGATTTAGATAGGCTAACAATAAACAGCTAATTAGGTGTCCTTGGCAGAAGTTGCATGTTATCACAATGTAAATGTTTTCAGCACAATTACAAGGTTTATAATAAACGGACCAGATCAACGTGGTTGCGAAAACGTCACACTTTCTTTATAAGTGACATTCAACACTTTGGTTAAGGTCAATTTTCGCTTTGCTTAAGATACAGTCTGGATGAATTTACAGGTTCATTAAACTGGACAAAGCGATGTAATTCTAGATCTTGCTCTGCTTCCTCGAATTAAAATTCAATATGTGATTTTTGAACGCAAATCATAAGTCAGGGTCTCACCACATGAGCCAGGTTGATCGGGTTAAAATCAGGTCAAAAGTTTCCAAACCCAGTTTAATCAGCAATAACCTACTACCAGCTAGTATAAAATACCTATAATGGGGACTTGACTGTATATTTTGATTACACTAGATCAAATTGATGTATTAACTCCTTCGTCATTAGCTGTCGCGTAATTCTGTGGATTATAATCGAATTTGCTCAGGGGTGCATTTTCGGGTATACCATCTTATTTCAAATATTTCTTGTGCTCTCGAGCAATTTACCTGATTAAAGGCAAGGACACGGTTGTGTACTATGCCTTTATGCAAAATGAGATATAGATTGACATCGAAATCATCGTGAAAATAATGCTAATATAAAGTATAAAAAATAAAGTATAAAAATAAAGTATAAAAAACGTGCTCTGCCACGGGTCATTAAGTCAAGTATCTTTAACTCAAACTATCATTTACCAGTTTAGATAGCAGTTGTGACGTGTTTTCAATCAAAATGACTTGTTTTCAAATCTACTATCGTGCCAATTTCAAGTCTTACGGACACTTTGGCCACGGAACCCACGAGAAAGCTCAAGCAAGAAACAATCTAAAATATCTGCCGCATTGACTCAGAGATAGCTGGAGCTTTGTTGAAAAACCTCTACGTAGCTCCAAATAAGCTTAATGACAATTGGTGGTTACGATTAACTTTTCAGCAAATTAGCGTCTCTGTTTCTATCTGCAGCAAAAATCGTATGGAAAAATCAAAGCGGTTTTAGTGCATTGAGCAAAATTAGCTTGGAAACAGCATCTGTGAGGATGAGGGATCTCAATGTACTTTTCATCTTCTACCATTTATCAGTTGCTTGTTTGTTAACGTGAGACTGTTACATAAGTTCAGAACTCTGAAGATGATTCAGCAATATCAAAATATGCAAGTTTAAAAAAACCTACAGCAAACCGGGTTTAATTCAAAAAATTTTTGAAGAAGTAGGCAGTTGCTCTTGTCTTATTAACAACAGCATTCTTCTTTCCTGTTTACAAAGGTTGTTCAGGGTACTACTTGGTTACCTGACAATATATTTATTGTATGAAATAATAAATCAAGTGAATTTGTTTGCGATTAGCAAGCCGCTAACATTAAAAATCGTACCTAAATGTTGTTGATGAGGGTTAACAGTAAAAGATTCCATGCAACTGAGCAATTTTGGATAAATACTGCGGAGGAGGAAAGCTTCCATGGTACCCTTTGAGAAAACCTGCGAGTGAAATAAAAAAAGGAAAAAGATATCAAAGTTCAGAATTCACAGTATATTTATAAACTTAAACAAATGCATCATAAATATTTCAGTGAATTATCGAATATATATAACATCAAAGGGAGACTATGGTGTGCAAGGATGCAAAATTTACCCTGCTGATATCATTTCAAATTCAAAAAATCACTACTTATGGCTCACTCAATATTTCAACCAAGAAAAAACTAGTCTCCTTCTTAAAACATAACCTTTAACACATGACCACATTTTACACATGATGTACAGACAAAATTAACAGTCAATTTAAAATGACGCACAAACTTTTAACAGTTAGTTAAATGAAGGACCCACATGAAAGCACTTCCGAATGACTCTGGCATTCCTCCTGTAAATATCTGTATTATTCTTCCAAAAACCTCACGGGAGACACAAAGCTCATTTCATCATTTAAATGTAGTGACCCTTTAGAGAGGCAATTTTAGTATGCCTTGAAATCTTTAAAACTGCGTAAGTTGGATTTTTACATTGCTTACCTTAGCCCATGGTTCAAGGATAAGTTTAGCTGAAGGATCTGATGGATGCCAATTAGTCAACGCTGCCGCCAACTTCTGCCTGATAGGCGGATTCACGGGTTCCATTCTTGCACCTTTAGAAAAATAGCAAGAAATACTTATGTAACATGCACTCTATAAACGAAAATTTATAGAGTGAATGCAACAGAAAATAAGTATAAAAATCGTTTCATACTATGGCAAAAGACATGTCTATTTCTGTATTAAATAATGGGTACTTTTGGATGGAAACCATTTATAAGAAATGAGATGTATTTTGTGGGAATTTCAACTGGCGAAGAAAACATCGAAAAATGTGGAAAAGTGCACAAGCATTATATTTCCTTCAAGTTCAAATTAAGTGGGCATCTTCCCGCAGGTTTTCAGATCCAAAGCGAAATAAAATATTGGAACTTTCTGAATTTTCCTTTTTTCTTAAACCAACATAAGGCCAATTTGTGTGATCTTAGTTAATTGTATAAAATAGAGAATCATTAATCGTCATTCTATAAATTAAATAGAAAGGCCTTATTGTGAATCAGCATTTGATGAAGGGTTACCCTACTTCAATTATTTAAGAGCAGTATTGCTATTCTAGAGCGTTCATCTTTGAATAGGTATGCCATTGCCAAACGGTCTATTATGTTCAAGTAATTCAACAATTAAAGGTCTTGGATGATATTACAAAATGTCTAATCTTAAGAGAAAAAGACCTCCACACATTATAAGATTATGTTTGATTACAGAAGATGTTTACGTGCACCTTGAGGGAGAGCAAAAAAGATATATTGCAGGGAAGCAAAAGGTGATACCCATTATTGGAAGCCACGGGTGAATCCATGTGTGGATTGGCATTGTGTCCATAAGAGGATTCCAAACATCCACTTCAGCCTGAAAGTAAACAGCAAGAACTATAGTAACATTTAATTATTACAATGCTACAAAGTGATGTATACATTTATTTTCAGTCATTCGCGATCATATTACGATCATATTTATGTGGCGCAGTGTTTAAGACGGATAATTCCAGACTTGGTGGTATGCGGCTTGAGCAACGATTGAGAAAAAAAGTTCTACATTTGCGTAGAACCCTTATAGATAATATAAACTCCATGTTTTTTACACCAGCCAATGGCTAATTGGTATTATATCCGATGGGAAAGACAGCAACAACTTATTCAACACCCCTGTCTTACGTCACACTTTTTTGTAATCTCTACTGTCATTGGCCTACATTTATGTAAGTCTTCTATTTACATTATCATTTTAATCATTATTCTATTTCATTTTTCATTAGATTTACGCTGTATAAACTGAAGAAGGCCTATACTGAAACGTCTTAATAAGTTGAGGTTTTTTCTTGACTCCAAGTCCAAACAAACACAAATACTATTTACATGCGCCAAAAGGTCATCTGGTCACCACCATGTATGAATCTTACAATGCTTTCTTTAATTTCAAGATAATAGAAAAAGTAGCAAAATGACACAAAGAAGCGAAAAAGCCAAAAGAAAGGGTGGTACACGGGGTGAACATAAGCATACAGGCAATACTAACTGAGCCGGAAAAATTGTGGGCAGTGCCTTGGAAATGTACATTATCCTTATTTTCAAAACCACGCACGTGCAAGAGACGTGGACAAACAAAGTTGTCTAAAATGATGCTTACTGAAAGGAGTAAAACCAATTCTAAGTCGATTTCTTACACCCGTGAAATTATGCACCAAGTTCACAGATCTACACGAGAGACGTATTTGTATTATAAATTTTATTTTGCACTCCTCCATCGAAACAGTGTTTCTGTCAATTTCATCTAGCAGGTTCCTCTCAAAGGGAGTACTTTGAAATTAAAAAAATTCTATTAAACCATGAAGAATCAACAACGCTTACAAAAATTTAAATCTACAAACCTGAAGGCGAGGTAAAATCAACTGATCCAAAATATTACTGGTAACCCATTCTGGTAAAACTGGTGCCCAGACCTCTATTAGAGTTATTAAGGGATCTGCATCTCTTGGATTCCATTGGCTAAAAAAAGAACGAATCAAGTGGTTGAATTGTAAGCAAAGATGGATCATGGAACAATCATGATGAATTGATTTTGAAAAATCATACCTTTGCAGGAAAAGGAATGCAGCTTATTAAACGGAAAAAAGGAGTGATTGCTCCTAGATTACAAAATGACACTCGTACTTAAGTCTTAAAAGTAGCAAATGGCGAGAGTGTAGGAAGTATATCTTATTTGAATAAGACGTTATTGCAAACATAAAATATGAATAATGATTATAAAAAATCCCAAGAAACATAGCAGATATAAAAGTGGCGCAGGCGAGAGATTTGCGTACGCACAAATAAGTAACCAATTAGGAATTTTCACTTGATCTTTTTCACTATATATCTGCAGAACGTCCAAGGTTTCTCTAAAGTTTAAGGTGCTTTACCACTTGATTATAATGTTAAATTAATTCTTTACAGGTTGCGGTTATGATTCTTACTCTCTTCGTGTCATTCATTTGGTTAAAATACTAGTATTAAGTCCCTCTGTCGAATTTTTAGCTCAGAATATTAGATACGGTTGCCTTTTATTTAATCAATGATAACAAATTATACCTGATTGATTTTCGTAAGTGTGGCATCCATACGTCCCAAATGATTTTCTCAAACGGATTCATACTGTGAACATAAATACATGAATCAATGCAAAAAAAATTACGAGTCATTTTTGCAAAGGATATAGAAAATTTGGGCATCTGATACGACTAAATAACATATACAGAACACTGTTAGAAGGATGTATAGATGAAAAGAATGGCAGAGGTCGACCAAGGATGAGTTGGTATGATAACATCAAGGAGTGGACTGGTATGCCATATGAGCGGGCAACAAGAATTGCAATGGACAGAAACAAATGGAGAGCTACTGTGTCATTCAACGTCGTAAGATGCGGAATATGAAGAGGAAGAAGATAGAAGACCACAATGCCTTGAGATAGACGAAGATAGATTTTCTCTGTATCATAGATGTATCACCTTTTTTCATTTAAACCCTTGGCATCTTGAGGGGGGGGGGTGGTACGCCCAAGCGCCAAAAGACCATTTAGAGAAGATATTCAGACGATGATAAAAACTAAACTATTTGAAATCTTGTTGTCTGAAATACATTTCAAACCTTGATCTTTTCAGTATCAGTTAAATTATAATTCTGTAAGGATCATTCCTAGTAAAACTGTGGGTTCAAATGCAGTTATGTGAACTTATGCATTTCACTGGTATTGTTTTTTTAATGTCCTTATAAAGTTGATGAACTCATGAGATCAGTTGCAGCCAGTCAAAAGTAGACGTAAACATTTAGCTCAATCAATTTAATGCTTCTAATGTGCAAATAAAATTAATTGAATAATGAGCACAAAACAAAGACTATCAAATATTAAGCAAAAAACAAGGCAAATTAAATAATTAAACAAGATAAGGCCAATCAGACAATAAGTATAAAAATGAGGCCAATCAAATAATAAAAACAAGGTGAGGACAATAAAATATAACGCACAAAACAAGGCCGATCAAATATTATACTAAATATGGCAAATCGAACATTTAGCAAAATCAAGGCCATATCAAATACGATGTACTTGACAAGCGTCCTTAAAAACCGTATGAATGAAACAAGTTTCTATACCTTTTCTGTCCTTGTTGTTCTCGTCCATAATTTATTGGTTGTTTTTCTTCTAAAACCTCTCTCCACAACCTAACGACATCCAAGCCATAATGCTGCTCTGAAAGTGGACGCCACGACTCAAAGTGTTTTTGGAGTAACGGAAATCCCAGAGGAATAATGAGATTGTCTAGTGAATACATCTAGAAGATCAAAAACAATCGTATAAAATTGGAAGAAAAAAACGGGAAACACAACTCAGCATGAGGAATGAAAAATGCCCGCGGTAATGGGCGGTTCACCGGAGGAAAAGACTCCTGCGATAATGGTCGATGTATAAAAAAAGGTAGCAAAAACGTAGAACAGCGAAAAACAAGAGGATAGACTATATGTGATTTTGAATAGTAAATCAATATTAATATATTGACGTTTTATGCTACAGTGTCAAGTGTAGAAAGCTTAGAAGCATCTGGGCTCCAGGATAAAAAAAACAAAAAAATTCAAGCTTTAAACAGTTAGGTTCTTAAGTTTCACTATCGTATCTTCGATGATTCTGTTTCTTTTAAATATTGGGTTCGATGTAGTATTTAATTCTTAATAACACATAATGAATGAAACACTGAAAACTAACCCCGTGACTGGTTTGCAGTGTTTAAAAAATTAGTCTTTTAAAAAGACTTTTATCTATCTATACATTATTGTACATTACCAAGTAATTGGCATTACGTACACGTTGATTAGTAGGTTAGTAAAACGAAAATCGGGTGATTCAGCAGTTTAGTCCCACCACGCTGGAATTGTAGTGGAGACACAGATTTAGATATATTATGGACTTCACTGAATGACTTGCGCAGCATATAAGCGAATGGCAAATATGGTGCCATGTAATGTACCTAAGGATGATCTAGATTCCTTCCATCCCTGGAGATGCATTATGAACCTTTGATTTTCAGCGAACTTTTGTACTGCTAAGGAGGAGGGGCTAATGCTTCAATAGCTTCATTCAATCAGAGTTCGCCATTTGTAAGGTCTTGCTTCAACATCATCAAAAATAGTACCCCCTTGCAATCTGACAAAACGCATTAGTTTCTATGTAAAACTGCATTATCACAGGGAGTTAAAGGAACATTTTGCTTTAGATAACAGTAGTATGTTTATATTCAAGTAAATATTAAATAGTATATACCTTGTACTCTTCGTAATATTTGTCTTGTAACATGTGAAAAAGATCTACTAATCCCTTTAAAGATAAAGGCTCATCAACGTCATGCTGCAAACCCATCTTGCATCTATATGAAAGTTCGAAGTAAAATCCATCAGCTTTGGATGTGAAGCGTGGCAATTAATAACGTTATGCATTTTAGATATCAAAGCTACATTTCCGTTCTTCATATAGTTTTTCTAGTCAGCTATTCACTAAAACAGCACTAGCTGTTGGAGCTATAGTCAAACTTCATCAAACGATAGTATCCACCATTTGCTCTCACACAAGACAAGGATATATCTAAAGGGCCTAAAATAATCAATCACCTCAATTCTGCAGCAAGTGAGAATTTTGTTACGACTTTCCATTCTCAAAAAGAAGGAAGATGGGTGGGAGGTGTACCCCGGATTGGCACTGTTATGTCATCAAGATTGAAATGAGGCGTACCTTGGATTACTTTTAATAATTGTAAGGTAAACCTCATATTGGTAGCACATATAAAAGCACATTTGTCATACAAACATCGGCAAAGCTAATGCCGTATAAATGTGAAATGCAGTATGGGCTACAAATGCCAGTTTGCACTGAGTATTTACATCCAACTAAGAGAATCAACTTGTTACTCCTTCACAATGCTCCAGAATCTTCTTAAGCCCACCTAATGCATGCATTCTTAAAATGAAATACACAACATACCTGTCTAAAATTGATGTAATATTATTTAGCCGGTTAATTTCCTCATCTTCTATGCTTATGATTTTCTCCAATCTTTCTGTCTCGTGTTCCAAGTTGACAACTAAATCTCGTTCATAATGAAGTCTGTTATTTGAAAAAAACAAATAGCAACATTTCAAGTGATTAACGAAGGCGAAATAGGAGAAATTGGAAATAGATAAGAATGTAAAACACAAGAAATGAGGCTATTGTAGCGCATATATTCAATTGCAGGATTAGATAGTTTAGGTAGCATCCTCTAGATCCTTTAGCTTAATGCAAATGATCGAATATGACGAATTTAGAGCTAAATCTTTAAAAATAAGTACAAGATAAAAACTTACTGGCGATCGATTTGTATAATTTCTGACTCTGAAAGATCTAGTAACAATTTCAAATTATACTCGAGCTCTGGAACTGCGAAAGCTCTCTGCTTCTTTTCTTCTTCGGCAGATGCAGATAATACTAAAGTTGGGGGTAAAATACAGGTAATTCGATGAATATTATGCAGTTTATGACGCTGAGGCAACTTCTTACTGAAAGGGCCACAATGAAGGTGAACAATTTTTATCGAGATATAGTAGTTGGTAAGAATTAATTCTGAAATTAACCACTGTTACTTGATTCGAATAATATTCATAGAAAATGTCATTCAGTCTTAATTCCATCCTATAAGAAGAGCATTTAATCCACCTTCCTTTTTTAGTGAGGGTTTTCAGTAACTTCCTCGTTATAGGAAAACATAATTGAATCGTACGGTGCTGACCCTTGTTTTTCAACACATGCTGTTCTATATCTAAAGTAGCTGGTAATGGGACTATTAAAAAAATTATCATGCAATAAAAATTAAACTTATTCCTAAACAGTCGATGATGTAAAGGAAGATGCTGAAACTCAAGAATTTCCTAAAAATTGAGAACTCGCAAAAGTAGGGTGTTCATGTCCTAATTCTAAACAATTGAGGCAACATGGAAGTTTGCAAAATTGGTGTTTTTCTAGCACTTTTCAAAACTTATTTGAATGTAGTCACTGCCAAATAAAATTTTTTTCGGATGATTTTCTTAAACAAATATATAGAATAAATCATCTGGATATTGATCATAGGCAATTCATATTGTGGCAGCAAGGAAAAGCCAACTTATACCTATTTGAACATTGCTGATGTAGGGTGACAGGTATTGAGTTTGGGAGAAGATTTGACAGCAATAAACTAGATGAAATGCTTGCAATCAAAAAAAGAAAAACCTGTTTACAAAACTATTATGGGAGTATTTTTCTTGGATGACCAAAAATCAGAAAGTATATTAACAACGAGTAATACCTGGATGAGAACCGGTTTCTTCAGGTTTTGCGTGTTTTTGACCAAGAGAAGAGTATCCTGATAGGATCTTTGCCTCTGGCCCTGTCATATCGACAACCTGTAAACATAATGGCTCTAAAATCATTGATTGATACGCTTGTTGATATACGAGAGTTCTCAACTCTCCGTTGCATCAAAACCATTGCAATCACACCTAGCTAATTAAAGTGCTAAGTCAAAACACGAATCCTTAAAAGAACAGCAACATTAATAATTTACTTGCCGAATTGCCTTCGATTTCACTTTTGATTCTTATAAGATTGTATTTAGGTATTATTAGATACTGAAGAGTTTAATTCCCAGTAAAAATAATTATTCAGATTAAATCATATAAATCTATTTTTCTATCTATCTGATACACATTTCGTTTAATTCAACATAGCGCCGTTAACCACGGATTATTTGCTAGATACTGATCGGTCGCTACAAAGATCGTTCCATCTTCTTTTGCAACCATCATCTCTGCTGTCTCAAGATCTATTCCAACCATTTTTATCCACGTTAACTTTTTTCCACTCCTTGTTTTACATATCTCATAGCTTCTCTTAATGCAGTTTTTGCAAATGTATTGGCTGGCAGTCTTAGGTAGTGTCCATACCAACTTAATATCCTTTTCTTTGTTATGCTCCATTCATCTATTTTCATTCCTTATCATTTCGTATATTTCATACATAAATGATAGTAGATCATGCATCAAAGGAAGAGCATAGAGAACGAAGAAGAATCTAGAGTTTAACATTGGTAATAAATTAACGTATTATTTACACCGTCGAAACTAGAGAAAGTAAGATATGTCGAACAATTCGGTCAGACCAACTGCAGAGAATCGACGAAATGAAAAAATATAAAAAATACACAAGTAATTCTGGTAAAAGAAGACACGCAGTATGTTGAGGAAGCTTGAAAATTCTTAAACTAAGATTGAAAAATCGTACCTTAACATTCTTATATCCAGAAAAAGCAGCAAACTTCTTCTTCAAGGGACCTGAAGCCTGAAAAGATGAGGTGCATTTTAGAAAAGAACATCAAAATTATTATTGTTTCAGCTGAAGCGCTATTTCACAAATATAGCAAATCAATACATCATATGCCAAAACTGCATAACTAGAGACAATTGAAATGAGTCGCCAATCATTATGAAATGAATGATGCTGAATCCAGAAGCATTTAAGATGCAAATGTTAGCCTGCCACAATCGGGGTATCGTCTTAGTAGTATAGTAATGTTCGGCTTGTAAGTAATGTTATATGTAACTTGCTATTGTAAACTTTTTTATTCTGAATATAAAAAAAAAAAAAGAAAAAAAAAACCTTCCATCATACTCACGAATGGAACAAAGCAAGATCTACAGCTGCGGTGAACACAAACACTTGTGGATGGATCATTGGGCTTCGATCTTGTGGTGTGACATTTTAACGATGGGTTTGTAGCGTTATGATATTTTTTGCGATGCTTTGTGAAAGTCGAGGGGATTTATAGATATTGTACGATTACAGCAAAGATCCAAAAAGTAAAGTTCTTAAGCAAATGTGCCTAGAAATTCTCAAGGGGAAGTTCATAAGGAGAACTCATACCTCAAAATACGAAACTCGGAGAATAATCGATCTCCAAATACCTAAACTGCGGCTAGAACTTTCAAAGAAAAGTTTTTCCTACGTCGGTGCAAGGTCTGGAATGATATCCCAAATGACATAAGAAATGCGGAATCTACTCACCTTTTCAAGCACAAAATGAAAAGCTATCTCTTGGGCCAATAAAGTAGAATATGTAAAGAAATAAGAGATCCCTAACGTGACCTCCTGGTAGACCAGTTAAAGTTTTTTCTGTATTTTTTCATATGTATTTATTTCTAGTATTTGTGTAAGTAACTAAAGGAGTTTTCATGTATGAATATGAATATGTATGAATATGAAATAAATACCTCACCTTTACGTCATCGGCAGTTTTGTAAACATAGCGTGGCTTCTTCAGTTCCTATTCGGGACAAAATTTTACTTTGACTTGATTCAAGGCGATAATCATTCTTATGATACCATTTAAAGCTACTTCAGATACACAAAAAAAGTGATAGGAAAAAATTCTTAAGAAACTATCGAGAGAACTAAAAATCCCCAGGACAGACTGGACTTGAATATGAACGTGAATATAATTGTGTAGGTGCAAGAATTCTGATGTTAATTATTTGACAAAGATAAGGGTAAGTTATAAATATGTAGGAGAATAGGTTTTTGAACGTAATCGTGAGATAATAGTTGATAAAACAATGAAGTATTCCGTTTTCCAAAGAGACACGCCAAAAGAAACTTCCTTACAAACCTATTTTAAAGTTTCACGGAAAAGCAGATATTCACTTTAGCACATCGGAAGTCCGTTTTCGTATGACTTTACTCGGTGTGCCAAATGTGAAATAATGTCGTAACAGGGTAATGAGTACGAAACACATTTATGTATCTTTCATTCACTGTGGAGTGTGTAACAAAAATGTATTTCAAGTATGAGAAGCTATGTTTTGCACAATTATAAAAAGTTTGCAGCAATTATAAGTTATCAATATGACTTTTTGTGATGAAATGGTATGCGTCAACTGTTTAAAATCACCTGTCCTGATTTCTTCCATTGGCCCAATTGTCTGATCTCTTCTTTGATAGCTTGTTCCTCGACCTCCTCTGCATCTGGGCTCGGCTGAAAGATTTCAAACAAATACAAATTCCAAAATTTTCAAGCCTTCAAGCCAAAAGGAGCACAAAGAGCAGCATAAAAATATCTGCAAAACGAAATTAGATTGCAGCCGGACTCAAGCCAAATATCACTAATAAATGTAACGAATAATGAATTCTCGTGAATTACGTAGGGTAATAGTTTCAGCATCTTTGGTATATAGACAAATTTTGGTATAAAAAACGCGACTTCATCAATAAATCACCACTGTATCAGACACAGCCCGTAGTAGTTATGTAAAAAATATAACTGCTACTATCAGTAGTTATGATGAAATATCAAGGCGTTTCAGCATATATTTTCCAAAATAATACGAAACAATATTTTCCATGTACAATGAAAAGCAAGGAAAAAATGATCAAGATGGAGATGGTTAGCTAATATTAAGAATAGGCAAAATGTGTAACTCCAGGGGTATTAAAAGGTAAAATGGCGTAGCAAGCATTGATGGTGTCTCGACCTCAAGTGTTGAAGAAGGCAACAACGACAATTAAATAAAGAAGAGGGGGTTGTAACAAATTGATTTATCGAAGGTTTTATTCAAATAAAACCTCAGCAGCTACCCCCTTGTCTTTTCCAAAATTCTCTAAAATGCATACACAATTCATTAAAATTTACATTTCTTCTTTAACTCGCTGCTTTATTTAATCTTTTTCTATATTTACAATTGTGCGTATTCAATTTTATATTATTTCTTCAATTCTTCACAAACATCTTTTTCCCAAAAACAAAGAACTGCTACCCATTTTTCTAGTTGGAGTCAATATTACAGTTTTCTAAGAATGTGGTATCGAATCCTGAGATTTTTCAACATTATATGGGTTTTAGCACGTTCAACTCACTATATCAGAGGCTCCTGGCCTTTCTGAACCATAAGCACCAATTGCTCCTCTTCCAGATCTCTTAAAAGCTTGAACTGGCTCAACAATACCCTGCAAAGAGTTGAATAGATTTAAATAGATCTCAATATTCTTCAGCTATAAGCATCAATCATTAATAATTCTCTATGCAAATAAAACTATCTTAACAACTAATCTGAAGGATTCTTCACCAAGTGCAGTATAGCGAGATATAAGAAAATTCCCTGTCACGTTTGCCTATATACTTTGCATTTTTTTCTAATCAAAAGCCCTTATCTAATTTAAAACCTTTTCAACTGGGTATTTACTTTAAAGCTTTAGTATTGAATGAGCAAAAATAGAGCTGCAGTAACATAAATGCCAGAACAATAAAATATGCCATAACTATATAATACATATTTATATTCCAAAAGTAAATCCAGTACATTACTCATAATATTTATCTGAAAGATATATAAATCAGAATTTTTAATTTTAGTTTTAGTTGAAAATGTGCAATTTCCTATGGCACTCAAATGAATGAAATTAAATTTTACCTCTCCTTTCTTTCCAAGACCTTTGCCATGGACGTAACCCATCTGTTAATCAAAACACACATTTTAGAATCATAAAGTAACAACTTTTGTCAAAGATGGGCCATTGAGATTTTGTGGGATTTTGGAAACTAAATCTACGATTCTTAAAGGCTCAGAAAACCAATTGCCTGACACACAATGATTATGGATACAGAAACACTTACCAGAGTCCAAAAGTGTCATTAAGCTAAGGGAGCAATAATCATGTCAAAAAGGACTAAGATAACAACTTCTAGTCCCACTTAAAATGACATGCATGGTCCATGGTTATATAATTGACCAAATTAATGTGCGTAGATAGACAGAAAAATGTATTATCATGCTAATACCCTCTATCAGATTTATATAATTCTTTACAATTTGTTTTGTTTTTTTTTTTTTTTTTGATCTCTGATTTTGTATTCATTTTTACTATTGTTTAGGCTTGCTGCCATTGGAATTTCTGAAGAAAAGTTTCCAAAAGGGAAAAATTCATGATAGAGGTCACAAAAGAGAATTTCAACAATTTGTTAAACAAAACTAGCATTGGCTGGGATAGAAGCAACCGCATTATTTCAAACCATTCAGATTACTCCATTTTTCAGTTCGCTGTGAGTAAAAAACAAAAAAGTACATAACAATTCATCAAGTTGTCGCATGGATTCTTAATGACGTGTCACATGTCTGCACTATTTAACAAACAAATAAAATATGCATGAACCTTCTCCATAAGTTTCTGGCCAACTCCCTTTGTGTGCTTTGTCCATGCTCCAAATTGACTAGACAAAAATGTATATTTAAGATAAATTAGCTAGCATGGTAAAGATCATATAAAAAGGAGAGATGATGGAACCAAATATAGAAAGTTATTTCTTTATTGTGTTATCATAAAGTTGCAACAGAGAGTTGTACTGGTGGGTAGAAGATTCCGGCATTGAATAGGTGGTAAAAAGAAGCATGGGGCAGTATTGATTCTGGAGGAATGTGTAACCAAATGCATGGAGAAAATAATCTAGCTTCGGAAAGAAATATATGTATGTATGTATGTATGTATGTATGTATGTATGTATGTATGTATGTATGTATGTATGTATGTATGTATGTATGTATGTATGTATGTATTTATGTATGTATGTATGTATGTATGTATGTATGTATGTATTATATGAAAGTGTTGGTCTTTTCCTTCACAAAAGTTAATGAATTTGATGAAGTAGGAAATTTTTCAAAAAAATCTTAATCGGAGATTATGACGAGTTTGACTTCAAGATAAGAAAATGCTAGATAGGCAATAAAGTGATAATTTCAGGTTCCAAAACAGTATTCGCTGTATTTCAAGCATATATGTATGTATGTTTCATTTATCAGTTTATCACATGGAATTCACAAAACAACTGAATGTTGGATTTGACGACTAGTAAAATTCAAAACTGTCTTGAAACAGTTGTTTTGAGAAATCGTTGTTACACATAAAAAGAAAAACAAATATTGTCAAAAAATCCTTACTTTGAAATTGGTTTTGTGCGACCATGTCTTTTACCTGAAAATGAAACAAACTTTAATTTAATAGCAACAACTGATGGCCTTGATGTAGCCATTAATCGTAGTAAATGCAAACTGAAATTTGATACATTACTGTTGAGCGATAAATTCGCAATTTTGAAGTATGCTTAGATGTCGGATTGTGATAGTCTCGACCGTGACCGTGTCTTTATAGTATTGTGGTAAAATCACTGTCGCAATTTACAGGGAATAAGTTGGGTTGAATTGGCCAATATTTGCCTTGCTTTCATGATAATTCCCTGTTTATGGGTCTTGAAGAATCATTCTCCGTGGTTAACTTAAGGTTCGCTCTTGTAGCCTGCATTTTAGGTGCTCGCGCTCGATCAAATGATGTAGCAATGTTTGTTAGAAAACACCAAGAGCGAACATATTAGGCTTTTTGGGACCAAGAACCTAAGGTGCAATAAGCTTAATTTTCTGCAAGAATGACTGCAAGTGTGAGTGCGAGTGTATTTTCAAATCATTACATAAGAAGGGTAAAATGTGCTTTAATCCCTTTCCTCAGGTTCAACACGCACTAAAAATCATTCTTGAATTGGCTAACAAGTACTGTTTTGGCATGATCCCATAACACTAACTCTAACCAATGCGTCTAGAGCAAAGTCAGTTTGACCCACCTTGCGATTTTTGCAATTTTTGCGAATCAGTTTTCTTTGCGGTCTTTTCTTTTTTGACTCTACTGGATGTGAAATTCTCTGGTAAATTTGAATCGTCATCTTCATCTGAAATTAGATCTATAGGAGCAAGAGCATTGTCAATAACATTTATAAGAATCTAATTAGAAGGGCATTCTAAGCAATACCTTCGCATAAGAAACATCAAGTTTTTTACATATCACACTGCCGTTTTTCAACACCGCCTTTGATGTGCAAGTAAATGGCTCTGCAGAAATCTAAATTTTTCTGTATGCAAATTACAAATTTCTCCATAAATCTTGAAAATTGTAAAATGTGCATTAAAGGCAGTTTTTTGACAACATATTATTTGGTATAGCGCAACAATTTACATGATTTCTCTAAAAGGAATATTCAACGTTGTGTTTGAGCGAAAAACTCAACGAAGATCTCTGGGAATAAGCCGAATGCATTTATGTCAACAGTGCTGAGAAAAAGAGGGGTCAGGGGGTCACTGACCCAAGGGGGGCCGTGGTTACAAGAGCCCATAAATAACAACTAAATTTGGAAATAAATAAATAAACAATTCAACCTCTCCGTCGTCATCACGCCGTCAATAATTGGTTTGTTTTCACTAAACATTGAAAAAAACATTTTTCATGGCTACGATATTATCATTTGATGCATGATGTTTGGAAATAGATTAATGCTGTTTAATTTTTATTAGTAGTTAAGTAGCCGCCAGAGCTTTTTTTCAAGAGCAGCATGCCCTCAGACCCCCCTACAAGATTGCGTTCCCGTCATATTTTGATGTCTATGTTACGTCCCATAAATCCTCTCCGCATGTTTCCGTAAATTTCAATACAAAACGGCCATTTCTCATCGCATCCATAACTCTCACAAAGCGTCTAATCAAAAACTGAAATCCTCAACCATCAACAGCCCCTAAAAATCTATATATGGTCAAACCAAAATGAAATAACCAATAGAATTGATGATTGTTCTAAGAGAGCTGTTTAAATAATCTATTATTTCATGCCCCACCCAGAATCAAGTAATATAATCGAAAAATGGAAAAAACGTGAACATGAATCAATCTAACTTAAGCCTAACGCAGACGGGCGATTTTTGTTGCCAGCAACCGCGATTTTTGTCGCAAAGACAAATGCTGTTGTCCATACACGGGCGATTTTTGTTGCCAGGTGCGTGGATGGATTTCCCGAAAGGGAACAAGGAATTTACCATAATTTGGTTCGAGAATTGGCAACTGAAGATAGACCCATGTATAAACGGTATTTTCAATTGAATAAAACTATCTCCCAGGAGATATGTTATAAAATAAAACATAAAATTGCCAGGCAAAACACCATAATGTGATAGTCAACATCTTGTGAAGAGAGACTTGCAATCACAATGCATTTTTGACAACAGTGCGTTATTTAATTTGCATTATTTCATCTTCTTTACTCTTTCAGAATAACGAAACGTGGCTACATAAGATCAAACGCGGTAAATACATATGTGATGCGATATGTTCTAATTTATGCAAATCATGTAATAATCAATAACAATGCTATAGGTTCCTCTTAATAATTTCCTTGACCTTATGATTCAACAATAATACTCGAATAAAACAAAATATAATAAAAAAGAAAAAAAACAGGAAAAAAGTTGAAGTATAAGTGTATATTCATATACGCTCAGAAAATTCGTCCTTGAACGCATGAGCTAGCGACGGGATTCCAAACCATTCGATGAGGTTATCTATTTGGGCGTTGTATCACGTATACTTTTCCTACAGTTGTGTGATAGCGTTCTTGCGCTTTTCCGTGTAGAAATACCAGAGTGGATCGAAAGTTAAATTAAGCATCAGTATATACGCGGATGCAGTAAAAACTCTTCCATTTAAGATCTTGCAGTCATTTGTAGTTTCAAAAATGCAAAGGGCTATCGCCATGGGCAAGTTTAAGATCAAATAGCTGACTGTGATTCCAATGCACATTTTCATCAGATATTTCTCAGATCTTCTTCGAAGTGCGTGTGCTGCCATCATGGCGCTTTCATTGGAATTACCAAGAGCATTAACCCTGCTAGATTTGACCTTTTCGTATATTTTATAGTAGAAAAAAGCCAATAATATACATGTAATAACACGTAAGATTCCGATGAAAATGTGGATGATTCTCATATATTTGAAATAAGCAGCTGGATATGCAAGTGCAAAGCCAAGTAAAATGGATGCAAAAAGAACAAATGCAAGCAGCTTCTTCAAACGTTCTGAAGGATTCGTTGTTTTGTATTTCAAAGGAAAATTCGTGACAAAATATCTGTCATAAGCGATGATTATGTTTAAGCTGAGATGAAAAAGGGCGGATGCTGCAACAAGGGACTTCATAAACAAATCGACGTGTCTAGAGCGTTCAGACGTATACCGTTTCAGCGCTGAATCCCCAATCAATTGAATGATGAAGAATATGTTTGAAAGACCATTAATACCAAGAAGCAGATATACGTTCTGTCTAATTCTGTTTTTCTTCAAAATGCAAACGAACATGCTGATATTCAATATAAAAAGAACTGGAAGTAGGAAAATCGAAGGAATATTGCAAATTCCGAGGTCTGCCATTTCGTTTGTCCGCTAAAATTTTAAGTCGAATATACATAAATGTTAAAAGTTGCTTAGAATAGAATGCTTCTTTTTTAAATACTAACAAGTTTCAGCTTATTAAGACACACCGAAGACCTGATGTGGTCACCTCAGAAGTTGGTCGAATGAGACGATGATATCTAAAGTTTAACTTTTGTTTCAATTAAATGCCATGACTTCTTTCGAATATTTTCATGCCCAACTACTATCATGATTAACATCCTCTCGTCTGCTGTAGTGCTCAACCTTTCTGTTGCCCAGAGTTTGAAAACGTCGTAGAATAACTAAAAAGCTAACGGAAATAAATAACCACCTGTGAATGTAAGTCACGTGTAAAAAGGAAAAGCTATTGGTACTTAGTTTGTCTAGCCAGTGCTTATTCATCACTTTCTTTGTTTTAAACTCCAAGCGAAAAGACGATCCCCGTTTTCTTATATACCACAAAACCTTGTTTAGTTCTTGGGGGGGGGGGGGGGCGTTTATAATTTCAAGATGTAGATTTCTAAAATGATTTGTATTTATCTGTCCTGTTATACATTTGTGGAGATTGGCTAATACTAGCTGCTCATGAAGTCAAATAAAGATTGTGCTTTAAATCTCAATTAAGACTTGGTCAATGGTCATGCCTTTATCTTTCTCAGGGTCAACTGGCTAGTCCAGACTATTTTCTAGGTAAACATACTACTTTGAAAGAGCCTTGAAAGGATCGGCATCCCATAGATTTCTAACACATGCAATTCAGTCCTCACACCGGCCAATTTTTACAGGTTAGGGGTGGGGGTTTTAAATGAGAAAGGTTATTTTAAAAACTTTTGCTTGTAAATGGAGCTTAATAGAAAGATTCTCTTCAGAGATGTAAAATAATAAAGCTTTTCAAGGAATCGGGAATTTTAGTTATTAAATAGATAGATTTTTTTGAAAAACCAGTCTGGATTGCTCAATGGATCCAAATTTTCGTCAGCTTATGTTGTGGCGCATCTGAATTGTTGAAAGTATGTTGCCCTTGGGTGAATCACACTCCTTTTATCTTTTCTTTCTGCGAGATTTGAAAAACTGTTGTTTTATTTTGTTCGTTTGTGTAGTGCATTCTGCGTAGCGAGCGAAACATCAGCAAGAACAATTGAAGACAACTTAACCGTTTAGTAAATGGAAAGATACGTAACTTCTTTGCTACAATTAGATCCTGAATGAAGTTATGATACAAAGATCCGCGAAAGAAAGCACATGTTTCTGACCCTTTTAATTTGTTTCTACAAGTTGATGAAACGGTGTTAGTCTAAGGTATTTTGTTACAGTTTCGCTGTAGGAAATAAACAAATGCCTGAAAATCTTTCTTGCTATTAGGAGCTGATGATGCCTAAGCTGGGAGAAGAGGCTGTAATGCTTTGCTGGCTCTGTCAAAGAATAGAAATCAACTTTACCGTTTAAGGATGATATTCAGTAACTTGAAGGAGCCTTAAACCTCAAAAACTCCTTGCTTTTTACGATGACTGTGCATCTTCAAGCAATCAAGCAAGATGTTTTGCTCAATAGAGAATCAGTTGAAGCAGGTGCGACTGAACTTTTAAGCACAAAGTGTCAGGGTGTTTAGGTTTATAATCCTCAACTGCAGTTTTAACGTGGATAAGCTCTGTTCACCTTACAATAAAAAACGCTAAAATATTTAACAGTTATTGTAAAAGAGCGGGACCACGTTGCAAAATCTGTTGACTGTGAAATTAGATTCAGCAATCGGAGGAACACGTTAACAGAAAAATAGATAATAGTGATCGACTCAATTCACAGATTGCATACTTTATGAAAAACATCACAAGTTGCTGCATCTACACATTTGTAGCTGCTGTCTAAATAACTTTTACTTTTTGTTTAGTTTCGGGAAACTCCGGTAACAACCGTTTAACATCAATATCATTACTACCACCATAATCAGGCCAGTCAGAACCGGGGATGGAGGGGGGCCGGGGACATCAGCCACCCCAATAATTTGTAAATGCTTGTTCCCTAATACGTCGGAAAGTTCATGCTGCAAAGAGCAACATTTAAACGGATAAAGACATTAAATAGGGTTCCCCGTCAATAAGACATCTAAATATCATCATTTTTTCATCATTTGCCTGGCGCAATCTGTGCAGCAGGGGCGTTTTCCAGCGATCTATAGGACGTGGTCAGGAAAATTTTCACCTCGCTTCGCACGGCAGCCCCGAATATCATTTCTTTCCCACGGGCCTGATTTATAATAACTATTTTAATAAGAAAAATTACAATCAGGAGCACATAGTTCATTGTTAGCAGATAAAAAAAGAATTGGATTATCCGAATCTGATGGACTTTTAATTTCGGTTTATTTCGGTTTATTTCTCTTATATAAATGTAATATAAGTGGACAATCCAATTGTATTCTGCCTGTAATTTTGATATGTACAATTGCAGCTAGTAATGTTTTGAGAAAAAATTGAAAAGAAAAACAAAACTGTTTTTGCTGCTTACCTTATTTTTATGCTAATTGTATTTACATTTTCTAATTAAATTTTTCTTTTTGTTTTCATAAGAAAGTAGTTGATTGTCAACTACCACAGTATTGCAAGGTTTGGGAGTTTTAAGCATTTATATTTGAAAACCCAAGTTAAAAGGAAATTGAACCCTGGGGCCAGACGGGGCCAGGGGGACCCCAAACAGAATGTTAAAACAAAATGAATATTAGAAAAATAGCACATTTTGTATCAATTCTGGAAATTAGCCCCAACCCCCTAGAAAATTTATAATTTTATATTTGGGGCTGTTAAAAATCATCAATATTATTTTAATCTTGATCTATGCAAATTGAAACATTGATATATTTCTATGAGCCTTTGAACGGGGCTAAAATGTTAGTGTTGAGGCTTGTTTTATAGAATTTGAAAAGTTTTTTTTAATATTTTGCACCCTTATATCTTATGAATTTTAAACCATATTGCAAGTTTTTTTGGGATTTAGAAAAATTTCACCTTTGCATGCCTGCCTGGGATCATGTTGATGAACTTGTGAAAGTATGTCAAAAAAATTGTTAAAACAAGATGGGGAAAGTTTATTAACAGATTCAAAAACAAATGTCAACAGTTTTATTTCAAAAATATCTTGCAACTTGAGAAGTCTAAGAGTGAGAAAAATAGGAGCAGAAGGTGCAGAAAGATTTTGAGAAGCATAGCTTGCACAACTTTTTTTGAAAGATTACTTTTGGTTTGATTTAAGAGTCATAGGTAAGTCCCCAGACAACAATACCACATTGAAGAAAAGAGGCAAATAAGGAGTGATACAAAGAGACCAGTTAATTTGTTTTTACAAAATATTTTTTAATTCCAAGAAATTGTAGATGGGCTTGTACATTACTTTCTCAATAATTTTACTAAACACAGACAAAAAGGAAATTGGTCTATAATTTGAAGCAGTTAGAGGACAACCCTTTTTGAACAAGGGGATTACTTTTGCTAGGTGCAACTTTTCAGGAAAAGTGCCAGATTGAAAAGAAACATTGATGATATCCGATAATGAAGAGCATTTATATGGGAATAAAATTTTTAATAACTTTGTTGGAATACTATAAGGACCTATAAATTTCCCAGTTTTGCGTAAACTTAGAATGTCTGATATTTGCGTAGAGATAACTGGGGTGATAAAGAATGAATGCTTTATTCCTGGTGCCAAGATAGCCCATAGGAGGCTTTCTCTTCCTTGGTATACCCTTGGTGACACTTCCAGATACATTTACAAAAAAATCATTGAAGGTATAAGCTATCACTGCTGGATCAGTTGTTAAATTTCCATTTACATCATTGGGTTTACTGATGATATTTTTTTTTAAGTTAGTATTGCTAATGATTGGTTTTAGGCCTGACCAAAGGAGTTTCATATTATTTCTATTTGTATGGAAGAAATTATGGAAGTAGTTAGCTTTACTTTCTTTCAATAACACTGGAACACAATTTCTGAGCTTTATCAAAGGTGCACGTTTATTGACTAGGTCATTCAGATTGGGCAAAAATCTATTAAATTTGTCATTTACATCTAAAGTGCCATCATTTAGATACTCTAAGCTGGTGGCATTAAAGTCAGAAATATAATTTTCCTCATTGGTAGAATGACAGTGACCTTAATTTGATACCAGTTTTTTGACAATTATGAATTGTGGAAAATGATCTGAAATTTGTGTTTATATAGTACCACTTATGGTGTCAAAATTGCATGCATTTGAAAAGATGAACAATGTAAGGAAGAAAGCTCGGAGAGAGAAAAACTGATAAAGTTACTTGTTTAATATAGTGTTTAATCAATCTTTCAAGCTATATAAAAGTCTTAGCAGTCTATAAAACATATTGTAAACTATTGCTACAGGTATTAAGCAATAGTTTGTATATAAGGGAGACTGTCATATTTTTAGGATGTTTAATTTAAAATTGAAAATCTCATGGAACATCTCTTTTCAAAACTTGGGACTACCCTGGCTCTGCCACTTGGTGTATGTACCCACAACAACAAGTGGTTAAACTAATTTAATAGTTTCATTCAGTTCCTTGATAATATTCAATATCTACTACCACCAAACCATTTTGAAACATCAAAAGTGAGAGATGTTGAGATGTGTGTACTTTATGAGTTACAGAAGAAGCATCTAAAATTGTACCAGAATAGAGGGTATGGGGTGCTTACATGAAGGAGTTTCCTGTAAGCAAAAAGTTACTTAGTAATGAATAAACAGGCAGGATTGCTTGACACAAAATGGTTCACAAACAAGTTCACAGATTTGGACTGACAATTAGCGTATAGTTTGGAAAACATCAAAATCTTATCACATATTTTTTCACGCCGAACGCTGAAAAAACGCAAAATGCTCGCTAAGGACTCTTTTGAGGGCCTAAGTGGAAAGCACTTCTTGTAAGTCACGCACTAACAGTATTAGAACAGCACGGCGGCGAACTTACCTATTTGTTCATCATTACTACTTTCATCACTATCATCTTCTTGCTTCTGAGTGAATCCTCCACTTACAAAATCCATTGGAATTGTGTAATCTCCCTTGGATCGGCCCCCGCCAGTGCCAAAGCCTCGTCGCCCTGAGTCCTCATCATTTGCCCACATTCCATAAATGGCTTGTTCTTTTGTAAACTTGCGCCTAAATCCAGGGTAAAACGCATCTTTAAGGTCATTTTCTGTCACTTCAAACTGCTCTACTTCTTCCTCTGACGACATAACTAATTGCCTTTGGATTTCTTTGCCGAATTTGACATTTACAATCTGGTAGTGGTGCCAATGCGTTTCTCGCACTGATCTCAAAAAAAGACTGGATCGAGCTTCTATTGTTTAAAAAGTGAAGCCAAAACATTTCGGCGGCGGCCATCTTACTAGGACCCATAAAGCTGCGGGTCCTAGTGTAGAGTGACAACAAGTTATATAGCATTGATTGTCAAATGCCAGTTAAAAGATTTGATAGCTATTGGAAAGTAAGTTTTCGGCTTTCTTATACCCTACTTTGTATTTTGCTCCAATTTATAACAAATTCAAGGCTGCCGGCATTGGAATAGATAGAGTTGCTTGCTGTGTGACGAGTAGTTTTACTAGACACAGCCCAGCCACACACAGGCCTTCTCCATATGGAAGTCCGAAATTTTTTTATCTGTACAAGGCATCTTCTGTTAAGGATCTTAATAATTGTCAATATTTTTCTCCGATTTCTAAAGTTATTCATTTTTAGATTCTAAGGTATGGGGAGCATAAATATAGGCCCAACCTGGGTTGGCTAGGCAACCACTAACCCTAACTAAATAGCAGTAATAAAATTAGCTGGTCATATTCAACAACGTCACTTGGTCGAAGCAGAAAGTGCGGTACAAGCGAAAAACACTTGGTAAAATTGGTAGCTTTTAAAAAAGCTGTTTTTGGCTGTAAAGCTGGCCAAGCTATTATGTTGTAGAACCGTCACATCTTCTTTCCTTTACTGATGTTTGAAGAGGACAAGTTTGCTAAGCTTCTTGCGAATCTTTGGCCCTGACATCTTCTGTGTTGTTTCCTTCCCAAGGTGGTGTAGTCGTACCTTGCAGTAGCACTTGGCAATTATTTTGATAAGACTGTATACATGATTTTCATCAGCTGCTGAATCAGTCATATGGTCATCCAGTTCCTGAAACACTGTCCGTAGGTTGAGGCCTCCTAATACAGCAGAAGCTATAGCAGCAGGGATACCTGGTTGGAAAGATAGATAAAATTCATATTTTACAGACTTAATGTGTTAAGAAATAAGAATTTTATCAGTCTGTGTATGAGCATCTTCTGAACATGTAAAAACATGAATGAAAAATTTTCTTGTCTTTGGTGAAACTAAATTGTGTTAAAATCAAATAGTCTCTTCCAATGCATTTTCAACCCCCGCAAAAGATCATTTTTGAGCAACTCAAAAAATCATAACATAAATTTCATATGATAAAAGCATATTTGATATAAAGTTGCTGTACCTGTACTCTGTGGCAGTTTTCCACCTGTAGATGCCAACATTCTGTTGAAGCATTTTCAGTCTCCTCACAGACTTTGACTACACTTGTTGTTGGCTTGAAAAGCCCACCTCTATCTTTTAAAGCCAGGAATTTAGATGTTGCAGGGTGAGATCTGGAACCCAAGGCATTACAGCACTGTATGCACAACAATTGCTTCTCAGCCATTTTTGCCACATATCCAGAAATGTAAGAGATAGCTGCCCTTTTATACTCTGAAAGTGTGGCAAAGTTAGGTGCATCTGCATAGTCATGTTATGAATGCATTGGATTTCTTTCTTGCAGATCATACTTCCTGACCAAAGCAGCATTTGTCAGAGTCACAGAGACATTGCCTACCTGTGGAGAATCACCATCAATGTGTAAAATAGCAGTTGGATCTTTTCTTGTGCAGTTACCATTGCCACCTTGAATACTGCTTTGCAACAAGAGACGTTTATAAGCTGCAGTGAATTGTTGGGCAGTCGGATTGTTATTGAAGCCACCTGCAGATGGAACAGCACCAAAAAACAGTTCTAGGTGATCCTGGCTGAACTTGTACATCAACAGGTTTGTGAGTGGAGCTTGCTGAATCTCTACAAGATCACGAAACAGTGCCTTTGTACTCTTGATAGCTGTTAGGAATCCAATGAATCCAGTCTTTCTGCGAGTGCTGTGCATCATGTGTCCAAATGAATTCTTTAAAGAGAGTATGTAGTCATATGCCATGGTGAGAAAGGAATCCCATGAAGACTTATTGGCAACACGTAGTGCTGATTTATAACCCTTGGCAAATGGATTTCTGGAGTTGAGCACATCAAAGAGGCGATCAAAAATTCAAATGAACTTCACAGTAGCTTCACATCGTTGAAACTGCTTCAACTTCAGTACATTAGTGCAGTATTCCAGTGCATCAGCAACACTTGAGCTTAGAGCTTGTGCAGCAAGGTTCACTTTCATTTTTTGCTGCCACCATTGAATATGTGCTGCCCTTAGTTTGTTGCCAAGCCGCAATCCTTCCTGATCTTGAAGCTTTTGAAGCTCTTCCCTAACCCTAACGTTGCTGGATCGTTTAAAGGGTGACTTTCGTTTTTTTATATCCTGAAGCAAAGGTTTAAAATATTTCAAAAATATTATTTAAACTTGTTGTCCATTACTATTAAAATCTTATATATTAAGATGATAAGTTTGTTTTTATTTTTCTTTAATGTCTCTCGCATGCTACATTGATTATCAAGTCTTGAAAAAAATGCATTTTCAAAGTTTTTTAAATATCCCTAAAAAATTCAGATTCAGTATCTGCCAAAAATATCAGCTAAATATATACCAATAAAATAAGGATGTATATCAGTTCTCATAACCAGAAACATTAAATTCCATGTTAATGTTAGGTTTTTATCATCTAATAACCATGTGACTTATCACCTTTGTAATGGAATTGAAGGGTTTAAGTAAAAATTGTGCATTGAATCATTAGTCAATAAAAAGATACTGCTTTTTAAGACTTTGAAAATAGAGTGTGTCTAGAATATGCAAAGTAGACCAAAGCTGGGAATTTCAGTCATTAAGCAAAAAAAGTGCATAGGTAGATGATAATAACCTTTTTTAGATGCTTTGGGAACTTCTTAAATCGAATTGGAGTGGCATTGTTCTTCAACCTCACTTGCTGGCCAGTTCGATCAATGTCAGCTTCAAGAAAGTGGTCTGAGCAGATGCGTGAATGTTTGCTCGGAACCCAACCTTGACGATGCAGTTTCACTAACCACTCTACGTATTGGATCAGATGGGAATCTGAAATGAAAAAACGGTTTCAAAAATTACATAATGTCATGAGTGATAGTGAGATTTCCCAGGTAGATATGACCAAATTTTAACATTATCATCGTGGATCTTTAGACAAGACGTTTAGTAGGCCTGCTGTGGGTAATGTCTAGCTTCCAAAAAACCCTTCCAACATTGATTTAGTCAGGAGTAGACCCCGTAAAAAATAATGTTCAACTTCATTTTTTTTCATTTTATTCAAAATTCAACTAAACTAAACTAACAATACTGAAATACAATTACAATCATAACAACAATTCAACTAATTAAATGTATTTACAGAAGATAAACATAAATATAAATATAAAAGTATTTAGCATAAATTGTAAGTTTTTTCAACTACGCAATATACAATCGAACATATTATTCATATTGCCCTGTTAAGATTTTGTCACGGTTCATTGTTTGCGCAGTCAAAAAGTTCAGTCAAAAAGTTATAGGCCTAAAACGAATAAATTAAACTGGCAACAACTTACGAATGAAAAGTCCGAGAAAACTGCTTTTTCTTTGCAGATTCGTCATCACTGCTGCCATCACTATCACTTCTTGCTTCCTTCGTCTTTCGCTTGCCACAACCGAATGCACAACACTGCGTTCCTCTTCTATCGCTCATACTGCGGCCGGTATTAACTCCTGTTTGCTGTAACGCGTTTGGGTCCTACCAATATGGCGCCGATTAAAATTCGCGGGCTTCAAAAAGTTAGGTTCTTAAACAATAGGTTGCTCGATCCAGTCTTTTTTTAGAGATCAGTGGTTTCTCGTCCCTCACACTTTTGGCTAGGCCAATTTGCCTCGTTTTGGACTGTCTCGTTTCAAAACAATTAAATGGAAGCGCCAGAACGGGCCCACATTTAGCCTGCGTCACAGACCAAAACCCTGTTATAGTGTGATGCAGGCTAGCCCAGGGGCGGATCCAGGAAAAATGACGAGTGGGTCCAGGGCGGAGGCTTTTATAGGGCTACGCCCTTTTTTCAATGGAAATGCTCTTTCAACAAAAACCCTTATTTTTAAGCAGGTGCAATTGCACTAATTCTTCAATTTGCGTTGAGAAAATGAGCAAAATTATCGATAACTGTATTCAATTTTAACATTGCTATCTATTCGGCATTTATTGCTCTTTTTACCTTCAAAACTTCAAATGAAATCTTTCCAAGGTAGAGGTTTTTCAGTTCTCTTAATTCTGCAACACCAGACTTACTTTTCTCATCCATGTGTTTACACCCTTGTTCTAGGCCAGTATCGAATCTGAGAAATATACGCACACGCTTTTGAAATGCCAATCAACGATTCAGAAGCTTTTAATAGCTTTGTAAACAAACAGAGTCTGCACAATCACAGTTTCTTTTCAATCTAAGTTTAGCCTCTGCGTAATGCTCCGCAATAGTTTCCACATTTAGCATCAGATGGACCCAGCCTCTGCGGAGTGCTCCGCAAAAATTTCCAATTTTAGTAACAAGTGGACCAAGCCTCTGCGGAATGCTCCGCAAAACTTCCATTTTTAGTAACAAATGGACCCAACCTCTGCAGAATGCTGCACAGAGGCTGGGTCCATTTGATGGAGTTCAAAACAGATTACAATACATTAAAAATATCTCAATGGGTCTTTTGTCAAGAGATTTATGAGGTAGTAGTTAATGACGGGTTGTCTATAGATATTGGCCTTTATGCTGCAATATCATAAAGCATAGGAAATAGACTGACATAAAGAGAAAAAACATTTGAATTTGAAATACTTGAACAATATCTTCCTTGGATTGATGGTCCGTGATTTTAGAATCATTGTTTTGATAAAGTTTCATTTAGCAAACTCGAGTGGGTCCATGGACCCATTGGACCCACCCAGGACCCGTCCCTGGGCTAGCCTATATTCGCATTTGTTGTCAGAATCTTGCATGCTGATTGGCCACTTAGATTAGGGGAAAATACACCTAGTCAGAGCTCTTAACCAAATAAACATCTGGTAGGTATACTGCCAAAGGCGGCTTTATGTCAAAAGAAACAGACCACTATCTTATTCCAGGCCTTCATATTCAACATTTGGGTCTTGCAAAAGTTTTAAAAGGTCTATTATGATTGGCTCAAATCAGTTGGATAATGATTTGCATATCAACACGGACTATTTTGTTTAAAACCAAATATTTCCCAGAATTGTGCCACAAAAGTGGTCTTTGTCTTTTAGACCATAAGGGGAATACCAATCCAAGCGCTTCTGACCAATACTATGCTTGCATTTCCTCAAAAAATGAATTGACCAATCAACGATGATCTTGTAAAACCTCTGCAATACTGCAACATTTGTAAGTAAAGTTTTAAAATCTAAGCAAATGTAAGTAAATCGTTTGGTAGAAAGCGCCTATGTGAAATTTGGACAAGACATGTCTTTTGCAATTTAAAGAAGATTTCTTATAACTTTTTCTGTAATATTGATTGTATGTGCTGGAATTCTAAAATCATAAAACGCTGAACTGAAAAACGATGCAACCTTTTGCTATAACTCAAGTGATTAATGGTCTCGAGGTTACCGCTGTTGACTGTAATGCTACCGTAACTTTAACGCTCCCTTTCGGCCTAGCAGAATGAATAGTCAAATGTAGGGCTTCCAACGACTTTTCATTGAAATTGATTGGATAAATGATTTGCATCCACTAAAATAATCGCTTTCATCACGAGAGACTTAATTCATACACTTTTTAATAAGGCAAAGATTTTTACATTAGTTCTGGAAGGCAGCATGTTATGCCATGGTAAATTGCTAGTATCGAAGTTTCGAACCCGTCACTTTTCAAGCTAAGTCGGGTCTCCTGCACCATAATACTTAATAGGGCTAGAGATTTTTAATACATTACAATAAATGGTTGGAAGCTGTTCTTCCGTATATCTCAAAATCCTTCAATTTACAATCTTTAAGTAAGAGTTGAAGATACTATTACAAAAACCAATTTCAAGAGATGTTAATGTCTATTGCAGCGAATAGAAAAATATTAGTAAGTATGTAGCATTAAACATAAAAAGAATGTTACCTTCATATGAGGTAACAATAGTCTATAGAAGCAGGACTTGTAAATTTTATTTTCTTCCAACCAAATTATTCCAACCAAAGAGGTTATGATAATAATTGGATTTAGTGAAGTGAGATGGTCAAGATCCCAGCCCTGAAGGCAGAATCGCTATCAAAAAATAATACCCTTCGTTGATACTCAGATCTAAAGAGGAAACTGTATGCAATGAATGAAAATGAATTCTGTTAGAGTATCAAAAATTTTATGGAATCATCCATATATACATGACCTCTTAACAAAGTGCAAAACCAGTAAAAAGTTTTCTGAGATAGATACGGATATTGTGGATATACAAATTTAATGTTTAAAGAGCGGCTTAAGTTATAGGTTGCTGGATTTTGGTTTGACATCATCATACTTTTCAATGGCAACCAAGGTTCTTGGTCCTGTATCCTTTAGGAATAAAGATATAAAGAACAGAAGACTAAAAACCATCGTTACGCAAAGTAGAAGCACGGTAGGACCAGTGTAATGCAAAATCACACTGGCTGCTTCACCGAACAAAAGTGTATATATCTGTGAAAACCAAAGGAGTAAGACACCTGACCTTGCCTCCGAAATCGGGTATGTCATTTCAGCGCTGTGTTGCAAAGATGTTGTGTAGTAAGTAGTGAAAACACCAACTAACAAGATGTGCATAGCAAATAAGCTGTAAAATGAAGAACCAAAATGGAACAATAAGCTATAAGCAGCGCTGAGTAAGCAGGATAAACCAGTTGTTGCTATTGAAATCAGTTTGAATGCACGAGTTTGATCTAAAAGTTTACCGATGAAAATATTACTCAACATGCTTACAAATAAACCGGACGACACCATTAATCCGACCTTCTTTTCGTTACCTGGAAATTTCGGAATCAGAATCTCATTCAGTGTTATCATAAGCATGGACTCTAGTGCAAAGATTACACTACCAATGCAAAGAATCATAACGAAATATGGATTTGTCAGAACAGTTTTGTAATCGGTAAATTCATGGTCAGGTTCAATTTCTGCTTTATCTGCTGAAGGCGAGTATATGCTTTCTTTATCATCATCACTGCTGTTATCCTGTTCTGAACCAATTTCATCTTGTTCTAGTAGACGATAGAGGCCAAGCGTTTTCTTCCACTCGCTGTAGCTTGGAGGTGTCGGTGGGGCATCTTTAACAGCAATACAAGCAATAATGAAGGCAGCTAGAGCCTGCACAGCTGATATGAGTAGATATGTGCCAAGTTCGTTACCAACTTGCGTCAAATTCTGCTTGTTTTCCACTATGAATGTAGGCAAACAATATCCTAATGCAAAACCCAACGAATCTGCTGCAACTGCAATAGATGTGGCTGTAGCTATTTCTTCTTCTCCAAACCAAACTGCTGCAAGTTTTGAAGGTAGAAATAAGAAACCAGATGAAGCTATCCCACATAGGACGCTACCTATAAGTTGAAGGTTGCATCTTGAATTTGTGATATGGGAATCAGTCTATTAATTAATCAATCACATAATCAATAAGGCAATGAACCATTGAATTATGAATCAAGTAATCATTTAATCAATCAATCATTCAATCAGCAAATCAATCAATCAATTAATCAATCAATCAATCAATCAATCAGTCAATCAATCAATCAATCAATCAATCAATCAATCAATTAATCAACCAATGAGTAGATTACCCGGTTAAATACACAGGTATTCTTTTTTAACAATATTCTGGATATCGTGTTTAATGGAGATAGAAAAAGTTGGGAAGAATCTTGCCTTTCATGATTTGACCTCAGTTATTGTATCGGACGAACAATATCCTATGGTATGGGCGTCGTTAAACTGAAGGTATTTTAGATTTTGTAAAGCTGGTCCTCCGCAACACTGCTCTATTTTTCTTTAATGAGGGTGATATAAATATTGTGTTCCTTTGCACATAAAGTTGAAATAAACTCTCCGAAGTTGACATTCGTAATAAAGGATATTGAACAGTTTAGTTATTTGAACGCACAAATCTAGGTGTTTGCTTGTTATCCAGAACAATTAATAAATAGAAATACGAAAAGTAAAAGTTTATTGTATTTAAAAAACCTAGAAAATTATTATTGACTTTTTTCTTTTCTCTTAAGCACCAGTTATTGCCTCATTTTATGCATTTTGCTGATGTAAATACTATTTATCAAAAATAGAATTGGCAAGGGAATTGGATGCATTGTTTCAAGGACATTTAGTAAGTTGATTGGAAACATCCTAACTGGTCATTTACAATGACTAATGGTAAGATTTCGCATAATGGCAAGATTTCAAGACATATGGTTTATGAGGGAATGATGTTCATTAGTTAATGAGTTATTGGTTAATGAGGGGGTATTCCCTAATTTCCATAGGATTTGGCATTTTGCCATTAGTCAAGCTTTTACAAGTGTTTCGATATAACACTAACCATACTCACTTACCAGCAAATAGAAACCAATAGCCAGATCCAGCCATGAAGGAATAACCAGTGTATTTAATGCAGCATCCAAGTGCGTTGAAAAAGCCAGATAGGACGATATTCATCGATAAGCCTTTCAGTTTAAGAAAATAGTTCGCTGGAAGCATCAAAACAACAGCAATCAAATTGCCTATAATAGCAAGCCAGTTTACTTGGATCAAGTTGATACTGTAGTATCTTTGAACAATGTTACTGATAGATGAGAATGCACTCCATGCTGAAAGATTTGAGGTAGTCAAAAGGCAATATGCTGCAAGAACAAACCATCTTCTTGTATATACCACAGGCGTAAACATCATGTTCAATTTATTGCTCTCCACTCTGTGCAGAATGTACATATTAAGTATTTAAACTCTTATTTTATGTAATGCATAACTTTAGATGAAAGAAGTCATCCATTTAATTAAGCACCATGCCAAACAGTTTGGATATTATGTAATGGCATGCCTTGAAATTTCTAATGGGCTAGGCACTTGCTGATGTCATCATTGCTATGTATTCCTCATTCAGAAGCACATCGTCAGTATTAATATTTAGTATTTCACAGTAAACACTTTGATTAATTTTTGAATTTCCTAGATCACAATTTAATACATTCATTTGTGTACTACCACCTTAATTTCCTGATTAACTGTTGTACAATCAATGCTTTTCTTTGAATTACATTGAAAAGTCTTTGTTAACTATTTTTGTTTTTCATATTCATATAAAAAATATTTACTATATGGCTTACATTTGACTATCCTCATCTATTTACTGTGCAAACACTACAGGTACGATACCATGGGGAGCAAAAGACAATGACTACCCCATGGCCAATATAGAAAGACATGCAATGTTAAACTACCCAACAACTACAACCCAACGATTAAAAACTACAAATAATGCAATAGACTCCCACATGAAATGTCAGGGAAGGGTTGCGATGAATATTTAACATGCGCAACTTGTTCTTTAGAAGTATATTAAATACTTGGTAATGTCTGACATCGGATAAGCAAAAGAATCTACCAGGGAAAAGAAATTAAAAAGGGGTTTAGTGGCTGCTAAGTACTGAGGTCCTAAAAGACCTTGATCAAGCCGACCAGTTTCATGGATTTTACGCATAGTTAATTCGAATATATTTCTGTTTAAGTCATAGGAGAGATCTTGATCACCATATAGCAAAAACTGCCCCAAAACACCATTTGAGAGTTTTGGGCTTTGTAGAAATGGTCTTACAAAATACAAAAATTTCAGCGAGAATATCTTGACGTTGAACATTAAAGGAGGGCAGAGTAACGAAAATTGCTTCGTTTCCTCAATGCCATCGCTTGTTGGGCACATTGGGTTAATGGTATACCTAGAATAATGCTTAAATTTGTGGAAATTTAACTTGCCGCAACCTATCCTGAGTTGAGTAAGATAGGATAATCCTATTGGTCGTGAATTCCAGGACAGGTTTTAAAAGACAGGTTTTCAGGGAGATAGATTATTGATAACAGTTTTTTCTTAAAAACAGCAATAGCAGATGTAAGCCTGAATTCTGGTTCAAGCTTATTCCATTCGAATAGACAGTTAGGATAGCAATTGGATTTGAATTTTGTCTGTCTTTGCCTTTATACGTCCAATGCCATCCTGAACACGGAGACAGTACTACGACTGATGAAGAGGAGGAGTTGGATCTAATGTTTACCCTGGACTACGATTCTTTGCAAAATTGTAGAACAAAGTAAGGCGTAAGCTCTAAGCTCCCGACACAGCCAAGGCAGTAGAATACTTAAGAGGCTCTAACTTTTCCATTACGTTTGGCAAGATGATATTTTAACTGAATTCACATACTTTCTCAAGGACATGGTAAATTTCATGGTCGCATATAGAGTTAATATAATTCGTTTAGAGTATGCATGGGAAGAAACTTGGAGAGATATTTCAGCAATTCAATATGAGCTGAGAAAGATAGCTTTGAGTCAAAGATTATTCCTAAATTTTTATGTTCACTAACTTTGTTCACAGGTATGTTTTTAAAAAAGATCGCTGGATGATCGATTGCAATTTTGTTCCTTAGAAATTTTAATTCAACAGCTTGTTTCTGCGGATCAGGATTAAAGGACATCCTCTATGCATAAGCCCACTGACTTATCAGGTCTAGCTCATGTTCAATGTCGTTGTCGGCTGTATTGCAATCTTCTACCACTGTGAACAATGAGGTATCATCAGCAAATAACTCAAAATTGCACTTCAAGCCTACAGCTAAAACATTTATATACACAAGGAAAAACAAGGGTCCTAGAAAACAGTTCTGAGGCACCCCTGCTGAAACATCTCCCCAATGGGAACTCTGTCCATTTAGTACAATCCTTTGCTTTCGATCCCTGAGAAAACTTTGGATTAGAAAAAGAAGTTGTCCTGAGACACCACATTTCTTTAATTTATAAAACGGACCATCGTGCCAAACCCTATCAAATAATCTAGAAGTGTCAAGAAGTATTTGCAACATCCATGGCTTACCATTAATTGCTTTATCCTTCATGCTCATTGTAAGAAATAGGATTTTCATTTAGTTTGTTCAAACCTCGTTTTGCAACGTAAGAAATGATGATTCGGTGAATCTTTTTGCCATAAACACTAAAGTTTTCCGCCCAAAAACAGTCAACGAACTCTGCAGCAGCATCTTATTTTAGAACTAACTGTAACATATCAATCATTAAATATACTCAAAAGAACAATAACACTAACACATGTGTAATTCCCGTGGGACCTTCATACACAAGGAAACCAAATAATAAGACGATTTAACAATTTCAACGCTTGATTACCATACGACATACAATGACAGCCGCAAACAAGTAAAGACTACGCCAAGAACATATAACTAAACTAAATTTCCACATCAAATAATAAATTAAAGATAACACTTTACAAGCACATGAAACATAACGTAACATAATCCCCTCTTTAAGAACGAAATTTTCAACAATTTCTTCCAAAACCACTTTCAAAATGGTTCATGTACTTAATTGTTCAAACAGTTTCTTAGACAAACTCAATATATCATTTCTTGCAAAACCAATTTTCAAATGGATCTACTCTTATAATCAGCTCCTAAATTGTCCGATCCTCTGACGGGTTTCAGGATCATGTCAATATTCTGAAGGAACAATGCTCCTCTCATGATATGAGAATTCTTAGTCTGTAATACAAACGGAACACCTTGTAGATACAATTTATATTTTCTCACGCCCAAAATGATAGCTAGGCATTCTTTCTCTACCGTTGAACAGTTCCTTTCAGTGCTGCTCAGCTTTTTATTTTTGTTACTCACAGGATGAAGTTTACCATCATGTGCCTGCATCAGAACTGCTCCAATTCCTTCATTCGAAGCATCATTACTCGAAGTGTAGATTTTAAAGGGTCCGGTAGTCGGAGAACAGGTTTCTTACAAAGCATATTTCGCAAAGCCTGGAAGGCATGTTCTTGTGGCTCTTCCCTTTTGACTTGGTTGGGTTGACCCTTTTTTAGTAGGTCTGCAAAAGGTGCTGTAATAGCTGCAAAGTTAGGACAAAATCTCTGTAGAAACTGGGCAGTTCATAGAATGAATGAACCTGTTTCTTAATCGTTGGTCGTCGGGGATCCTTAATCTTCCTCATGTTATTTTCAAGCAGTCCTTTCAAACCTTCGTTCAGGTGATGACCAATAAAGTCTGACCTTGTCAGACCAGAAATACACTTACTTGGGCTGACTGTAAAGTTGGCGTTTGTCAGTTTCTGGAACAGGTCATGCAGTGCCTTGATATGTTGCTAACAAGTTTTTGTATGCACAAGAATATCACTGCAATGAAAGATAACATTGTCCATGTCACTTAGTACCTTTTGAAGTCCACGTTTCAAAGTGGCTCTACTATTAACCATTCAAAAAAGTGTTTTGATAAACTCGTAGTTGCCATCAGGTGTAAAAAACGCAGCTTTATTGGCTCCTTATCTGTAACTTTCACTTGCCAGTATTTTGGAGAAGAACGTATCTTTAATCAGCTTTTTAAACAATTCTTCAGCCGTTGCCATTGCCTCTGAATCGAAAACTGTCATTTTATGTAGTCGTCTATAGTAAACGCACACTCGGCTTGATCCATCTGGCTTTTTCACAATTAATGCTGGTGATGCATATGCAGACTTAGACTCTCTAATGATCCCAAGATCTATCATTTCTTTAATATTTTGTTTAAGGTCCTGGTTTGTGTGAAATGGAAGTCGATACGATTTTTCTGTAAATTAGTTGCTCGATAACAACTTCATCCAGGGCCGTCGAGAGCCAGTGCGGGCCCCGGGGTATTTCATTGCACCGGGCCCCGCTGAGCTATTTTTTCTTCATAGAAATAAACTTTTCCGGCCATTTCGAGGCCCGAGCCCCGGACCTCCCCCCTCCTTCCCCCCTTTCTAGACGGTCCTGACTTCATCTCGAGTTGAATTAAATCATTCATCCCTGGATCTAGTGTGAATCAATGTTCAAATTCTTTGACAAAATCCTGTCTCTTCTCTTCCTTTAATCGCGGGATTCTGTCCAATTTTGACACTTTTTTAACTTTCTTTCATCATGAATTCATTTAACTGAAACAAATCACCATCTTCAGCTTCTTCAGCGACAAAACTCACAGATACTTTTTCTTTCAAATTTTTTTGTCATCTCTTACAATATATTTCTTCAAAAGTTTAAAGTGGTATGATTTCAAGTTTCCCTTTACCATCAACTTGTAATCGTACATACCAACAACCTGTTCAAGATCAAACGGTCATTTTCCATTGCATCAGTAATTTGTTGTTATCAGTTGGAAGTAGTAGTAACACCCAGGGCCGCCGAGAGGAAGGGGCAGAGGGGGCAGATTGCCCCAGGGCCTCAGGGTCCAGGGGGCCTCATCAACTAATATCAAAATTTTTATTTAGAGTCTCTTCAGATGTATTAAAGGAACCTCTCAATAGGAGCACCTACAAGGTCCTATGTGTGCCTACAGATTCAGTTCCCCAAGATTCCCTTGCTTTCTGTCCCTTCTGCTTGCAACGGTCATATACAGAAGGGCCTCATTTTGCAATTTTGCCCACGGGCCTTGAAAGCCTCTCTGAGACCCTGGTAACACACGGTATCTTTTCTTTAGAGTACCAGGTCTGGCTTTGCGATCGTAATAGTGCTTTCCCTTGGTCTGAGCTCTCTCAAGCTCCTTTTTGCCAACGCTAGTGTGTCTTCCAGCTTCTCTATCAGCCCGAACACGTACTGATAGCTGTTTGTCACCTCTGGCATCTCAATTTCTTTTGTCCCCAGCTCTTTCAGGATATGCATAGGTCCTCTCACAGTCCTGCCGTACAGTAACTCGAGTGTGGCCAAATTTTTAAGTTTATATTTGTGAAATTTAAAAATTTTCTTTCCACAAATATAAGTGTAAAACTACAAGTAAAAGTTTGCAACATCAAAGTCAGCGGTGTCGTGGCCGGGGGAATGCCCATTGGAAAATTTCGTCATTTTCTTCCTTTTGTCGGAAAAACCATAAATTATTTGGTTCAATTTTTTCATCGTTCTTGTTCAATTTTCCGCAATGATTCACAAAAAATCAAATACGAAAGAGTGTAAGAAGAGAGGGGCATTCAAAAAGTCCATCGCCTGCAATGGATAGAAACCACTAGATGGCCGTCGCACCAAAAAGCACTTGAGAATATGTATTTTGCAAGCTCAGAGGACTTGTTTAACTGATTCTTATATATGTTACAGCAGTGCCAGTAGTCAAACGAGAGCGGGGAAATTGTCACTTAATCAAACCATAATGACAGCACATGTTTTCCGGAAGATTTTTGCCAGCACCTACCCTGCATCAAATATTCTTTAGTCGGAGCAAATCGATCTGTTGATTGCGGTAAGATTAGTCGAGACGATGTGAAGTGATTATACGAAAGTATTGGCTGAAACAAAGGAGTCAGTAGCAGGCACAAATTGTCCAGTAAAACGTGCCAAGAGAAGGAAGAAGGCGAGTGACAAGCTCTCCAATTACAACAGTGAAGAGAACCCAACCGCCAAATACTGACGGAAACGTGCATCTAGTCAATTGATAAAGCCTTCTTATCGCCAATAAAGACACGATTCTCTAGTCATAAAGCCATACTTTGTGAATTTGCGCTGCTCGATCCAGAACAATTCTGCTGGATTATCACAACTGATGGTCTACCAGATGATGCATTCCATAATGTGGCCAAAGAGAAGAATATGTTTTTGAGGTGAAGATGAAAGGAGAGACCCCTTTTAGCAGAAATGGAAAGAAAAGACAAGAACCCTGCGAGGGAGAACTTCATCACAGCATCAAGATTTATTGAAGAAAATCTTGAACACTTTATATAGGATTCTTGTCACTCTTCCTACAGGCTCAACCAAATGACAGTGAAGGGACACTCTCAAAATTGAAATTTGTTATGAACTGTTTCCGGTCAACGATGGGACTGGGTCATTTAAACTCCCTTATTCTGTTAAAAGAATAGTATGTCGAAATCATTAAATTTTGATGAGATACATGATGTTTTTGAAAAACACCATTGCTAAGAAAGAAGTTAGTACTCTGAATTCAAATGTTACAAGACTTAAATTCTCTATCGAGTCCACAATCTTAGATTTGTAATTAATTATTCCTGCTTCCTTATTTTTTCCCTCCTTTAGTACATCACAAGATTATTCATTGACTGTTAAGATACCTTGAGAAACAAGACATTATAAGGGGGTTCACTGCTGTTGGTTTTGTTGGAAAAATTTTCCCATCGTCGGAAAATTTGAACCTTTGCCCCCCAAAAAAAACTGTGCTCCCACGGCGCCACTGCTGGTATATTTAAGCAAACATGTCACAACCGAATGTAAATGTTAAAAAATCATACTGATCTGAGTACAGCTGTTTTGTTCGATTCGAGGTACTAATAAAGTTGATCATATAATTTTTTTCAAACAACTTGGAGACAACTGGTAAGACCGATAAAGGCTTCGTAGTCAAATGGCGAGTACTCTTCAGTCGACTAACTTCTTCCATACATTCTGATATGAATTTAGTTCCTAAGTCACTGAGGAACTCCTCTGAAATTCCAAGTCTACTAAGGCCTCTGCAACGGTCGTTGTATGGTTATTTTTCAATGGTGTGGCTTCCGGATATCGAGCAGCATAATCTACAAGGGTTAGGAAATAGCGATGATCTTCTTCACTTGTAGAAAATATCGGTCCGACAATATCAACAGCCACCCTTTTGAAAGGCATACCAATCAGCAGCATCTTTTCAAGGGGAGCTTTGTTTATTCGACCTTTAGAAAATATCGGTCCGACAATATCAACAGCCACCCTTTTGAAAGGCATATCAATCAGCAGCATCTTTTCAAGGGGAGCTTTGTTTATTCGACCTTTAGAAAATATCGGTCCGACAATATCAACAGCCACCCTTTTGAAAGGCATATCAATCAGCAGCATCTTTTCAAGGGGAGCTTTGTTTATTCGACCTTTAGAAAATATCGGTCCGACAATATCAACAGCCACCCTTTTGAAAGGCATGTCAATCAGCAGCATCTTTTCAAGGGGAGCTTTGTTTATTCGACCTTTAGAAAAAGTCTTTTGGCAGATGTCACAAGAATAGCAGTATCGGCTAACGTCACCTGCCATGTCTTGCCAATAAAATACAGCTTTTATCCTTTCGAGAGTTTGGTTGATTCCAAGGTGTGGCAACTGCATGCACAAGGCAATTTGCAGCAAAACGAAGTGCTCCAGAAAAATGTGGCCTTAGAAATTAGGCCATGCACACGCATATGGTATGAGTATAGTTTCAATATAGTTTCACTTGCAGTGTAATACTGCCTAATGTAACCATTCAGACTAGCTATTCCTCATTGCATGTTATTCTAGAAGTATTCAAAACTCAACACAATCAACATGAGAAATCATAAGGAAGGTGCCAGTTGCACCCGAGAGAATCAAGCTCTTTGCAGGCACAAGATCTTGTCCGGTTCTACCATGCTCTGCAGACTGGGTAGAAAGATGGTGCAAGTTATATATTTTGTCCATTATAAGGTATTGAAAACTATACTCTTGAGCATATACCATTACGCAATACCTGATGTCTCTTGGCAATGTTTTTATTTTTGCATGCTTCTGTTCCCCTTGCAATTAAATTGTGAACAGTGCAATAGGAGTCGTGACATGTTGTGTTAAGTCATGAATTCTGGGAACTGAGTGTTTTTCGCACATTTACGTTTCATTGATGCTTTTTTTGCATATGGCTACGCAAGATTTTGTTTTGGTTTGAACTGGTGTGAAATCAAACATTCTACTGCATCTTCTTCAACTGAATTGTCTTCGTTTACGTTTTCATTTGACGATTTATCTTCATTTGCCTCTTCATCTATACCTCCATATAAACGAGAATAAAACATTTCGCCATCGTCCTCTTCGATATCAGTCATTTCATTTATGACTTTTTGAAAGCAGTCATCGTTTTTGGAGACTAAAATTTTTGTCGCCATTAGGCATGCGCAGTTAAGGTTAATCATTAAACAGATTGTGATTTCGGGAATGCTTTGTGCGATTCGGAAAGATTCAATGAATCTGGAATTTAATTCGCCGCGCTCATAAGGCGCTGTCTGAAACCAAGGGGAATAAGGCGCTCTTAATTCGCTCGGACAGGCGAATTAAAGTATTTGATTTGCTTGGAATAGCCAAGTTGTTTCATACAGCGAATTATCATCGAATCTAATTGATACTTAGAAATTTTGAAGGGCGTTATTTTAATTTGCCGCGCTCATAATGCACTGTATGAACTAGGCCATAATCATTCTACGGTTTAGATTTTATTGTCGCTGTTATTAAAGCGATTGTAAGCTGCACAAACAATCATCTTCGTTTTGCGCGGCAATTGAAACTTCAGAACTCTCTCACACTCGGAAATTCTATGATTCATCTCTGATGTCAAAGTTTAAGTCTCGAAAGCGAGGCTCAACCTTCTACGGGAGAGATTTTGAAGTTTTAAGGTTACTGCCCACTTTCGTCTCGGTCATTTCAATTTTTCCCGCCTGGGTACCGCCCTGAGGACAGATTAATGCAAAACCATACATCAATCGAAGCGTAATTTGATGAAGAATATTGCTATGTACAAATCCAGTCGAAATAAACCACAGCAAAAATTTTTGAAGAGAAACTATGATTTTAAAATACCCGGTCTTTGAACTCTATTTAGGACCCCCAGTTTGGTCGTAGAAGCACGAAACCAACGCTAGCAGATAGGTCATGTCCTTATTTACCAATGTGTATCTCAGAATCTCGATATAATTCCTAATTTCCTCGCAATGGCTTTTCAAATAATTGAATTCACATTTTTAGCCCATCAAGCAGCTTCATTCCGTCTAAAATCCAGACAAGTGGATTGCACAAAAAACGCAGACGAAATTTGGTACCGACTCACCTTATCTCCTATCGAACCAAATTTCAGCTCAATTGATTGGTCTGGAGGGTCTTTAATGGCAACTTTGTACCTTTCTACTAAAAGATTTTTACCTTCCGAGAAAACTGAGTTTTAGTAAAGGCGCATAAAAGATTTTTACCTTCCGAGAAAACTGAGTTTTAGTAAAGGCGCATGGAAACGTATTGATTAGACTCACCTGACCACAATATAATCCGGGTCAAGGTAATCAGCAATATGAGAAGCACTTATGTCAATAAATTGAAATAAGCTCCACATCTATTCAAGCATAAAGAGAGGGACAATAAAGGACGTACCGCAAACCACATGTAGATTAACACAATCATATCATCTTGCAAGGTCAAGCGATTATCGTCAAGCGATTATCGTGCAGGGAAATTTTTTTTTTCAGATTTCATTTCTCTCTTTTTAACCCCCAATTTTCATTAGTGTGAGTACTCATATTTTGATAAACACAATATCGGACTACAGCGTCGAACCAAAACAGTTGAAAAATGGAAAAAACTGACAATCGAAATTCTGGCCATATGAACCAGGGCAGTAACCTTAAGTGTAAATTACGCAAAGACGGTGATAAATTTTAACAAAATATTTTTTTTCCATTATAACCACATATGGAGCTGTCGATTAAGCCTCAGTTGTCTCGACGTTTCAGGTCCCCTTTAAGTAATACACATTTTAATGAGGAAAAGATTTTTCCGTAAGTTCTGGAAGGCAGCATGTCGTGCCATGGTGAATTGTTAGTATCAAAGTTTCGAGCCCGTCACTTTCCAAATTAAGTCGGTTCCCCTGCACGATGATTCTTAATAGGGCCACGCTTTCTTTTTAATGCATTGCAATTAATAGTTGGAAGCTGTCCTTCTGTATACCACAAAATCATTCTGTTCACAACCTTTAATTAAGACTTTAAGATACTTTTGTAAAAACCAGTTTTGAAAGATGTTAATGAATATTGCAGCGAATAGAAAATAGTAAGTTAAAATGTAGCATTAAAAATACAAAGAATACTACAATGTATCCCTTCACATGAAGTAGCAATAGTCTATAGAAGCAGGACTTGTAAATTTTACTTTCTTCCAACCAAATTATTCCAACTAAAGAGGTTATGATAATAATTGGATTTAGTGAAGTGAGATGGTCAAGATCCCAGCCCTGAAGGCAGAATCGCTATTAAAAAATAATACCCTTCGTTGATACTCAGATCTAAAGAGGAAACTGTATGCAATGAATGAAAATGAATTCTGTTAGAGTATCAAAATTTTTATGGAATCATCCATATATACATGACCTCTTAACAAAGTGCAAAACCAGTAAAAAGTTTTCTGAGATAGATACGGATATTGTGGATATACAAATTTAATGTTTATAGAGTGGCTTAAGTTATAGGTTGCTGGATTTTGGTTTGACATCATCATACTTTTCAATGGCAACCAAGGTTCTTTGTCCTGTGTCCTTCAAGAACAAAGATATAAAGAAAAGAAGGCTAAAGACTATCGTTACACAAAGTAGCAGCAAATTAGGACCAGTGTAGTGCAAAATCAAACTTCCTGTTTCACCAAACAAAAGTGTATATATCTGTGAAAACCACATGAGTAAGACACCTGACCTTGCCTCCGAAATCGGGTACGTGATTTCAGCACCATGTTGAAAAGATGTTGTGTAGTAAGTAGTAAAAACGCCAACTAACAGGATATAAATAAAAAATAAGTTGTAAAATGATTTTCCAAAGTGAAATAATAAGCTATAGGCAGCGCTGAGTAAGCAGGATAAACCAGTTGTTGCTATTGTAATCCGTTTGAAAGCACGAGTTTGATCTAACAATTTACCGATGAAAATATTACCAAACATGCTCACAAATAAACCGGATGACACCATTAATCCGACCTTCTTTTCGTTACCTGGAAATTTTGGAATCAGAATCTCATTCACTGTAATCATAAGCATGGACTCTAGTGCAAAGATTACACTACCAATGCAAAGAATCATAACGAAATATGGATTTGTCAGAACAGTTTTGTAATCGGCAAATTCATGGTCAGGTTCAATTTCTGCTTTATCTGCTAAGGGTGAGTATCTGCTTTCTTTATTATCATCACTGCTCTTACCCTGTTCTGTAACAATTTCATCTTGTTCTAGTAGACGATAGAGGCCAAGAGTTTTCTTCCACTCACTGTAGCTTGGAGGTGTCGGTGGGGCATCTTTAATAGTGATACAAACAAAACTGAAGGTAGCTAGAGCCTGCACAGCTGATATGAGTAGATATGTGCCAAGTTCGTTGCCAACTTGCGTCAAATTCTGTTTGTTTTCCACTATAAATGTAGGCAAACAATATCCTAATGCAAAACCCAATGAATCTGCTGCAACTGCAATAGATGTGGCTGTAGCTATTTCTTCTTCTCCAAACCAAACTGCTGCAAGTTTTGAAGGTAGAAATAAAAAACCAGATGTAGCTATCCCACATAAAACACTACCTATAAGTCAAAGGTCGTATCGTAAATTGGTGATATGGGAATCAACCTAATAATTGATTAATCACATAATCAATAGAGGAATAAATAAATAAATAAATAAATAACTAAATAAATAAATAAATAAATAAATAAATAAATAAATAAATAAATAAATAAATAAATAAATAAATAAATAAATAAATAGATAAATAAATAAATAAATAAATAAATAAATAAATAAATAAATAAATAAATAAATAAATAAATAAATAAATAAATAAATAAATAAATAAATAAATAAATAAATAAGTAAATAAATAAATAAATAAATAAATAAATAAATCAATGAATGAATGAATGAATGAATGAATGAATGAATGAATGAGTGAGTGATTGAATGAATGAATGAATGAATGAATGAATGAATCAATCAATCAATCGATCAATCAATCAATCAATCAATCAATCAACCAATCAATTAATCAAACAATCATTTAACCAAATTCACTGTCATTCTTTCTTCAAAATATTCTAGATATTGTGTCAAAAGGAGATAGAAGGAGTTGGATAGTATCGTGTGTTTCTAACAAGCTTTGAATTTTGGAAGGTAATTGTTTGATGTTTTTGTGATAGCCTGATATGTTTAATAAGTAACGGCAATTAAAGAATGCCTTGTGCACCTTTGCAGCTTTGAACAAACCGAGACCTCAGTTATAGTATCGGATTAACAATAACTTATGGATTGTGCTTCGTTAAAATGAAGATATTTCAGATTTTGTAAAGCTAGTCCTCCACAACACTGCGCCATTTTTCTTTAATGACGGAGATATGAATATTGCGCTGCTTTGCACAAAACGTTGAAATAGGCTCTCCGAAGTTGATATTCATAATAAAGGATATTGAACAGATAAGTTATTTCAACGCACAAATCTAGGTGTTTGCGTGTTATCCAGAACAATAAATAAATAGAAATGCGAAAAAGTTTGGACGGGGTTATAGTTTATTGTATTTAATAAACCTAGAAAATTATCATTGCCTCTTTTCTTTTGTCTAAAACATAAATTGTTGCCTCATTTTCCGGTATAGAAGATGCATTTTGTTGATGTAAAGACTATTTATCAAAAATAGAATAGGCACGAGAATTGGATGCATATATCAAAGGATATTTACTTAATGGATTGGAAAGATCCAAATTGGTCATTTACAATGAATAAAGGCCGTTTTCCATTTATTGAAAATTTTCCGCGGACAGGAACGGAAAAGAAAATTTTCTATAGCCAGGAACAGAAAATTTTCCATTGCCTAGTTCCATATATCCATGCGGACAGGAAAGTGAAATTTTCTTTTGTCAGCATGGGAGTCCTAAGTGTGACAACGAAGAAAACAATATTACTTCGCAAGTTATTGACTGAGAAGAAACGCAAGAGGAAAATTTGGGTGAGAAAAGTCTACCAGGAGCGATAACTGAAAGGTGAATTTCATCTATTGATTAAGCAGATTATGGTACAAGATAGTGCACTATTCTTTAGGTACTTTCGCATGAGCCCAACAAAATTTGAAGAATTGTTGAAAAAAGTTGCACCTAGGATTGAAAAGTCTGCTGAAAAAAAGCCTATTTGTCCAAGTGAAAGGCTGAGTATTGCATTAAAATATCTCTTTACGAACAATTGCAGCAAGCTTTCGTGTTAGCACTTCGAGTATTGGGCGAATTATTTTTGAAACTACAAGATGCAAAGCACCTGCAAGATCAGGTTCAACATTTTTTCATTACAGGAAAAGCCATTCAATGGTACTAATGGCCGTATGTGACAGTAATTACAAATTTACGATAGTAGAAATTGGTGACTCAGGCAGAAATAGCGATGGAGGGGTATTTCCAGTTGTAATTTATGAATTGCTATTACTGAAGACAATTTAAATACACCACAACCAGAGCCAATTTGGGGAAGCAAATTTAGTTTCCCCTTTGTATTCGTTGGTGATGAAATGTTCCCTCTTAGAACAAATTTCCTATCCTATCCTAGAGATGCACTGGGAATGAAGGAGAGAATATTTAATTACAGACTATCACGATGCAGACGTATAATCGAAAACACATTTGGAATACTTGTATCAAGATTTCGCATTTTTCGAAGACCTATTATTGCAAGAGATGAAGTTGCTGTTGCAGTAATTAAGGCTTCTCTTGTTTAATATAACTATTTAATGCATGGAAAGGAATTTGAGCCCCCATTTCAATACTGTCCACCTGAAATGGTGGATGCTGCAACAATGAGCGGAACACAGTCTTGCACCTGGCAAAATACAGAGCAATCTGGGGCATTCGAGCCTTTACACGGAAACCTTGGCTCAAATATTTACTCAAGAGATGCTAAAATTATAAGGCAAAATTTTCGAGACTTTTTGTGAGAGAAATGGGCAAGTTCCTTAGTAAATCCAACGTGTAACAAGTGTTCAAGACAATTTTGATTGCAGATAACACAAAGTTTAATTTGAAAATAATTTGAAAATAGACTGACATCATCGGTTGTTTGAATTATGTGACGTCTTTTCCGTAGAGGAACAGCAGAAAAAGTTGAGCTTGGCTCGGAAAATTTTCCGTTCTCATGACGCACGCGCATGCTTATTAGCTTTTCTTTTCCCTTCCGTTCCTGTCCGCGGAAAATTTTTTGTAAGTGGAAAACTGCCCTAATGGTAAGATTTGCATAATGTTAAGATTTCAAGATAGATGGTTGATTAGGGAATGATGTCTATGAGTTAATGAGTTAATGGTTAATGAGTTAAATGCTTTAGAGTATTCCCGAATATCCATAGGAATTAACATTTTTCCAAATGTCAAGCCTTTACAAGACGATAAGCAATTGAATTCGATTAAAGTGTGGCGATGTAAAACTAAACTTACTCACTTACCAGTAAAAAGAAACCAATAGCCAGATCCAGCCGTGAAGGAATAACCAGTGTATCTAATGCAGCATCCAAGTGCGTTGAAGAAGCTAGATAGGACGATATTCATCGATAGGCCTTTAAGTTTAAGAAAATAGTTCGCTGGAAGCATCAAAACAACAGCAATCAAATTGCCTATAATAGCAAGCCAGTTTACTTGGATCAAGTTGATGCTGTAGTATCTTTGAACAATGTTACTAATAGATGGGAATGCACCCCATGCTGACAGATTTGAGGTTGTCAAAAGGCAATATGCTGCAAGAACGAACCATCTTCTTGTATATACCACTGGCGTAAACATCATGGTGTCTTTCTTGTTCTTCAATCTGCGTAGAATGTACATATGAAGTGTTTAAACTCTTAATTTTTGTTAATTTATAAATTTAAGGGAAATAATTCATTCATTTAATTTAGCACCATTCCAATAAGTTGGGATATTATGTAATGGCTTGCCTTGAAATTTCTGATGGGCTAGGCACTTTGATGATGTCATCATTGTTATTTATTCCTCATTCAGAAGCACATAATCGGTACTAAAATTTAGTTTTTCATGTTAAACAATTTGATTAATTTTCAATTTCCTAGATCTCAACCTAATACATTGTTTATTGTTGTGCAATCCATGCTTTTCCTGGAATTACATCGAAAAGCCACAGTTATGTATTTTTGTTTTTTATATTTAAATATGAATATTTACAATGTGACTCACATTTAACTTTACCTATTACCATAATTACCATACAAACACTACAGATACGTTACCGTGGGGAATAAAAGACAATGTCTACCTCATGACCAATATAAAAATACATGCAGCGTCAAACTACCATAAAACTACAACAAAACGATTAAAAACTATAGATAATGGAATAGACTCTGTCCCAAATCAAATGTCAGGCAAGTGGTTGCTGCTAAGTACTGAAGTCCCAAAAACACTTTGATCAAACAGACCAGTTTCATAGATTCGAGTATTCTTCGGCTTAAGTCATCATCATCATCATAGTTACATTTTACAACCCTTTCGGGTCGATAACAAATGTCTGCACATTTTACATATTACAAACATTCTCTTTGCTGATATGGAGTCTGCATAGGCTGTAAAAGGATTCAGAGTTGCGTTGGCTCACTACATTATCAGGCAGACTATTCCAAGTGGGTATGATTGAAAAGAAGAATGAAAATTTGACAACATCAACTCTTCCAAATTTTGGCATAATCTTTTTTGCGTTAGAGTTTCTTGTCCTTCTGTAAGATGTCATAGAAAAATATTTAAAGGGGTTTAAAGCAACCTGATTTGTAAACATTTTGTGAACGTATTTTAACTGAAACAACAATCTACGCGATTCGAGTGTATCCCATTTCAAATGTAGCAATAACTCTGTTACTTTTGACCGCTGGCGATAATCACCCATGACAAATCGGGCTCCATTTCTTTGCACAGCCTCAATCCTATTCTTTAATTCAGCTGTATGTGGGGACCAAACTTCACACGCATATTCTAAATGGGGTCGCACAAGCGCAAAATAGAGCTTTTCTCTCATTTGCTGTGAACAACTAGAAAAGTTTCTCCGCAATAAGCCGAGGGATCTGTTGGCTTTCCCAACAATCAAATCAACTGTTTTATTCCAACGCAAATCATTGCAGATGTATATGCCTAAATACTTATAAGACTGGACCTTTTCAATAGGGTCGTCCGAAATATGATATTCATTTGCAATAATATTTCTTTTCAACGTGACAGTCATTGAAAAACATTTAGTAACATTGAAGTCCATGTCCCAATCACAGCTCCACCTGTAGAGCCTGTCTAAATCTTTTTGCAGAACAATAGCATCATCTGCTGATGTTATTTCTCGATAAAGTGCACAATCATCAGCGAAAAGATTTATCCTGGAATCAATATCAGAGACTATGTCATTTATATAAATAAGGAAAAGAACAGGACCAAGGACAGATCCTTGAGGGACACCAGAGAGAACATCACAAGAGTTTGATTCCTCACCATCCATCACCACTTTTTGCGACCTTCCAAAAAGGAAGCTTTTAATCCACGATAGATTCTCACCACGTATGCCACATGTTTGTAATTTACTCAATAATTTCTTATGACAAACCTTATCAAAAGCCTTAGAAAAATCAAGAAAAATAATGTCTGTTTGACTTTTTGAATTTATAGACTCAGCAAGGCTATGAACGAGAGTAAGTAGCTGGGAAGTACATGAATACTTTTTACGAAAACCGTGCTGTCTATCGGTAATGATTTGATGGTTCTCCAAATGGGCATACGTGGCAGATTTTATTATGTGTTCTAAAAGTTTACAAGGTATGGATGTCAATGAAACTGGCCTATAATTTTTGGGATCCGACTTAGCTCCTTTTTTAAACAATGGAGTGATTTTTGCTTTCTTCCAATCATGAGGCACCTCAGATTTTCTCAGAGAAGTTTCAAAAATAAGTTTTAAACACCGGCTTGCCTCATCAGGGATAAGTTTCAATAATCTTGGACTAATATTGTCTGGACCTGGAGCTTTACTAGCATCTAGGCCATCAATTAAGGCTTTGATACCCGAGGATGATATTTCGATCTTAGGCATATCAGGAAAGGAAGCGTTGACCTGACCGGAAAAGTCAGTTATACTCGAGGGAGTATTAGTTCGACTAAAGGCTTCGTAGAATGTTGTATTCAAGGTGTTAAGAATGTCTTTTGTTTCAGTATAAGTTTGACCATTTTTTGTAAGACATTTAATCTTTGTACTTGAATATCTTTTTGCCTTAATATACTTCCAAAATTTTTTAGGCTTTTTACCAAAATCGTTTAATATATAACTGTCAACATAATCATCATGAGCTTTTTTTATAACATGTTTCACTTTCTTTCTTTGAGCCTTAAATTTTACAAAATCAATGTTGTTTCCGGTTTTTTTAGCTCGTTTAAAAAACCTCTCCTTTTTTCGTATTTCCCTACGAACGCTAACATTTACCCAAGGCAGATTGGAATTTGTCTTGGCAATTTTACATGGTATAAAGTCATCCAACAACTTGTGCAATGTATCTTTAAAAAAGGACCATAAGTTATCCACACTATCGTGTGACTGTCATAGAAAAGGTCTTGAAAGCTATATAAGTAAAAACTGTACCAACAAATCATTTGACAGATTGGTGATTTTTAGAATCAGTCGTAATTATTCAACAATTTCAGCGAGAAGATCTTGACGTTGAACATCAAAAGTAGGGCAGAGCAACAAAAAGTGCTTCGTGTCCTCAATGCCATCGCTTGTTGGGCACATTGGGCTAAAGCTTTCCCAAAAATATCAATCCTGAGTTGAGTAATATAGGATAATCGTATTGGATAGTGAATTCCGAAGACAGGTTTTCAGGGAGATAGATTATTGATAAAAGTTTTTTCTTTAAAACAGCAATAGAAAGTGTAAGCCTCAATTCCGGTTCAAGCTTATTCCATTCGAATAGACAATTAGGATAAAAAGTAAATTTGGATTTTTCTGTCCTTGCCCTCATACGCCAAATGAAATCCTTATCACAGAGACAGTACTGCTACTGATGAAGAGGAGGATTTGGATCTACTGCATACCCTGATCTAAGATTATTTACAAACTTGTAGAACCTGGTAAGGCTTCTACACCATCTTCGGGAACTCAGTGACTCTCAGCCAAGCTCTGTGTACAGCTTCGCTCGCGATGTTCCCCTCAACACTCCCGACACAGCCAAGGCAGTAGAATACTTAAGAGGCTCTAAATTTTCCAATACGTTTGGCAAGATAGTATTTTGACTGAATTCACATACTTTCTCAAGGACATGGTAAATTACATGGGGTCGCATATAGAGCTTATATAATTCGTTTAGAGTATGCCTGGGCAGATACTTTGGAGAGATATTTCAGCAAGCCAATGCCCTTTCCTGATCTAGAGGTAACTGATTTGATATGAGCTGAGAAAGATAGCTTTGAGTCTAAGATGATTCCTAAATTTTTATGGTGTCTTATTTTCTTAACAGGTCTGTTTTTAACAAACAAAAGATCGCTGGATGATCGATTCCATTTTTCTTCATTGAAAATTTTAATTCAACAGCTTGTTTCTGCGGATCAGGATTAAAGGACATCCTCAATGCATAAGCCCACTGACTTATCAGGTCCAGCTCATTTTCAATGTCGTTGTCGGCTGTATTGCAATCTTCTACCACTGTGAACAATGAGGTATCATCAGCAAATAACTCAACATTGCACTTCAAGCCTACAGCTAAAACATTTATATACACAAGGAAAAACAAGCGTCCTAGAATAGAGCTCTGAGGCACCCCTGCTGAAACATCTCCCCAATGGGAACTCTGTCCATTTAGTACAATCCTTTGCTTTCGATACCTGAGAAAACTTTGGAAGTTGTCCAGAGACACTACATCGCTTTAATTTATAAAGTAAACCATCGTGCTAAACCCTATCAAATGCCTTAGGAATGTCATGAAGTATTTGCAGGGGGGGGGGGGGGGAAACTTTGATGGCAAAAATTTTCTTTGGAACAAAATGATGAGATACATATCAGAGAATGTCTCTTCCAGACTCCGCCCTTGCCATCCAAATCGGATTCTATGACAGCTGTATCCCGAGGTTATTTCTAAAACAAGTCTTGTGCACTATTGGTCAGGAGAAGGGTTGGGTTTTGTTTTTGGGCAGTAATCAGCAACATGATTTGAATGTGCTCTACTTTAGTTTCACCAAAGTTGCACGTAAATGTCACAGAAGACTTTTGTAGCACAGACACAGGTCAGCTGTTCCTTCATGCACCCTTGAGATTTCGTCAAAATCTGCTTTGAAATCCAGGGTATTCTCTGTAATTGCTAGTCTCCAGGGTATTCTCTGTAACAAAAGCTTGTCTCAAGGTGGCCTAAAAATCCCATTCGCATTGACCTCATTATTAAACCCGTTGCTCGTTCTCGGATTCGAGGAGCTTGTTGGGAACGCATTTTCCAGAAAATTGATATTTCCTACCATATTAAGACAAGGAAATTATCATATTGCAGACAAAATATCCTTTCTAAGATCAGCACCCCTCATTTTTGAAAGAAATATTCCCCAATGGAATGTCTCGTCTTCGATATGACCCAGTAAACGCTGTGTATCACGCAGTATTGCCAGTACTTAACAACACGCTTTATATAAATATTTACAAAAATAAATGTTTATCATACCTCTTTCTGTGAGTAGGTTAAATAATATTCCATTTGCTCTGAAATGTCTGGTATTAATGCTGACTTGACTGGCAGATTTTGTTTCATACGTGGTTGCAACAAAGAAAGGAAGAGACCGCAAAGCCTAAAAACCATTAGTAACAAGGATATGTCTAAACTAGTAAAGAAAAAACCGGAACAGGAATGGAGAACTCCACGATGGGGGAACCTTAAAAGCTGTACTTTCCTCTAGGATTGCTTCTACACTAATGAAAAGGGCTACATTTGAAACACCGATTTTATCAAATCATGTGTTCATTCCTTTCTTTCGTTCTAGGATTATACAAAAACGTGAATGATTTCTGAGCTGAATTGACATTTCAAAATCTCTAACAAGGTGGCCCAGACAACATAATGTAACGCACTCTCTAAGATTTCTTGCATTGAAATTCATAGATTTTCTGGAATTACCTCAAAGTTTTCTCTAACCGGTTGGTTTTCTTATCAATTTGCAAATGTGCAAATTTCAAAGCATAATAATACAGCAACGAATAAACGAAGTTTAACAGGCTTCTGGCTGTAATTCACAGGTCTTAAAACAACCTCTGAATTACTGCCAAAGTGCCCTTTTTTCATTACTGTATAAGCAATCCTGGAGCAAAGTCCAGTTTTTAAGTTCCCCCCATTTTGGAGTTCCCCATTCCTGTTCCTCTTTTCCTTGTTCATTAGTTTAGACATAGCTATCTGTTCGGAGATGTGAAATATCTTGCGCTACGCATGGGCGGATAAGTCCCAGGTTTTCTTTTACCCTAACAATGCTCAGCGAGTTGCTTGATGCAAAACAATGAAAACAAGCTAAGAGTTCGGGCAACTCTCTGCATCAAACAGGCCAGTCAGAATCGATGGCCTCCCCAATAATTTGTTAAGGTTTGTTCCTTAATTTTTTGAAAAAATGTTGCAAAGAGCAACCTCTAAGGTGATTAAGACATAAAGTAGTGTTCCTCCTCAATTAGACATCCAAATATCCCCATTTGTTTATCATTTGAATTGTGCAACTCGTGCAGCAGGGGCTTTTCAAGCGATCTAAAGGGCGTGGTCTTGCAGAATTTTCCCATAACCTCTATTTCACCTAACGTTTCTCGCAAAAGCCCCCCCCCCCTTACATAAATTTCGTTCCGATCAGCCTGTAAAAACGGTTCGAAGTAAACAGGAGATCAGTTTTGGGGTTGAGAGAGGAGTATCACATTAAAATCCAACGAATCCAATACAATACAAATAATTGTGTTTTTAAAAAATTTATTTTGTTTTATCGAATAGATATAAAGTTTCTGCATATATAGTTTTGATGTTTATAGAACTGCTCAAGTCATAGGTTGCTGGATCTTGGTTTGACCTCATCATACTTTCCAATGACAACCAAGGTTCTTGGTCCTGTGTCCTTCAGGAACAAAGATATAAAAAAAAGAAGGCTAAAGACTATCGTGACACAAAGTAGCAGCAGATTAGGACCAGTGTAGTGCAAAATCAAACTGCCTGTTTCACCGAACAAAAGTGTATATATCTGTGAAAACCACATGAGTAAGACACCTGATCTTGCCTCCGAAATCGGGTATGTCATTTCAGCGCCATGTTGGAAAGATGTTGTGTAGTAAGTAGTAAAAACAACAACTAACAAGATGTGCATAACAAATAAACCGTAAAATGATGCACCAAAATGAAACAATGAGGTATAAGCAGCGCTGAGTAAGCAGGATAAACCAGTTGTTGCTATTGTAATCCGTTTGAATGCACGAGTTCGATCTAACAATTTACCGATGAAAATATTACCCAACATGCTTAGAAATAAACCGGATGACACCATTAATCCGACCTCCTTTTCGTAGCCTGGAAATTTTGGAATCAGAATCTCATTCACTGTAATCATAAGCATGGACTCTAGTGCAAAGATTACACTACCAATGCAAAGAATCATAACGAAATGGGGATTTGTCAGAACAGTTTTGTAATCGGTAAATTCATGGTCAGGTTCAAATACTACTTTATCTTCTAAGGGCGAATATCTGCTATCTTTATGATCATCACGGCTGTCATCCTCTTCTGGGACAGTTTCATCTTGTTCTAATAGACGATAGAGGCCGAGAGTTTTCTTCCACTCGCTGTGGCTTGGAGGTGTCGGCGGGGCATCTTTAACAGTAATACAAACAAAAATAAAGGAGGCTAGAGCCTGCACAGCTGATATGAGTAGATATGTGCCAAGTTCGTTGCCAACTTGGCTCAAATTATGTTTGTTTTCCACTATGAATGTAGGCAAACAATATCCTAATGTCAAACCCAAGAAATCTGCTGCAACTGCAATAGATGTGGCTGTAGCTCTTTCTTCTTCTCCAAACCAAACTGCTGCAAGTTTTGAAGGTAGAAATATGAAACCAGATGAAGCTATCCCACATAAAATGCTACCTAAAAGTTGAAGGTTGTATTTTAAATTGGTCATATAGGAATCAGCCTATTAATTGATCAATTAAATTTTCACGCAGTCAATAAATCGTTAAATCAATAAACCAATGGATCAATTAATCAATGAATCAGTTAACCAAGGAATCAATCAATCAATCGTTCAATCAATCAATCAATCAATCAATCAATCAATCAATCAATCAATCAATCAGTCAATCAATCAAGCTGTGAATCTTGGAACGTAATTGCCTGATATTTTGTGATAGCCTGATATATTTATCATGTAACGGCAATGAAGGAACCCTTTGAACACCTTTGTAACGCTTGAGAATCCGAGGCCTTAGTTATTGTTTCGGACGAACGATAACCTATGGTATAAGCTTTGTAATAATGAAGGTATTTCATATTTTGTAAAGCTAGTCCCCAATAACAGTGATCTATTTGTCTTTAATAACGGAGATATAGATATTGCGCTGCTTCGAACAAAACGTAGAAACAGGCTCTCCGAAGTTGAAATTTTCAAGGAAGAAATTTGAAATTGATCTTACTGTGATCCTTTTTAATAACATATCTGTGAAGAAAATAGAATAGCATAAACATTTAGGAATTATCCTGGACTCTAAGCTATACTTTTCAGCTCATATCTAGTCACGTCTGGAGTCTGTTCAGTATTCCGCTGCTTTAGCTGTTACAGGAAAGTGGAGGGCAACATCTCGAGAGAAGCTGTGCACGCACCTTGGTTTGGGAGTCGCTAAATTCCCGAAAGTGGAGCAAATGTTCTACAAATTTTTGAATAATCTTAGTCCTGTGTTGCAGTACCTTCTTCGTGAAAAACATGTCATTCGGAGATTAAAAGCGAGGACTGAAAAATTCAAGTCTAGCTTTTATTCAAACTTCTTATCTGAATGTAATAACTTGAGCCTGAATTGAGAAATAAACCTTCTGTTGCGGTTTTTAAGAAAGGGCTTTCGAGGAACCCCCCCCCCCCTCCTGCAAAATCTGTCTTTGGACTTTACCATCCCAAAGGATTAACCTAGTTTGATCAATCAAGTGTTGGTCTCAGCAAATTTAATTTCAATAAATTCAAGCATAATTTTAGGGATACCGTTAACCCAATGTACCCAACAAGCGCTGGCATTGAGGATACGGAGCACTCTTTGTTGCTCTGACCTTTATTTGGTGTTTAGCGACAAAATCTTCTCGATGGAATTGTTGAATTATTACGACAAGTCGTACAAATTGCCGATCTCTCAAATAATGCTTTGATTCAACTTTTGTTATATTGCATTCACAACCTTTCCCATGACTTGAAAAGTATACTCCAATTGGCCTTACGCTTTATTCACACAACTGGTAAGTTTGATTGAGATCCTAGCAATTTAAGTATCATGCAATCACCAAGTCCCTTAATCTAAACGTTCTTTTCATTGTAAATTCCTTTTCACATCTAATGCCAGGACAATTATATATTACAACGATCATACCGTCCTTGTGACACCATTTCATCTATTGCAACCCTGAACTGATATCTGATGTGAAACAGAATCTAGTACATTATCCTTAAGTGGTGAATCGTTTGTAGTGTAATCGTAGTTTAGTTCAACTTTACATGTCTTCTTTTATTGGTCATGGGGTAGTCATTGTCCTTTGCCCCCCAGTGTCAACGTACCTGTAGTGTTATAGTAATTAAGGTATAGTTAGACTTAAACTAGAATGTAAACTTCTCATATTTGTCTAGAGAATAAAGTTATGTGTTTGTTTGTTATCAATAACAATTGATCAATAACAATACGAGAAAGTTTGAACGGGGTTAAAGTTTATTGCATTTAAAGAACCTAACAAATTTTTATTGCCTGTTCTTCCAGTATAGAAGATGCATCTTGTTGATGTGAAGACTATTTTTCAAAAATAGAATTGGCACGAGAATTGGATGCATTCAGTCAAGGAAATTTTAGTAAATGGATTGGAAACATCCAAACAGGTCAGTTACAATGAACAGTTGGGAAGGTAAGATATTTCATTTAAAAAGAAGGAAAGGACGCCCACTGTATATTGATTGTTTAGGTTGAAGGATAGCTGGCTCTGGTTGGCTCTGGATGATTCCACCTTTTAGCAATGCCGGTTTTCTAGCATGCCTGGCTTCTCAAAAGCTGGACCCCTTTAGCCCTTTGACATCAATGTAAGATCTGTACGATTATTTCAAGACCTAGTTCATGTAGGCTTTACATGATTATGTTCCTCTTTGGACCTTCTTAATCCATTAAAGATCCTAAAATGGTTAAATTACCAAAGGTCTTTCTGGTAATGCACAGAGATAAGCTGAAAGAAAAATAAAAGATGCAACAGCTAAGCTCATTGCAATTATGCAAGAAAATGATCTAGGAAATGTATTGAAAGATAGAGATGGCCAGATAATTTCAAGTGTAGCTGCATGACTATCGGTGGTACTTGGCAGCAAAGGGTTCATTCATCAAAAATGGAGTTGTATTCATATCATCTGTAAGAACAGGAGTGGCTCTTGCGTTGTTGTTGAGACCAAGCATTGACAGGAATGCATTTATAATAAGAAAGATGATAAGTGCAGCAGATTGTACCATGATTGGTTGATAAACCATGCAAGTGTTCCATCAATCACAAAGGTTTTTCAGGTACCATGGAAATAGGTGGTGCACTGGAAATGTTACTATTCCCAAGATGCCACGGAAAAGAAAAAAAAGTTTCATTTCTGGTGCATTTGGACACAAAAGAGCTCTAAAGTACGATTTAAGTTGTAGCTTTAATAGAATCAATCAAAGGATGGAACTGCTAAGCTAAAAATAAAGTTTATAGATGAAAAACAATCTTAATCATTGAGGCAAAGAGTCAGAGTAACAAGAAATAAAAGTTAGTCACCGAACCTGTGTATTGCTTGGACCTCACATTCAAACACACTTAAATGATTTTTTGTAGTTTTCATTTATTTTTTATCACAATTTGTTTTATCTTATACTGTATTGCTGTTTTATACAAATATCCAGTGATATAGTAACATACTTTGTCCAATTTGCTTTTAAAAAATTCATAAACCTTTCCACTTGTTTTTACGATACTTGCTTTTTATGTACTGCTTTTCGTACGCAAGCTGTCATTTTTGACTTGATTAGGGTATCAAAGAGAATTTTTCACATCACGTGTATTCTTTACTGCTTTATGATATGTCTTTTTGGTTTTTCATCCATACTGCTGATAAATACGTTAGCTTAGAAAAACAGTTTTTTTCAGCAGTGACCCCCCGACTATGCAATTCTTGAAATTTGATACCGTCATTTCATAAGGGCTTTGTATAGCATGATTTTCCATCTTGTTGGAATACAAAATCGATTTCGTTTCCTTTGATATAAGCTGGAACCTTCAATTATCCCATTTTTGTTATGACATTACCATCCGACAAACTCGTAGAATTTTCTAAAAATATTATTATAATTGGATTCCATTTTTGTTGTTCTCTATATCTGGAAAGTTTCAACTTTGTATCGCAAACCGGTGACCTGTCACAAGATTTTAAAGTGCAGAGGGGTTTTTTCAGTAGCTATTGGCGGCCACCTTTATATCTGTAAAATATGGAATCTCCAACCACTTTGCTTTACTTTGATATCAAATTAATATTTATATCCTTCCCTCTTTAAGTCATGCTATAAACACAAGAATTCGATTTAAAGTGTTTCGTTGTAAAAAATAACCCTACTCACTTACCAGCAAAAAGAAACCAATAGCCAGATCCAGTCATGAAGGAATAACCAGTGTATCTAATGCAGCATCCAAGTGCGTTGAAGAAGCTAGATAGGACGATATTCATCGATAGGCCTTTCAGTTTAAGAAAATAGTTCGCTGGAAGCATCAAAAAAAGATTAACCAAATTGCCTATAATAGCAAGCCAGTTTACTTGGATCAAGTTGATACTGTAGTATCTTTGAACAATGTTACTGATAGATGAGAATGCACCCCATGCTGACAGATTTGAGGTTGTCAAAAGGCAATATGCTGCAAGAACGAACCATCTTCTTGTATATACCACTGGCGTAAACATCATGGTGACTTTCTTGCTCTTCAATCTGTGTAGAATGCACATATGAAGTGCTTAGACTCTTAATTTCTGTTAATTAATAACTTTAGATTAGCTAAGCAATAATTCATAATGTTATTTGATAACTATGCCAAACAGTTGGGATTTTATGTAAGTGCAAGCCTTGAACTTTCTGAAGGGGTAGGCACTTTTGCGATGTCATCATTAATTGCTTTCTTCTTCATGCTCATTCATTCCAATATTTTTTTTCCTACAAGTCATAATATGACCTTATTCGCACCATGGGCGTGCTCTCTCCTCGATCATATTACCTTTTGAGAGAGCCCTCTTCTAAGAATTTCCAAGCATACAATTCCCTCAATAAATTGTTATTATGATAGTTTGTATCACTTCATTGTAATTTCTCTTTTGATAGTGTAGTGTGGAGTATACGGTGATTATATGTTGTATTTTTCAAAGAGATGAAATGAAAAGAGAATTTTAAAGGTATATGCCTAAACAAACAACTGCTTACATCATAATCTTTGTTTAAGTCTACATTCCTCTTAATGAGCATTTTTCATGCCCCCCTCAGTATAACCCAGCCCTCCCTTCCCCGCATTATTATAATGCAATCAAAATTTAATCAAAACATATGTTAATGAGTAAAGGAGATGATGAACAGAGATATTGCAGTTTAGAAGATTGAAGATAAAAGACATAGAATGAATCACCTTTCATCTGTCTATCCTGGGTAGGGCACCAAACAGATTTAAATATTGGGATGACTAAACTTTGATGATAAACACTTTCTACGGCAGAATGTGACAAGATACCTATCAGAGCAGAAAGGTACGCATGTGAATTATAAGAGACACTTTCCTGTCGATAATTTCGATATATAATTCTGTAATTCATGACATTTATATGCGATTTTGAGTTCGAAGGAAAGGCCTAGAGCAAAGTAACGTGCTCAAATCCGAAAAAGCGAAGATTTGATGGAAATCAATGTACAAAAGACAGTGATGGAATGATGGTTGAGGATATATCCGAAGAGCAAAGTGCAATAAGTGGGTCATCTACTTTTGATGAACAGCATCCTGTTAGGCCCGTTCTTCGAGATGACATTCTTTGCGATGAAGATTCCGCGAGTTCTTTAGTCGCATCACTTAACAAAGTACAGGGTATTCAAGGATTTTTGACATCAACAGAGAAAAACAACCAAATGCTGGCTACAGATTAATAGAAATGGAAATTTTTGCTGATGTTTTCGCTTTGCTTTCATGCCCTATTTTTCAATGAAACTCTTGTGTTAGGATTCATCCGCAAAAATGCCTCTTGCATCCTGTTTGGAAGTACTCATCAATCTGCAACTGGGAACATATGATGCAATTGCAAACTTGAACATTGGGAGAAAAGCATTATCTATCCTTTCAAGGCTGGAATAGATCCTGGTATACATACTATAAGAGCCTGTGCGCGCCAAAATAAGAGACGATTAGTTATGGCAAAATACAAAAACAAGAAATAACATAAGTTAGATGTAAAGTAATTCATGGATTTAAGAAGATGAAAGATGACAAAGATGTAGAAAATGAAGGGTCAACATATGAACCTGGCTCAATGAGGGAAATTTAAAGCCTTCGCTACACCATCAAAGGGAAATAGATTTATGTTAAAGAAGCTAATTAAAATGCTTGTCTTTATTCGAACGCAAATTTTGAAATGATTCCGAAGATACTTGCACATTTCTATCTCCCGAAATTGACACATAAGCATGACATAATAGTGTGGGGAGCAGTGGCGTAGCGCACGGTGTGCACCTTTAATAGCAAAACTAAGGCCCCCACAAAATTTTCATGAAATTTTTTTCTGGATGTAAGCGTTTCTTCATAATTGCTATCTTTATGTTAGTTAATGCAGTAATGCTGTTTAAAAATTCCATGTAAAAAAATCTATGCAGTTAAGAGCAATGTCGGGCTCAGCCTGTAAACTTTATTAAAAAAGTAGGGGCCCCAAACGACTACTTTGACTAAGGGCCCCAAACTGCTCCGTTAGCCACTGGTGGGGACGCGGGTTACATAAGACCCAAGCATCCGTACTTTAAATATCTCCTTCAGACTCCGCCTTTGCAATCCAAATCGGATTCTATGACAGCTGTATCCCCGAGGTTATTTCTAAAAAGACTCCTGTGCAGCCTTGCTCAGGTGAAAGGTGGTGTATGGATGTGGGCCGTATTCAGTACTATGATTTGAATTTGCTCTACTTCAATTTCACATAAATTTATGCAAGATTTGTGCAGCACAAACCAGAATGCAAAGCATGGCTGTGGCGCACCCAAGAAAATTCAAAAATGCGTAAAAGAGTGCAACTGGGCGCAGCTCAAAGTTTGGAGTTTTCATGTTTGTGCAGGGGTACCCATAGTGTAGTGGTACAACAGATGATTCTTGTTCGGTTTTCGTCAAAATCTGCTTTAGAATCCAGAGTATTTTCTTTATTTAGAAGCTTGTCTAAAGGTGGCCTAAAAATCCCATTTGCATCGACTTCATTATTAAACCCGTTGCTAGTTTTCGGATTCGAGGAGCTTGTTGAGAATGCATTTGCCGAAAATGAATATGTTCTCCTACATTAAGCTAAGGAAATTATCAAATTGTAGACAAAATATCCTTATAATGATCAGGACCCCTAGTTTTGAAAGAAATATTGTTTTGTCCAATGAATTGTTTCGTCTTCGCTGTGACCCAGTAAATGCTGTCTATCTATTTTATCACACTCGACAGTCTTGTCAGTAATTAAGAATACACTGTTTATAAATAGTTACTATAATAAACTATTATCATACCTTTTCTATGACTAGTTAACAAAATATCCCATTTGTTCTGAAATGTTTGCTTTTCATGCTCACTTGACTGCAACAAAGGCGAGACCGCAGAGCCTAAAAACCATTATCAGCAAGGCCATATCTAAACTAATGAACAAGGACAAGAGGAACAGGAATGGGGAACTCCAAAATGGGGGAACCTTAAAAGCTGTACTTTCTTCCAGAATTACTTCCACACTTATGAAAAAGGCTACAATCGAGACACTGATGTTGGGATTACACCAGTTAAAAAAACGTGAATGCTTTCTGAGCTCAATTGACATTTCACAATCTCTGTCAAGGTGGTCCAGACTACAGTTTTGGTATGGCTATGCAGCCGTCTCTTGTGTCCAAAAACGAAAGGAAGGAATGAACACATGATTGTGATTAAATCAGTGTCTCAAATGTAGCCCTTTTGATTGGTGTAGAGGTAAGTACAGTTTTTAAGGACCTCCCATTCTGAAGTTCCGCATTCCTGTCCCTCTTTTCCTTGTTCACTAGTTTAGACATAGCCATCTGATCAAGGATGCTTTTTAAATCAATTGAGGGAAACCTCTTACGCTTTGCATGGGCGGACAAGTCCTAGATTCTTTTGACCCTAACAATGCCCCTGGAACACGAACAGACAAACATGACCTTAACAGTAACTAAATGCAGAACAATGACAGTACGCTAAGAGCTCGGGCAACTCTCTGCAAAAAACAGGCCCGTTGGAACTTTTTTGAGAAAATGTTGTAAGGGGCAACCTTTAAGATGATTAAGAAAAATAAAAATCGCCGCTTGTTCAACATTTGAATTGTGCAATTTGTGCAGCAGGTGTTTTTTAAGCAATCCAAAGGACATGGTCTCGCAAAATTTTCCTATAATCTCCAATTCACTCGCTTTGCTCGCAACAACCCCCTCCCCCTATGTCAATTTTGATCCGAGGACCCTGTAAAAACTTTACGGAGTGAATAAGGGGACCAGTTTTAAGGTGCATATACTATTAGCGAAATGCATAAAACCAGGTTTCTGTAATCTAATAAAACAGGACCACTCTTGTTTACACTTTAACAGTAAAAGTGAAGTATCATATTTAGATCCAACGAATGCCACAAGGTAGGAATAATTGTGCTTTTATTCTGAATTCTGTTACAATATCATACATTTTATTGAATCATCTTTATACGCATGCCCTCATCACAAAATAACCAACCAGTAAAAGGTTTTCTAAAATAGATAAAGAGTTTGTGGATATAAAATTTTAATGTTTATAGAACTGCTCAAGTCATAGGTTGCTGGATTCTGGTTTGACATCATCATACTTTACACGGACAACTGAGGTTCTTGGTCCTGTGTCCTTCAGGAACAAAGATATAAAAAAAAGAAGACTAAAAACTGTAGTTACGCAAAGAAGCAGCAAATTAGGACCAGTGTAATGCAAAATCACACTGCCTGATTCACCAAACAAAAGCGAGTATATCTGTGAGAACCACATGAGTAAGACACCTGATCTTGCCTCCGAAATCGGGTACGTCATTTCAGCGCCATGTTGGAAAGATGTTGTGTAGTAAGTAGTAAAAACACCAACTAACAAGATGTGCATCACAAATAAGCTGTAAAATGATGTACCAAAATGAAACAATAAGCTATAAGCAGCGCTGAGTAAGCAGGATAAACCAGTTGTTGCTATTGTAATCTTTTTGAAAGCATGCGTTTGATCTAACAGTTTTCCGATAAAAATATTACCAAACATGCTCACAAATAAACCGAATGACACCATTAATCCGACCTTCGTTTCGTAGCCTGGAAATTTTGGAATCAGAATCTCATTCACTGTAATCATAAGCATGGACTCTAATCCAAAGATTACACTACCAATGCAAAGAATCATAACGAAATATGGATTTGTCAAAACGGTTTTGTAATCGGTAAATTCATGGTCGGGTTCAATTTCTACTTTATCTGCTAAGGGCGAGGATATGCTTTCCTTATCACCATCACTGCTTTTTTTCTCTTCTGAACCAATTTCATCTTGTTCTAGTAGACGATAGAGGCCAAGAGTTTTCTTCCACTCGCTGTGGCTTGGAGGTGTTGGCGGGGCATCTGTAACAGTAATACAAACAAAAATGAAGGTAGCTAGAGCCTGCACAGCTGATATGAGTAGATATGTGCCAAGTTCGTTGCCAACTTGGGTCAAATTATGTTTGTTTTCCACTATGAATGTAGGCAAACTATATCCTAATGCCAAACCCAATAAATCTGCTGCAACTGCAATAGATGTGGCTGTAGCTCTTTCTTCTTCTCCAAACCAAACTGCTGCAAGTTTTGAAGGTAGAAATATGAAACCAGATGAAGCTATCCCGCATAAAATGCTACCTAAAAGTTGAAGGTTGTATCTCAAATTGGTCATATAGGAATCAGTTTATTAATAGATTAATCAGATAATCACGTAGTCAATAAAACGCGAAATCAATAAACCAATTAATCAATTAATCAATAAATTAATCAAACAAGCTGTGGATTTTTGAACGGGGGTATAGTTTACTGCATTTAAAGAACCTAAAAAATATCATTGCCTTTTCCTCCAGTATAGAAGATGCATCTTGTTGATGTGAAGACTATTGATCAAAAATGAACTTGGCACGAGAATTGTATGCATTTATTCAAGAAAATTGTAGTAAATGGATGCAAAACATCCAAACTGCTCATGTCAACGGACAGCCAGGGAGGTAAGATATTTCGTTGAAAAAGAAGAAAAGGACATCTACTGTATATTGATTTTCTAGGTTGAAGAATGGACCCAAGCTATACCAAAATCATAGTTATATTTGGAGAATCTAATTACAGATAATTATGATGAAATTTGATTAGGTATTTGATTAGGCTGTGATTTGAAATTTGATTATCGCAGCTTCATGATAAATTTCAAGATGAGATCGACGGCAAAAAAGAATAACATTATGAATTGATAGTTCTTTGATAGTGACATATTCGATAGCGTCATATTACGTCATAATCAGTTACATATTCCCTTAGACATATTCAGTTTGACATAATTCAGTTTGACATAATTCAGTTTGACAGAATTCAGTTTGACATAATTCAGTTTGACATAATTCAGTTTGACATGATTCAGTTTGACATAATTCAGTTTGACATTATTCAGTTTGACATTATTCAGTAAGAGATCATGAGGGGGGGGGGGGGGTTTCAAGAAACGATGATAAACAATAGGTCGATTAAAACCAAGTGATGTAGAAAGAGGTGAAAAAAACAGTAGGAAGATGGACGATGGGCTAGGGGACGCAATTTCACGCCCTTTTTCCCTAGCCCTAGCCAGCATAGGGTTCAAATCTTTGATTGGTTAAGAGAACTCCTCACAACTATTTTCTTCTTGCCTACTGTATTTACTCGAATGAGCGCCGGGGCGCTCTTTTGATTTTCGATACTTTTCATGCGGCGCTTATTCGGGGGCGGCGTTCTTTCGGGGGCGGCGCTCGTTAAAAACCTGCCATTTTTGAAGAAAACAATAAGTTCTAAACAAAATTTTTTTAGTAAAACATATTTTATATAAGTTTGAAAATATCTAAATGCTCCCAGACTCATAAAATACCAATGTCAATGTCTTCATCATTGCCAGAGTCCAACAGCAAGCCGATCATTGTCGGCGGAGATGCTTCGTCGATATCAGATGACGAAAATTCAAATTGAAAAGGATTTGTGTCAGGTTCATCCAAAATATCCAACTGCAATCGAAGTATTTCGCTTCCAGAGCAGCATGGCTGTCCGTCTTGCAGGCAGCGTATGGAGTCGTCTTGTGACCCATCAATAGGGAGGTTCAGCACACATCTTATGAAGGACTTCTTTATGATATCAACTGACAGCTCAGCCCATGCATCTATGATCCATTGCAAGATGGTTCTCCTTGGAGGCACTCTCAAGTTACCTGCTGCCGTTTCTTCGTGTATTCCAGTTGTACTTAACCATTCGTCATACTTTTTAGTGCATGAGGCTTTAAATGGCGGGTTCCAGCTCACGCCTGGCCTCTTGATGTACTTGTTACAACCTCCTGGCACAATTACACGATCAACTTTCTTTGCTCTCAGTGACACTATTCTCGATATGGCATTCAAAGGAGTCCAAGACTAACAGTCTACGGCTGAATGAGAATGTTCCAAGGACAGAGTTGATCCACTTTGATGTCAATTCGGTGTTCATCCAACCGTTTTCTGAGGTCGCAGCGGCTGCCTTAGTTTAAACTCTTGACTCAGAGCTGCAACTTCTCGTTTTGCTTCTTTGAAAACAACCATAGGCTTAAGCTTGGTTCTATCGTCTTTGGCAGCTAAGCAGACAGAAACTCTTGACTTTTCATGTGCTGTTCTTTTTAAAGTGATTGATTTCTTCGCCGTTTTATCGATCGTGGTTTCTGGAATCATGTCACACCATACTGGAGTTTCGTCCATTGCAATTATATATGAAGGCTTGTATTTGTGCTTTCTTTGCATTGCTACTAGCCTTGCTGGATCTTGTTGTGCGACTGACGTTTTTCGTGTCAACGATAAGCCATTTCGATTCATAAAGCGTGTCAACTAACCTCTTGAAGCGACAAAGTCTTCATAATTCTCGGGGCTGTCATCTTTCATTTCACGATAGGTGATTTCTGCTTTCTTCATGATAAGTTTACATGAGACACGAGCACGTCTGCAATCTATCCATTCCACCAAAGTATATTCCAAGTTAGTGCTAAGTGTAGGTTTACAAGGTAGGTTTTGGGCCACCTCCACTCAATTTGCATCTTTGCTTTCCTTTCTTGGATGCCACGCTTCCCTCAATTTCGCTCTTTTTTTGATCTCCATTCTCTTATTTTCCTTTCATAAATTTTAAAATGACGAGCAGCTGGTCGATTTCAATGAACTTCTGCATATGCAATGACTCGTTTCTTAATATCAAAACTGTATTCCTAAATTTTTTGATCTAGATCTTTGACAAGCATACTACAGGCAGACAAATGGCATATGGTGTGAATAACCTACGGTCTTGAAATTGACACTCTCTTTAATATTAACAATAACAGGATATAACTTCCTAAAAATATTACTATATTGCGTCTAGTTTGTCCATAGTATATTGTGTCTCAATATTGATGTCAGCGTAAATGTAATTCAAGTTTGATGTCCGTGTAAATGAATTGTGTTAATTTGGATATTTTAAAACAAGAAGAAGAAATTCGGCTGCCTTCACTGCAATGTTTGACTGGATTGATACGAAGAAGCAAGGGAAATGGCAAGGGCTTTACCAGTAGAGTTTGAAATGAACTTTCAAGTAGAATATGAAACTGTTATAAGAAAGGATTATGTCTATAAATGCGTTTGGACTCCCCTCATGAATGAAAAGATGAAGTGCAAGATAGATACACGTTCTGAAGCAAAAGAACACGACGAAAATGCCATTGATGTGTATCGTGTTACGCAACAACTTGACTCTGCTAACGACAAAAACATGCTTGTTGGCCATGTTCTCGTGGAATTGTCACGCTTGATGAAGAATTTTCTCGAAGCCAGTACAGAAAATAAACTGGTTGCACAAGTTAAAGGGAAAAGAAAGAGAGAAGTTGGCCTTGTTGTTCCAGCAAAGTGCACTGCTTTTACGAAAGATGAACACTTTGCCAAGATTATCAAGAGAGACTTAAATAAAAAAACTTTAAGAAATTGTCACTTTGAGCTTACATGTATTTTCATACAAAAAAAAAATCCCGAGTTTGATTTGAGATTTTGCAGTTTTTTTCCTGTTTTATTCTAATGATTCAAACGATGTTTCGAATAAGCGCCACATTGACAAAAAAGCTGCGGCACTCATTCGGTGGCGGCTCTCTTTAAATGCAGCGCCCATTTGGGGGCGTGAAAATGTGAAAATTTAACACATCAAAAACAGAGTGAATCTATACGTAAAAATCTACAACATTAGACAACTTCCGCTATTTACGTTACCATGATTTCTCGCGCCTTTTGCTGAACAATCGCGCGTTGTGTCAGCAGCGCGAGTACAGTAAACAGAAAATTCTCAATGATCCATCATTCGGTGAAAAAATAAGGTCAAAAATTAGCGATAATAGTTAGAAGTAAGCTCAGATGGATTATTGGACGTTGAGAAGAACGAAAATCAATCAATTGACAAACCGGCGCAAAACTGCTGCAAAATGTTGCATTTTGTACAAGAGTTGGAAAGTATTATCCAGTGTTATGAACCGCCGCAAATACGGAAATTGACATGAATTTGAAATGGTGAGTTTCTACAAGGAACTTTCGTATCATAGATGCATTTTTTTAACTTATTGTCGGATTTTCATATACGATTAATCCTTAATATTAGGGTGGTAGAGCTCATTAAACTCCAAGCCTTCATTATTTACAATCGAAGAGAAATATTAATAGAGTTCCACGGCAGTTTTGTGATAAATTTATCGAAAATCTTGTTTGGTCTAAGAGGGTATCAAGGCCTATCTAGGGTAACTATCTATGGGTTATTTCATCAAAAGCAAAGTGTCGTTCACATCATGCTATCTTATGAATTCTTTAAGTAAAATTGAATACTATCTAAGCGTTTCCCTAACTTGATAAAACCGAGAGGAAATTACTGTATGGAAATTTCGCAGACGTTTTGACGGAAATACTATTGTATAAGAGTTTGTTTTAGTGGAAATTTCGTACGCATTTATAAAGAGGAGAATGCCCTCGGATAAAACAGACCGTCAGTTAGGCAAGGAGAAAATAGTTGTGATCAGTTCTTTCAACCAATCAATGATTTGGAACCTATGCTGCCCTAGCCCAATTCCCCTAGCCCATCGTCCATCAAGGATCATGTTAACCAAACAGGTCATACTGCTTCTATTGATGATTTTCATATATAGTAAAACCGGCAACTCATATGACCAACTAATTATCGGAGCCTCCTCATTCAAAGAGGTAGACCCTCCCTTAATTCAAAACAGTCCTCCATTTCTTTGGTCTTATACTGATCTAATTCGTTTCACCTTCTTTTTCTTCTGACCTCTTCAGTTATTTTTCTTCTGTTTTTCCCTACTGCTTTTCATCTTTATTCCTACACAATACTCCTTCTTACTGTTTTTTCCACCTTTCTTTCACCTCTTTTAATCCACCTATTGTTTATCATCATATATTTACACCCTCCTCCCCCCTCCCGATCTCTTAACTAATGATGACTCAAGTCTCAGTCGAAACGTTTTTGTCAAACTGAATTATGTCAAACTGAACTATGTCAAAATGAATTATGTCAAACTGAATTATGTCTAACCGAAGATGTAACTGATTATGACGTAATAGTACGCTATCGAATGTGTCAATAAAGAACTATAAATTAATAATGTTATCATTTTTGTCATCGTTCTCATCTTGAGATAATTATATCATATACAATACTCAGTCACTTTTTGAATTGAAATTGCTGAAGTTGAGGCGCTCTGGCCATTAACAGATAAAGTAAGTCTGAAAGACACGAGTATCTCGTGCCCCCTCCTCCCTCGTGCCCCCTCCTCCCTCCAAATCATGATCCTATCAGAAAATCAAAGCTCCAGAAAAAATTTCTAGTTTGCTTTATATCATTCGAATTGCCTTTGACTTCGAATAATCTGCGCAAAAAAGGTGAAATTCGATATGTGACGCAGGCTACCTTCAATGTGCTTTCCTTTGTAAAAATGTCTGTGAAGACTGGGCAATAGAAGCTTGGAATGGAGAAGAGAGATGAAGAAGAAGCTATGCGCTCAGGGAGTTATGGTCTTTTATTTTTGCATATAATATTGTAGAAAATTTTGTGTTACTCCAATGGTGACTCTGAAATTCCGACATTGGTCTTCACATTGATTTTGCCCTGCAACCGATGATTAAACAACCGATGCTTCCTTTGTAAAGCTGTCTATGAAGATTGGGCAGCAGAAGCATGGAATGGAGAGATGGAACGAACCATTGTCTCTTTTTAGACTATCATAAATCATAGACTTATGTTCTTTTCTTTTTGTTCATTTTGCAAGATTTCCTATTATGCTAAGATTTCAAGATATATGGTTGATGATGGAACGCTGTTCATGAGTTAATGCGTTAATACGTTAAGTAGTGTTCCCGAAAGCAGCTCAGTATTCGAGTATTCGAGTAAGCAATTCAGGGCTCAGTGACCTCTGACCGAGCCATCAAAACCATCCCCGTGGTAAATGTGTCGAGCAAACTAATGGTCTTAATGACATCTTCCCGGAATGTCATCATACAAATTGAACAATAGATAAAATTTAAGCACAATGAAATATTGCCAATTATTGTAAAAAAGACTCAAATATCTTTAAAAGATGCGAGAAATGAATATCCATTTCTAAGTATCTGTAAAATATGTGATCTCCAACCACTTTGCTTAAGTTTGAAATCAAATTCATATTTATAGTGTCATTATTCAAGAAGATCAATTCCTGATTATCTGCTTAGATTATTGTAAATAGTACTTGTAAAAATTGTTTATCAACTTGAAGAAGGTTTTCAAGAAAATTTGAATTAAATACAGATTTCCTTTCTAGCCTAGTGCTTTGGTAAGGTGTAAATGTTAATCTCACACCTTGTGGTATTTCTTTGTTCCCCTTTTTTACGATTCCCCGATTCCCCAAATCCTTGATACCTGAATCCCCATTCCTGCATTTCTCCTTTTAAAGATAGCCATGCTGTAAATATATGAACTAGAAGGAAAGTATTGCGATTTAAAACTAACCCTACCCACTTACCAGCAAATAGAAACCAATAGCCAGATCCAGCCATGAAGGAATAGCCAGTGTATCTAATGCAGCATCCAAATGCGTTGAAGAAGCTAGATAGGACGATATTCATCGACAGGCCTTTCAGTTTAAGATAATAGTTCGCTGGAAGCATCAAAAAAAGAGCAATCAAATTAACTATGATAGCAAGCCAGTTTACTTGGATCAAGTTGATGCTGTAGTATCTTTGAACAATGTTACTGATAGATGAGAATGCACACCATGCTGAAAGATTTGAGGTTGTCAAAAGACAATATGCTGCAAGAACGAACCATCTTCTTGTATATAACACAGGCTTAAACATCATGTTGACTTTATTGTCTTTCAATCTGTGTAGAATGCACATATTAAGTGTTTAAACTCTTATTTATGTAATGCATAACTTTAGATGAAAGAATTCATCCATTTAATTAAGCACTATGCCAAACAGTTTGGATATTATGTAATGGCATGCCTTGAAATTTCTAATGGGCTAGGCACTTTGGTGATGTCATCATTGTTATGTATTCCTCATTCAGAAGCACATATCAATGAGAGAGCACTGCGTCTAGCGTACTCTGACTGTTCATCTTCCTAAAAGGAGCTACTTGCCAACTCGAAAGAATCTACCGTCCATATCACATCAATTAGAATCTTGGCATTTGAAATGTATAGAACTCTCAACAACCTAAACCCTATTTTTTGAAAGGCTATTTTTTACAAAAAACAACCAGTCATAAGCTTCGTATTCAAAATCCCCTTTTGATTCCAAGGGTTAAAACTACAACTTATGGTATTAAATCACTCAGTTTCCAAGGGCCGAAAATATGGAATTGGCTTCTTGATGAAATTAAAACAGCCCAAAATACTTAAAAATTCAAAAATTCGATTAAAACTTGGTCCCACGAAAACAAATGCACGTGCTCTTTATGCAGCAAATGAAGTGCTTTATATAATCCGTGAAATTGCTTTATGTTAGTCTGAAAAAGTGAATATCCACTATTGTAAAAACTAACATTAAACAAAAATACAATACAATACAATACATTTTTCATAATAAACACTTTAATTAATTTTCCATTTATTAGATCCCAATTTAAGATAGTAATATGCGTAACTACTACCATGATTTCCTTGTTATCTCTTTTACAATCCATACTTGGCTTGGAATTACATTTAAAAGCCTATGTTAGGTATTTGCAGCATGCCAGTCTTAACATCAACTGCTTTCTTCGTCATGCTCATTCATTCCAAGTTTTGTTTTTGTTTCCTACCAAGTTTACAATTACTTTATTCGCATCAAAGGACGTGCTATCTCCTCGATTAGTTTACCTTTAGAGAGAGCTCCTCCTCTAAGAAATTCCAAGTATACAGTTTCCTTTAATTAGTTGTTATTATGATTGTTTGTATCACTTCATTGTAATTTCTTTTTTTGATAGTGTAGTGTTGATTATATGGCTATTATATGTTGTATTTTTTTAAAAAAGATGAAATGAAATGAGAATTATAAATATATGTGCCTATACTCTTTAGGTCTACATTTTCTTGATGAGCATTTTTCATGCCTCCCTCACTAAAATCTAGCCCTCCCTTTCCCACGTTCTTATGATGCAAACAAGCTATAATCAAAGCATATGTAAATGAGTAAAACGTAGTAATAAACAGAGATAGTTCAGGAGAGTGAAGATAAAAGAAATAGAATGAATCACCTGTCTTAGATCTATACTGTGTAGGGCATCGACAAGATTCGTATTGTGGGGGGGGAGCAAGCTTTGATTGTAAAATTTGTCTACGGCATGATATGATGATATTCCTATCAGAGCAGAAAAGTGGGCCCCACGCCCCCCCCCCCCTTTGTCGTCGAAGGCCTTGCTGTTGCTGTGCTTTATGTAATGGGCGATACACAACAGGAAAAGTTTTGATTTAAAGAAGCTCCTAAAAGTGCTTGTCTTCATTCGATCGCATATTTTGAAAAAGGAAATAGTTCAAAAGATATTTGAACATTTTATGTCCCGAAACTTTTCGATAAAGCACGACACAATAGTTTTGGGGAAGTGGTCTACTTCAGACGTAAGCAATGGGTGTCTTAATTGTCTCTTCCAGACTCAGCCCTTGCCATCAAGATCGGATTCTATGACAGCTGTAACCCCGAGGTTATTTTTAAAAAGACCCCTGTGCACTCTTGCTCAGGTGAAGGGTGGGGATTTGGTGTTGGCCTCGGTTTTGGCAGTATCCGGTAATATGATTTCAATTTGCACTATTTTACATTCACATAAATTGGACGAAAGATTTTTGCACCACAGACAGTTCACTTCATTTGAATTTCGACCTAAACAATCATTTACATATAAATCAATGGCTACAGCAGCTAAACAACTTGCACAGCTTATATCAAGTGTGCACACTTTGAGGCAAATGCACCCTTGCACTCCCAGCTCTTCCTTCATACACTCTTGAGATTTCATCAAAATCTGCCTTGGAACCCAGAGTATTTTCTGTAATTAGAAGCTTGTCTCAAGGTGGCCTGAAAATCCCATTTGCATTGACCTCATTATTAAACCCGTTGCTAGTTTTCGGATTCAAGGAGCTTGATGAGAACGCATTTGCCGAAAATGAACATGCTCTGCCATATTAAGCTAAGGAAATTATCATATTGCAGACAAAATAATCTGATCATGATCTGGAACCCTCATTTTTGAAAGAAATATTCTCCAATGGATTTTTTCGTCTTTGCCATGACACAGTGAATGCTGTCTATCTATTTTATCACACTTGACAGCTATGTCATTAATTAACAATACGCTGTTTATAAATATCTGTCATAATAAATTATTATCGTACCTTTTCCTTTGAGTAGTTTAAAAAAACATCCGATTTGCTCTGAAATTTTTGCTTTGAATGCTCAATTGCCTGGCGGCTATGTCTGGAAGCGGGAACTCTAAAAGGGGGAATGAGGAATGAAGGAATTGGGGAATGGGGGAACGGGAGTTTTTTCCAGTATGACTTATACACATAGACATAGGAACCGAGGGGGCACAGAGGGCAGGTGCCCCCCCTACTTTTGAAAACTTCGGGTAGAGTGCCCCTTTAAAGCTTACAGTTTTGCCAACCGTATAACTAAAATGTACCTTCCAATACTCAGTTGCTACAAGAAATCAAAAAAGCAATTACATAAATGAGCCTCTAATTCATTCACCGCCACCCTAGGCTCTCCGAAGCAGTCTCTGACACTTTTCAGAAAACTTTTGAAGGTGCCCCTCAAACAGTGGCGTGGCGTAACGCACATTGTGCACCTTTAAGCGCAAAACTGAGGGCCCCCACACAATTAGGGGGCCCTCAAGAAATTTTGTGGACTATATTTCGGATACAAGCTTTTCTTAATAATTCTTATGTTGTTGTTAGTTAATCATGTTTAAAAATTGCATGTAAAAAATTTATGCAATTAAGGGTAATTTCAGGCTTAGCCTGTAAACTTGCTAAAAAAAGGGGCCCTAAACCCTTACTTTGACTAAGGGCCCACACTGCTCCGTTACGCCACTGCCCTCAAAACTTGTGCCCCCCTCTTTTATAATGCTTCCTACGTCCATGCTTCTACGTCAATGAAAGGGGCTACATTTTAGACACTATTTGTGTCAAAATCAGTCCATGCTTTCCTTACGTTTTTGAATTAAACCCGCTCAAAGGACGTGAATGATTTCTGAGCTGAATTGAATTCTCAAATTCTCTAACACGCTTGTCTACACAACGGTTATGTTGTCACTAATGGTTTTCCGCTAACATTGAATCAAAATTCTCTGCTGTCGTGTTAGTCGGATATTTAGATTTGGGATTTAGTTTCTGATACGGTTCAATTTACATAAAGACTTGCAATCATAGACTTCAAAGGCGAGAGTTAAAAGGATCATTGTTTTTTTAATGTTGTTGAGCGAGTTCTTAAAGTTCTAGATTAAATCAACTTTCAAAATTATCAAATAGGCGAATGAACGGTAAGATTCATCATATATATTTATACAACCCTTAATCCGACAACTCCCCTTTTCTAGAAATATTCAGCAATTCGCTTGGCAGCTCTCTTACAGATATGGTCATACAGACTCAAGGATATGCAAATGATGCGAGTGATAGAGGTACCGTCCTTACATCCGAAACTGACAAGATAGGGGCTTTTAAAAACTGTAAATATGACTCAACGATAATCTTGAGATCTATAACTGCAGCCTAGTCAAATCCTTTTAATGATGTCGCAAAACCATCTTGCAGCCGAGTTTCGCGCTCGGGAGCCTTGGAACATGAGACATAATTTCCTGCCGCTTTGAACATAAATACCACTGCCCAATAAAGACACAGAGTATTATTCGTGCAAAGTTAATGTTTGAATAATCCATTATGCAAACAATTGGTAAGTGTGATGGACACAAGGAAAACCAGAGATGGCTGCATAGTCATAACAAAACTGCTCTCTGGACCACCTTGTAAGTGATTTTGACACGTCAATTAAGCTCAGAAATCATTCACGTCTTCTAACATTTTCAGAGCGGATTTTTATTGACCAAGAGATGCACTTTCGAAAGTTATCTTCTCAGCGATGCCCCAAAATGGCGGGGGACAATAAGTGCCCTGCTCAATCCTATAAATCCTTTTCGTATAAAATGCACCCCCTGGGCCCTTCAATGCTACCGGCATCCCTGTATCCTGTTTTATAGCCCCCCTGTCGTGCTATATAGCCCCGTTGGGCAAATCCCGGCGCCACCCCTGCTACCACCTCCCTCTCAGAATTTCTGCGCATGATGTAAAAGGAAATATTTGTAAGATCTCCGCAGTACTCATTCTTGTTGACGAAAACGGCCAGCGATGAACAACAAAGCCTCTCTCAATGGCCTCTCCTGACTGAAATCGATACGAGGCTGAGTTCTGAGGGTAACTGAGGGTAAAAGAGGGGGGGGCACAAGTTTTGAGGGGCACCCTCAAAAGTTTTCTGAAAAGTGTCAGAGACTGCTTCGGAGAGCCAAGGGTGGCGGTGAATGCGTTAGAAACTCGTTTCATGGGGCCACTGAGTATTTGAAGGTACATTTTTAGTTATAGTTAGTTATGGTTAGTTATACGGTTGGCAAAACAGGGCAACACTGTAAGCTTTAAAGGGGCACTCTACCCGAATTTTTCAAAAGTAGGGGGGGGGCACGTGCCCCCTGTGCCCCCTCGGTTCCTACGTCTATGTGTATAAGTCATACTGGAAAAACTCCCATTCCCCCATTCCTCCATTCCTCATTCCCCCTTTAAGAATTCCGGCTCCTAGACATAGCCCAGATTATCTCACTACACTTGGCTGCAACGAAGAATGGACGAGACCGCAGAGCCTGAAATCCATTATAAGCAGAGTATCATCTATAATAGCAATAATTGTGTAGTTAAATGTGACTAAACATGATTAGTTTTTTTTCATATGATAATAATGTTGAATGTGTAATGTCTGATGTTTGATATTTTATCTGTTCAGAGATATTTTTCAAATCAGAGTAGACAAATCTCTTACAATACGCATGAGCGGACAAGTGGCTTCCTCCAAAATCAGTTTTGCTCTACCTGAGGGATGGCTGCTTAGTCAATATATGACGGTGACCTGTATACCTTTAATTAGTTCAGACGCACTGGTGCATCGAAGGTTAAAAGTTGATTGTTCTTCACAACCCTGCGACCCATAGCCTCGCTGGAGGCGCTGAGAGAAATCCAATCTAGGGATAAAATGTATGGGCAAGATTCTCTGAAGTACTAAATCTAATTTAAAAGAAATGGAAATAACAATCTGTCTGGTGGAATCAATTCCAAATAAAACCAAACTCATCCAGCTAGTAAGCAAAGGAAACCAATCATTGTTGTAAGCGACTCATTTCTCAATGGAATCAATGAGAATGGTCTGTCTAAAAGGAAACAACGTTAAAGTACGCGCGCATCTTGGAGATACCTCAAGATACCTGATTGGCCAAATCAAGCCAATTGCACGGCGCAACACCAGGCTAGTTATCCTTCATGTCGGTACAAATAATATCACAAATAATGTTGATACTGAAGAAATGCTGCAAACACTGGTCAATAATGTTAATAAAGAGTCAACGGAAACGGAAATTGCCATATCAGGGCTGGTTACTCGGAGAGAAAAACCTGGAATAGATAAGAATGTTGTCGAATTGAATTCCAGCTCAAAGAATCTTGGTGCAAGAAATCAGTTAATCTTTGTTGAGCATAACCAGATCGACGGCTCTTGTCTCGGTAAGATAAAGCTTCACCTTAACATCAAAGGTAACTCTATATTAGCAAAAATCTTTATTATTTCTTAATAATTACTTTGATAACTTCTGACGCTTTAATATTGTAGTTGGGCAAATAGACTGCGACTGATATTCTTGGATAAATCCCCTATTTCTTGCGAGTCTTCTTTTTCTCGTGATATGGGAGTGCACCCAGTTGGGGTGCAGGAAGATGCTGGCGATTGTGTCACTAAATGTCAATAGTTTACCTCTGCACATAGATGAATTAAAGGATTCAATGAAAGAAAAATCTATTCACGTGTTGGCACTTAACGAGAAAAAACTGGATGAAAAAATTGCTAGTGAGTTGTTGCGAATTGACGGGTGCATTCTCTAAAGAAAAATGGAATAAAATTCGGGGAAGGGGTTGCAGTCTACGGTAGTGACTCTTTCGGTCGTGGACTTTTTTGATCGTGAAAACAAAGGAAATCTCATATTAGGCGAAACATAATGTGATCTTCTTCCTGCAAGCAATTCATTGCATGTGAGAAATATTTAGTGCCTGTTTTGATTAAAAAAAATGATTAATGAACGAACCAGAGGGTTGCTGGACTCGTCTACATTGACTGATTATGTTGAAACTAATACGCTGCAAATATTGACGATTAAGGTGTCCTAAAATATTCGCTTAGCGATCATTATCTAGTATTTTGCATTTGAATTTCGGGGCTTTGTACAGCGACAACCCAATCTCATCAGAAGGAAAGGAATTTAACTGTTTGACCACGAAGGTGTTTTATCTGATATGAACCAGATTGAGGCTGATTGTGTTGTACGTATTTTTGCTAACGTCCACGGTAATTCGATGAACAATGTAAGGATCACGATAATTCGATGAACAATTACTTTTGCAGTGTGGGGAGGAATCTCAGTGACAATATATTCGCCCAGCCTAATCTACTTCCATCTCGTCAAGTAGACGACTTAACAATTCCCTTGAATGGAAAAAGAACCATTCAAATTTGTTGCCATCAACAAGATGACCACCAAGAAGAACATGAATAAGATTAAGACATGGCATTGTTCTGATATTGCCAGCTTTTTCTTAAAATTACCCTTTCTTGATTTATCTGATACAATCATTGATATTTTGAACCTTTCCCTTTCTGAAAAGTTGCTAGAGTAGCTCCTATTATTGAGGAAGGCCCATGTGATGAAAAATCAAAATACAGGCCAATATCTTTTTTATTTTTTTATTTTATTATTTGATTATTTGTTAAGCCTGTCTATTATTTGAAAAACTATATCGAGATCTAGTAAAAAGCAAACTCATATGCAACAATCTGGTTCTGGCTCTTTACAATTTGTTGTCACATGTCATCAAAAATGCGCTAATTACTGGTATGTCAACATCGACAAAGGGAAATTTACTGCTTTGATGTTCATTGACCTTAAGAAAGCCTTAGCTACTGTTTGTAGCACATGATTTTGCCATGGATTGCTTCATGCACACGCGATCCCACTTTGCAGAAACACAGCATACAAACATAGCTACAACTGCTTATGTAGCTCGAGAAATGAAAGGCTTATAATACTTCATTAGTTCAATATTTAATACATGAATGAATTAAAAATGAATTATCGTGTGATCTACTGAACTAATCAACTAAATCTACAAAACTATCGTTCCCATTAGGCCTAAGTATGTTCCTGCTGAAGGTAACTGGCATCTAGCAACCTTCTTCTTTGCTGTCTTTTTTAACCGTCACATGTAGAAAATGTCCAAAGCATCTTTAGTTACAGAGGCTTTGCACTAATGTATTCCATACTTGCATAAACATAACAAAAAAGGTCAAGGAACAAAGGGTAATGGTCAAAGGTCAAAGGTTAAAGGTTGACGAACAAACAAACGAGCAAAAACATTTCTGCACAAATAAAACAAAACACATTCAAAGTCACACTTTGAAGCCTAAAGAGATGTATCTGCACTTGTTACACTGCTGGCCATTTTATTCTTCTTGAAAGGATGAAATTCTATGGTATCAGCGGCATTATGTGTGATTGGTTTCGTTTGCTATGGTAGCAGAAAACAGTTATGGTGATAAAATTTCATTTTAACAGAGTTAATTTCACGAAGAATGCCTGTTATTAATGTACCACTTGAGTAATAAGTTTGAAGAAGTATTAGGCATATTGCCTTTCAGTGCGAATCAGTCTTGCTTTCTTGCTTATGATTTTGCTTATTAAATTGAATGTAAGTCTCCTGGGGGTTGACTTAATGATTCTGGCTTCATGCAGCTGAAATGCCTAACTGGATGTCCCTTGGTACAGTGTTGCTATTTATGTTTCGAAACATGGGCTGGGCATTACTTGCTGGTTTAAACGATTCTCGCTTTGCGCTCATTTTCCCCTTCCCTCCCTACCCTTCAATATTTTTTGATCAATATATATTTAGTTTTTTCGGCTAAAGTGTATGATGATCTTTTGTTATTCTCGTTTCAGATTTGTTCGCTTGTTTTTGGTTATCGGATCAATTGGCTGTTCCAGAGGGTGTATCGGGCCTATTCCTTTCCTTTTAATACATTTAATTTGGGTTATCTAACAACTAATTTAAACATTTGATACTTAACTTAAATCATTTTTTTCATACCTTAGGCTTTGCCAACTTAATGGTTTAAATCTAAGGTAGGACAGGTGCATCGGCTTACAAGTGAGAAAAGAAAGCTTTTCTTGTCCATTCCCTGACCAGAAATCAACTTTGCTTGTATTTTGGTTTATAAAATTCATCTGTTTGTAACGTTTTTTGGGGGAATAAGCGAGCGTATTGAGCCGATGCACCAACGGCCACTCACGCTCCCTATGATGAGGAAAGTGCAGCCTCGAAACCTGATTTTGTGAGGGTTATGGCTAACAATTCTGAGGGTGATTTAAAATTACCTTTATAACTGCCTTTCATAGATTTTCTGAGTAAGAAATTAATTGCAATGTAAATGGCGTCTCTTCTGATATCCAAGAAATTGATTTCGGAGTGCCACAAGGATCTTGTTTGAGACCAGTTCTTTTCGTGCTTTATCAACCATCTACCTTTTGCATTAAAGAAGGTAAAGGCAAGCTTTTATGCTGTTGATACCATGATTTCATATTCTTCCAAAATCTTGGATTAATTTCACATGGTGCTAGACGCTGAACTTTTTTGATATCGAGAAATAGCTCCAAGGTAACGAGCTACATTGAACGTCGTCAAAACTCAAGCAATGATAGTTGGGTCAATGCAAAATGTAAATAAAATGGCAGTGCAGCCTGCTTTTTTGCCATAGTTTAACGTAGGTGATACTGATGATATTGATTCAGTGAACAAAGTGAAATATCTTGGTCTTCTTATAGACTATTGTCTAACGTGGTTTTGCCAAATAGAGAATATAAAATGAAAATTTTCTCGTGCAATCGGCCTTTTTAAATATTGCAAAACTTTGTATCAATCTTAACCTTAAACAACACTGATCCTAGTATTGTAGAGCCACATCCAAATTACTGCCGCTTCGTTTGGGGCTGGCTGTAGTGGTATTACATGAATGGTATTTTCAGAAATTACAAAACAGGGCTGCTTGAATCGTTACGAGTACTCCTTTTGTGCCGTTACGTAAAGAGTTTGGTTGGTTGCCCATCAAGAAATGATTGTGAAAAAGATATCTAATATGATGTCTGAATCTTTAAACGATCTTTCTTCACAGTAACCAGCGATGCCGGAAGTATTGAAGGGCACAGGGGGGCAGACATTCTTTGAAGGGCGCTTGATCACAAAATACATCTCGTAGAATAATAGAAAATCAAGAAGAACTTACGTCTTATTGAAGTAATGTGATGGTAGCTCTCTGTCCATTCAAAAGCCCATTCAAAGACGATTTGTGCGTTGTTCTGATTGATTTTCAAAATTGTGCAGGGAAATTCTTGCCCCCTTTGCCCTCCTTGGAAAAGGGTAAGGGGAGCAGCTGACCCCCCTCTTTCGGCATCGATGACAGTACCTCAGTGACATATTCATTGGATTGTATGATTTCCACACACGCGAGTTATAGAACACTAAAATGATCTTGCAGTACCGTTAATGCGAACAGTAAGTGGCTAAAAGGCATTCTCTTACCGTTTTGCAAAAATGTGGCATAGGTTTGACAATAATATCAAAGAGTTCCCCTTGCTTTACTCATTTAATTCGAGGTTGTGGCAGTTGTGGTTCGAAACTCTTTAAATTTGCAGATAGCTTATTATCGTCAGATGCGTAAATTTCATTTAATTTATTTGTAAATTGTGTTTTAAGTACTTTAATTTGAACAGGGCCAAGTTATTAGACGACACTCTTATTAAATTTTTGTTCTTTATAAATATGTGTAAAACATGATATATAAATTATACGGATGTAAGGAACAATGCAAGGAGGCAAATACGACCAGATAATAATCATATTTTCATGTTTTAAGTTACTGCTATATTGCCGCGGCACAGGGCTTCTAACATTCCTACCATTTCTCCTTGATCCCTGTTTCTGTCAGTTACATCATACATCTTCAAAGTGTTCCTTGTGAATCCGGTTGGTAAGCAGATTGCTATTTTACTTTCTATTTTACTTCTTGATTTTAGTCATTATATTTGGTAAGATATCATCGTAACTACATACATTTTGTCATGATTATCAAAAATATCTAGCTTGTGTTTCTGAAATTCCTTCTAATTGTAGACAACGAATGAATAACTGGAGAAGAGGACATTAGCGTAGAGGAGATGTATAAAATTACCATTGGCTCATTTCTTTATCGATCATTAATAATCATGACAATGATAATGATAATATGCTAATTCATTTGTTGACAGAAATAGCTGTTAACAACTTTAGCCAGGAAGCAAGCTTATTGTAGCCTCCATTTACGGGCATAAAACTAAATGCGTCATATATCAGAAAAACTATTCAAAAAATAAATCGAATAATGTTAAGTGAGAGAAATAAATGAAATACCTTATGTCTTGGATCCGACCGTGCTACAAAAGTCCTGTTGTTTGATTTTTCTGTTAAGTAGAAGTTAAGAAGTAGCCACTTAGGTTTTAAGAACTGAGGCTACTTAGGTTTTTAAGGTAATTTGGTAAATCGTTTCAAAGCTTAGATCGTAAATTGGACAAACATTTTTTTTCATCATTGGTGGTTCGTGTTTCTTGGATTTGCATTAACTTACTATTTGTACTATTTTTTAGATGTAGTGACTATTTTTTAAGTCATATAACAATTTCATTTATGAAGTTTTTGTTGAGTCTGTGCACCGTTTTGTAGATCGTATTCATTGGTGGCTGAATGTTTCTTTTGTGTGTGGACTCAATTGTTTTCAATCTAAAGAGCATCAAAGTCTGACGCAATGCTTTTGCATGCGATACGCAGTGTCCTTTCGTGTATACGGTTTATCTTATCATTTAGGATCTCGTCACTGCAAGTGATCCATGCAAGTGGGCAATAGTTAAATTGAGATAGCCTGAATGCTGTCAATGTATGTTTGAGCTGTTCTGTGCTTAAGTAACATGAAATGCGGGAGAAGGGCATGGAGTTTTGATTAGCCCTTTTACAGCGTGTTTTAAAACGGGGCGTGAATGAGAGTTATTTAGGAAAATTTCAATCAACATAAAAAAAACGGAAAGTATGGTCATAAGTAAAAGCAACATACATCCGAGATGCAACCTTACTGTAGAGGAGAATAACATTAAACAAGTAGAGAAGTCCAATTACATAAGACGTTTGTTAGCAGACGACAGTAAATGTGACGCAGAGATAAGGAGAATATTTGGTCTAGCCACAGAAACGTTCAAAAAATGCAAAGCATACTCAAAGATCGAGAAAGGTCAATAGCCGCTAAAAATAGGATTCTGCTCCACTACATCTATCCTGTGCTATCTTATGGCTGTGAATGCTGGGCCATCTCAAAACCAATGGTAGACCGAGTGCAGGCAGCAGAGATGTGGTTTATAAGGAAGATGATGATGAGTAAGTTTTGAGAAGAGTTTGAACGGAGAGAAAGCTACTAAAATCAATCAAAAAAAGGTAAAAAGAGTTTGTTGGACACGTGTTGAGAAGGGAAGGTTTGGAACACCTAGTAGTTACTGAAAAGATAGAAGGAAAGAGAGAAAGAAGAAGACCAAAAGTTGGATATGTGAAGGCTTTGAGCAAATGGGCAAATGTATACGCTCAAAAATTGATGAAGACGGTTAAGAGAAGAGTAGAGTGAAAGACCATGACAGCCAATACTTCGAATGAGCATGGTACCTAGAGAGAGAGACCATGGCATTGGATGGTCATTAGAGGGGTATGGGGTCTCACATCCCACGTATTTTCTGAGTCGGTCGAAAAATGTTTTATTTTGTATAAAAGTGGTCTTTGGTCTATAAACCTGCAAAGATAAGCTCGCCATGTAAAGAAATATGAGGTGAAAAACAGAACAACTTTTAAAAGTCAGTCCAGAAAGAATCAGACGCAAAAATTCACTAACCTACTAATTTGTTACACACAGCCGGTCCAAAATAAAGAATATAACGAGAGTTGGTCTAGCTAGAGCTCACACCCCTAGCCATTTTTTGCTCTTTAATCACCCTAGCCAAAAATGAAGAATTTTCGGTTTGTAGCACAAGGCTGACCTTTTCATTTCATTTTCATTTTTCACCAATCGTCCCTAAATAGAATTTATACATAATCACGATAATTGATAACAATAACAATAATACAAGACGTCCTGCATTGCTTATTTTTGCCCTGCCAAGAACTACCATAGTTTCTTTGTTTAGAAAGTATGCCTCCTCTTATAACCCTAAGTAATACCCCTGTCGTAGACATTATGTAACCTTTAAGGTCCCATCAATAGAGTGAGTTGCCAACAAGCATATAAACGTTCAACCTTTAATAGTCACATTGGCGTGTAATTCAAAGATGATTGTTATTAAGTTTCTCCTTATAATCAAAGTGATCATTGCCAATCGAAGGTCTTGGTCCTTTGTCCCTTAAAAACAAAGATATAACAAACATCAGAATGAATAGTGCCGTTATGCAAAGCAGCAGCATTTCAGCACCTATATAGTGTAAAATCAAACTGGCTGATTCCCCATAGAAAAGTCCACAGATTAGTGCAGTCCATATGAGTAATACACCTGACTTTGCTTCTGAAATCGGATACGTCAGTTCAACAACATGTTCAAAAGATACTGTAGGATATGTAGTGAAAACACCAACTAATAGGATGTAAGTCACAAATAAACTGTAAAATGATGTGCCATAATGAAACGATAAGCTAAAAGCAGCGCTGAGTAAGCAGGATAAACCAGTTGTTGCTACTGTAATCCGTTTGAATGCACGTGTTTGATCTAATAGTTTACCGATGAAAATATTACTAAATATGCTTGCAATCAATCCCGACGACACCATCAATCCGACCTTCTTTTCGTAACCTTCAAATCTTGGTATCAAAATCTCATTGGCCGTAACCATCAGCATGGACTCTAATCCAAAGTTTATACTACTTAGAGTAAGAATCAAAACAAAATGCAGATCCGTCAGAAGATCTTTGTAATCGGATGTGCCATGGTTAGGGGTTGTTTCTCTTATTTCTGGTTTATGCAAAAAAGGTAAAGAATCATTTTCCCATTCATCAAATTTCTTTAGGCGAGGCAAAGGGCGAGTTTTATCCATATTATGGAACCATTTAACACGCTTTAACCATTCACTGTAGCTTGGAGGTGTTGGTGGAGCATCTTTAACAGTTATGCAAACAAATATGCAGGTAGCTACAGCCAGCACAGCTGATATGAGTAGATATGTGCCAAGTTCATTGCCAACTTGCTTCAAATTCCTTTTGTTTTCCACTATCAATGGAGGTAAAAAATAACCTAATGCAAAACCCAATGAATCTGCTGCAATTGCAATGGATGTGGCTGTAGCCCTTTCTTCGTCTCCAAACCAAACTGCTGCAACTTTTGAAGGTAGAAATAAGAAACCAGATGTTGATACCCCACATTAAATGCTACCTGAAGGGAAAAGCAGGATGTTAAGGAACTCATTACAGATACAATGAATCAATCAATCAATCAATCAATCAATCAATCAATCAATCAATCAATCAATCAATCAATCAATCAATCAATCAATCAATCAATCAATCAATCAATCAATCAATCAATCAATCAATCAATTAATCAATCAATCAATCAATCAACCAATAAATCAATCAATTAATCAATCAATCAATCAATCAATCAATCAATCAATCACTCAATCAATCAATCAATCAATCAATCACTCAATCAATCAATCATTTCATCAATCAATCAATCATTTCATCAATCAATCAATCAATCAATCAATCAATCAATCAATCAATCACTCTGTTAAATTCACTGCCAGTCTTTCTTCACAATATTCAAGATATCGTGTTAAAGGGAAATAGAAGGAGTTGCGAAGAATCGTGTCTTTCTAACAAGCTTTGAATTTCGGAACGTACTTGCCCGATATTTTTGTGATAGCCTGAAATATTTATTATGTAACGGTAATTAAGGAATCCCTTGCACACATTTTTAACGTCTAACAAACCAAGACCTCATTTATGGTATCGGACAAGCGATGACCTATGGCATTTGCTGCATTGCAATGAAGGTGTTTCAGATTTTGTAAAGCTTGCTCCCCATAGCAATGATCTTTTTTTCTTTCAATACGGAGATATAAATATTGTACTGCTTCGCACATAACGTTCAAATAGGCTCTCCGAAGTTAATATTCATAATAACGGATATTGAACAGATAAGTTATTTGAACGCATAAGTCTTGGTTTTTGCTGGTTATCCATTAAAATTAATAAATAATGATACGAAAAAGTTTGGACGGGGTTACAGTTTATTGCATATAAAAAACCTAGAAATTTATAATTGCCTCTTCTCGCTTCTCTAAATCATAAATTATTGCCTCTTCTTCCAGTATAGAAGATGCATCTTGTTGGTGTAAATACTATTTATCAAAATATAAATTTGGCGGGGGAATTGGCTGCATTCATCAAGGATATTTCGGTAAATGGATTTGAAACCTACAAACTAGCCATATTCAATAAGCAGTCTTGAAGGTACGATATTCAATCAATCAATTAATCAACCAATTAATCTAACAACCAATCAGTCAATCAGCTGATAATCAATCAATTGTCAGCCAGTCATTCAGTCAATCAAGCAATCAATTGATAAATCTGTCGATCAGACACTGAATCACAAAATGATTCCAACAGCCTATCCATTAATCAATTAATCAAGAAAGCCAATCAGCTTATCCGTCCATCCTTCAATCACGTAATCAAAACAGAAAGTAATGAATATCGTGATCAATCATAAAGGCAATCTAGTAATGTAAAGGTCAATAAAAGGTCAATATGCAAACCCTAAAAGTCAAAGGATACAGCCTTTATTTACATATACCAATGTGGCTTTTACACGAATTTTTTTCATATAAGGTTAGGAATTGTGCTGGAAGCTCAACCCTTTCTTAGCAACTGCAGGACTTCTCTATTAACATTTGCTTGACAAAAATTGACTGCGCATTTTGATGTACTGTGAATCCGTAGAATGACATAATTGGAAAAATTTTTCCATGTTATATAGGGTTAGAAGTTAAAAGGAATTCAATGCAATTGTTCCTCTAATAAAAAAGAAAGTAAGTTTTCAAGTCACCTTAAAAATTGTCAACAAATAAGATCTAATAGCAAAAGACAGTAAGAAAGTTTCTTATTCGTATTAAAAGCAATAGAGATTTATGAATATAGACTCTGCACTTACCAGCAAACTGGAACCAGTAGCCAGAAGCGCCTGGAGGAGAATGGCCAACATATTTAATGCAACATCCAAATGCATTGAGAAAACTTGAAAGAACCATGATCATAGCCAAATCTTTGAGTTTCAAAAAATAGTTTGCTGGAAACATCAGGCTGAGAGCAACGAAGTTAACAATTATAGCAAGCCAGTTAACTTCCATCAAATTGATGATGTAATATCTTTGAGCAATGTTGCTGATCGATGAAAATACATACCAGGATGAAAAGTTTGAAATTGTAAGGAGGCAATATGCAGCAAGAACAAACCATCTTCTGGTATATAACACAGGCTTAAACATCGTGTGCAGTTATGAAATTCAACTTGGTTTTAGCCTACAAAAAATGCATCAAGGAGTCACACAAAATTTTATTTCTCTATTGGTTGTGCAACCTAAATTAAATTAGTAACAACAAAAGAGAAAAAACCAACAGACCAAAGGTAGATGCCTATATGCACCACGGTTTTTCCTTGTTCACATGGCTCTTCTAGAGCTACCAATTAATGAATTTAGATCTAAAAGATGCTCGAAAAGAGGGAGACATAATTTTGCAGTCTGAAACCAATTTTTCATCGAACGCTCGTAGACCCGAAGTAACAGAAATGCGATTAATTGGCAACTTCTGTTAAATTTTCTGTCATTCTTCTACTTTTTCGCACCCTGGATAGTGTTTGCAGAAAATTGTTTGTTCTGTGTGCCAAATTATATCAGAGTTTTTGTGCAATTTTCAGTTTCACCCCATGAAGCCTAGAATTTTTCGTCAATAAACAGTTAACATGAAATAAAAACAGGATCATCTCACAAACCGAAAAGTGGGCCAACAACTGACTGTAAAGCAAGAGACTCATTGTTCACAGAACAATACCGTATTTACTCGAATGAGCGCCGCCCCCGAAAGAGCGCCGCATTTAAGACTGAAAAAATTTATAGAGAGCCGCATTCTTTTTTTGTCAATGCGGGGCGCTTATTCGAAACATCGTTAGAATCGTTAGAATAAAACAGGAAAAAAACCGCGAAATCTTAAATCAAACTCGGGATTTTTTTTCTTGTATGAAAATACACTTAAGCTCAAAGTGACAACTTTTTTAAAGCTTTTTTATTTAACTCTATCTTGAGAATCTTGGCAAAGTGTTCATCTTTCCTAAAAGCAGAGAACTTTGTTGGAATAACATGGCCAACTTCTCTCTTTCTTTACCCTGTAACTTGTGCAACCAGTTTATTTTCTTTTCTGGGTTCGAGAAAATTCTTCATCAAACGTGACATTTCCACGGAAACATGGCGAACCAGCAGTGGCGCCGTGGGACCCCATTTTTTTGGGGGGGCCAAAGGCTCGAATTTTTCGACAACGAGACAATTTTTCCGACCAAACCAACAACAGTGAACCCTTTTTAATGTCATGTTCCTCAAGATATCATAACAGTCAATTAAGAATTTTGAGATGATTGAAGCCAAGAGAAGATGGAGCAGCCAGAATACATAATTACAAAAATGAAGATTGTTGACACGATAAAGTATGACTTTATGACTAGAAGATCGCGTCTTTATTGATGATGAATGTTTCCCGTCTGTATTTGGCGGTTGGATTCTGGTCAATTTCGCCATTGGAGAGCTTGTCATTTGCCTTCTTCCTTCTCCTGACAAATTTTGCTGGGAAATCTTGCTCCACTAGATCGCGCCTTCTACAGTACTTCTTTGTTTCAGACAATACTTTCGTAAAATCAATTCGCAGTTGACCTAAACGCCCCTCCACCGTCTCGACTGATCTTATCGCAATCAACAGATCGATTTTCTCTGACTGAAGAATATTTGAAGCAGGATCGGTGATGGCAAAAATCTTCCGCAAAACACGTGCTGTCATCATTGTTTCAAACGATGTAAAGTTTTCAGAAGCATCAGCATCAGTGACCGTTTTGCCGTTCTCGTTTGAATACTGGCACTGCTGTAAGGTATATAAGACGCAGTTACAAAAGTCCTCTGATCTTGCAAAAAAACACATTCTCAAGTGCTTTATGGTGCCACCACCATCTACTGATTGAAATCCTTTGTGGGTGATTGATTCTCCAGATGCCCCTCTCTTCTTGCGTCACTTCTCGGCCTACTAGACTTGAAGGAATACAGTACTGTTTCTGTATTTGATTTTTTATGACTTATGACAGAAAATTGAACACGGGCGATGAAAAAAAAATTGATCAATTAGTTTATGGCTTTTCCGACGAAGGAAAGAAAATGACAAAACTTTCCGACAGCATTTTAACAGGGGCAGTCTTCCCCCGGCCACGACACCACTGTCTTTGATGTTGCAAACTGTTACCACTAGTTTTATACTTTTAACCAGAGATGAAAATCCTAAGGCACTGAATATTTGTGGAAAAAAACATTTTTTAATGGACGCAAAAATAAATTTCAAAATTTCCGACAAGCATCGCAATCATCCGACAAATTTTTTTCAGGGGGGCCATGGTCCTCCCCCCTGGCCCCCCTCCCCGGTCATGGTGCCACTGCGAACAAGCATGTTTTTGTAGTTAGCAGAGTCCAGCTGTTGCGTAACATGATACACATCAATGGCATTTTCGTCGTTAATGGCATACAATGGCAATCTTTTGCTTCAGAACGTGTATCTATCTTGCACTCCAGCTTTTCATTCATGAGAGCAGTTAAAACGCTGGAAAAGCCCTTGCCATTTCTCTTGCTTCTTCGTATCAATTCAGTCAAATATTGCAGTGAAAGCAGCTGAATTTCTGCTTCTTGTTTTAAAATATCCAAATTAACACATTTCATTTACACGGACATCAATCTTGAATTACATTTACACTGACATCAATATTGAGTCTATGGACAAAATATACTCTGGGCAAAATAGACGCAATATAGTAATAGTTTTAGGAAGTTATACCCTGTTATTGTTAATATCAAAGAGGGTGTCAATTTTAAGACCTTAGGTTTTTCACCATATGCCATTTGTCTGCTTGTAGTACGCTTGTAAAAGATCTAGATAAAAAATTCAGAAATACAGCTTTAAAATTAAGAAACGAGTCATTGCATATGCAGAAGTACATGGAAATCGACCAGCTGCTCGTCATTCTTATATCGATGAAAGGAGAAAAAAACGGAGATAAAAAAAACAAAATTGCGTGGCATCATAGAAAGGAAAGCAAAGATGCAAATTGAGTGGAGTTGGCCGAGAAACTACCTTGTAAACCTAAACTAAGCACTAAATAGGAAGATACTTTGGTGGAATGAATAGATAGCAGACGTGCTTGTGGCTTACGTGTGTCATGTAAACTTATCATGAAGAAAGCAGAAATCACCTATCGTGAAATGAAAGATGACAACCCCGAGAATTATGAAGACTTTGTCGCTTCAAGAGGTTGGTTGACACGCTTTATGAATCGAAATGGTTTATCGTTGACACGAAAAACGTCAGCCGCACAATAAGATCCAGAGAGAATAGTAGCAAAGCTCGTAGCAAACATAGTTCAAGTTAAGCGAATGCAAAGAAACCACAAATACAAGCCTTCAGACCAAGATGCTTGGATGAACACCGAATTGACACAAAAGTGGATCAACTCTGTCCTTAGAACATTCTCATTCAGCCGTAGACTGTTAGCCTGGGACTCCTATGAATGCCATATCAAAAATAGTGTCAGTGAGTCACTGAGAGCAAAGAATGTTGATCGCGTAATTGTGCCAGGAGGTTGTACCAAGTACATCCAGGCACCAGGCACTAGCCATTTAAAGCCTCTTGCACTGAAAAGTATGACGAATGGTTAAGTCCAACTGGAATACACGAAGAAACAGCAGCAGGTAGCTTGAAAGTGCCTCCAAGGAGAACCATCTTACAATGGATCATAGATGCATGGGCTGAGCTGTCAGTTGATATCATAAAGAAGTCCTTCATAAGCTTTACGCTGAACCTCCCTATTGATGGGTCACAAGACGACTCCATACACTGCCTGAAAGACGGACAGCCATGCAGCTCTGGAAGAGAAATACTTCGATCACACGCAGTTGAATATTTTGGATGTACCTGACACAAATCCTTTTCAATTTGAATTTACGTCATCTGATCATACCGAAGGTAAAAACAAAACAGAATCTCTTTCAAGCTCATATAAAACCAATAAAGAACACGATATTACAACACCAAAGAATCCCGAAAATGAAAATGAAAACGACGGAGTACCTACCTCAGTCTCCCCACATTGCGGCCATACCGTAATTCTCAATCTACTGGGGAACTCAATAAAGGACCTGACATTTTTTTTAACAATAACGAACGAGATGCTCACCGGAAGGAGAGGAATACTCTCGCAAATTTGAAAGGGAGATCGTGGAATTGAAAATAAGGCTTGAAAAAACCAAGAATGCCACAAAATACAGCAATCCAGATTACCACCAAGGGCCTTTATATGTTACAACACAGACAGGAATCCTTTTCAGCTCGGATTCTTCGGATTCAAGTTCTGATTCGGATCTGGATTCATCTGAGAAATCCAACGAAGAAAGAAGAAAAGCACAAACTCACAACAAAAACAACAGCAAAAGCGTAAAGAAACAAAAGAGCGTTGCACAGCGAAATCCAAGTAACAACAATCCTAGTAACAAAAGACGTAAGAATTTGAATTAAGATGAAGGAAAGGCCTCAAATGACAGGGACAACAGCCAGTTAACAGTGACAATAATTGGGGACTCCCAGTTGAATCGCTTGGATGGTGGGAAACTTAATAACAATAAAAGAAAAGTTGAATTGAAGACAAAAGGAGGCATGAAGAAAAAAGATCTTGTCGAAAAAGTAGGCATACCGGAAAGCAACGTTATAATTGTGCACGCAGATACTTGTGACATCAAAGCGAAAACGCCCGAAGAATTGAGGGACGAAACAATCACAACGCTACAAGCTGTTAAAGTTAAAGTGCTTGTAAGGTCCAAAAAAAACTTCGTCTTAAAAGATACCTTTTATCAATCTAAAAACATTATTCCAAGTTTAAACAAGAAAAATCTCTTGGAACTATTTTTATGGTACTTTGAAAAGAGAAAAAAGTGCACCGCACAGATGAGCTCCTGTGACGTAACTGGAGGTATATCATCACGTGATCTCACACACGTCAAAGCCGAACAGATGAACATTGCTGCCCAATTATTAGTAATTTCAAATTTCAAATTCTCAGCAGTTTTGCAAACGTTTGTAATTAAGCTTCAAGATGTTTATTTTTAAAAATTGTAACACAACAGATTATTAAGATACTTACTAAAAAATTCAACGTCTAAATCAAAAGGTAGCATAGGCCTAGGCCTACTGGAAAAAAAATTTTTATTTTCGTTTTTGACAATGCCTCGAAGATGCGTCGTGAAAGGTTGCAGGGTTGCAAAAAAGGAAGGTATATCGCATTATAGATTTCCTCAAAATTCGATTTTTCGTGAAGCATGGGTGAAATGTGTTCAGTGTAAAAAAGTTGATTTTGCTAGGCCATCGCCTCACTCGACAATTTGCAGCTTTCATTTTACTCCCAATTGCTTTGAAGACAATGCTGTATGCTGTAACCGTAAGAAATTTCGCCTTTGTCAAATTTAGAGTCTTTGGATCAGTTTTCGCCATCGCTGTCCACTGCGGTCACTGAGTCGATTATCCTCCATTTTGTAAGTTTCTCTGTCGACCGCCAATGTACTTAACGCGCAGTCGCAGAGTAATTAAATGTGACGTCAGCGGAGGCAGGGTTTGATCCCAGTCATTTGTTGAAAACACTGCCTGTTAACCTTATTTTTGTTCCATTCCAAGTGTTTCTCATAAGAACGGGCATGCAGATCAAAACTAGCGTAAATTTCTGCACATGAAAAGTTCATAAAAATAAGATGTAAATTTTGGACCTTACAAGCACTTTAAAGTCGACGGTCGCAGATAGCGTTTTCCTGCATTCTCAGAAGAAAGGACTTTTTAGTGTTTAAAAGAAAGGGATGAATGAGTTGCTTAAAGAAGAACTGGAACTGCACGGAATCGGCTTTATTGAAAACGAAAACATTTTAGTTAGCAATATAGGGACTGACGGTATGCACATAAATCCAGGAGGGATAAGAAAGCTAGCAGGTAATTTTTCAAACTATCTTCGATACTGCATGGATTAATGGGATTCTCTGAACCAAGAGTATGCAATAAGAAATACACATCTATAGATAATCGTTCAAGTCGCTGAGGTATGAGAATTGCGTCTTATAATATCATTTCCTTAAGGAAAAATAAAAATGAAATAGAAACCTTAATAATCGAGCAAAATCTTGACATAATTGGATTAAACGAAACGAGACTTGAATGAAATATTCCAAATTCGATAGTTAATATTGATGAATATAAAATCTATCGAAAGGACAGGGATGATGCAGGTGGCGGGTAACAATATATGTAAGGGAGACCATTCCTCATTCTCAGCGAGTTGTATTTAGTGATTCGGATCTGGAGATTGTTTGCGTTGAGGTAATGCCAAAAAAAGCAAACAAATTCATTATTCTTTGCTGGTACAGGCCTTCATAAAACAACCTTGATACCGAGTCGTTCGATGCTTTTTTTAGGGAATCCTAAGTAAATTAGACACAGAAGACAAGGAAGTGATAATAGTTGGAGACACTAATTGTAATCTTATGTCATGTAAAGATAGTAACACAAAACGACTAAAATCTTTATACGACCTATTTCACTTCAAATAACAAAGCAGAGATTATACTCGTATTGCTTCTAAAACGAATAAAGATGGCAAGACAATTGTTACAAAAAGCCTCATTGACCATTTTGCAACAAATTGAGAAAAATACATCCTTAACACCGACATTATTGAATCAGGCATGGCTGGTTAATGCTTGGCGTATTCTACAAAGGAGTGAAAACATCATAGACGGCAGATCGATGAATAAATACATCAAAACTGAATTTTTATCTTGCTTGGCTTCCATAGATTGGATGCAAGTAGTCTCTGACCTAAATTTCGACCCCAATAGGATGACAGATGCCTTCCACGAAATATTTGAGACAACGCTTAGTTCCCATGCACTTATTAGAAAACGCAAGGTGCGTGCAGAACAAACCCCATGGTGCAGTCCTAACATAAAAGCATTAATGCGCGAGCGCGATAAAACAAACAGTTAGCACTAAAGGATGGCAGTCTGTGGGCCAAATACAAAAAACTGAGAAACAGTGTAACAAGGGCCATGCTGGAAGCAGTGAAGGAGTATTATGCAAAACAAATTATTGAAAACCAAAACAACCCATCCAAAATGTGAAAAACCATAAACGTAGTTTTAGGAAAAATAACTAGAAGTACCTCGGTACCACTGATTGAACACGAAGGTAAGCAAATAACAGATAAAGAAGAAATAGTCTCAGCTTTCAATGAACATCTTATCAGTGTGGGCCACTTCTTAGCTAGCAAAAAATCCAAAGACGACCCTACTCAATATCTAACAGACATAGAAACATCTGCTAGGTTTAGGTTCAAATCCGTAAAAAAGCATTGAGTACTAACTGCACTAAAAGGGTTTAAAGAGTCAAAGTCATCAGTACCGGACAAAATCCCTGCAAAAGTACTAAAAGATGCAACAGAACTGATTTGTGTACCTCTTGCAATAATATTTAATGAATCGCTTTGGTGGGGGGGGGGGGCTTCCCTGGAAAATGGAAATTAGCAAGAGTAGCACCAATATTCAAATCAGAGAAACAGTCTGAAATGAATAACTATAGACCTATATCGTTTCTCTCGGGTGTCTCAAGGTTATTTGAAAAAGTGGTCAACGATCAACTTTTCGAATTCCTAACCGCAAACAATCTCTTGTCCAAAAATCAATTTGCTTATCGAAAGCTGCATTCAACGATTACTTCGTTAATGATTACAACGTAGTGCAAGAACATAGATAAAAAAAGATTAACATAAGTCTGTTCCTGGACGTCAGTAAAGCCTTTGATACTATTAACCATGAAACACTCTTATGGGAAATATGGTGTCAATCAAAATGAACTTTCGTGGTTTACATCATATCTTACTGGCCGTAAACAAAACTCATAGAAACAAGAAGTCACTTGCGGCATACCACAAAGGTCATGTTTGGGGCCTCTTCTGTTCATGCTGTATACGAATGATTTTGAAAAGTCCCTATCGACATTCTACCCCAATATGTATGCCGGTGACACTAGCATTTCCTCTAGCAGTGAAAATCCTCTACAACTTCTAGAAGACCTCAAAAGGGAGTTAGAGAGAATCATGGACTGGCTAAGACAAACTACACTAAGCCTAATAGTAGCTAAATGCGAATACATGTTCCTTGGCAATGATAAACAACTGAGTAAAATCTCTGAAATTGGCAACATTAAAATTGATAAGGATGAAAATAAGAGGGTAAACAAGACAAAATATACAGGTCTTACTATAGAGGAGAGTCTTTCCTGGAATCAACAATACAAAATAATAAAAGGGAAACTCAGAGAGATTCTGCCACGATCACAGTTGTGTCTTGTATACCAAGCACTAATGGAAAGCCATCTGAGATATGGAAACCTGATATGGGGTCATTTGCCCGAAAAGAAACTCTGCGCATTGCATAAAATACAGAACAGGGCATTTAACTTATTGAATCAGCCCCTATAAAGGTTAATATACCAAACGCACGATTAAGTGTCGAAAAAGTTATGACATATGACCGAGCCACAATGGTGCACAAAATTCTTAAGGAAATGTGCCCAGAAATTCTCAAGGGGAAGTTCATGAGGAGAACTCATGCCTCAAAATACGAAACTCGGAGAATAAACGATCTCCAAATACCTAAACTGCGGCTGGAACTTTCAAAGAAAAGTTTTTCCTACGTCGGTGCAAAGGTCTGGAATGATATCCCAAATGACATAAGAAATGCGGAATCTACTCACCCTTTTAAGCACAAAATGAAAAGCTATCTCTTGAGCCAATAAAGTAGAATATGTAAGGAAATAAGAGATCCCTAACATGACCTCCTGGTAGACCAGTTAAAGTTTTTTCTGTATTTTTTCATATGTATTTATTTCTAGTATTTGTGCAAGTAACGGAAGGAGTTTTCATGTACGAATATGAATATGTATGAATATGAATATGAATATGATATCGACGAAGCACCTCCGCCGACAATGGTCGGCTTGCTGTTGGACAATGATGAAGACAGTGACATTGACATTTTATGAATCTTGAAGCCTTGAAAGATATTTTCAAACTTATATAAAATATGTTTCACTACAAAAATTGTGTTAGAAACTTATTTGTTTTCTTCAATAGCGACAGGTTTCACCGGTTCCGCTCGTTCTAAATGGGCAAAACCTTCCTTTCTAAAATTTAGAATATGGGTTCTACCAATATCTAGATGATCATCTCTGCCATCCGATGATTTAGAATTTTGGTAGAACCGGGTGTTCTAATCAAGATTGAAAATATTTTGAACCGATTATTCAACAAGATTGTAGGCCCTCTTCAGCAGTGGTCAAGAAAACAAAAAAAGTAACTGGTGAAAAGTCGCAAGGCACATAAACGCTTTCTTGTTGGTTTCAGCACAGCGGCAAGTTTCCAGGGCAAACGACCCACACGGGACTGAACACGTTTTCCACGATGGATTCTTTTATTGCAAAGCAATAAGGTAATTTAAAACATCCAGTTCTACCAAAATTCTAAATCATCGGATGGCAGAGATGATCATCCAGATATTGGTAGAACCCATATTCTAAATTTTAGAACGGGAGGTTGTACCCATTTAGAGCGAGCGGAGCCGGTGCAGGTTTTTAAAGAGCACCGCCCCCGAATAAGCGCCGCATGAAAAGTACCGAAAGTAAAAGAGCGCCGCAGCGCTCATTCGAGTAAGTACGGTATACTGATTCAAAATTGGAAGGAGTAAGAATTTTTCGTCAATAAACAGTTAACATGAAATAAAAACAGGATCACCTTACAAACCGAAAAGTAGGCTTAAGTACACACACGGCCAAAATCAGAAATCTCCGAACAGGGAGGCAAGAAAGACAAAATTTCCACGAATTTCCTACAAAATTTTCGACAATTGACTGCAAAGCAATAGACCCAGAACAATAACTTATTGCTTGAACTTTGGTTTAAATCAGGAAAATTTTCCGATGATATGGCAATTTGAGGTCCTTGAGGGAGCCTCCGCCCCCAAGTCCCCAATTTGCTTCGGCCATGGGTGTACAACAATACAAGGTAAAACCGGCCTTTTAAAATTTAGGCACAGGCATCATGAATTTTTGTTTAGTCTACCTGTCATATTTATACTTACCAAAGATAAAGGAACCTTCTCGCTTATTTTTCAAGATCTGTCGCATACCAACATATAAAACAAGTTTCATCTATTGATTTCCACGTCTTAGTTTTGGCTTGTTTAATAGCGGTGCTCTGTTTCTATTTTGAAGAAAGTATAACATAAACTATTTTACCTTTTCTGTGAGTGTCTTCCGGAGTGTCCTAATTAGATTCTGATGTCACACGTGACTTGACACAGTAATAAAGGACATGCATATTTGGTATTGATCGTTGACAAAGAACGGGTGAAGCAGGCACTTTTAGAAATAGGATCTTTTAACCACAGCTTTGTTATAGCCTATCAGTTAAAATAAAAACTTTGTCTAACCACAAAGAATGGGAAAGCCTCAATAAAATTCCCTAAAACCCAAATCGATTCCCTGCCAACGTAGAAGCTCTCGCGGAATCCCCAATCTTTCATAAGCTAGTATGCTCAATTCACAAATCTGGTGTGTTAACTGTTGGAGTTTGCAAACATTAATGACTGGATGGTCATATAACATCATTTTCACAGACCCCATACATGTTCATCAATGACCAATTATGTTGACCAATTCTTTTAAGGCCGCAGATAACGACTTGTTTTGCTTTATAATTTTCTCAATGGAAACTAGCTCAGGCAGAAATTTCCACTGGAAACTAAGTTATAACTGCTGATGATGTTACGAGAAACATTGATGTTCCATTCTCATAATTATCTGATTCTTTCCAAAAATTTCCCCGAAAATCTCATTTGCGGAACAATGTATTATTGTCACAAAAGCTTTGTAATCAAGGTGGTAGAATACTATATCATTTTCAAAAGAGAACCTACTATTGCAGGAAAAAGTGATGTTTGGAGTATTGCTGTTCTGATACTTAAATTGCAACTGACAATACATAGTGGATGCATAAACAGGTTCCTGTCATTTAAATGATATACGCTAGAGATGTGCGTGGCAATAAAATGCTATATATTTCTCAACATACTATATCCATTTGAAAATAAAATGTTATTAGTCATAGTCATCGTCAAGTTCTGAACGCATCGAACTATCTCATCTAGCCCCATGGCATTCTCCACATGCAAGCAACCACGCAAGGCATTCTTCTTGCAGGAAAATCTCATGCTTGTTTATCTTTCCTTTCAATGGCAGCTTATCACCTTCAAAAGCTCTTCTTGTGAAAAACGAGGAGCAGAGCGAGGTCGGTGTTATAATGTCACATAACAGCATTGATAAGCTTCCATCCCCTTTTCTTGGATCTACTACTCTGCCTCTCCATATCAATTTTTTATAGTAAACACGAATGCTGTGATATTTTGCTACCGCTGATGTTGGTTGCAGCACCATTGGTCTAATTCCAGTCTTCGAGGCTAAGACGTTCTTGTATGGTTTTTGTTTGGTTGATTGGTTGGCTAGTTCGTTTGTTGGTTTGTTCTTTAAGGTTCCTGTTTGGGCGCCCTCCTTTTCATCATTTACCTGAATGACTTGTGTCTTGAAATCTCCTGGGCTAGCATCTCTGCTGACGACGCCAAGATAACGATTGCATCGAAAGATATAGCGAAACTAATTGAAGTTGCACTTCAAGAGCTTTCCAACCTCTCTGAATGGGTGAGGGTAAACAAACCTAGCCCAGATCCCAAAATAACTGAATTCATGATCATGGGGCAGCCACTAAAACTAAAGATCTTGACCTGCAAAAAGTGCTGAAACTAAATAACTGTGACATAAAAAGAGTAGATAAGGCAAAATCCCTTGGAGTTATAACTGATGAAAAAATAAATTGAGATGAAAAGTTTAGGCGCACGAAAAATAAAATGAGTGGAGGTCTCGCAGCAGTAAAAAGTTCAAAAATGTCATTCAACAATCCCAAGTGTGTAATGTATATTACGCATTAATTGAAAATCATCTTTGTTATACCTATGTAATCTGAGGCAGTCTATCAGAAACAAAGATAGCTGCTCTTCAACGCCTTCAAGATCGAGCGAATTGAATAACAACAATCGCAAGAATAAAAGACAGCTTCCTGGTTAAACGTAGAAATCTTTTCCGTTATGATTGGAATGTCATGATCTATAAGATGATGAACAGATTATTCCCTGAAAACATATTGGATAAATAGCAACTGAGATCTTTCGACTCGACCTACAATACGAGACACTGTAAAGATCTCCAGATCCCTAGATATTAGACTGAATTTGCAAAATAGGGCTTTCATTACTCAGCTCTAAAATTTTGGAATGACACATCTGCTGAAATTCGTCAACTACCTACATTAGATCGTTTCAATAAACAACTTAAGACGCATCAAAAGAGCTGGCTAAAACACAATGCCCTGGAAGAACAGCAAAAATATAGATAAGATTTGTAGACTTTATAATTATTCTTTAATTGTTTTTAGCATGTTACTTCTGTAATTAGATTCTAAGTTAAATTTTTCTATCTTCAAGCTGAAGGGTTAATTTGTTTGGAAATATATTTCAATAAAAAAAAATAACAAAACAATAAAAAAGACGAGTTTCTCCCAGAATATGTTTTAGAGCAACATCATCTTAAACAGTATACATTTTAATCAATTCCATCTCACCAGCTGCATAAACCTGCCTTTCAATGAAGAATCATCGCCAAAAACACTTGCATTCTGCTAAAACTGCTCGGATTTATGAAAATCTTTTATCGGCAAACCATTGCTAATGCTAAAGATACTGGACGTGGTATCACTTCCCAGGAAAGCATGAAGAAACAGGAAGCATTGAAATATCTTTGATCCGAGAACATGCTGGCTCAATTGAAGATCCCAAACTCCACCCTTTCTCTTGGCATTTTGCATTTGCTCAGGACACAAGAGGATTTGATTTGTGTCGGCCATTGCACTGTACAGAAGAAGAATCAAAAGGTTGATGTCTACTCCAACAGCAACTGTGTTGACATTGGCTGGTAAATCAACGACCTTCTTGAAAATATCAAAATTGACATCGCCCTCTGATTGATGGGCGTCACATCTTTATTCTTCCAGCTTTTGCCCCAGCTTGTTATCAATCGTTGCCTGTTTCCTTTGTTTGCAAGAAATATTTCTTTCTTTATTGCAAGATTAGCCTGTTCTTCTTTGATGAGTCATATCATTTGGTGCAGGACCAGATGAGGAAACATTTCCACTTTATCCTTCCAGTTGTCTTAATTCTTGCTTCTATTCTAGAGATATTTAAGACTGTGGAGTTAGAAAAGCAGAAAATTAAAATGAGAAAGAAAATTATGAGTCTGTTATATGGGCTTGCCTACTTTGCGTAGAGGCGTTACCAGTATTTTGATGTTCTTGTTTAGCGCAAAAAGCCCGAGTGACAACTTTCAAGTCTTGTTCCACTAGCGATATTTAGACTACTCAACTCAACTCTACTCAACATTACTTACTGTAAAAGAGATGAATCAACAGTTATTTTTATTACTCCATCATATGATTCATATTTCAACCCGCTAAACAAAATTTTATTGAAAGATTACGATGTAAATTAATATAGTATAAAGTATGTAGTTCTTCTATTTCTGGTTTATGCAAAAAAGAAGAATAATCATTTTCCCTGCCATCAAAATTCTTTGGACAATGGAAAGAGCGAGTTTTATCCATATTATGGAATCAGTTGATACATTTCAGCCATTCACTGTAGCTCGGAAGTGTTGGTGGGGCATCTTTCACAGAAATGCAAACAAAAATAAGCGTAGCTAGAGACTGCACAGCTGTTATGAATAGCAATGTGCCAAGTTCATTGCCAACTTGCTTCAAATTCCTTTTGTTTTCCACTATTAAAGGAGGCAAAATATATCCCAATGCCAGACCCAATGAATCCGATGCAACTGCAATAGATATGGCAGTAGCTCTTTCTTCTTCTCCAAACCAAACTGCTGCAACTTTTGAAGGTAGAAATAAAAAAATCAGATATTGATACCCCACATAAAATGCTACCTGAAGTGAAAAGCCGCTGTTTAGGAACTCATTACAGGTACAATGAATCAGTCAATTTGCACATATGCAGTTCTCCCGATTGAAAAGCTCGTCTAAAATTTTCCTTATCTCGTGCAAATGCTGGTGTATTCAGGGAAGGACGTAAATGGATCATCCTAAGCTCCGTTGATTCAACGATATTTTTAGTTTCACTTGATATCCTCGCCAACTCTTGGGCACATAAGCGGAACTTTAGTTTAGTATTTGGAGATTGTCATGTGTCATGTCCAAACCAAACTGCTCCTTGCACTTGGAGGTTCTTATTTACATGTTTTTGTGCCTGATCTACTCCCGGACGAGTAAATTTGACTTGGTTTGGTGCACTTACAGTGAAATCTCCTGCCATAAAGTTGTCCCAAGTTTGTGAATCACTTGTTTTTAACCGATTTGTTCATGCAATTGATTCCGCTATATTTTGTAATCGTGCCTATTATATGCAAAGAAGTACACTCAAGAAAACTCGAAGGCGGCCAACGAAAGAGCCATTCGCCTTGCCTGGTTGCTCTCTAAAATTGCAGTGACGACATAACCCATACTGATTGATTGATACTCGTATATACTGACGCGCCCACCTGAACATTCGGTTTGCACTTTGCTATTTGTCAAAGGACGCAATTATTTGCTCAGATTAAGTGCCCCTAGACTTACCATAAGTCTGCTGTGTGCATCACGAACTCCTTTTAATGTGAAACATGCTTTAGATACCTGTACAACGCTGGATTTAAGGGCACCATATACAGCAGATCTCTCTTAAAGGAAAGCTTCAAGCCAAAGATCATTCAATTCTTGAAGAGTGATTTTATGAGCTTAAAGTGCTCTCCCATTATAGTTTGCATTTATCAATTGATTTGTAGTGACAGAACCATATAGGTTTGCTTCCATCCATGCCTCGTCAAGTCCACTTCTTTATATTGTCTTGCAAATACATCGGAGAGCATATATTTTGTATGGTAGGCTCCTGGATATAACACCAACTGCTCTTTGTAAATATTTGCATCAATCATAACTTCCAAAAAGAAACCGTTAAGAAAAGCCCGATTACATGAATTGAGTATCTGTAAAATTCTCAAAACTGTTGAATATAATGTTTTTCATATTTCGTTTTTAGAAGCAATTTTGATGGAATGATTATCAAATTATGCCTACAACGATGAAAATAGTTAAAACTCGGCCCTGAAGAAGCCTTGCAGGGCATTAAAAGTAGTTCAATTTCATTTCATACTTCGTATTCCTCTATCGCGTCGCCTCTGATTGGTCTACATATTATCATAAAACTGTCTTCTATACAGAAGCAACGTCACACGGTCCTGACAAATACGAATACAAATACAAATACGATTAATTGGTTAAAGGGTGAACTTCAAAGTTAAGGATGATGTTGTTAATAAAATGCCATTATCTTTCACTTTGTTAAAAAACTGATCATCTTTCTTTAAATAATCAAGGTGCACATGTCTAACATCTTCCATAATTTGAAAAATTTTGCATTTTTAATTGATATTATTTAAGCCCTGTACAGTACGGTCCTGTTCGAGCTTCTGGATTGAAACCTTCTGAAGTAGTTACTGAAAGATTTGGGGGTTAGAACGGCCTATATTAGCGGCTCTTCCTATACCATGTTTTTACAATCTAGTTTAAACCGTTGCATGGAAAACAAATCTGATGTGTGATCTATGTCTTGTATGGTGTTATCACAAGCAAAATTGTTTTATTCGTATAGAGTAGAATGTGCTGTAAAGGAAGATTTGACAGTGCTACTTGTTTATTTTTGTAGCAGTTAAGGGCGTTCTCCTCATCATATCACTTACAAACATAACCCAACGAATTTCTCTTTATTTTAACTAAAGGCATGTAGTGCGATTGGCCCATCAACAAATAAAACAGTAAAAATTTAAAATAACAATATAACCAAATATTTACATCTACGTGAACGATTAAGAAATCAAAATTAAGACCTAATTGCAATATACAAAAAACCAGTCATGATGATATGCATAAAGAGATCTTCCCAAACAATTTCTTTGATTCTAATGCCAGGTATATAAAATTTGCTATTGTTTTCAAACAATCCTTATCTTCTTAACTCAACAACCAGATGAACTTTTCACGAAAATCAAGGCAAGAAACTCTTGGGAACTTTGAGAAAATGATAGATAACATTGATTATGTATCATTCTGATATAGGGGACAGACCAATAAAAATGGATTTCACTTCAGTAACAGTTATATCTAAAGAATTGCAATAGGTATTGTATTATGTTAATATTGAGCATGCGCGAAGTTAGACTGGCTAATTATCACACGTGTTTTTAATCTCTCGTCGTTCTCGCGTAATTTTCACACAAAACAATAGGAACAAAGTCTATCAGCCCTAGGAATAGGATTTTTCCAAACCTTCAAGTTTCAATTGCTAGGTTATGGGCAGTGAGACGCAGTTTTGCAAAGTTTGATCTCTTATTCTTGTTTGATAGCACATCTAAGAAATGTTCAAAGTTATATACAGTTTTCAAACAATGATAGATCTAGAGCTTTTCAAAATCAACACTTATCTGTTATTCAAATACTGTGTTGAATAAATTGGGTAGAGTTTGCTGTAAAGGAATATTTGATAGTGCTGAGCGTTTATCTTTGCACCAGTCAAAGACCTCCTCATCATTGTATCACTTAAAAAAGTAGCTTGAACGTATTTTAAGCCCTATGGTAACTCTTAAGCTTTTTGAAGACAAATACTGAGTGTTATTTACGTGTTGTATTGAATGGTCTAAGAAAAATTGACAGATTTGTACAGAGTAGCATGCGCTGTAAAGGAAGATTTGATTAGGCCACTTGTGTATCTTTCCCCAAGTCACAGACGTACTAATCATGTTATCATTTCCGATTTCAAACCCTTTGATAACTCCTGAGTTGTGTGATGCCTTGTAGATTTTACCTGATGATCTAGCATGTTGATTTACATCATATTCTTTCAATAATATGTTGTTTAGCTGAGGGGGAATATGAATCATACGATAAAATGTATAAAAACTGATGTGTTAAAACAAAAGTGATGAAAATTACTGTTGATTAGTCTGTTTTACAGAAGGCTGTGTCATGTAGACAGAGTGGTCTAAATATTACTAATAGAACAAGACTTGAAAGATATCACTATGAGTTTAACTTCAAATGTTATAATTAGACATCTGGTAACTCCTCTCTTTATTCAAATAAGCACGCCCATATAGAAGACTCGTATAGTTTTGCTTTCTCATTTCTAGTAGGTTAACCGAACTGAACATTCGACAGGGGGGACACTTCTTTTCCAATGGTGCTCTCTCTTCTGTCAATAGCACAGAATAAAGGGCAGTGGCAAAGCTAGCGGTCATGCTGGTTATGCTGGTCATGCTCTGCATGACAAAAGATTTCCAAAGCTTGATATATTTTTAAGCAATAAAATTAAGTTTTTTCTTCAGATCCTTAGGAATAATTAGGAAATGCATTATTATTGAGCCCTCAGTAGTATCCCAACACTTTGTTACCTCAACGCCCTGTGGTCAGTCATGCCCGATCTTGAAAGCCTGACTTGCCATAGGGATTTCATACTTCAGCATAGGCAAAAGCTTGGAAATGAATTGCGTTTTTGTTTGGGACCCTTGCGCTAGCTCTCCAGAGAGAGCATGAGCTTGACGTCAACATTGCATCACAATGTTTTGTTCAGGAATGATTTGATTGGCCGGATCTGTGGTGACGCACACCTATTGCACCACTTTTGAACCCCAACTCAGGCTGAAATTCGAGAGCCTTACCTCGCATAACATGAAGTATTTGCCAATTAGAATTTGTCGTTGCAAATTGAATACTCTGCGATCGGCTGGTCTACGAAGGTTTGAGTTTTGTATTTGTTCGAGTATTAAATGGGTAGTTTGTTTAGGATTTGAATTTAGTTTCGAAATGGAATACGAAGAACACGAAGCATCATTTGAAGTCCTTCCTGAGAAAGACTGTCTCTCAGCCGCCTTGTGCATTGCCTAATGAAGGCATTTCCCATAAAATATTTCCTATTTTTGCATAGGTGTTATGAACATTTTCAAGAGAACTTCCCTGTTGTGCATTATTATCAACATTTGTTGTTGGTTAAATAAACATTTTCAAGAGAACTTCCCTATTTGTGCATTATTGTCATAAATTGCTAGTTAAAGGATATCATAATAGATACAGGAACAGTGAAAGATGACATTACACAGAAAGGATGAAGAAAAACACACCCGTTGCTGATTTAAGGAACTTCCTCTCCCAAAGCCAATTGTTTTGTTATATTAATTTGTAAAAATGCAGTTTGATTTCCCCAAGTTTTAAAGTTACTGTGTCACTGATTTTTTCCAGATCCAGATGTGGATTCTTTGGAGTTTATTTTACCATAATCATGTCAGGCTAATTCTATTCTTCCAAGGATCATCAAATTTGTTTTTAATATTGGCAGGACCAAAATCAAATGAAATTCTCCCTGTATTGAAAACTAGAGAGTACCCATTTCATTGGTAACCAAATTTGCATGTCAACTTTCCCTTGAATGATTATACTTTTCAAAATGGTCAATAGTGTCTACTGTAGAAAATCAACAAACTCTGCAAGTGGAGGGGGTAAATAGCATCTTTTAGATATGAACATGTGCCTGCTAGATGGATATGGGTAACCATATTTCTAAAATGGTAACCATCTTGGATTGTAACTCCATTAAAAGTAGGTACTTTATAGCTACAAAATAGAAAAAGTAAGGGTTATTGGTAATTATTGAGTTGCAAAATAAACAAGAGTGAATTTCCATTCTCAATGAAAATTCGATTACAGATTCCTATTAGTTCACCTTGGAGGATAAACAGGACATTTGGCAAGAAATGAAATATTGTGGGTTGGTTGTCGTTTACAACAGTATGTTTCCCCTTAAAAAATTTAGAATTTAAAAGGGGCATTCGGGGCAAAATATACACCGAATCCAAAAAATTTTTTTTTGGATTTCAGCCCCAGGACCCCACTATATTCTGTCTAATAGCATGACTAACTAATCTAGTCCACTGATAAAGGGACAATGTTTTCGACAGCAAAATATACGCTGCTACCAGCAAATATCATGTCATTATACTGCTCTCCTTCCAAGAACTCAAAATGTGCATATGTTGCTACAGAATGAGTAGCCATTGTATAAATATGTATTTTAGCATGCTTTAAAGCAACGTGAACTTTCGATTCTGTGCCTGCATCAAGGAGTTGTGCGAGGAATAGCCCTTCTACTTAGGGAAAAGACTTCTAGTTTGCTATTATTACTGAGTAGGTCTTTATGGCTTTGTTGTCCCGTAGTGAACCAGGCCTCTCCATTAGTGGCGTTAATTGAGATTTTGAATGGGGGGGCAAGAGCAGTCAATTATCCCAGAGTAAGGAGCGTGGTTTTCCCAACAAATTTCGGCCAAGCCCTATTAAAGCCACTCTCTTGAATGACCACGCCCATTTTGTGACCAGGCCCTTTTTGTAATGCAGAAAAAACAAGCATTTGTGAAAAACCCCCATGCCTCAACCATTAGAAGGTATCATTGAAAATTAGCCTATATTCAAAACTCAAACGCTAAGAAAATCCTAAGAAATTGTTGAGTCTACCCGTAACTAATTGTTTTTTGACCATTTTGGAGAATCCATATCCTTTGTTTGAGATCTGTTGTTGCAAAATTTTAAATAAATAGGAATCGCATCAGGTATTGAATCAGATTTCTCTCTCTAATTCCCAGATAAGAATATCTGACTTTCATGAGAGTCACATCGAATTCCCCCCCCCCCCCCCCCCAATGTGCTAGATGCAGGCCACACAATATAGATCACACTTCTGACATTATACTTTAGATTCAAACGATTGAAAAATATGGGATAAACTAGGGTGTAAACAATAGAACAGTCACTTCGCTAACGAGTAGTAAGAACTGTTATTTAAGAAAAAGATTGTTCACGTATAGATATATAAATCAAAATTGTAACATTATTAATTTTGAGTACACATTTAAGTTGCTTAGAAACGTTAAAGTACCTTGTGATATGGAGGTTTTTGACTAGGCAACAATACAGGATTTTCCATTTTCCTGCAAACACATTTCCTGCATTGCGTATATTTGCCTACCGTAATGCTTCGATTAAACGCTCCCTTCTTTTAAAGGCCCCCCTCGAATAAAGGCCCCCTATTTTCCACTTTTTTTCAATAAACGCCTCTATTAAACGCCTTTCTGAAATAGACGCTCCATGTATTCGAATCACACAGAACAGTAGTTAACAATATACTACCATGCTTCTTTAGCGCTATTTCGTGAAATAATAAAGAAATTTACGATATACGTCCTTGTTTCTAAATTTTAACGTTAAAGCGGAAAATTTCGCCTTTCTTTTCAAAAGTTCCTTCTCTAAAACTTCCTAGTAGCGTTTATTTTTTGTACTAAAACTAAATTTTGATGGGGGAATTACAAGTCCAATTTCTCGTTGAGGTTTTCCAGTTATCATTGCTCTTATCTTGTTCTGTGGGTTTTGGTTGATGAAATGGAAGCAAAGACTTGAAATTTCTATGGGGATGTTTCCAACTAAGATGTTTTTCTTATAGAAAGATTATTTTTATTTCAGTGCTTATTTTATCCCACACATTCACACCTCAATTCTAGAAACTACAATTCTTGTTAAAATTTACGAAGCGAGGGATTTCAAGATCCGTGTTGGTATCACGCAGGGACCTTGAACTGTTCGGATAACTATGTAAACAGCATGTCTATAAAGAGGCTTCAAAACTGCAGTTTCAATTTAAAAATCGATAATTTTTTCAAAAGTAACCACCCTAGGCTTCCAATTAAAGGGAGAGATGATACATCTTAAGGATTTTGCAACCTTTTCAGTGTATAAAAAGATTTCCTCCTCAACAAGCCCATACAAAGTAGCAATTTCTGAAATGCGATTAACCTTTACTTGCATACTTGTTTGTTCAATTTCAAGCATGCCTTTGGCACTGGAAATCTTATCTATAAAAAAAGTAATATGATATCCAACTTAACTTCTGAATCACTCTGAAAGCCCAGATTCTTATTTGATCCAATCATATCAAGGTTTTCCTCGTTTATATGGAGATTGATCGCAGGATCTCCCTTGTTCAAATAATCTCTGTTCAAATTGCTTCAAGAACCAAGCATAAAGTTCTAAATTTTGGCTACATTATGGGAGAGCTTTTTACCTTCCAACCAAATCTGAAGCCTCTTAAGGTCTGAATTAGCTGCTTTAATGATCGAGGCTTTAGATTTTGATGATGACGAAATGCTCCTGTCGTGAGTATTATGTCGTCAGTACTTTTGTGTATTGCAACGCACAGGGCAAATTGTTCACTGATGTCAAAAAAAGAAGTAAGCCTAATAGCCATCCTTGCGGTACGCCGTAGTTCATGTTTGCCATGTATTGTCATATACTTAATAGCATTGCTTCCCATCCTGTACGTACGATGTGAAACAATCCAGCTCTACTCCCTGCACTTGTAATGACCTAGCCATTGAATGTGGATTGCATGATCTGCAAAGGGTTTTTCAAGTCAATAAATGCTACAGATGTAAGGAATTGTTTGTCAAAATCATGATAAGTCATCATTATTTTTCAATAAGATAGTTGTAAGCAGACGGAACCAGATTAGAACCATTTATCTAGTAATAGAGAAAGCATATCTCTTCACGAAGAGTTTCGTGAAAAATGCATAGTTACTAGCTTCGCCAACGGATGGATGAATGAAGAATTGACATGGCGTTGGTGTAATGAAATTCTAAGTCAGTTTTCTTTTGGGAAATGCTTATTAGCTTGGGACTCTATGAAGCTCATTTGACAGATGAAGTCAAGAAATCATTGACAAAATGCAAGACTGAAAGCGTTGTCGTCCCTGGTGGCTGCACCACTTATATTCAAGCGCCAGATGTTGTGTGGAATAAGCCTCTCAAAGGGAAAATCCAGGAGTTCTACGGTGATTGGCTTGCGAATGGGAAACACGAATACGCAAATACTGGTAACATGAAACCAGTTCCAAGAAGGCTCATTTTTGATTGGGTTATCAATGCTTGGCAAGCTATACCTGCAGAAACGGTGGCTCATTCAATGCAAGCTTTCGGTTTGTCGTTACCAGTTGTCGGTAGCAAAGATTTTATGATTTCGTGCTTTAAAGAAGGCAAAACGTGTGCTGATGGCAGAGCTTTGCTGCAAGCACAAATGGAAAATTTTAACGACAAAAGCCTTGATGTAAACCCATTCCAATTTTTGGAAGAAGATATATACGAAGCTACTCCTTCATTTAACATCATAAAGGAAGATGATGTTGATGATGACTTTGAACTAATTATCTACATATTTTTATTAGAATTATGTATCTCGAACCAAACTTATTTAGTTGTTACTCAGCGTTGCACACCATCTCGGATCACCATTAGGCTTTTTTAAACATATTGCCTGGAAAAACGCTCTCTTCGAATAGACGCCCCCTAAAATATCAGAAAAGTTAATAAACGCCCCGGGGACTAAATTGAGGCATTACGGTATTCGATTTTTTAAAGCCACATTAATGTGTGATTCAAAGGTAATTGTCATTAGGTTTCTCGATATAATCATATTCGACACTGTTAAGGGAGGATCTTGGTCCTTTATTTTTTAAAAACAAAGATATAACAAACATCAGAATGAAAAGTCCAGTTGTGCAAAACAGCAGCATTTCAGCGCCAATATAGTGTAAAATCAAACTGGCTGATTCCCCAAAGAAAAGAACACAGAGCTCTTCAGCACATATGAGTAATACACCTGATGTTGCTTCTGAAATCGGATACGTCAGTTCGACGACATGTTCAAAAGATACTGTAGAGTAAGTAGTAAAAACGCCAACTAACAAGATGTATATCACAAATAAACTGTAAAATGATGTGCCATAATGAAACGATAAGCTAAAAGCAGCGCTGAGTAAGCAGGAAAAACCAGTTGTTGCTACTGTAATCCATTTGAATGCATGTGTTTGATCTAATAGTTTACCGATAAAAATATTACTCAATATGCTTCCAACAAATCCAAGCGCCATCATTAATCCAATTTTCTTTTCGTAACCTGGAAATTTTGGTATCAGAATCTCATTCAGTGTAATAAAGAATACAGTCACTATGCCAAAAGTCATGCTATTTAGGATAAGAATCAGAACAAAATGGAGGTTTCTCAAAAGAGTTTTGTAATCGGATTTGTCATGGTTAGGTGTTATTTCCGTCATTTCTGTCGAATGCAAAACAGCCGAAGAATCATTCCTTCTGAAGTAAATACGTTTCAGCCATTCACTGTAGCTTGGAGGTGTTGGAGGAGCATCTTTCACAGAAATGCAAACAAAAATAAGCGTAGCTAGAGACTGCACAGCTGTTATGAAAAGCAATGTGCCAATTTCATTGCCAACTTGCTTCATATTCCTTTTGCTTTCCACTATTAAAGGAGGCAAAATATATCCCAATGCCAGACCCAATGAATCCGATGCAACTGCAATAGATATGGCTGTAGCTCTTTCCTCTTCTCCAAACCAAACTGCTGCAAATTTTGGCGGTAGAAACAAGAAACCAGATGTTGATACCCCACATAAAATGCTACCTAAAATAAAAAGCAGGATGTTAAGGAACTCATTACAGTTGTTCAATCAATCAATCAATCAATCAATCAATCAATCAATCAATCAATCAATCAATCAATCAACCAATCAATCAGTAAATCAATCAATCAATCAATCAACTCATCAATCCCTCAATCAACTCATCACTAAAATAGTCGCTCATTCAGTCACTCAATCAGTAAATCAATCAATCAATCAATCAATCAATCAATCAATCAATCAATCAATCAATCAATCAATCAATCAATCAGTAAATCAATCAATCAATCAATCAATCAATCAATCAACTCATCAATCCCTCAATCAACTCACCACTAAAATAGTCGCTCATTCAGTCACTCAATCAGTAAATCAATCTATCAATCGATATGTTACTTGATAACAAAATCATACAACTTATTCGTCCATCTTTCAATCATAAAGTCACTCAGTTAAAGAAAAGGTCAATTACAAGATTCTGTTTGACCCTCTATCTATTAAAATATACAATCCTTTAGCTCAATTCCAGTTCGGTTACTAAAGTTAAAATGATATGCCAACCCACAAAAAATCAAAAAATGCAGCCTTTATTTACATATACCAATATGGCTTTTACACGTATATTTCATCTTAAGAAAGTTCAGAATGGTGCAGAAAATTCAGTTCTTCCTAGCAACTCCAGCACTTCTCAATTAACATTTGCTTGCCATAAATTAACTCCTTGTGCTCTCAAAAGGCTAAAAGATTTTATGTACTTTGCAATTGTAGAATGACATATTTTGAGAAATTGAGCCATGTTATATAGGGTGAGCGACCAAATTTTCCATGAAATTAGTCTTGTTAAGATAAGAATAAAAATTCTCGAAGCAGAATATTTTTCTGACCATCTCTCTTTTAGGAAGTGAAGATATTCCCCTTGACTTACAGTAGGAGACATGCTCGTCTCGTTACACTTACCAGCAAACTGGAACCAGTAGCCAGAGGCACCCGCAAAAGAATGGCTGACATATCTAATGCAACATCCAAGTACATTGAGGGAAGCCGATAGAGCCATAATCTTTGCGAAACCTTTGTGTTTCAAGAAATAGTTTGCTGGAAAATACATGCTGAGAGCAACAAAACTCTCAAAAATAGCAAGCCAGTTCACTTCCATCAAATTGATACTGTAATATCTTTGAACAATGTTACTGATCGATGAAAACATACACCATAATGAAAGATTTGAAATTGTAAGAAAGCAATATGCAGCAAGAACAAACCATCTTCTGGGATATAACACAGGCTTAAACATTGTGTGCAGTTGTGAAATTGATCTTGGTTTAAACCTGTATAAATTGCATCAAAAAGTCACATATAATGATTTTTCTTTGTTCCGCCCCATAAAATCAGTTACTAGAAAATATCAAATTGTTTATGATTGATGGTATCAAATTTACAAAGGTTAGAAATTTGCGCAAATAAATAATGAACATTAAAAACAGGATCACCTAACAAGTCAAAAAATACAAAATAGCTTCCAGCATATTTATGCTTCCTTTAATATCAATACTTTCTTAAGATAAAGGAGAGTCCTCGCTTATTTATTATAGGCGGGTCTACCTGTTGCGTGCCTATATTTAGAAGAAACTTCATCTTGTGGGTTTTCACGGCTTAACTGGCGGCGCTCCGTGCCCACATTTAGGACAGTTAAACACATACTATCATACCTTTTCTCTGAGTATCTCAAATTGCTTCCATCGCTCTGAAGTGTTCTCATCAGATAATAATGTTAAGCATAATAGAGTTAATGGACCAGGGAGACTCAACCCCTTTGTAAACCAATGGCGTATCTGAACCGAAAAACAACCATTCATGTAAAGTTGCCATGCCATTTGAAAATCAGTCACCTTATCCAGCCCTATTTTGACTATGCATGGCTTTGTGATTTAACAGGGTGTGAGTTTGCCAATTTTGCCCGTCGCTTGTCGTGTTTTCTTTTAAAAACATGCACGTGATGATTTTTGCTATAAAATGCACTTTTCGGGATTTTGGAATTTACGATTTCGTGTTTTTCTCAAAGTTTCCTCCAGAATTTGCGTCCAGGTTTCGTCTAATCCTCTATCATGGCGATTCAGACAATAATTCGTCAGAGAATAACTCATTGATCACTGACCCACAAAATAAAACAAAAAGCAATCAATATACTAGTGTTTGCCAGACCACAGACCAAGAAAACTCAGTCACCCTGGGTAATGTCTGTGCATTACAGTGGAGGTTGCTCAGTACAACGGAGGCGGTTCAGTACAGTGGAGGGCGAGAATCAGTACAGTGGATGGCTTACATCAGTACAGTGGAGGGCTAGCATCGGTACAGTGGAGGGCTAACACTGAATTCTCCCACTATCTTTTTTAGGTCCATTAGTACAATCTGCAATGAGGCAATCAGTGTTAAAATGCATAAAGCCTCGTGACAAAATAAACATTATTCGGAAAATTTGAGTACTGGTAAAATATGACTTAAAGGAGTTTATAAACCGTAGTTCAAAAGGAAGCACAAGAAAATACAAGTTCATAAGAAAATAGTTGCTGTGGTAAAAGTAGACATAGCATAAGGCTTAAATTTATGCTTTAGCTTATGTTAATCATCGACAATATTTAGCTTATCTTGCGCTGACAGGTTACTTATTATGTTACCGAAGAGATAATCAGTATCATATCACAACCTGTGATTTACATCGATCTTAGCTTATAACATAATTGTTTTTGTATTGTTTCCATGACATACGTAGGTTAATTCATGTTTAGTATAGCCATAGTCATGGTATAACCTGCGCTACGATTAGTATAAATAAGGCCGATTTGAAGCATTTAAGCTTGGTTCCCACTAGCCGTTTAAGTGCGTTTAAGTGGGTTTAAATGCGTTTATGTTGAGAGTTTAACTTAAACGCCTAGTGTGAACTACCCTCGCGTTTAAGTTTGAGACGATAAACCCTTGAAAAAGATGAACGCGCAAATCACAAAAAAATTTGTTCTTCGCGTTTAAACACCAAAGACACCGAAGATTTTAAGACATTTATCGTGCGTCAGTGCAAGAAATCAGCATGGCATCAGCATCACATGTACATCGGCCATTGTTCTCTCTCAATGAGTTCGGGGTAACTTGTGAATTTCTCAAACCACTGCATACGATTCGTTGGAGATCCTGCTAGAACATTTTTGGACTTTAATTAGCATGGAATTACCTTACATTCGATCGAATGCACACTTGCTTGGCAATGGTTTTTAAATCCTTATAATATTGTCGCATGCACACTTGCTTGGCTTCGTTTTAAGATTTAAGGCTATGAATTTCTTATATATATATCGAATGTAAGGTAATATATATAAATATATATATATATATATATGTATATATAAATTCAAAGGTAGCACCCTTTTGGTTAGTATATATATATATATATTTATATATAAGACATTCAAAAGCTCAACCACATAAAATTTTTTAAAAATATTAAATAAGTATTCAAGAAAAAACTTCACTTGTAAACGTTACGACTTTCGTCTTCAACAGTAATAACTATTCCAGATACATAGAGCGCATATATAATCAATAATACAAAAGAACAATATACAATTAGAAGAAAACAATAAAAACAGAGAGCAAGTGAAACATAATACAATGGATAACATATGAAATTAAATAAAGTCAAAGAAAACAGGGTTAGGTGCGAGAAAGGGGTGTTGGAGAAGATAATACCTTCCGTCCCACCGGAATCGAAAGAAAAGAACAAAGTAAAACAGTGGAGCACTATGGAAAACGAAAAAAGAGCGAAGATATATAATAAAAGATAATTGGAGTAGAACAATAGGGTGTTAACAGGCATAGTTCTAAAAATAGAAAAAGTAAAAAGGAGAAACAGAGAGATAGGTATGCTAAAAACAAACACAAAACTAAAAAAAAATAATAAAACTACAGATCTACTTCCTTAGCATTAAGACCCCGGGGTGTGAAAGTGTCCAGCTTATGTTGCCAGAAACTCTCACGTATCCTATCCTTCCCAGTTAACTTATCAATAATTTTAACACTGATGTCCTCAAAAAACCCATGGTTTCCTTCTTCAGAAAAATGCCTGAAGAATTCCATCAATTTTTCAATATCCAATCAATATATTTATATATATATATTCCTTTTCGTTGTTTTTCTTTGGCGTGCTCAGCAAATTTCTTTTCAACCTGAGCAAATTAATCTACCATTATGAAAATTTGCTATTACAAGGGGTATTTCACTGGATACCCGGTTTCATATTAGAAACTATATTAAAATTGTGAAAGGAAAGCAGAAGTAAAAAGCAAAAAATATTGAAAAATTATGTTACAAAAAAGTGTATAAGCTCGAAATTAGTCCATTTTTTGCTTTTGTGGCATAAGATGTAGTATGTGGTACCATGGCACTAGAAGGCTTTGAAGTCAAATAGAGTTGGTGATTATTGTCAATTGAAAAAGCTTTGCACATTTCCAGGAAGGAGAATTAAGACTTACTGAAGATTTCTAAAGAAGTGATGGAATGGTGCAAAAAATCTACTGTTCTGCATGACTGTTTGAGGTTGGAGAGGAGGGCGATATATTTGTTTCCCTTGTGGCTGGCATTGACGTCTAGATTTTTCATAAATCCAACAGTTTGTTCGAGCAAATAAGAGAAAGAGTTGCTCATTGGCGATGAAAAGAGAAAGATCAGGTCAAAGCCTGTTCCTGTAATAATGCTTGGTGAGAGAAAGCCCGAAATATCCACACAGACGAATTAGTTAGGGGTTGCTTTAAAATATTCTGCGAGGACTTTTAATGCTGAGTCATGGTGCCAAGTATAGCGATTTTAATTTAGGCATGTTTTGTACTTTGCGGCCACATGGAGTAGAGGAGAGAGTTTCGGGCAAAGACAGAAAAAGCAGTCTAGGAAAGAGCAAAGTAACATTTGGTAAGATCACTGCAGATAGCGAGGGAATTGTTTAGGCATTGGATTTTGAAAGTGTAGATTTCCTTTGGCATGGAACATTAGACTTTTCGCCATGTACAATTTAATTTGGATCACCAACAGCTTTAATCAAAGATTTTCTTCAAGATTTTCTACAATTTGTTTATAAAAGGACCTCGTCCCTTTCTCTGATCCAGATTAATGCTGGTACGAAACTTTTTTTGACCTTGTTGGCGTATGGTTATACATTTATGCTAAAAATTGGAGATTAGGGACAAAAATGACAGCTGATGAGAAATACAACCAAGAACTAACAATTTGTCAAATCGTAATGGAAGACGTCCAAGACGCTTTGGAGTCAGGAGAAAAGATCGCAGAGGAGATGCTCGCTGAGGAGAAGACAATCAATCAAGTACGGGAATGGAACAAAGAGCGAAAGGAAAAAATTAAAGAATTCCAAAACATGAGGAAACAGCTAAGATAAGAGCTGGGGGATAAGAGATGAGATAAGAGAAACAGTAAAGGAGAAAGAAGACGAACTACAGGAACAATGATTCAATAAAAAATTGGAGATTGAGATGGAAATGGCAAAGAAACGAATGGAGGAAGGGAAAGCCAAGCTACAATCAGTAAATCTGCAAGAAGATTCGATAACACCCTTCAAAGGAGTCTTCAAAGACTGGCTTCGCTTTTGGCATCAGTTGACCATTGAAGTGGATGGTTCCAGCATTGCATAAATTAGCAAATTCAATTACCTACTGGCAGGTGCGGAGCACCCCCCCCCCCCCCCCGACGTATCGCAAATGTCGATTTATTCGGCTGATCTGGGAGTTTCAACTGCCTAATCGGCAGACTCGGAAGTCAGTGGTAAGGATGATCCAAATTGCCGCTCCAAACCAGCCTTCCATCCTATTTTCTGCCACAAAAACAGGAATGCAAATGGAATGTTTAGTCTTTCTTACAAATTCACTCATATATCATTGAGGAATGTAAAAAAATGAGATTAATCTGACATGCTGCTCGATTTGCCTAGTTTCGCTTGCGTTTATACGTGTTGACCAAACCCGAGCAAGGTAAATTTTGCCGAGTTGGCTTGTGTTTACATGGAGCACATTCTACACTTATAGAAAACAAATTTCATATGGCTTCTTCTAATCGGTTACCAGTCAGTTTCAATACTGTCCTTTAATCTGGATGTTTCACAGTAGGCAGCTTCACCAAAATACAGGAAAGGGCTTTGAAAATTACTTATGAGGACACCAAATCTACTTTTAGCGAGCTATTACAAAAGGACTGTGCAGTTACTATTCATACAAAGAACTCACAAAAACTTATGACTGAGATGTACAAAACTAAAAAAGAACTAAACCCTTAACTTATGCAGGAATTCTTTCGTGAAAATACAATTCGCTACAATTTGCGAAATAATAACTGATTTACTCAACCCAGAGTTAGATCCGTCAGCAATGGGACAGAAAGTGTCCGTTTCAAAGGTTCGCAACTGTGGCAAACGTTACCATCAACAATTCGGAATTCAAAAACCCTTAGTCAATTTGAATAGAACATTAAAAATTGGTACGGCGAAAACTGTCCCTGCAAATTAAGCCGCATATTTATTACAAACTTTGCTATTTATAATTTTTAGATATCCATGTTAAATTGTATATTTTGATAACTTGTAAATATTTTAACTTCTTATGTATTATTGTATATACTGCTTTTAACGTTAGAATTGATTAGCGACTTTTCATTTAGCTACTTTTTTATATCCAACAATAAATAAATTGATAATAATGGTAAAGACTGACCCAATGTAGCACAGCAAGTCAACAAGCCTTGCCTACTCAACTCGCCTCATGTTGGACACATTATTTTTAGGAGGCATCTCTACTAAATAAAGATTGGACCTATTTCAATTTCAATTTCATTCAATTCAAGCTTTTAATTGCAGGGCACACAACTAAATTAATTGCAATTAGGAGTCCAGGATTTGTGACCCTCGTCATAACCTGTACACTGTTGCTTTCTAGCCTTCTCTAGCTGTTGTCTAGGACAATTTCAATGCTATTGTAATAGGTTATATGGTGTTTCAATTAATCAATCCGTTCGTTAAAGAGGAATCACTGAAAAGCATATGATTTACAACTCTGCATAATAATGCATCAATTATCTTCTTTTAAGGTCCGTCAATTAAAATCATACGATCAACAATTTTTTCATAGGTTCGGAATGCTTTGAAATTTGTTTTTTTGATTGGTTTTAAAGGTTCTTCGTTCAGTTGAGGGAAAAACCATTCTTCATGTTTCCAGACGAGGCCGGCTTAGGGTTTACCGTAATCTTTTTTTAAAATACTCAATTTACTGGATTATCTCTCACTGGAAATGTTTGTAAAATTTTATTTTATCACATAATTGTAGGTTATAAGGAGTGTTGGCAGCGGGAATGTGTAGGTTATACAGGTAACGCATTTGAAAAGCAAGCGGTATGCAGTGCCTGCACGGGACTCGCCGGTTTTAATAAGAAAATTCTCTAACTACTTTTTCTTGCTCTTTATGTTGATCTTCTTGCTCCTCTTCCATAGAATCAATTTCATCTTCCAAAGAAACAATGTCATCTTATATTGACACATAATCGCTGTCTTGAAGATATTTTGTGGTACCAAAAGAAGTTATGGCATCATAAAATTGAGAAAGTGCCAACACCCTTCTCGGAGAGTTGCTTGCTCAACGTTTGCTTGTCATCGTATTTCGTTAGCGAGCTCAAAAGTTTTCATTTCAACCTGAGCAAATTTGTCCCTTATCTTTCAAAAGGCTAACTAACATTGTACACACTGTCACGAAATTGATAGTAAAACGTTTTATTTTCCATTCGAATTAATCCACCATTATGAAATTTGCTATTACAATAGGTGTTTCACTGTATAGTCGGTTTCAAATTAAAAATGATATTAAATTGCAAAAGGAAAAAGAACTAAAAAAAGGATTTGAAAAATAAAGTTTCAAAAAAGGGTAAAAGCTCGGGGTTAGTCCATTTTCTTCTTTTGTGACATCAGATGTAGTATGTAGTACAAATGTTTGCATTAGAAGGATTTAAAGTCAAAAAGTGTTGGTGATTATTTTCAATAGATGGAGCTTTGTACATTTCAAGGAAGAAGAAGTAAGACTGACTGAACTTTTCTAAAGAACTGATGAAATGGTTCACAAAATCTACTGTTCTCTATGACTGAGAGGAGGGCGATGTTTTTTTGCCTCTCTAGCTGTTGGCATTGACGTTCAAGTCAGTAAGAAGAAGAGTTGCTCATTGACAATGATAAGGGCAAGATCAGGTCGAAGCCTGTCCCCTGTAATAATGCTTGGTGAGAGAAAGCTCGAAATATCTACAGACACAAATTAGTTAGGAATTGCTTTGAAATGTTATGCGAGGATTTTTGTTGCTGAGTCATGGTGCAATGGTATACTGGTCTTCATCTAGGTATGTCTTGCAATTTACAGCCACATGTAGTAGAGTCTCGGGCAAAAGCAGAAAGAGCAGTCTAGGAAAGAGCAAATTTACATTTGGTGAGGTCACTGCGGATAGCGAGAGAATTGATTAGGTATTGGATGGTAAAACTGTAGACATTCTTTAAAATGTAACTTTTCACCATGTAGAATTTAGAACAAAGATAAAAGAATAGAGTGTTGTGATGTTCTTGTATAAAACCGTCTTTGACCTTGTTGTCATTTTTCCTTGGTCCTTGTTCCTCCTGCTGCAGAACACTATGTGTAGTAATATTATCATGATTCGCATACGCCTACACCTGCGACTGTTCACTCACAATCGTAGGTTGATGCTTTTCGATTTCTGCTATTCTCTCTTATTCGACCTGTCTAAAGTCATAGCATAGATCAAATGCCCAAACAAAACGACGATTGTCTTCCTGTCACTGTTTATATCGTCGATGAAGTGTATTGCATAGTTTCTTTGACAATACTTTCAATAACTGTGCGTAAAGAGGTAGGTGTTCCTTAGGTACTCTCAGAGATTGATAGCCAATGTGTTAAATCGGCTTGCAGATTTTTACCGATGAAGGGCCTGCTTTTCAGAAATTTAACGGGGCCCGGGTGGCAATCGCCCCTTCATATATGTTTATGTTATTTTTCTGACTGTGCGCAAGCAATTATTGTCATATCATAAGCAAATTGCTCTAAAGTGCTGTAAAAGCATAGTGGGGAAGTAAGAGATAACGGGCATGTTCATGAATGATACGGCCAATAGATACTCCTGTTATAACTGGAAGTACTATTCATTTAGTGCCCCTAGGTATTAATAAAATTGTCTGTAGAAGTGAGGGTGCAAAACAGGATACCATGCATTCCGCACATGTTTTGCAGCATATCCCGTATACCAACGCTTTATTGCCTGAAATTCCGATCCTGATCTCTTAGATCCTCTTGGCTATGCCGCTTACCAAGAATCATGTATCCAGTATCCTGCCCGTTTAAAAGACCGATCCCGCTTCCTTGCCATACCTATTGTGCACCAACTTTAATGGCAGAAAGATATACAGAAACAGGCGTGCATAATCAATTTTCTCTGGTAAGCGGTTTTACGACGATCTTCGGGGCGTGAGTTTGAAAATTTTTCTTAACAAGAAGCCCCCGAGCCCCCATTTCTTCTTTTAGTCTAGTGTTAAGTGCTAGATTATAATTTTAAAACCGTTTACCGGGTCCTGCTAACATTTTGGGCTTGTAGTTTTTTCAAAAAACATTCTTTCATGAACGCTTTTATGCATAGTCTTGTCAGTGATATGGCTTTGCTCTCAGTATGTATACTGCATAAAAACCATTGGGTTGGGGCCAACTTATTTCTTAGGACAGTGCTTTTGTTCTGGATATGGCTATTGTATATAATTTCTTTAAAGCAAGAGCGTGGCACTGAAATAGTCAATAAATGGGCGTTTCCGTTATTATTATTATTATTATTATTATTGATTTCTTTAAAGTAGGCGTTTAAATATATAGCTAAGTTAGAGCCAATTTATGCCTACTAAAACAATATACAAAAATGAAATAAAATTTGGCATTAAGTTGTAGTGACCTCACACATTTTTCCTTTCATCCATTCATTTACCAACTTGTTTTTCTTTCTGCCATACATTAGCATTTATTCATACCTCATGATTTCCTCCATTTCCCCTTCACGCGCATCATCGCATACCTCTCACCATCATTAGGCCTATACCATTTCCTTTTATTGTCATCGTCAATCATTCCACCCTTCCTCTACTCTATTTTTAATCCAAACCCTTATGTATAAATATTATTGTAAAAAGTCAGTTAGTTAGTTATTGAGTTACGTTAAAAGAGCGAAAAAAAAGAAAACACAAATCTACTCTTTTCTGCGTCTTGGACTTCATAAAACAAGAGAACGATAACAAGGGCAATTTAGCAGTTCGAAAACGTCAAAACACCGAATTGTTAAAAAGTGTAAAATAATTAGTTTACAAAGTACAATAGTTATATATCTAAAATTACAGTATTATAAATATTTACAAGCGAAAATTAAAAAAAGTTGCTGTAAATAAAGAATCAATCCAAGTACCTAACCTGGGCTACGAAAGTTTTGCATAATCTGCAGTTGCATCCTCGCCCTTTCATTTTTGATGCGTTTCTTAAACATGATAATGTTCAAAGACTGTTTAATGTCTTTTGAGAGTCTGTAGTATAGAACGGGTGGTGTCACATCAACCTAAGGTGTCACACCCTCTTATTTCGAATAAATTCTGTGAATGACACCACCGCTGTCTAAAACTCTGCCACTTCCTCAAAATTACTCGGCAATCTGAGGTCCGACACCTCAAAGAAAATTTTCTAGCGCCGCACTTAACGACAAGAACAGATATATAAATATTTGCCTAATGGAAAAAGCACGCACAAGTAAAAACCAACAGAGTTCAATGAAGGTAGGTGTTGATAAAGCTAGCACTCTGACTCGTTTGGATAAAGCTGGCACTCTGATACCCAATGACTCGTTTTGAAATCAACGCACATACAAGACAACAGTTGATGTGGCAGTGTTAGAGATAGTCAGAAGATTGCTAAACACATAAGGCTATACAAAGATTTAGCTGCACTTGAGCCACTACGCTTTGAAGAAATTGATAAGCTGCTTAAAAATTGATAAGTATGTACTTTCAAACATTTCTAATTTAGCAAGCGACGCAAACGCCCTCACAAATTTTGAGCAATTAACTCTCCGAGAAGGGCGTTGACACTTTCCAATTTTACAATGACGTATCTTCTTATGGTACCCAAAATCCCTTAGAGACATTCAGTATGTCATAATATTAGGTGACCTTGTTGCTATGGAAGATTGGTAAGAGGGGCAAGAAGAAAGAGTTAGATAATTTCCTTTAAGCTTTTGCTTAATGCCCAATCTTTCATAAGCTAGTGTGCTCAATTCTCAAATCTGCTGTGATAGGTGTCAGGGGTTTGCTAACATAAATGACTGAATGGTCATATAACACCATTTTCACAGACTCCATACATGTTGATCCACGACCAAATATTTTGACAAATTCTTTTAATACGAAAATATTGATGTTCCATTCTAATAATTTTATTCTTCTTTCCAAAAATGTCTCCGAAAATCTCAATTGCTGAACAATGTATCATTCAGTGGCGCCGTGGCCGGGGGGCCAGGGGGGCCATTGCCCCCCTGAACAAAATTTGTCGGATAATTTCGATGCTTGTCGGAAATTTTTAAGTTTATATTTGTGAAATTTAAAAAATGTCCTTTCCACAAATATTCTGTGCTGTAGGAAGTTCATCTCTTGTTATAAGTGTAAACCTAGAAGTGACAGTTTGCAACATCAAAGTCAGCGGTGTCGTGGCCGGGGGAAGGCCTATCGGAAAATTTCGTCATTTTTTTCCTTTTTTCGGAAAAACCATAAATTAATTGATTCAATTTGTTTCATCGTTCGTGTTCAATTTTCCATGATTCACATAAAATCAAATACGAAAGAGTGCAAGAAGAGAGGGGCACCCAAAGAGTCCATCGCCCGCAAAGGATTTCAACCACTCGATGGTGGTCGCACCAATAAGCACTTGAGAATATGTGTTTTGCAAGCTCAGAGGACTTGTTTAACTGCTTGTTATATATGTTACAGCAGTGCCAGTAGTCAAACGAGAACGGTCAATGAAGATGTAATCTTGAAAACAAGTTTACATCTTTTGAAATCACATTTATTCCGGAAGATTTTCGCCATCACCCACCCTGCTTGAAATATTCTTCAGTCAAAGCAAATCGATCTGTTGATTGCGGTAAGATTAGTCGAGACGGCAGGGGGGCGGTTACCACGAATGCGAAACAAAGGAGTCAGTTGCAGGCACAAATTGTTCAGTAAAACGTGCCAAGAGAAGGAAGAAGGCGAGTGACAAGCTCTCCAATTACAAAAGTGAAGAGAATGCAACCGCCAAATACTAACGGAAACGTGCATCTAGTCAATTGATAACGCCTTATCATCAATAAAGACACGATTCTCTGGTCATAAATCCATACTTTGTGAATTTGCGCTGCTCGATCCAAAACAATTCTGCTAGATTATCACAACTGATGGCCTACTAGACGATGCATTCTATAATGTGGCCAAAGAGAAGAATATGTCTTTTGAGGTGAAGATGAAAGGAGAGCCCCCTTTTAGCAGAAATGGATAGAAATGATAGGGACTTTGCGAGGGAGAACTTTATCACAGCATTAAGATTTATTGAAGAAAATCTTGAACACTTTATATAGGATTCTTGTCACTCTTCCTATAGGCTCAACCAAATGGCAGTGAAGGGACACTCTCAAAATTGAAAATTGTTATGAATTGTTTCCGGTCAACCATGGGACTGGATCACTTAAATTCCCTTATTCTGTTAAGCGCTAAGAATAGTATGTTGAAATCATTAAAAACAACATTGCTAAGAAAGTAGTTAGTACTCTGAATTAAAATGTTACAAGACCTTAAGTCTCTATCGAGTCGACAATATTTAGATTTGTAATGAAGTATTCTGGCTTCCTCATTTTCTCCTTCTTTCAGTACATCACAAGATTCTTCATTGACTGTTATGATACCTTGAGAAACAAGACATTATAAGGGGGTTCACTGCTGTTGATTTTGTCGGAAAAATTGTCTCATCGTCGGAAACTTTGAACCTTTGCCCCCCCCCCCCAAAAAATTGTGCTCCGACGGCGCCACTGGTATTATTGTCACAATAGTTTTGCCATTAAGGTGGTAGAACACTATATCATTTACAAAAGAGATCCTATTATTGCTGGAAAAAATGATGTTTGGAGAATTGCATGAAAAATGACATTAAATAGTGGATGGATATAGTGGTTTCTGTCATTAAAATGAGCAATGCGGATATGCTAGAGATGTGCGTGGCAACCAAATGTTATACATTTCTCAACAAACTATATCCATTTGAAAAGAACATGTTATTAGTCATAGTCGTCGTCAAGTTCTGGACGCATCGAACTATCTCATCTGGCCCCATGGCATTCTCCACATGCAAGCAACCACGCAAGGCATTCTTCTTGCAGGAAAATCTCATGCTTGTTTATCTTTCCTTTCAATGGCAGCTTATCACCTTCAAAATCTCTTCTGGTGCAAAGCGTGGTCAGTGTAATTATGAAACTTTGCAGCATTGATACTTTTCCACCCCCATGCTATTTTAAAGAATTATCGCCGCAGAAAACACTTGCACACTACCGAAACTGCACGGATTTATCTAAAGTTTTTATTGGCAAGCCATTGCTAATGACAAAGACACTGGACGGGGTATCACACCCCAGGAAGGCTTGAAGAAACAGATTGTTTCCTTTGTTTGCCAGAAAAATATATTTCTTTATTGCAAGCAGCATATCATTATTGAACTTTCCTTCTATTCATATCGCAGAAGATTAGCCTGTTCTCAGGGATGCCGGAAGCATTGAAAAGCGCAGGGGGCAGACATTCTTTGCAGGGCACTTGACCAAAAAATACATCCAGTAATATTGTAGAAAATCAAACAAAACTTGCGTCTTATTGAAATAATGTGATGGTAGATATGTTTTCAATATCCACACAGACATGAGTCGGTAGTCAACTAATTTAAAATGTACGAAATGTTGCAAAGGCGCAATTTTTTTAATCAAAAAAATCCTCTCTGTTCACTCAAATATCCATTCCAAGATGATATATGCTTATTTCTGATTGATTGTCGAAAAGAACTCATTGAATTGAGCAGGGTGCTTCTTGCCAAACTCTGCCCCTCTTGGAAAAGTTCAAGGAGAGCAGCTGCCACTCTTGACCCCCCCCCCTTTTTCAGCACCGCTGCCTGTTTTCCTTTGATAAGTCAAATCATTTGGTGCAGGACGAGATTAATATCCATTAAAACTACCTCGCTTACCGCAACACTAGGGAAACATCCACAAGTGATACAGTGGGTCAAGAATATTCATGATAGCAGCAACATGCATTAGAGTGGTGATGCATTGAACGTTTGGTGCTTTCATACGTTTACATACTTTGCTAAGCAAGAAACATGGGGGTGGAAACAGGAGGTTATTACAACGATATACTTACAGAACTGTTTTTATTCAGTATCAGGTACGTTTGAAAAGAATTTACTTAAATACTTTAAACATTTACCCCTTATCCTTCAAGTTGCCATTATTTTTTCTTTTATTCTAAAGATATTTAAGACTGTGGAGTTAGCAAAAAAGAAAAAGAAATGAATAACAAAATTATGAGTCTGCTAAATGGGCTTGCTTATTTGCGTAAAGCAGTATATGTATGTAGTGATGGAGGAGTTACCGGGTGTTTGATGATCTCATTTAGTGCAAAACCCTGAGTGACAACTGCTAAGTCTTGTTCCAATTGTAATATTTAGACTACTATGTCTACATGATATTACTAACTGTAAAAGAGATGAATTAACAGTAACTTTTATTACTTTCATTTCTTTACATCAGCATTTATATATGCCATCATATGATGACCCCACTAAACAAATTTTCATTGAAAGACTACGACGTAAATCAATATGTTAGATCATCAGATGAAATCTACAAGGCATCACAAAGTAAAAGAGTTACCATAGAAATTAAAATTCGTTTAAACCATTTTTTTAAATGATAAGATGATTAGGACATATTTGACTTGTGGCAAGATTAAAATGTTGCACTATCAAATCTTCCTTCACAGTATATGCTATTCGATACAAATCTTTCCATTTTTGTAAGATTATTTAATACAATACCACTCAACTGCTACAATGGGGTTTGAAATTCGCTTAAATCATCGCTTGACCCCACTAAACAAATTTTCATTGAAAGACTACGACGTTAATCAATATGTTAGATCATCAGATGAAATCTACAAGGCATCACAAAGTAAAAGAGTTACCATAGAAATTAAAATTCGTTTAAACCATTTTTTTAAATGATAAGATGATTAGGACATATTTGACTTGTGGCAAGATTAAAATGATGCACCATCAAATCTTCCTTCACAGTATATGCTATTCGATACAAATCTTTCCATTTTTGTAAGATTATTTAATACAATACCACTCAACTGCTACAATGGGGTTTGAAATTCGCTTAAACCATTTTTGTAAGTGACATGATGATTAGAACGTCTTTAAATTGTAGAAAAATACAAGTGCAACACTAACAAATCTTCCTTTACAGCACATGCTACTTTATACAAATCTTTTAATTTTGCCTGAAATAGTACAATATATTACGTAGATAGAACATAAGATTTGTTTTCGATACAAAAGATTAAAATATATTGTAAAACCATGGGATAGGAAGAGCAGTTAGTTGAGGTCACCCTATCCCCAAATCATTCAGTGATGTCTTCAATAGATTTCAGTCCAGAATCTCGATCAGTATTGAACTGTAAAGGGCTGGAATCATACTGACAACAAATGCAAAATATCGCAACTCAAAGACAAAATTGGAAGATTTAAGTAATGTGCACCTTGGTTGTATAATAAAACGATTGTCAGTTATTTCTTACAAAGTTTGTGTCATTTTATCAGCCAATAATTCATCTCATTTTTCATTTTCAAACATTCATTCATTTTCAGCAGGGGCGTACATTGACCCTTTTGAGTGGGGGGGGGGGGGGTGTGGAGATTAGAATATACTGACGAGAATGCACGTCTTACCGAAAACACCAAATAGTATTTTCCAGGTAATTTATTCCTTATCCTGGACTGCTTTTGAGTGCAACATAAACAAAAATCGGTAAATGCAAAGCTTTCATATTCTTCGCCAATTACTCTTGAAACGACATTACACTCGGAGGTTTACTAAGCTATGCTTGAATTTAAATCCAGATTTGATAATTGTACCGATCTTAGCAAGCTTGCTCCACTTGTTTTGCAAAATCTCCGCTATCCTTTATCTGACAAATTTGTATCATACACCTGAGCCCTTTGAATGGAGAATACACAGCACCGAAAAAAAAAATCATCAATGTATGAAGTACATGATATATATAGCATAGACATGATATGATAGTTGAGAAATTTACCTTTATATTGAGAAATTAACCAATTTCTTGGCAGTTTGCATCTTGAGTAATTCTATTCTTATGGGTTTGAATTTGGATCATTTTTTGGGTAGTTCAAACTTTTTCTTGGTGGGGTTCTTGGTCAAAAAGGTGGGGGTGTATTACCACCGTCAGCATTATTATCATAACCATCTTGATTATCCTCAGCATAACAAGAACGCGTCACAAAGCCCTTGGCACGAATCAGTTTGGATTGGTTTTTCACCATATTTCCGAAGTTGGCAAAATATCATTAACTTCTTATTTAGGCCTTCTGCCTAGGGAAATAAGCGTTTGTCATTCATTTGATCAAATTTTCTTTCCTTTGACCTTCTTTTTGTTTCTTGAAGTATGCCTCACCTTTGATTAAAAGATAAAAACTAAAGTAATTTGTATACAGTATAAAGCTAATGGTAAAGTTAAAGAATTGAGCGGTATACGTTGTAGCTTAGAACTTGACTTTCCTGATTTATACTAGCAGTTTAGCGAAGAAATTAAGCAATAAAAGAAAAAATATACAAATAAAGATCTTTCCCCAATCTGTGTCATCATCATCATCATCATCATCATCATCATCATCATCATCATCATCATCATCATCATCATCATCATCATCATCATCATCATCATCATCATCATCATCATCATCATCATCATCATCATCATCATCATCATCATCATCATCATCATCATCATCATCATCATCATCATCATCATCATCATAGTACAACTATCAATTCTGTCACTCGGTTTTACAATGTAAATGGTTTAACTTAGCAAGCTGAATGAAGGAGACAGGTTTGCCATCTTTATACTATTTTACTCAATCACTCTTCAGGGGCTTCGATAATAATAATGGAAACATTATTTTCAATTCATCATTTATCCTACAATTACAAAACTCGCTGTTAAAATAGGTATTTTGCAACTGGCTATCATAGTTTCACATCAAAAGCGATATAATGAAGTAAAAATAATGAAAAACGAAATTGCGGTTGATAGGGTAAAAGCTCGGGGTTAGTCCAGAGCTCGGAAAATATCACAGTCTTGAAAACAATAGAAATTGGAATGCCACACGCATGATACACTCTTTATCCTTTGTTTATGGAGGAAGAATGATTAATTTGAGACATTAGGCAGAAAAAATTTTTTGCATTTTTCCGAACTCTGGGTTAGTCCATGTCTTGTTTCTGCGACAGAAGATGTTGTATATGGCGCAATGATGGCATAACATTGCTTAGAATTTAAATAGTTTGTTTTGTCAATTGATAGATCTTTGCACATTTCAAGGAAAGGAAAGCAAAACTGACCGAAGATTCAAAACGAACTGATGGAAACATTTACAAAATTAGCTGTCTTGTACGAGGTTGGGAGAAAGTGGGATGGGGAAGGTGTGTAGTTTTTTCTATTACAGTTGGCATTGTTAATAGGAATAAAAATGATAATTTTAAAACTTCATATCTTCAATATTCATAGTATTATCATTTATATGAGTTTTTGGTCGTTTTGAGCAAAACTATTTCTCTGTTTTCCTTTCTTATTTCAAAGTATCATCTTTTACGCCTTGGATTTTTCACTTACGATTCTACTGTATTTCTACTAGTTCTATTATTAGAACTATGTTTGTCTACCCTCTATTGTTCTGCACTACTTATCTTTACTTACATATCTTGCTGCATATCATTCTACGGGCTCGATCCCCACAAATTTACAATTGGGTAGCACCCTTATGGTTAGCATTTATACTCCATGTCAACCTTTGCCTAATTGAATTAATATATGTATATATAAGAATTTATGTTATGAGTAAAGTGTTTTACTCTTAAGCTTAACAAGGTGGCTGATTTTACTTTTCAAAACAACATTTTCTATTGAAACTTCTGGTCTTCCAAATCTGGACTTTGCTTCAGACAAAAGTCTGTTCTGAACAGACTGTTCATCAATGTACTGTTATCTGGAAAAATGGGAACGCGCAAGATGTCCGAAACCCGCAAATCTTCAATTTTTTACTTTTGGTAAGAAACCAAAGCTCAGAAAATGGCAAAGCCTGTAATCCGTCATAAATGTAAGCCACAAAAACCGTACGTTTTTATAAGAAACCTGACAACCCGCAGACGAAATGTTGCAAAACAGCAACCTGTCAAATCCTTAAACCCTGTTGTTTAAGGAATGCAAGCATAGTCAAAATAGGGCTGGATTTATAGACTGATTTTCTAATGCCATGGCAACTTCAAATGAAGGGTTGCTTTCGGGTTCAGTTAAGCCCTTGGCTTTAAAAGTGCGTAAAAAAAATGCGTCACACTTCCTGGGAGAATTCTCGTTATTAAAACGAAAAGCTTTTGGCTAGTTAAGTGTACTTTGTCAGTGAATAAACCAACTGAAGGACAGCTCGGCCACCCTGCAGTCTGCAGATTGTTCAATTCTGTAGCAAACGTAGTTCTAGTTTCAGAGGGTTCTAGGCAGTCTGGTTGGATGACTTCTATTATGCGGAACATTTATATCTACCATAAGAACACTTCAGAGCAAGTCGAGTAAATTGAGAGACTCACAGAAAAGGTAAGGTAATTCGTATTACATTTTCCTAGTATTGCTTAAACTTTTCAGGAAGGGTCGTAACTTGTTATGTTGTATACTGTATGCAATTTTTCGATTCGTTAGGTGATCTTGCTTTTCATGTTAATTATTTATTGACGAGAATATCTAACCTTTATAAATTCTGATACCGTAACGTATAAACTATTCTATAGCCTCTAGTTGACGATTTCATGGGGTCGAAATGAAAATGCACAAAACCGGTGACATAATGTGGCACAAAGAACAACGCATTTGCATCCAAAACTCCTGAGAGTGCGAAAACGTAGAATGATTGAAAATTTACGAGATGTATCTAATTATTCGAACTTTTGCTACTTCCCAAGAGGTTGATGAGTGTCCAATGTGGTTTTCAGACTGCAAAATTTTGTATCTCCATTTTCGAGCAATTTAAAAATGTAAACTTGTTGACTGGAAGATTTAGAAGCCATGTAAACTAGGACAATAAAATTGCACATCTAGAGAACCTCGTTTGGTCTGTTGGGTGTGTCTCTTTTGTTGTTTTTAAAATTTGCTGTACTTACTTTCTTATTGTAGAGTATTGCGCTTTAAAACAAAGACGTATCCACGGGTGAGCCATGCAAAGCATCGCTCTCCCACTAGAAAGAGGAAAAAAATATCATCATAACTTTACCAACAGTTTTGAGCGCTAACAACAGAAAAATAGTAAGCACAAAATGCTCCACCGCTACAGCGCTGATTCCAAATCACCTCATTCTTTTATTTACAATCTTCACAAAGCATTCGCTCGGTCAGTAGAGACACCTCTATTTTGATTTTAAACTGCCAAAATTGGTTTCCCAATTTTAAACTCCTGGCTACGTCCACGTTTTTTAAAAAGGCAGAAAGCACTCATTAACCTTTCTACTCAATGCAATATAACTTGCATAATCAATATGGAAAATTTGATTAAATGTGACTTTTGATGCATTTTCTACAGGTTAAAACCAAGATCAATTTCAAAAACTGCACGCAATGTTTAAGCCTGTGGTATATACTAGAAGATGGTTTGTTCTTGCTGCATATTGCTTCCTAACAATTTCAAACTTTTCATCCTGGTGTTCGATTTCATCGATAAGCAACATTGCTCAAAGATATTACAGTATCAGTTTGATGGAAGTTGACTGGCTTGCTATCATTTTCAGTTTTGTTGCTCTTGGCCTGATTTTTCCAGCAAACTATTTTTTAAAACATAAAGGTTTGGCAATGATCATGGTTCTTTCAAGTTTCCTCAATGCACTTGGATGTTGCATTAAATATGTTGGCCATTCTTCTGTTGGCGCTTCTGCCTACTGGTTTCAGTTCGCTGGTAAGTGCAAAGAGTCTGTATTCATAAATCTCTATTGCTTTAAATACGAATAAGAGACTGTCTTTTGCTATTGGATCTTATTTGTTGATAATTTTCAAGGAGACTTAAAGACTTACTTCCTTTTCTTTAGAAAAACAATTGCAAAGAAGTTTAATAGCCCGCCCATTATAACATGGCAAAACTTTCCCAAATATGTCATTCTACAGATGCACAGTACATCAAAACACGTAGTCAGTTTTTGTGAAGCAAATGTTTAAAGAGAAATCCTATAGTTTCTAAAAAAGGGTTGATTTTTTTGCACCATTCCGAACTTTCTCATGACAAAGTATACGTGTTGTAGCCATATTGATACACATAAATAGCGCCTGTATTGTTTGATCATTGATGGTTGGCATAATATTTTTGCTTTAGTATCCAAAATAGAAGTACATAATCTGGCTCAGAGTTCGATTGCTTTACCAGAGGGATGATCAAACAGACACAAGTTATGAATTAATTCATTAGAATTCATTAGCTAACTGACATTTTGACTGATCACGATATTGGTTACTTTTTTGCTGGATTACTTGATTGAAATGTGGGCGAATAAGATGATGGGTTTTCTTAAGTAATTGATTAGTTGATAGGCTGATGAGGTCATTTTGTGACCAAGCAACCTATCGATGGATTGATTCATCAGTCGATTGGCTGAATAATTAGTTAGTTGGTTTATGGATTGAATGATTGAGTGATGGATCAATTGACTCATTGAATTATTGATTAATTGATTGATTGATTGACTGATTGGTTGGTTGATTAATTGATTGATTGATTGATTGATTGATTGATTGATTGATTGATTGATTGATTGATTGATTGATTGATTGATTGATGCGTTTGACTTTTAGGTAGCGCTTTATGCGGGGCATCAACGTCTAGCTTTTTATTTCTACCTTCAAAAGTCGCAGCAGTTTGGTTTGGAGAAGAAGAGAGAGCTACAGCCACGTCTATTGCAGTTGCAGCAGGTTCATTTGGGTTGGCATTAGGATATTTATTGCCCACATTGATAGTGGAGAACAAACAGAATTTGACGCAAGTTAGCAACGAACTTGGCACATATCTACTCATATCAGCTGTGCAGGCTCTAGCTACCTTCATTTTTGTTTGTATTACTGTTAAAGATGCCCCACCGACACCTCCAAGCCACCGTGAGTGGCTGAAAAATGTTAAATGGTTGCAAAAAATGGATGAAACTAACAATGAGCCTTTTGCAAAGAACGTTGATGACAGGGAAAATGAGTCTTCACCTTTTTTGCATAGGCCAGAAATAACAGAAAAAACACCTTATCATGAAAAATCCGATTACAAAGAGCTTTTAAAAAATCCTCAGTTTGTTCTGATTCTTACCCTAAATAGCATGACCTTTGGCTTACAGACAGTGCTTCTGATTACAGTGAATGAGATTTTGATACCAAGTTTTCCAGGTTACGAAAAGAAAATCGGATTAATGGTGTCGATGGGATTTGTTGGAAGCATATTGTGTAACATTTTCATCGGTAAATTGTTAGATCAAACACGTGCATTCAAATGGATTACAGTAGCAACAACTGGTTTATCCTGCTTACTCAGCGCTGCTTTTAGCTTATCGTTTCATTATGGCACATCATTTTACACCTTATTTGTGACTTACATCCTATTAGTTGGCGTTTTCACTACATATCCTACAGTATCTTTTGAACATGTTGTTGAACTGACGTATCCGATTTCAGAAGCAAAGTCAGGTGCATTACTCATATGGACTGTACTAGTGTACGAACTTTGCTGTGGGGAATCAGCCAGTTTGATTTTACACTATATTGGTGCTAAGATGCTGCTGCTTTGCATAACAGCACTTTTCATTCTGATGTTTGTTATATCTTTGTTTTTACGGGACAAAGAACACCCTTCCTCTGTCAACAGTGTCAAATGTGATTATAAAGAGAAACCTAATAACAATTACCTTTGAATCACACATCAATATGGCTTTATGAAATCGAATATTAACAAAAGTGTACCTGACTTTTGATATTGATTTGACTTAAAAATTAAAATAATGTCACTAAGGATTTTACCCTCTCAACAGAAAAAATATGGAAGTTCTTGATAGGGCAAAAATAAACAATATAGGTTATGTTTTAGTTAGAAAATGGAAAATTTTGTATTCTTGGCCAGGCATTAAGTGACTTTTGCAATGCAGATCTGAGGATACCTGAAACAGAGCTTGAAGTGATGCACCTGTTCTACCATCAAATTGAAAAAATTTCTTCTTTATTTATCAAATCAAATTCAAATCATAAATTTCTTACTCAAAAAAAATAAGAAAAGCAATTATAAAACAGATTTAATATTCTCCCACAGAATTTTTAGCCTTAACCCTAACAAAATCAGGTTTCGAGGCTGCACTTTCCTCATTATAGGGAACGTGATTGGCCGTTGGTGCATCGGATCAATACGTTCACTTATTCCCCCAAAAAACTTACAAACAGATGATTCTTAGAAACCAAAATACACGCCAAGTTGATTTCTGGGCAGAGAATGGACACGAAAAGCTTTCTTATCTCATAAATAAGCCGATGCACCTGTCCTACCTTAGATTTAAAGCCAATTAAGTCGGCAAATCCTAAGGTATGAAAAAATATGATTCAAGTTTAGTATTGAATGTTGAAATTAGTTGTTAAATAACCCAAATTAAATGAAAGTTTGAAACTGCCAATTGATCCGATAACCAAAAACAAGAGAATAAATCTGAAACGAGAAGCGAAGTATCGTCATACACTTAAGCCAAAAAAAATAGATACATGTTGATCAACAATAGTGAAGGATTGGGAGGTAAAGGGAATAATGAACGCACAACGTGAATTGTTTAAACTAGCAAGTGATGCCCCATCCATGTTTGGGAACAAAAATAGCAACACTGTACCAAGAGACATCCAATTAGGCAATTCAGCTGCTTAAAGCCTGAATCATAAGATCCAACCCCACTAGACTTACATTCAATTTAATAAGCAAATTCATAAGTAAGAAAGCAAGAATTATTCGCACCAAAAGGCAATACGTCTAATACTTCTTCAAACTCATTACTCAAATGGTACATCGGTAACAGGCATTCTTCGTGAATTTAACTCTGATAAAATTTCATTTTATCACCATTTTATCAATCTGTAGACTCAATTTTTTGAACATTTATAGTGCCTGCTCAAAATTTTTGATTAGTAATCATATCTTAGTTTTGATTTACATGTTTATGCTTAAGCCAGGCCCGAGGCCACGCGATGGGGGTTGAGGCTTGAGGGTTTAGTACCATCATTGCGAAAAGAGTATCGATCTGATATAATATCTTCCGTCCAGCCCTCTCTTATCCTCTTTTGCCTGTAATAATCTTCGAAATTGTGCGAAGTAGTGGAAATATGTAATATCGCAGCTTTTTGTCTAGTATCACATTTTTTAAAGAAATGTAACGACTAACCCTCCTTAAAACTTTATGTATTAGCACAAGAGAGGGAAAACGAAATACCGCCCTCCACCTTCGAAAAACTTGGGTCCGTCACAGGTGCAGTACTTAAAACTTCTGCTGGCCTTGGGGCTGGTTTAAACAATCTAGTTTTTAAATAACAGCTCTAATCACTCGTTTGAGAAATAGATGTTTCATTGTTTATATCCTAGTCTATTCCATATCTGTTAACTGTTTGAAGCTAATGTTAGCTGGTACCCAGGCTACTAAGAAGAAAAGTGTACATCATTTGACCAATAGCAAGCACGTCATTGTTGATTCAATAATTAAGACTATACAGTGAGGTCACTCAAGAGCGATTTGATATTGGTCCGTTGTAATTTGGGTACATTAACAGGCACCACGGAGCAAGGGGGGCTATACTAATTTCCCCCATTTTTTTCGAAGGTATGAATTGTCTTCGTCTTTGATCAACAGTGCCGATGCACCTGTCGCTAAAGACAATGGGTACCTCTATTTTTAAAGATTCTTTGAATCACAACAGCAAAAAACTGGAAGCAAACAGTGTGTATAATAATGTTAAAATTAATCTTGTTCTCATTCTGAGGTCTGAAAATGGCTTAGGATCGCACAAATTTCCTTCCGTATTGCAATAAAAGACCAGATTTATTATAATGTCTCTCCGAGTCTCAAACTACTATCCAAAATAAGATTAAAATGGCAAGGGGGGTTTCTGAAAACCAGTGAACCCCCTAGATCCGCCCCTGCTAAGATTGATCTTGAATTTATTTGTAAAATTCAGAATTCAGGGGATAAGAATGAAAGGCGGTTTTTCCGCCCCACCCTCTGAAGAAGCGAGCACCTGGCCAACTATATATTTCATTGGCCTCGCATGGGAAATGTGCCTAGGCGTGACTTCCGTTTCCGTTTGCTGGGCAGTTCAGGTCTAGGCCTAAGCAGTAAACAGAGAAGGAAAGCCGTTTCCTGTGTGGGAAGGAGCTTTTTACATACCAATGTGAACTTTTTTGTATTGGGACTTCGTATTTTTAACAGAAACAGTGAGTAAAATTTCATCGCCTTGCTTAATTCACCTTGTTTGACAAACAGCTTACGGCCATCGTTGGTCCAAGAATTAGGCAGGTCAGGTCCTACTGTATGCCAATTTGCTTGCATGGTGTGGCATAAAAAATTGCAAATTATGATTACAAACCCCAGTGTTACACTGCCTTGTTTGTACCACATGTTGAGTTATGTTTGATAATCTGTTTAAAGAACTGATGTAAACTACTCTAGTGCCAGTATAAACTCCAGTGCTGTTAACTGTGTGTTCCACAACCCCCATCTCATCGTTCTGGTGCTTCAGAATTTTTAGAAATTCCTCCCGAAATAATTTTTTTACGTGAAACAATGAATACGAACTATTCTGTCAAAGTTGTGATTGTAATTTGTATCTTGTTTAAATTTTCAGTTTCATCTTGTTTGTTCCAAAGGCCTCTGTATGTATCAAACTGATACTTTTTTTGCTTCATTAAATTTGTAATCTTTCCATTTAAATTATAGAACTGTTTCCTATTTAAATATGTTGTATTTTATTTATGGAAATGTGCATTGAATGAAATTTCAAACCTGAACCTGAATTTCTGGAATTTTGAAATATAATGAATAGAAATAAACTGGTCCTTTTATGAATCAATTTATTCAAATTCATGCAATTTAGAACTATTTGTAAAGTTTGTTTTCTAGTCATTCTGAATTGATTAAAATACCTCAAAACATGCAAGCTAATCTAATGGCATATCCATCTAATAATTGTTCTGCAATATATGTGAGAATCAAATAAAGATGCAAGATTAAGCATCATAAAATAATGGTCTCTTTGTGACAAAAGGAACCAGCGTGTGTAATATCTAAGGGTACAGATGAAAAATAATTTTTAATTGAAAGCAGAGGTAGAGAGCCCGGCCAACAGAGGCCACAATATCCTTGAAATGATTCACAAATCTGGAAAACATTTCTGTAGAAACATGATGAAGCAAAAAATATACTAACAACTCAACATATTCAAGAACTAAAAGACATTCCATAAGAAGAGATGCTAAGGATTTGAAATGTTATTTAGCACGCCATTATCTTTCGGAGATTGAATTGACGCATATGAAGAAACACTCAAAAATTTTAAGTTATTAAAACACAGGTTCTTCTAACCTTATGCCATTGTTTTGCTGCCTTAGGCTGCTTCAGATTATTTGATGTATATAATGTTGATTCATAACACTGTCTTATCCAAGAAAAAAAACACCACCAGGAATTTATAATAAATAATTGAGATATGTCAATTTTGAAATTTATGTTTTTAACTTGGATGGATTTAATCAAGATTGGAAATTGAGTAGTTCACAGGGGAGTTGCTTCCAGCCCCATAACTATGCAATTGCAAGAGGTCTGGATAAAATTTTGCGTGGCTGTGGTAATGATATCAAAAATTGTGTAAATATTCAGTATGTCAGAACCTTTCAGAATAGTTAACTGTGGAATAATCATTTTAACAGAAACTGCACAGCTGTGATTGCAGAGCAAAAAATTCCAATCAGTGATTCAATATCCTGTTACAATATTTTGCATCATTTTTATATTTAGAGAGAGCCACCAATTTCCAATCTTCTTTTAAAATTGTAATCTTTTTGTTTGATCTTGCTGATACTTGCAGGTTGGAGTTCTTTTGTTCATCGTCAATTGTCATTTTAAAGATGGCAGGCACTAGAAAAGCTGTGAAAAAGATCATGGAGGATTATTTAGACAATGCTGACACAGAGATAGATCTTCAAGATAAAGCCATTGAAAACCTGCTTGATGTCCCATACCTCAGTAAGTTTATAATATGCAGTGCTTATTGTCCACCAATTCTTTAAATAATTCATATTCAAATGCATTTCTTCTGACTCTGTCTCTATTATTGAATCTGGAGATATCTATTATAATTCAAAACTCAGTTGATTAACCCAAATCGTGGATGAGCTTGAATCCTTGATCTCATGTACTAAGCCACATTTCCATGTGAATTGATGTTGGTTTAAATTTAATTTACTAAACCATGAATGAACTTTGTATTTAATGAATGTCTTAGAACAATATAGCAGGTTGATGCAAAAATTTTTCTCCTTCATGAAATTATTGTTTTTGATGTAATTTTGTAATTTTCAGGCCGAATGAGAAACATAACAAATCTTATATTGAGTCATAATCGACTTGTGTGTGAGTAATTCTATTTTACATTTTGTCTATTTTTCATCTGTTGGAACAAATGGTTAGGACCCAAAGTTGCTTTATAAGTTGTCTACATGTTAGACTAAATTCAGCAGCACTATATATAGCATTTTACCTATGATATAAATGCCCTTTTGTTAGCTGAGCTGAGAGTCATAACAACCTAAAACAACAACATAAATCCATATGTGCTGATGGAAACTTGCCCAGGATTGCTAATGTCAGTAATGTAAGCTGAAACAAACAAATATTCCATACTTCTCAACTTCCATTTTTTTTTGTTAAGGTTCAGATTAAATATATCAAAGGAACTTTGGAACTTCAAATTATTCCACATAATTCTATATATAAAATAGCATTGGCAGCTGGATTATCAGACATGGTGGAAGCAGCAAGATTTGTCTTTCTCCAACTGCTATAAATCCCTCTATGTATAGTTTTTCCTGAATTCTGCATACAATAATTACAAAAATTAATTACTTACAAACAGAGCTACAATGAAAATACAAAATAATAAAGGAAATAGTAAACAATATCAATTGTTTATTAGTTTATAATTGAGTCAGTGTATTCTTTCCTAAGCATTCAGTTTAGAGCAGCAATGCTGGGGATTGCTCTAAGATTAAATATTAATTACCTCATACGTTTTATGGCTATGTTTTGTGCTGTTTTATTCTGCTCACAATACCATACCTTGCATTTCAGCTCTTCCACCATCATTAGCAGAATTAACGAATCTGGAGAACCTGAATCTATTCAATAATGAACTGGAGGTAAGTTTGAAATGCAGTAGAAATGTGCTTGGCAATCTTTCTTTTTCAATGTTATTATGGATTCTGTTGTTATATACAGATTTCATTTGAAATCAAAACTATGTAGTCCTGCTTATGTTGTAAGGTCCACAAAACCATCCACATGGAAATTAAGCCCATTACACCATGGTTGATGAATTTCTTGTGGAACCAACTGCTCTAATCCTTTTTTCCATCTTTGATGAATATATGGTCTTATTTTTCGCTCATCAGAAGAGATTTTCATGGAGAAAAGACTTGTGTTGGAAATGAAAAAAAACCATAGTACTCTAAATGGAGCCGCATTTGGTGTTCAAATAAATGTAATGCCAAGGGACCATACCCCAATTCTTCATCTTAAACACAAAACGTTCTGTCTGGATTGCTTGAGTTGCAGCCCATACAAAAGCCCTTGCCTTCAATGGACAAAGCCAATGGCACAAAAATAATGATTTTCACAATTGGCTGATTTTTGTCGATTATGTAGACTTATTTAGAATTTTGAATCAACTGAAAGTCATGGTTTGATGCTAGTGTTTTTATGCATTCACCTATTTCTTCATTTTGTAGAATATACCAACAACTATTTGCAACCTTCCCAAGTTAAAGTTTCTAAATCTTGCGTAAGTAAAGTGTCTCTCTAAGTTATTTACTTTTCTGGTTTTTAAAAAAAGTCGTTTTGTCTGTAGTTAACTTGCATTTTAATCATGTTGTGCAGCAAAACTTGACCACATAAAGCTAATTATGCCTTCTTTGTAATAAGTAAACTAAAGAACATTTTAGTGTCGAGAAGTATATGTAAAGATGGGATTTTCACATTATTTTGATTTTTCTCGTTCACATTTTCGTCATTATCATTTTCGTCCTCTGTGCAGAGCCCATAAAGAAATCAGTAAGATACATTTTCGCTGGACTTGCTGTATGTCTATCTTTTGGTTCTAACCAGAGAGAAAACAAAAGTAAGGAGAGAAGAAAATCTTGTTGCAAGTCCACTTTTCTCCATTTTCGTAACATTATAAAGATGGGGAGAGGCTGAAGTCAACTTCACTATACATCGTATGGTAGTTTGAGAAGTGCTCGGTGGCCATGAGAAAAGGGGTTGCATTTATGCAACGGTTAACCAAATCCAGTGATGAGTCAAGATAACTGTAAAGGAAAGGTTTCAATGCTGATCGTGATAAAATCAATCGTGATATTAATATAATAAAACAGGCGAATAGATGTAGAAATCAGAAATGGCAATGAAACTAAGATGCTGATAAAACCACAGAGCAGTTAATTTATAAAAAGAAGAACAAAAGCAAATGGTGGATGATGCAAAAACCTGTAAAAAAATATAAAAAAGAGGAAGTAAACGATCCACACTTCTAACTTAAGATTTCTCCAAGAAACTACAACACTACAACACAATGTGGGACGCTCAAAACCAGTGGCGGACACTTGGCCAAATATTGATGGGGCAAGCCTTTTGTTTTGTTAGGATGATATCACACATTTCCATTCTTTAAGAACAAAAGACAATTGTCTTCCAAAATATTGGTGGGCGTTACCCCCCTCGCTCCCCAACCCCAAGTGTCCGCCAATGCTCAAAACCTTTCTTTCTAGATTTCTCTCAGATATTTCACATATAAAACTTCTTAGAATTTAATTGAGAGTTGATAGCTTAAGTGATAGTTCAGGCCGAGATTTCAAAGAACAGATAATTCATATCAAACTTTAGATCAACAATACGTGGAGAAATTAGCTTGTTATTGGCTACTTGTTTAATCCATTCTCCCCTGGACTGATTGAAGTGTCCAAAAATGATAATATCGATTAGAGCTATAAAAGAAATGAAATTGCTAAGTCTACAAGAATCTGACTTTGTTGTTGTCACGAAGTTGATGATTTCTTTTATGATAAACGTGAAAAATACCGAAAGAGAAAAACGTTTGCGAACTGTAAGGATACTACTAGCTGCTTCAATCCGAGCGCCAAATTCATCTGTGTTCCCGAACGCTTTGTATTAACAGACTGGAGAGTGGATGCCCCGAAGAGAAAACAACCCTTGCGATGTGTCTGTGTATCGGTGTAAAATCAAGCTCATGTATGGCAACCTCCTTTGCTATGTATCTCCTATTTATCACGAGCTAGCAAGATATGCTCAATATTTGATGTTTAATGTTATGAATTTTGCAGGTTGAATCACCTCAAGACACTCCCGAAAGGATTCGGTGCTTGCCCAATGTTGGAGGTTCTTGATCTGACGTACAATAATCTCAACGAATCATCGTTATCAGCAAATTTCTTTTATCTCGGTAAGTTACCAACTTGCTTCAAATTTAATTGCAAAGACGCACTACAAAGGAAGAACAAATTATTAGTCTAGGGAATCTGCTCATTTTTGGAATTCCCCTGCTTGTTAACAGATTCGTGAAAGTTCTGCAGCGTTGAACGATTTGCTGCACTCATGCAGGGTTTGGATTAACCTTGTGAAAATATTAGAGAATGTATTTGTTTGTTTAAATATTTAATATTTTTACGTGTTGTATTGTACCATCGTTGCTATATTGATCATGGTCGTTGGATTATATTGGTCGCTCAAAGCACATTTTGACCTGCCCTTCCACATATACGCACCTTTTTTATTCGCACTTCTCAGAATTCGCCCGGCGCAAATATTTTTCTGAAGTATTTGACAAAAGTGAGCCATTCATATTGCCATTTTTCTTGCAATTTTTGAAAATGTAATACAAAAAGTTTATTGGTTTTGGCCTACATCATTTCAGAGCCTCTAAGAGCATTGTACCTTGGTGATAATGAATTTGAGGTTATTCCTGGAGATCTCAAGCATTTGAAGAATTTACAAGTGGTATGTTGTCAATTTCTGTTTCATCTTAATTGGAATATAGTGTATATTATATGGATGATAAATTTTGAATCCACAGAAGACCTCTTGACAATAACATAGTCAACAACTGTTCCATAGGCCAAAAGCGATTTCTGGATCAGATGAGCGTGAAATTAACAAGGTAAATGGGTTTTTAGCCGTTATGGGCTTTCTATTTAGTTTTTAAATTTGCTTTAATGATTCACATTACACCTCCTTCTTAAAATTTATCTCTGAGATAAATACATGTATAATTCGGTTTGTCCCACACAGATTATAGGCTTTAAGTCTTCATCTCTTACTGTAAACAAAATTTGATATGGGCCTTGAAATAACTTTTATTTTAAATTTTAATCATCATTTATTCTGAACAAATAATGATGATTGAAACATCAGACATACATGCAAGACCTGCCTGCCATATTTTGGCCTAGATCCATTGCTAGGATATACCAAAAAGTTAAACTTGTGATGGAAACCACATGATTTCCCCTCAGAGCCATGAAGCAGTTTGACTTCTATGGCAGTATCTTGCTTGAAGAAAACGAGATGAATACCTGTAAAATACCACAAAACTTATAAAATTGAACGGAAAAGTACAAACGTGTTTTGGCAATTAGCTCTCCAGAGGATAAAAGCAACGGATAATAACCGAATTTTGAACAGCAACGGGCTAATTATTTCCTCCCTCACATTTTCGTCATTAGCTTTCATTTTCATACTCTTGAGGATATACCTTGGTCTCATACCCGCTACCCTGCATGTATCTTCATTTCAGTTATTCCCTGGTTTACTAATAAAAATATCGTCTTTAAAGAATAATAATGATAATAATAATAATAAAGATTTTAAAAATTGAAGATCCCCTCCCCTAATTTTGGTTAAGATCTGGTACTTGTTATTAAATTGTGGCATTTAATCTTTTTTGTGTATGTGTAATATATATTCTAATAATGCATTAGTTTGTATTCTGATAATGTATTAGTTTTGATAATGTTTTGCTGCAGATGACATCGATTTGTATTAAAGTATCGCCATTAAAATGATGGTTTTCTTCTTCAGTTGGTTCTTCGAGACAATGATCTAATCGAGTTGCCTGCTGAAACAGGAGAGTTATCATGCTTAAAAGAGTTGCACATTCAAAACAATCGACTTCAAGTATTGCCTCCGGAACTAGGTTTGCACTGATCTATTTTGTTTCCTTTCTCATTCGTTCTTTAAAATTTTCCCACATGTAATACCTCTTTCAAGAACGTATGTACGCTTTCTGCACCGTACCAAATCAACCATTTTTCTGTTGCCCGTTAAATCTTCTTAGCTCCCGATGTCTTGACACTTTGCTTTCTCTTGTATATTTATAATTAAGCCCTTATAAAAAAGATATAACAAGGTATATCCATCTGTTTTTTAACTTTTCAATCTCCATTGCCTCGTCTGTAACGTCGCTGTCTGTTATCAAGGATAGAAGGCCGGACGAGCGGTCAAGGCACAGGTCTACGAATTTATGAACCAATGGGCTTGCCGTTCGAGACCTTTGCTGGAACTTTTCTCTAGAAGCTGCCAAGCCATCCCAGCTGTCCTTTTTTCGAGATCTATAAATGGGTACTCAGGAAAAATTCTGAGGGGAAAGGCTGTAGCACCCAGGCCCACATAAGGTTGATAGTTGCCAAAACCAACGCCTGGGATAGCAAATGTTTTAAGAAACAAATTTCAAACAAACAAGACTATTCCGGAATCCGCTTATATATTCAATCAAATAAGCTTTTTTTATTGTAACAGGGAACGTCGATCTTGTCAGTCCAAAGCGAGTTTTAAAAGCAGACAATAATCCATGGATTTCAGAAATTGCAGATCAGTTCTTACTCGGTATATCTCATGTGATGACGTATCTAAAAACTGATGACTACCTGATGTAAGTATTTGTTTTGAGAGATTGAATAGGTTGGAGAGAGGGGAAGGGAGGAAAATGAGAGAATGAAAAAATATCGATTTAAAGACGGACTGAAAATTCTCTCATAAAAGAGAGCCAGCTCGCCTAACCGGGCCAGCCAATCTGTTTTAAACAGGCCCTTAAGAGGATGTCTTCAAAAATGGAGAAAAATTCAATGCCTAATCTTTCATTCATCCTTTTTCTGCTGTTCACTCCGAGTGAATTTTAGTCTTCCGAGTAGAGGAATTCCGGATTTCTAATTTGATTTTAATGTGCGACTCCCAAAGGAAGTATAAAATGCTTTAATAATTACACCTAATTCGATTTCAGGCGATTTAAGTTGTTCATGTCGGAGTTTAAAGATCCTCCTCCAAAGAAAGAGCGCGAGAAATCAGTAAAAAAGAAAAAGGAAGAAAAAAAGAAATAAAGGACAACTTGTGAGATTAATGTAACAAAGTTAACATAAAAGTATTATCATATTTTGTATCTGAACTACCACCATGTCACGCTTGTAATTCTAGTGACTTGAAAAATTCCACATTCTGGATAAGATTTCTTCAGAATTTTGTGATCATTTTTGCTCGACGTGCCATTAATACATTATACTTGCTGTCATAGATATGGCTGTGCAGAGTTCAAAACATTAATACCTTTAGGTTTTGGGTGCCTTTGCTGTATATGTTCGCATAGGCATTTGATAGAATATTTCCTAAATTTCATCCTTGTGAATACTCTTCATGTTGAATTTTGGTGATAAAAGCTGCTAGTGATTGGAAGGCAGTCTGAAACCGCTTTACAATACTGTGACATTTTGGAGATACCAAGGCCTAGATAACGATCTAAGACCATCTCTAATGCATTTTCAAGTTTTTTCCATACGACTCTTTCGTTTGTTGGTCATGATTTTGATATCCCATTCTTGTCATCAATTAAAGTACGCACTTCTATGAAGGTGGTTTGTTGGCTTATTTGACTGATGCATGTACTTAATTTTAAAGATGCATTAACTGTTAGGAGTATGTGAATCATTTGGAATCGACTTTTAACCTCGATTACTATTATCAGGCCTTTTCTTGATTCATTCTCTTGTATACGTGTAAAAATTTAGTTAGATTTTATATGGTATGCATAAGACCGTTCTATTATTTGCGTTCATTATTTCGTATATTTTATAATCAGTATGTCGTCATTGTTTAATCGTGTATAATGTATATGCTTAATAAAGAGGGGAGGTAGAGCATAAGCTGATAGGCTGCATTAATGCATTTAATTTCATAAGGAATGGTCGCACTGCAAATGGAAACAAGTAACACATATAGCCGACACCAGCATAGGTATTTTATTGGGCAAAAGGCTTCAATTTTCCGACGACCTTCAACGTCCTTAGTTGGGCCCCATTTCTATTTGCGTAGGAAATCCTAAATAGTTTCTGAGGAGAATTTTGGTTTTCTGACCGTACCCCCTCCCCCACGTCCCTCGTTTGTGCTTGTTATCATCGATTTCAAATTTAAGAAATTGTCGGTAGCAAAACTCCAAGAATAGTTTCATATAGGAAACCTTTTTCATGTTTCGTTCAAAAATCATTTATGCACAAGGGACCCAAACATTTGCAAACAAAAGAGACTTCCCAATAATTGCAAAATAAAACTGCGACAATTTTGACCATTGTTTCTTGTAAAAGAGGGGTCTATTTTAGTAAGGTTTTGTCCCGCAATCATGCTTAGAAGCCCTTAGAAATGCCATTTGACGGTTTCAAGGGGAGAGAACCAGCAAATAATTATTTATCCTGTTCCAACCCCCTGATAAGTATCGTTCATCAATTTATTAAAGTAGTACCTGTATTTAGATTCATATAGTTTTTAATTATTTATTGATATTAAAATTTCTACTAAAGTTTTGAATAGGTTTCATTGAGATAAGAAGTTTATTAACTTGCTTTGTCTATCTTACTTTGGCAAGTTTCTGGTGAATTATAAATCTTCTTATGCTCGAAGCTGATGTTTTTAATGCCCTGAAGTAACAAGACATTCATATTGCAAACCATACTTTTGAACATGATTGAAGTTGTTTGGATGTCAGCATTAGTTGTTGTCATCACGGCCTGGGGAGTTTGTTTTTATCCAAAATGCATACCCAAGGAGGAGCGATCGAGCGACAGAAACTATATCTTCTCGCAAGGCCAGTGTTGTGTGCCGTTGCTGCCGCCAGAAAAAGACAAGAAGCATTTGCTTTGAACTACTTAGGGTGACAATAATTGCAAACTTGGTGACAATAACGCATGCTTTAACTTCGACAAATTCGTTTTGTAAATATTTTTCATCTAGCTTTTAAGTCTGAATCTGTAAAGTAACATTGGCGTTAATTTGTTTCTAAATTCCTCAAGTTTCGTGGAATAGCCTCAATGCAACTTTAAAGATATTTCTATATGCAACAAGCAGCTGATCAGTATCTGCAGGAACTTTCCAATGCTTTATAAAGCTTGCCAGTACCTTAGAAACTTGGCAAGGTGGTCTAATTTTTGGCGTGATAGACACTTTTTCTTCAAATTTCATTCGATTTGTGCATTCCTCGCTTACCACGATTTTATAGTAATTTGTTTCGGATTCGGCAGTGCAAGATCGTCGAACCAAAGAATAGCGACAGGAAACCTCCCCGCTTATTTCGCGAGTTCTTAGAGCAAACTATGGTGCAGTTTTGCATGATTGATTAGAGGTGCAGTTCCGTTGTAAAATTCCTTGGTTCGGTCCAACTTAGCTAAACTTTGACGACAGAATAAACGAACTTAAACTTAAGCCATAGGGAAAATCTAATTATTATTGCAGTGTTATTAATTTTCTTGCATATTTTCATTTTTTATTTGTGGAAATTAAATAATCATATTTACATAGTATTTTTTGCTGAAATTCATTTCAAAGCAAATTCAGGATTGCTTTTAATAATTGAGGAATCCGGACCGCAAATATCACGGGAAGCCCGTTTGAAAATCTTGACAAGTTTTTGGTATACATAAGATGAAATGAGGCGCAATTCCCGCACCCGCAATTTAAATGCTGCCTACCCCCTGCCTTTTCCCCACAGCCATGTTGTAACGGACATACCAAATTATAGCCGTGCTTTCAGTTGGCAAGATCTGCATGGAAAAGAGCAAATTTCGAAGGGGCTCCTATATCAAAATGTGTATTAAAATCCTTTTGTTTAGCTGAATTGTTCACAATTGTATCCAATGAAGGTGGATTTCGAAAGAAAGAGGCGTAAGTGTTATTGTGCATGTAATTGTAACACTGTGACACTAATTTAGTAATCTACTATTTACAATTATTAAAATATATTTATCTCGTGATCTGTTTCTTAAAACCAACAATTGAACAAAGGATAAAAAACTCCTGCGCGGCCATCAGGGACCACATTTCTAAGACCGGTCACAATGGATACATTGAAGATTTTAGTATTCTCAGCAATACTGGGAATTCTTTTGACCTTATTATTCATAAAAGTCCAGTAATTTTTTTCGATCGTCTCTCATTGAATTGCCAGCAATCATCCCATATTTGGTTCTATTTTGAACGTGTTTGCTCTTCATACTTTCCTCACGTCTGGACTTATCTTAATCTCATATTGTTTGACTTTCCTTAGCTTCCTCTAATTCGGATCTCTCATTGGTCGTTTCTTATTTCTATCGATATTTTGATTTTCTTTGGTCTAAATTATTATAACCCTGCTCACCTGCTTACTCTCATTGCTGAGGATGACTCTGGCTAGAGTCGATACGTTCTGTAGTAATGTGGCATAGTCATCAAATAAAGTAAATTTTTTAGTTTACGTCTTATCGACATGGTTCGGTCTTATTTTTACTAATTCTTTGCTGTCAAGTTTCAACATGGTTAGTCAAACCATAGTAGTCAAACACTGCCTGCCCTCACTTAATATGTCAACATGATGTGGTTCATCGTCATTCTTGTCCTCCGATTTCTTGCTTTTGCCAAGCGATGTTACACTTGAACAACCTCTTAAAATCCTCGTGGGACAAAGTTATTCAAAACGTTTATTGCAACTACACAGTAATATCTCCGCCCCGTACAAACATAACATGAAGCGGCGCCTATTAAGAAGAGTTTGGCATTGAGAGGTTTCCACTGCATAGGCTTGAAATTTATAAGGGGTGGTGAGAATCCAATGTAAGCGAACGGTGAATCTGAATGCAGTGCAAAGCTTTAATCGATGCTCTTTTCTCAGAATACGTAAAGATTACACCTCAACAAGTCTTATGCAATGATGGAAGCAGTTATTAAAATTTCTCTTCCCTTTGTGCAATTTGATTATCATGTGTGCTTTTCCTCTCTCCAAATTGAAAGCACATGGAAGAACTTTTGTGAATCTTCGCCTCTCTCTGGTCTTTTGTGGAGAGAGATTCTATTTCCTGGAGCATTGACTTGATTTCGGACACTTCGCTACTTATGCTGTCAATTCGACCATACAGCCTTGACAGTAAATCGTCTCTTTCCATCTTTCTTTCTTCCATAATAGTTGATTCTGTGATGGAAACTGTAAGGAAAAAAATTGACATTATCCAAAAGACATAATCGTGTGTAACCTAGAAATGAAAGTTGTATTTTCTTGTAGAGTTGTTATGTGTTTTTTATTGGTGCCTTCCTTAAAACCTTAGCTACTTCAAGATGAAAAAGAGTGGGGGATACAAAGACCATAAATCCATGAAGGTCCATACGATAACTTTCGGTAAAAAACTCTGTAGGAAGATGATACGTGGGGTTATTATCAAAAATGGAAGGTTTCAGCATCTAGCTAATAACAAATGTTTCGAACAGAGAGGGAAGCACAAAGTTGGGTAATGAGGTAACCTCAGTATCTGCGGAATTTGCAATAGTTTCGGCTGTTAAAGAATTTTAGGGAGTCGACAGTTTTAGGCTTCTTTGCCTCGGGATAGGAATGGGAACCAGCTAAGGACGTTGAAGATCGTCGGAAATTGAAGCCTTTTGCTCCCTACAATCACACCACAAATTGGGAGCAGCTTAGAAGTCTTAGCTAATCTGGTTTTGAGTATCATGTTTACAGAAGATCATTTCTTAGATAATTGATAATAGACCCTTTTTGCAGGGTGTGTCTGACTGGCTACAAAACCTCTACCTTTGGAAGATAACTCCATGAAAAGGGACAGAAAGTATGCCTACTTTGCCTATAAATCTCAAACGGTGCGATTCAGCTCAATAAATACATGTAATACCTTTCTTTGTTTTCCTTTCTCGTAAATAATCCGTTACTCCAACAACGAACCAGAATATCACCACACAAGCAAAAATGCTATAGGTTATCAAGTTATCCAAGTGATTAGGACCAGTGGCTGCCAATCTTTCTGCTATAGTAATATGTCGATTGCTCTAAAAAAACACAGGGCTTTAATGTTAGAGAAAATTATAAAATGATTCTCAGAATTTTTTAAAAGAAGAGGTTTTAGTGGATGGTTCTATGGCGAAAAAGGTAATAGAGAGTTCTTCTCTAGCTTGCCTGACAGACAATGGCATATTTACAATCTGCATTGCTGTAGGCATTGAAATGATTATGTGTTCTATAAACGTTTCAATGGGCAATTTCATGCTACTTCTATCAAAGCATCATCTAGATAACTCGACATCAATGAAGCATTATCTCGATAGTCGACACTTGTTGTTTTTCCATGAAGATAAACTACAGTCGATCTTTGCGAGCAGTGCTACTTCAATGATAGAAACTGGGTACTATCGAGATATTGATAAATCCCTTTAGGATGTAGATCTATTAATAAGGTTTCAATTCCAGGGCAAAGGGCATTAGGTCAAGAAGAAAAGGGTATTTCATTGATACAGCCCGTTATTTCAATACTTTCATAAAAGCAAGCAAACAGTGTTGCCAAGCAGTGCTTGATGGCTGTGTTTAGAATGCAAAATAAGCGTTTGAATTATAATGAAATATTTACAAATGTTTTAATCGCTTTTTGGAATTAAGGAAAGCAATTTGAAATTGAAGTTTTGGGATCTACACCTGTATAAAACCTACATTTTTCATTGGCCCAAGTGGGCGCTTGCTAAACAAGAATGGATACAAATTTTTGAAACAGACGATGATGACAAACAAGCCTTTTCAGCCTTTTTTAACAATGGATCTAGCTTTTTACAATTTATTTCATTGTTTCTGATTGAGGGTTTACCCCTTTTGTACCAAGAAATCTGGTGGCTTCTGCTCTGTTTGTGAAATTCTGGTTTTACAAAGGTGTTTATTCGAGAATGAAATACACTTGCCTTCTTGAAAAATATTACTCATAGCAAGGCTGCTTCTAAATCGTGAGATTTTAAACATCATATGTTACTGAAAATTTGCTTAAAAACTCTTTTTGTGCCTCTCCTAGTTGACCATTTACCACGGTTGTTGTATCAAAAATTTTAAGCTTTACTCAAAGAGTGTCTGACAAGGTTTATTTTGCATTATTCTGAGATCATAAATAGCAGTTCTACACAATAAAATGGTTGCCTAATTTTTGGTAATTAGAACTATTATTTGCATTTCTCTTATCTTATCAAGTGATATAAAGTTATTTTGTCAATTTTATTGTCAAACTGTTTCAGACAAAATATATTCTTCTTTACACTTTCCCAGCTCGTTTTGCGTAAAAGCATACTTAGAGCCAATTTGCAGAGTATGGCCGATCTTGACAAGACCTTGGGTGCGCCAACAGTCCCGCACCTCAGGTGCGGGTTCGCAAAACCCGTACAGAAATCGTTTGGTGCGCCACTTCAATATGAATATATCATTGCAAAAACATAAAAAATTCAGAATCTGTGTGGTGCCCAGGTGCGCCGTCTTGAGTATTTAAGAATTATCTTGGGTGCCTCATTGTTATACTCTGCATTCTGGCATTAGGGTGCAGCCACAGGCGGCGCTTATGACCATGGACCAAGTACCCACTTATACTCTTGGGGAAAGGGAGGCAAAAGTTTATTTAAGCACCTACGGACACATTACGGAAATTATAGAGGTCAATTACGAGCTTGTCAGAAAATTTGAGGATCAGAAATCGGTGTTTTTCCTTCATTTTCCAATTCCTTTTCCACAAACTTAATAGTGCTAGACAGTCCATTCTTCAAAAGGCTTTTGCAATGGAATGTCGTTTTTAGGAACTCAAAATGGCGAATCCATGCAGTTCATATTCTAATTTCATTCTTGTCAGAAATACGAGGGAACCAGCACCTCTAAGAATAACCCTTAACTAAATTTCCACCACTGAATTAAACAAGTTTCACCGCAGAGGTCAAAGTATGGTTATAAGATTTTTATGTCTGTTTGTTTGTGAATTTAATTTTGAGAAGGGTTCTTGAGAAAAGAGGCCTCCTTGAGAGACACATTTTCTTGTGCAGGGCTTCCCTCTACCCTCAGAAGCAGGACGGACTATTTTACAATTCTACTGTCTTGAATTAAATTTTACGTTGCTTCCTCATGTGCTGGAGAGTAGCAAGTGTTCAACAATGTTCGCTAAATTTCATTATTTGACGACGACTTTGCTTTGCCACAACAGACACAACATTTAGAGTACAGCCCCATCATGTACCGCCTTTGGTGATGCCTCTGTAGAGAAAGCGTGTAGGCCACTAGTTTTCAATGCAAATAGGTTCACATAATGGGTTCTAATTGTAACACATTTACCTTCATTTTGGGTTTTAGATATTGTAGCTTTTCGTCAATGTCGCTGAAATATGACTTGAATGCTCCGCTGCAGCTTCTATTATTATTATGATTGTTGCTACTATCTGATTTTCTGACCCATAATCGAATTCTCATCTCTGAGTTGTGAAATCTTTGATCAACAAGCACTCCTTTTCTATGCAGGTCATCTTGCATATGTGTTACGTAATTCGTATCTAACAATGCTCCGTATACTTCATGCGTCCTCGCCATCTCCCAAGCTTCCTCCAGCGTCTTTGTTGCTGTCATAATAACAAAATTTCAATACTTAGGCCCATAATTATGGGAGGCAGAAGGACCCTTACCCCCGACCCAACTCATTGGCAGGGTAAAGGAAAATATTCGAAAAGCACTAACTTTTATCAAATTTGATCATTTGATTGATGCTCACTGGTACCAAAGAAACCATATTATAATTACATTTACAGTAGAAAAGGGTTTTGGGGCGTGTTTGGAATATGCATAACGCTCAACAACCACTGGTCTATTTCATCAGTGTAAAAATTTGGCCACAGCACCAGAGTTGGACCAGAGCAACGCTAAATCAATTTTTGAATTTTTCTTGCAGGCCTAAACTTTGAAGCGAATGAAATTATATTTTGTTGCATCGCCTTTGGAAGCCACGGAGCCAAGACTCCTGCGTGTTTCTTGATAAAAGGACTTCCATTTTTTTAAAAGAACAATCTAAAGCCATTGCAAGAAATTGTTGAAGAGGGTGGCCAATCACCGTAAAACGCTTGACCTACTGCCTTGGTATTAGAAATGAAAGATCAAAAGAAAGACGAATGATTGCCTTTTTATTTTACCCAGTCATTTCAAGAAGGAGTCATTTCCCGCAAAATTGAGACTTCATTAGCATTTTTTGAACCGATCCTTCTCTTACGGTATTGCAACATCACAATAATGATGCTTTGCATTTGAAAATTACTGATAAAAACTACAAAGAACTTACAGACAGGAATACCAGCATTCCCAATGATTACATCCAATGCCGTAGTTTTCTCCAGATATGCTATCTAGTAATGAAAGAAACGAGAATATGAATTAAAAGTAATGAGCATGAAAATCCATACTAAATCTTTAGTTTTAGACGTTTCAGTAACAGGATAGATATAAGTAACAGCAAAAAGCGGCATGAATATAAAACAAATGCGATAATACCATCCAGAGAAGCATGCAAAGCGAAATATTAGCAACAAATTGTAAAAGTGAAATTATAATCCTGTCATATTTGCTTCGTATTCCAACCGTTCTGTGCTGCTCCTTGCATCTATCTTTTACATATATCTCTTTATCGCACTCCTAAACCTAATAAGGCAGGGCTATACAATCTATCACAGTTGCCATATTATAATGCAGTGTGATATCATGTCTAGAGTGGTATGAATCGCAGTGCACTTTTCAGCGCAGTAGTATGTTCAGAAATCCTTTAATGTAAATTTAGCATCACGTCTTTCCACCTATTCGTATTTGAATATCTCCCTAATCAAAATCCCTATTCTCTCCCCCCCCCAAGATACAAGGAGATGTGGCTGCAGAGGATGATTTGATACATGGTCGCTAAGTAGGAACATGCTTTATGCTAGCTTTCTTTGTAGTGTGTTTCAGTCGATAAACAAGGTACGATATTTCGTAAGTTTGATGCTACGACCGTTTACTATAAACTTACATCAAAGTATGTTCATGCCTTCTGCACTGCAGTATATAAAAACCGCAGGATTGTGTATTCAAGCTCCTCTTCTTTGAGTGAAAACTGGCTTTCACGTCTTCACGTTCTTCTAGAGAGTTTTGATTGAATAGAGTAACCTATACAAACCTTTTTCCCAGATATGGATACATTTTCGGTTGTGACAGAGCTTGTCATGATAGCTCCAAACGAAGCCAGAAGTATGCAAGCAAAAAACAACCAAAATAATCCAATGATCCGACCTATCAGCGTCTTTGGTACTTTATCACCGTATCTGTGAAAAATGATTTTAACTCAGACGAAAAATCTGCCAAAAATGTTTAAAATTGGCAAAAACTATAAAGATACATGCACGAAAGGATCATCAGCTTGAAATAGGAGTCTTACAGTAACAAGTCATAGCACATAATAGAAACATACCCAACCGTGGTTATAGTAACTGAAGCCCACCAAAATCCATCCCATAGACCAGGCCATATACGGTATGCAAAATCTGGATTCTTTGCACATTTACTTCTCTCCTGCATGTGATAACGCAAACTATATATGTAATGTAATGTAATGTAATGTAATGTAATGTAATGCTATGCAATGTAATGTAATGTAATGTAAAGCTATGCAATTAAATGTAATGTAAAGTAATGCAATGTAATGTAATGTAATGTTATGTAATGTAATGTAATGTAATGTAATGTAATGTAATGTAATGTAATGTAATGTAATGTAATGTAATGTAATGTAATGTAATGTAATGTAATGTAATGTAATGTAATGTAATGTAATGTAATGTAATGTAATGTAATGTAATGTAATGTAATGTAATGTAATGTAATGTAATGTAATGTAGTGCAATGTAATGTAATGTAATGTAATGTAATGTAATGTAATGTAATGTAATGTAATGTAATGTAATGTAATGTAATGTAATGTAATGTAATGTAATGTAATGTAATGTAATGTAATGTAATGTAATGTAATGTAATGTAATGTAATGTAATGTAATTTATTACACACCAGAAACCATACAACTGAGCCAACGCATATTGTCGCCAGTATGAGAATGACTAAAAGAGTAACGCTGTCGGTAAAGCCAAAGTTTACCAATCGATACATCTTTGTTTGTGTAACAGAACTTGCAACAAGTGTAAAACCAGATGAAAAGAGAATAGTAACTACTTCGTATTTACTGAAGACAGTGTGGTTGAGCTCTGTCGGCATGACAGGACCAAAAGCCAAAATGTTTGAGCTGGATGTAGGCGAACGGTCAGCTATTATCATATTCAGTAATTCAGAATGGGATCCAACATTTGGTCCATAATTTATCAAAAGTCCCTTTGGGCCACATCTAGTCTTATGATACGCGTTGAAACTTTCCAGGACGTGAATCAAAATTCCATCGTATTTTCCGTCCTTTTCATATATATATGGTTCATTTGGCCAAACAGTAATATTCAATTGGTATTGAACGCTACTTCCTACTGAAAAGCTGATTAGGGTGAACATAGAAACATACATCAGTATTATTTTGATTTTCATTCTCGTAGAATCCATCCCGATTGGATTCCTATTTTTTTCATATGCTCTATTATTCTTGTTCGGTTCGGTTTTAGCGTTAAAGTTGCTGATGCAAGTTGCAATGTTGCGACAATACAGGAACAGGATGTCTCCAGATGTTTTTCAATTGTGCCTAATGCGGAATTACAATTGTATTTACAATATTTTTTTTTATAATATTGGTTCAATGTCTTTTAAAATCCCACTATAAACGTTGCACCTACAATGTGGATTATTTTATCATTTACCAAGAAAAAGCTGTGTAGAAGTTTAATTGGTGTTCCCGTGCTTCATGATATGAAATCAGCAGGATACTGAAGTCTCGATGTACGTGAATTCAATCACAGAATATGTCTTTAATGCAACACTAGATCCTTTATGGTGAAAAAAGTTTTCTGGTAAAGGAAGAGGTCATTACAAAGACATAAATCTTGTGGCGTAAATATCTAATTTTGTGTATTTTCAATAATGAATCTCTTCTGAATTGCAAAAATCCGATCTTCACTACCCCTCTACTAGCTGCAGAAACCAAATAAGGATTCGTTCATCAACTTGCTTCAAGTATGAAATTTTCCAACTCAAAAGCTTGGATGCAAATTCAGTATCAGGTCTTTCTAACAATTGTTTGCCTGTAATGGTAGCACGTCAAAGCAAGTCAAATAGATAGTGCCAAACTTTTTAATTAAGCTACAGAACAACCAATTTGATATATTGTCGCTCTTAAGTTTATGTAATTTCATGTATTTTAATTCCAGTCTTTGGTCTTTTACACGGCAAGAGCCTGCTCTGTTTGCTCTGTTATGATACCAACATCAGACTGCTGAATGTATATCTAAGAGGCAAATCGCTTTTGCAGCTTGCTATGAGATTTGTTATTCAAGTTGGTATCATCAACAACAATTGAATGGGCAGGCACCTTACTCAGCTGCATGAAACTGCTTTAATTTTCTTAAGAATTCGCAACCGCAGCAGAACTTTATCACGATCAACTTAAAATTGCTCTCTTTGTATATTTGCTCTCTTTTCATATGTATCTCAACTTGTTTACCAAGAGATGTGTTTGAGAGCTGCAGAGCTTAACGGGTGACTGTATACAGCAATCAATTTATTCAATTATTATCCGTACATATTCGTGCATTCATTATTCGGACGAGAGTAACGTCTTAAAATCTTTTCCCATATTTGGGCACTGGCATAAATTGAAGATACAACACATCGTATTTGATTATTGACTAACTTTTAAGATTCCGATTTCATCAATTCATAGCATTTAAAACGCTACCCAAGGTATTTATTAGAGATATGCATTCCAAGACCGAAATTATTGGAATTATTATAATAGTGACAGCAATTTTTAAGGATTTTGAAATTTAGAGATATTCATAGATCATCCTTTGTGACATTGAAATTATTCAATGAACCAATAATTGCTAAAAAAAGTTAAGAACAAGGAATGTTGGCTGATTAGCCCCCCCCCCCTCAACTTGGAATATGTCGTTTTGTTGCAGAGAAATAATCACTGCAGCGTCTGTTTTCTGCGGTTGCGGTTTTGTACGTGACAGTTTTCCAAATGCAATGAATGGAGTGAAGCCCCTTGCCTTAACCTCCCTTGCTTAATTGAAACTCAAAAAATGTTGAGTCTCCTGAAAGTAGACCATGAGCTATATTCCATATAAAATTAAGAATCTTTCCAATTTCAGGAACCCAGATTTTCAGTTATAGTTTACAAGTTTTTTTGGTAACAAGTTGTTGAATTCCGTCTCAGATGGGTTCACAGTTTTCTCAATATTTCACTGGAAGTGTTTATTCATTGCAGTTTGTCTTGTAGACCATAGCCAAAGGGCTTATTCTTTGAGAAATGCCAGACGAAAAGTACGATGAAAAATGTTTTGTCCCTTTATAATGTTTTTTAGCATACCAAGAGAATTTTACGCCGAGCACTGTTCGCATTGTTAAACAGTAGTGTTTACATGAGTATTGCTATTAATGTATCATACATCTTCCCCCCTACTAATCACATGACAGCTATCTTTTATAAAGCACTTTCTCATATGGGTTAAGCTCTATCATTTCTATATCAATTTTTACATATTATATTAGCAACGCACAAGTATAATTATGTCGCATTTGGTTGATATTCCTGTCGCATCCGTTGTTGCTTAATCCAACATGGTTGTTCATTCAATAAGTGGCATGGTCTCTCTACCCCAGAGTGTTAGCAGTGTGCATTTGCACAATGCTCAAAGTTTACAATCGATGAGATTTTAAATTTCATTGCAATATTTGATTCATTTAATCTTTATAATTCTCTTCTGTTGGTACTGCAAGGATCAAAATCTTAATGGTCCATTGAGATACAGCAGCATATATGTCCAGAATATGGATCAAATAAGTGCACATTCTTTTTTGCAATAATACCTTTTTCTATATATCAATGAATAATTATAATTAATATGGAAAAATAATTAAATAATAACTAAGTCATGCTAATAAAATTTCAACAAATTGCATTAACAATAATTTAACAACATGTTACAAAACAATTTAAAAGACAATTAAGACTATACCACAAAAGGTGTGTTCAAGCACATCTCACCTGCAGCCAACAAGCAACATTGAACAAACCAACACTAACTTACAACAAACAACAAGATTAATTTTTTTATTCCAGTTGGGACCCTTGGTGCCTGTTGAAGATAGCCCTAAAACAATAATACCTGCATACCTCTGAGATAGATTTCATACTTTGAATTGGTATTGCTGACAATGAAAGAAAGCTACAGGTTGTCGTTTTATATAACGCATGATGCATATACGTACTCTGTCTTTCTTATTGCCAGCCATCAGATGCTAGCTTGCGGCTGTAGTCATAAATAGACTTTTTGTTTTTTTTGTTTTGTTTTATTTTTTCTGTTTATAAATTTCGAGATGTGGCTGCCTGTTATGGTAAAGGCCTCGATGACCCAGAGTCAGTATTTCCTTCTAATTTTTGTTGCGATGCATCAAAATAAAATTAATTTTAACTTGAGTCAAATAATCTAGCAATTTGATAAAGAATTAAGACATAATCATTTCATGAGTAGAATTATGAAGAATTCATTCTACCAGACTGCCTCAACCGTTCTAAACCAAGGACCATCGTTCTTAGATAATTTCCACTAGGTTTCCTAAAAAGACTATAAAGTGCATGTGCTTATTTGCGTTAGTTTGGCTAATTTCCCGAATAATACCCCGAAAAAGCAAAACCTCTTCTGCTCTTGAAACGAAAATTCTTCTAGTAAATGTGATACATTTCAAGACTTTATAATACTGACGCCTTATCTGAATACCATGCTGACCTTTCATTTATTTATCTGATATTGCCAGGAGATCAGCAGATTAATCTACTAATCCAACCAGTTTTTTGACTATGAAATTCCTTATTCTTCAATCGCATTTTAAATGTCTTTCTATTCTAGAAGTGAGGCAAACTCCTTCTCTATAGTTAATCTTATCAAGTTAATGAAATTACAAAACATTACCAAATAATTTAAATTATACATCAATAATGTATAATACTATTTGATAATGGATATCAGTCTAGGGTATTAAAAAGGGTTCATATAAGCCTACAGCAATACCAAGCCAAACTTACGATACCTCTGAATAGTAACTTAAAATTTAAAACTGTCTTATGATAATTGAGAAGTAAATAATACCGATATATATCAAAACTAAAACCAATAGTTAACCGTTCCTTGGACATTTCATGAGAAATAACAGAGTGGAAATGCTAGCACATACGGGAATATAGCAGAAAAAAGAGCAACAGGAGGGATACATTTTACGGTGGTGATGTCATTGATCGTGATATTTAAATAGTTCAAAGGGTTTAAATCTGACCGGGGGCTCAAGCATCCTTCGCCCCATCTGTATCCGCCTCTGCACTGCATAGCATGAATATTTCTAGGCTTAAAAGAGAATTCTTAAACACATTGCCACGTAAGGGTGGATAAAGACAAAAACACTTTTAAGGGGTGGTGAGAATCCAATGCAGGCGAACCGTGAAAATAAATGCAATGCAAAGCTTTAATCGATGCTCTTTACTCAGAATACGTAAATATATCAACTTAACAAATCTTGTGCAAGGATCGGAGTTCTTAAAATTTCACCTCCCTTTGTGCAATTTGATTATCACGGTAGCTTTTGCTCTCTCCAAATTGAAACCCCTTGGAAGAGCTTTTGTGAATCTTTGCCTCTCTCTGATCTTTCTTGGAAAGAGATTCTATTTCCTGGAGAATTGACTTGATTTCGGACACTTCGCTACTTATGCTATCAATTCGACCATACAGCCTTGACAGTAACTCGTCTCTATCCATCTTTCTTTCTTCCATAATAGTTGAGTCTGTGTGGGAAACTGTAAGGGAACAAATTGACATTATCCGAAAGACATAATCGTGTGCAACCTAGAAATGAAATTTGTGTTTTATCTTGGGTTGTAACATGTTTTTTATTGTTGTTCCATTCGTTAATACCTTAGCCCTTCCAAGATGGAAAGGATTGTGCGAATTCCAAGACCATATATCCATAAAGAACCATCCGATAATTTTTGGTAAAGAGCGCTGTAGGAAGTGATAAGTGAAGTTATTATCCAAAATCGAAGGTTTGAGCACCTAGCAGCTCATAACTGAAGATTCTGAACCGAGAGGAGAGCACCAAATTGGGTAATAAGGTACCCTAAGTATCTGCGGAGTTTGCACAAGAATTGCTTTTAAAGACTTTTAGGGAATTGAGGCTTCATAACCCGGGGGAAGAATCACTTCATAATATGAGAGTAGTTTAGAGGTCTGAATCTGGTTTTGGGTGTCATAGTTACAGAGGATCATTTCTTAGATATTTCATAATTGACTCTCTTTGCAAGGTATGTCTGACTAGCCACAAAACATCTACCTTTGGTAGATGACCCGATGAAGAGAGACAGAAAGTTGCACTGTCCTCGACTATAAATCTCAAACGGTGCAATTCAGCTCAAAAAATGCATGTACTACCTCTCTTTGTTTTCCTTTCTCGTAAATAATCTGTTACTCCGACGACGAACCAGAATATCACCACACAAGCAAAAATGCTATAGGTTATCAAGTTATCCAAGTGATTTGGACCAGTGGCTGCCAATCTATCTGCTATAGTAATATGTCGATTGCTCTAAAAAAAACACAGGGCTTTAATGTTAGTGAAAATGAGTTAATGATTCTCAGAATTTGGGCGGAAAAGGTTATAAAGAGTTCTTCTCCAGCTTACATCACAGACAATGAAATAATGTCATTAACTACAATATACATTACTGTGGGTATTGAAACGATTATGTATTCTGAAAACGTGGCAATGGGCAATTTCATGCTTACTTTTATGAAAGCATTAGTCGCTTTTAGATTAGACAACATCAATGAATGTAGCGAGGGTGGGAGGGCTTGTTGGGTATTCATGAAAAGGCTTTAGGACAAATAAAGATGGCTCGTCTCGCATTTTTAGGTTATGTGAGCTGTCTTAGAAAAGGGTATTTCATTGATACAGCTAGCTGTTTCAATATTCTAATACAAGCACGCAAATAGTGTTGCCAAGCAGTGCTTGAGGGCTGAGTTAAGAGTGCAAAATAAGAGGTTAGATTATAATTAAATATTTACAGCCTAGGCAAATGTTTTAAGCATTTTACAGCTACAGGCCTTCGTCTTGGAATTATTGGAATCAACTGATCATTATAGCTGAGGATCTTCATCTGTTATCCACATTTAAGAGAAAATATCTCAGAGCATATTCCAAATGATAGTTAATTGGTTGCGCCAATAGTCCCACACCTTAGGTGCGGAATCGCAAAATCCGTACAGAAATCGTTTGGTGCGCCACTTCTCTATGGATATCACTGCACACTAATACAACTTCAGAATCTGATTGGTGCCCAGGTGCACCATCTTAGGTATTTAAGAATTATCTTGGGTGCGTCATTGTCTTACTCTGCATTCTGGTATTATGGTCTCCCTCAATTTCTTGTGTAAGGCCTCCCTCTAATTGAGATGATATATGCCTCTCCTAACCTCAGAAAAAGGGCAGAATGTTTTACAATGCTACTGTCTTGAGTTAAATTTTACGTTGCTTGCTGATGTATGAATTTGCCTTCCGTCAACAGACATAAGATTAAGAGTAAAGCCCCACCATGTACCGCCCTTTTGGTGATGCCCCTGTAGGGTAAGCGTGCAGGCAACAATTTCAAGGCTTCAATGCAAATAAATTCATACAATGGATTCTAGTTGTAACACATTTACCTTCATTTTGGGTTTTAGATATTTAAGCTTGTCGTCATGTTTAGTGAAATATGACTTTATAGTTTTAATGCAGCTATCATTTTTATTATCATGGTTGCTATCATCTGATTTCCTGATCATTAATACAATTCTCATCTCTTCATTGTGAAATCTTTGATCAACAAGCACTCCTTTTGTATGCAGCTCATCTTGCATATGTGTTACGTAATTCGTTTCTAACAATGCTCCGTACACTTCATGCGTCCTCGCCTTCTCCCAAGCTTCCTCCAATGTCTTTGTTGCTGTCATAAAAACATAATTTCAATACTTAGGCCCATAACTACGGGAGGCAGAAGGATCCTAACTCCCAACCCAATTCATTGGCTCGTTAAAGGGAAATATTCGAAAAGCATTTGATCATTTTGATGCTCACTGGTACCATAGAAGCCATATTATAATTACATTTACAGTACAAAGGGGTTTTGGGGCGTGTTTGGAATATGCATAACGCTCAACAACCACTGGTCTTTTTCATCAGTGTATACTACTCACTCTACCCAAGTATAGAATTTTGGCCACAGCAACAAACTTTGGATCAGAGCAACGCTAAATCAATTCTTTCCCAAGGCCTAAAGCCATGGGGTACACTTTGAAGCGAATCGAAATATATTTTGTTGCATCGCATTTGAAAGCCACGAAGCCAAAACTTCTGTATGTTTCTTGGTAAAGGGACTTCCATTTTTTTTTAAAGAACAATCTAAAGCCATTGCAAGAAATTGTTGAAGAGGGTGGCCAAACACCGTAAAACGCTTGACCTACTGGCTTGGTATTAGAAATGAAAGATCGTAAGAAAGACGAATGATTGCCTTTTTGTTTTACCCAGGAGTCGTTTCTAGGAAAGATGAGACTTCATTAGCATTGTTGGACCGATCCTCTTTTACGGTATTGAAATATCACAATTATCATGCTTTGAATTTGAAAATTACTGAGAAAACTATAAAGAACTCACAGACAGGAATACCAGCGTGTCCAATGACTACATCCAATGCCGTAGTCTTCTCCAGATATGCTATCTAGTAAAAATGAAAACTATAAAGTAAAGGCAATGAGCATAAAAGCCATACGTTATTTAGTTTTAGACACCTGGCGCATACGCTGTCCAGTCCCAATTCGTATAAAGAGAAAGGACCGTAGCAATCCATGAAGAGTTATAACAGGAATCCCTCATGCTTACTTCTTTCTAATCAATTGTTTCAAGAACCGCGATTACGTTGGTATCTTTGGTAAATTAGCAGGCATATAGGGAAAGGATAAAAATTAGTGACAACAAAAGGCGGCATGAATATGAAACAAATGCGACAATACTCTGCAGAGAAGCCGTATGCCGAGCGCGAAATGTTAGCAACAAAATGTAAAAGTATAATCATAATCTTGTCATATGTGCTTCGTATTCCAATCGCTTTGTGCTGTTCATTGCATCTATCATTTACATAAATCAATTTTTCATTTGACATTGTGTATTGCCGATTGATAACGCAATCCTAATAAAGCAGGACTATACAATTTATCATGGTTATCATATTATAGTGCAGTGTAATACCATGTCTATAGTGTTGTGAAACGCAGTGCAGTAGTATTTTCAGCGCAGTAGTTTGATCAGAGATACTGTAAAGTGAAGCACAAGTACCCACGATTTAGCATCAGATCGTTCCATTTATTCGTATAATCTTTTGAAAATCCCTCTAATTAAAAACCCCCCTTCCCCCAAGATACATGGAGATGTGGCTGCAGAGGATGCATTGACTACTGTGACTGAAGAAATTGTCGCTAAGAAAGGATATGCTCTATGCTACATTTCTTTGTGGTGTGTCTCAGTTGATAAACAAGGTACGTTATTTTGTAATATTGCTACTACGACCATTTTCTATAAACATCCATCAAAGAATGTGCATGCCTTATCTTCTTCTTCAACCAGCTATCGTCTTCTTCAACCATATAAAACCAGCTGAATTATGTGTAATCAAGCTCTTCTTCTTTGAGTGAAAACTGGCTTTCACGTCTTCACGTTCTTCTAGAGAGTTTTGATTGAATAGAGTAACCTATACAAACCTTTTTCCCAGATATGGATACATTATCGGTTGTGACAGAGCTTGTCATGATTGCTCCAAACGAAGCCAGAAGTATGCAAGCAAAAAACAACCAAAATAGTCCAACGAGCCGACCTATCAGCGTCTTTGGTACTTTATCACCGTATCTGTGAGAAATGATTTTAACTCAGACGAAAAATCTGCCAAAAATATTTAAAATTGGCAAGAACTATAAAGATACATGCGCGAAAGGATTTTTAATTTGAAATAGGAGTCTGACAGCAACAAGTAAAAGCACATAATAGAAACATACCCAACAGTGGTTATAGTAACTGAAGCCCACCACAATCCATCCCATAAACCAGGCCATATACGGTATGCAAAATCTGGGTTCTTTGCACATTTACTTCTCTCCTGCACGTGATAACGCAAACTATATATGTAATGTAATGTAATGTAATGTAATGAATGCTATGCAATGTAATGTAAGGTAATGTATTGCAATGTAATGTAGTGCAATGTAATGTAATGTAATGTAATGTAATGTAATTCAATATGATGTAATGTAATGTAATGTAATGTAATGCAATGTAATGTAATGTAATGTAATGTAATGTAATGTAATGTAATGTAATGTAATGTGATGTAATGTAATTTATTACATACCAGAAACCATACAACTGAGCCAACGCATATTGTCGCCAGTATGAGAATGACTAAAAGAGTAGCGCTGTCGGAAAAGCCAAAGTTTACCAATCGATACATCTTTGTTTGTGTAGCAGCACTTGCAACAAGTGTATAACCAGATGAATAGAGCATAGTAACTACTTCGTATTTACTGAAGACAGTGTGGTTGAGCTCTGTCGGCATGACAGGACCAAAAGCCAAAATGTTTGAGCTGGATGTAGGCGAACGGTCAGCTATTATCAGATTCAGTAATTCAGAATGGGACCCAACACTTGGTCCATAATTTATCAAAAGCCCCTTTGAGCCACAGCTATGATTCTTATTATACGCGTGGAAACCATCCAAGAATGGAACCAAAGTTCCATCATATTTTCCGTCCTTTTCATATATATGTGGTTCATTTGGCCAAACAGTTATATTCAATTGATATTGAACGCTACTTCCTTCTGAGAAGCTGATCAGGGTGAATATAAAAACAAAAATGAGTATTGTTTTGGTATTGATTCTCGTAGAATCCATCCCGATTGGATTTCTGTTTTTTTCACATGCTCTATTACTCTTGTTCGGTTAGGTTTTAGTATTATATTTGATCATGCAGGTTGCAATGTTGCCACAATACAGGAACAAGATGTCTCCAGATGTTCTTCGATTGTGCCTAATGTGGAATTACAATTGACAGAGTATATTCAGCAGCATGTACAAATATTGCTTTTCCATTTATCATATCATCAATTTGCAAAGCCTTCTGTAAAATCTTTTTATTTATAAGATTTTTCTACTTTTTCTTTTCTGTCTGCAGTTCAAAACATCCCACTATTTAATGTTGCACCTTCAATATGGTTTTTTTGTCATCTACCAAGTTAGAACTGTGTAAAAGTTTAAATGATGTTCCCGTGAATCATGACATTAAATCAGCAGAATACTGAACTCTCAATGTACGTAATTTTAATCACTGGATTTCTCTAATGCAACACTAAATCCTTTCTGGTGAAAAAATTTTCTGGTAAAAGAAGAGGTCATTACAAAGAGATAAACTTTGTGGCGTGAATATTGAATTTGATTTATTCAATCTTGAATCTATTCCAAATTGCAAAACTCCATCTTCACTAGACCTCTGCTAGCTGCAGAAACCGAATAAACTTGGTTCCAATTATGAAATTTTGCAACTCGAATGCTTGGGTTGCAAATTCAGAATTAGGTCTTTCTCACAATGTCTTGCCTGTAACGGTAGCACAAGATTTCGGCTGAATAAGTCAAAAAGATAGTGCTAAACTTAATCATCAAGGTGAAAACAACCAATTTGATATGCTGCCACTCTTAAGTTTATGTAACTTTATATATTTCAATTCCAGTCTTTGGTCTTTCTCACGGCAACACCTGCTCTGTTGTGATACAATAAGCAAAATCCCGAATGTATATCTAAGATGCAAATCGCTTTTGCAGCTTGCTATGAGATTTGTTATTAAAATTGGTATCATCAAAACAATTTGAATAATACAGGTACCTTATTCAGCTGCATGAAACTGCTTTAATTTTCCTATGAATTTGCAACCGCAGCAGAACGTTATCACGATGAACGAAATATTGCTCTTATCGGCATATGTTTGCTTTCTTTTCATGTGTATCTCCTCTAATGAAATGGATTATTTACCAAGAGATGTGTTTGAGAGCTGTAGAGCTTAACAGGTGACTGTATACAACAATTTATTCAATTATCATCCGTACATATTCGCGCATTCATTATTCGGACGAAAGTAACTTTCTAAAATCTTTGCCCATATATGGGCACTAGCAGGCATAAACTGGAGATACGACACATCTTATTTGATTGTTGGCTAACTTTTAAAATCGAGATTTCATCAATTCATAGCATTTATAACGCAACCCCAGGTATTTATTAAAGATATGCATCCCAAGACCAAACGTATTGGAAATATTATAATATTATAATATTGACAGCAATTTTAAAGGATTATGAAATTTAAAGATAATCATAGATCATCCTTTGTGACATTGAAATGAACAAATGATTAATATAGAAAGTTAAGAACAGGGAATTCGGGCTGATTACCCCCCCCCCCCAAAAAAAAACTATGAATATGTCGTCTTGTTGCAGAGAATTAATTAATGCAGCGTATGCTTTCTGCAGTTGCGGTTTTGTGCGTGACAGTCCCCTGAAAAGAGTAGGTCATAAGCTATATTCCAAATCAAATTAAGAATCTTCTCAATTTTTTGAATCCAGATTTTCAGCTATAGTTTAAAAAATTTGCTGAATCCATTATCTGTTCATAGAGAAAATAAGAAAACCCCGATTTGTGTAGACCAAGCGAGTTCTCTTTTTTGCTTGGAATCTTCAAAAATGAAAAGGGTAATTGAATACATAATACAAATAGCCAATCGGATGGGTTCAAGGTTTTCTCAATATTTCACTGGAAGTGTTTATTCATTTCAGTATGTCTAAAAGTTCATTCCCTCAGAAATCCTGGTCGAAAAGTACGATGAAAGATGTTTTGTCCGTTTGTAATGTTTTGTAGCACACCAAGAAAATTCCACACCGAGCACTGTTCGCATGGTTGAACAGTAGTGCTTATGTTATTAAGGATATTTATGCATCATACATCTTCCCATCAACTAATCACATGACAGGAAGACTTTAAAAAAGCACATTCTTATATAGGCTAAGTTATATCATTTCTTTATCAACCTCTACATATTAGTAACGCACAATCATAATATTTTCGCATTTGGTTGGTATTCCTGCTGCATACGTTGTTACTTATATCTATCATTGTTTTTCATTTAATGCTTGCAATAGACTAATGGTATATAGAAGAAATACTTGATTAGATAACGAAATATCACCCTTCTACAATAGGAATACGAATAATTGGCTTGGTCTCTCTACCACAGAGTTTTAGCAATATGCAGTTGCACAATGATAAAAGTTTACAATCGACGCAATCTTGAATTTTATAGCAATATTTGATTTATATAATCTTCATAATTCTCTTCTGTTGTTACTGCAAGGGTTAAAATCTTAAAGGTCTATTGAGATAAAGCCATGTCTACAATATGGATCAAAATAATTGCACATTCTTTTTAACAATAATACCATCGTACCCCCTGAGATAGATTGCATACTTTGAATTGGTGTCGCTGACGATGAAAGAGAAGCTACCGGTTGTCGTTTTATATTACGCAAAATGTATATACGTATTCTGTCTTATCTTTAAACCACCAAAAAGTTATTGGATCCACAGGGGGTACATAGTACTGACAAGAAAGGAGAATCTGTTTAAAATAGTGTCCTTCCCCCCTCCCCCTCGCGATTGGAGTCATAAATAGCCATTTTTTTTGGTTTTGTTTTAGTTTTTTTTGCTGTATATACGGTAAGGACCTTGATGATCCAAAGTCAGTATTTCCTTCAACTTTTTGTTGTGATGCATCATACAAAGTTAATTCTATCTTGAGCCAAAATACTCTAGAAATTTGATAAAGAATTAAGACATAATCCTATCATGAGAAGATTTATAAAGAATTCATTCTACCAGACTGTTGCAACCGTTCTAAGACTAGGACCATCGTCCCTAGATGGTTTTCACCATGTTTCCTAAATAATATGTTAAATGGATGTGCTGTTCTGCGCGAGATTGGCTTATTTCCTGAATAATACCCCCTAGAAGAAAAATCTTTTCTCGTCTTAAAATGAGACATTTTCTAGAAAATGTAACGCACATCAAGCCCTTCTAATACTAAGGCCATGTCTGAAAACCATCATAACATTTCATTTATCCATCTGAAATTGCAAGGAGATCAGCAGATCAATCTACTAATCCAGCTCTTTTTTGAAAATGAAATTCCTTATACTTCAATTCCATAATACTCCAGACAAGGCTCTATTTAAACTTAAATGACAAGGGGATACATAGGAAAGGTTATTGTTCCGTGTTTGAGATCATTGAAGAGAGATTGAGTAAAATATATCTAAGTATATCTATAGTAAAGCTGGAAGTTTTGTCTCGCGTATTCAGCTTGCTTGTAGAAATTATGTACTATTATAAAACTGAGTGACAGAATAGATAGTTGCACGATGATGATGATGAGGACGCAGAGATTAAGGAAAAGATCTTTTTCCATTACATTTCTTTTCTTGCGTCAAAATATTTCGCCAACCTCCTAGTAAAAATCAGAAAAGCCAAGGCTGCAGCAGAATTTTGGACATAAACATATGGTTAGAAGGCATAGAAGATAAGACCAATGGATTTATTACATTTTTATGTAAGCTTCATACTTCAGATTTAATCCTTTGTAATCAGAAATAAGTTAAATGTAACGACCAGGTTAAGAGCGACAATGTGGAAATATATGTCCTGGTTGCTTTATTCAGTTCAATTAGAGAAGTAGCTAGATGTTCTGTTTCAGGGTGGTGTCTACGATGAATTTGCCGACAAAATGGGCATACAATCCCTTATTTGTCAACATGTTAGCAAAATTTGCCGACAACAATTTCCTTCATGGCCAAAAACGCCTGGTTTTGAAAGAAATATTGTCCCTGGGGTGGTCACAACCTCCACTGTAGCTATAGCCCTAAGTTAAGTTAAGTTAAACTAGGATAGTAAACTATAGCAAACGACAATCGTTGTAGTCCAATTATTGTTATAATGATCTGCATTATTCCTTTTTCGTCTTTCTATTCTAAAGGTGAAGCAAATTCTACTACTCCTTCTCTTTAGCTTATCTTATCAATTAAATAACATTACCAAATATTACCAAATAATTAAATTTTTATGAAATTATCAAATATTACCAAATAATTAAAAGTATAATACATGTAAAATACTAGTTGATGATGGGAACCGTCCAAGGTAACTAACAAGAGCCTAGATAAACCCGCAGAAATACCAAACAAAACTTACGATACCTCTGAAGTAACTAAAAATTTTAAACTGTCGATAATATATGATTGGTAAATAATACAAATACTTATCAAAACTAAATCCAACATTTAACCCTTTCTTGGACATTTTATGATAAATAACAGAGGGAAAATGCCAGTACCTACGAGTAAGATAGCAGAAAAAAGGGCACCATGGAACCAGAGGGACACATTTTTCCAAACAAATACAGAATGGAATGGAAAGTGAGTGATTGAATTCATTTATTGGACTGGAAATAGCAACGATTGGCATAAAGTGGTTGTGGTGTCGTGCAAGAAAAACAATCGTGCAAGAAAAACAGTAAGAATTCAAATTCTTGTCTTGCTTGATTCCTATAAATGCTTCTGAAATCGGATACGTCAGTTCGACGACATGTTCAAAAGATACTGTAGAGTAAGTAGTAAAAACGCCAACTAACAAGATGTATATCACAAATAAGCTGTAAAATGATGAACCAATATGAAACAATGAGCTATAAACAGCGCTGAGTAAGCAGGATAAACCAGTTGTTGCTATTGTAATCCGTTTGAATGCATAAGTTTGATCTAAAAGTTTACCGATGAAAATATTACAAAATATGCTTCCAACAAATCCAAGCGACACCATTAATCCGATTGTCTTTTCGTAACCTGGGAATTTTGGTATCAAAATCTCATTCACTGTAATCAGAAGCACTGTCTGTAAGCCAAAGGTCATGCTATTTAGGGAAAGAAACAGAACAAAATGGACATTTTTCAAAAGCGTTTTGTGATCGGATTTTCCATGATTAGGTGTTTTTGTGATGTTTCTGGCTTATGCAAGAAAGGTGAAGAATCGTTTTCCCTGTCTTCAACATTCTTGACAAAAGGCTCATTGTGAATTTCATCCATTTTTTGCAAAAAGTTCAAATGTTACAGCCACTCACGCTGACTTGGAGGTGTCGGCGGGGCATCTTTAACAGTAATACAGACAAATATGAAGGTAGATAGTGCTTGCACAGCTGATATGAGTAGACATGTGCTTAGTTCGTTGCCAACTTGCGTCAAATTCTGTTTGTTCTCCACTATCAATGTGGGCAAAAAATATCCTAATGCCAACCCAAATGAACCTACTGCAATTGCAATGGACGTGGCTGTAGCACTCTTCTTTTCTTTACCAAACAGCTGCGACTTTTGAAGGTAGAAATAAGAAGCTAGACATTGATGCCCCGCATAAAGCGCTACCTAAAAGTCAAACGCAGGATGTCAATCAATCAGTCAATCAATCAATCAATCAATCAATCAACCAATCAATCGATCAATCAACCAATCAATCGATCAATCAATCAAGCAATCAATCAATCATTCAATCAATCGTAAACGAACTTTAAGCCCCACAGCTAAAATGGTAGGCTAACCCTTATAATGAATAAATCCAGGCATTATTTACCATAGTGATACAAATCAGGCATTTTTGCATCGCTAACAAAGAGCGAGTGAATCAGGCTCTTTCAGAGAATTAACTTTTAAGCCACATCTTTGTTTTAGTTTAGAAGTTACAAAAAAACCTTAACCAAAAAAGAGAAACCCTCAAAAAGCTTGCCCAAAACCTTGAGCTATTTTAATAATCTAGTATGCCCAATCCAAAGCTCATGTGAGATGAGAGCGGGGTTCGTTGACATTAATGACCTGTTATGGTGATTATATTACACCATTTTCTCAGACCCCGGTGATGTTTCCAATTACCAGATATGTTGACTAATGTCTGGGGGCAGCAAAAACGACTGATGACTCTTTCATTGAGGAAGATTTATGAATCCAAATCTCTCAAGGAAACCAAACTCATACATAAAGCTTTTATCTCTTGGGCGAATAATGAAGTAATGAAGGTCTACTCTACGACTATCATTTTCTTTATCATGCAAGTCTTTGATGTGTCAAAGGATGTGCTGAGAGCTCTGAAAATAATGATTTAGAGTTATCAAGTTACAGGTGGTGCTCTGTGAAGTCAGGGCTCAGGTATTTGCAAACAGGGGGGCAAGGAAGGCAAAATTTCCGACAAAATTACCGACAATTGACTTTAAAACAATAGACCCATTGCATTTAATCTATTGTTTAAATCAGGACGAATTTCCGACGAAATGGCAATTTGTGGTCATTAAGGGGACGCTCCGCCTCCCAATTCCTCCATTGTCTTCGACCCTTTGTAAAGTTCTACTGAGAAATGTCAATTGCATACTTAGAGCCCCTGTTGCCCTCCAGCTTTGCACTCTGGCATTTAAAAGATTCACAACTTCAGACCCCAAACAGGTGTGCTTGTTAAAATTCAAACTCAAATCATAAAAATCAATTCCGTGGGTTTTTAAGATCAGAGTATCTAATCGTCTAAATTTCCTACCTCTTCCTTTGTCTGCTGAGATCCAAACCCCCATTTAGAGCCCCGTGTGTTCCCACCAACAAGCCACCCAAGAATAGCTTTATTCTATTCTAGCACCGCAAGAATAGCTTTATGCCGTAGGCAGATTCAATCGTAAAGGATCACGGGATACAATAACGAGAATCTTAGTTTGGTTGAGTTACGATATGACAAAAAAGTAAAAGTCTTGAAGGAAGACTTCAAATAAGCCTAGTTTTTGGGACAGTCACTTTGTAAGTCCCATAACAGAATCGGATTATGTCAAAGCCGTTTTAGGTTTAGATATGGTACAAACTATTAACAAAAGTTTTTTTTTTCTTTGTAAGGATGAGATGAATTAAATTAAAGGAGAATGGATTTGTTGGTCGTCGCTCTTCTTATTAACTTTCTTACAAGATTGAATTGCTCATGATCAGTCTCAGAAACAATATTGAAACAAAATATTTAATGAACGGTGGATTTTGCACTATAGATTTAAGAATGAATGTTGATCAAGCGAGAACAGAGAATGATAATCAATTTGTTCCTGGGTTAAAATCCTGATAAACGACACTTGTACTCTCTATTTTGCTACTTTTCTCAAAAACATGACCACTTATGACAGGAGCATTAAATGCTGAACACATTTATATGAACTGCTCATGAAATATATTCAAGATAAAATGGCAAGGCAAAGTTTTTCTACTTGATCATTAAGAGCTAAATAACTGGATAGCAAGAAAATCATAACTGCTTAGAAAAGGTCTGGCATTAATACTGGTGTAAAACACTAGGCCATCTAGTCTACACTATGAGTATTTTTTCACATCTGTACATTTTCTTTACATTTATATTTTTAAATTTTCTGTTTAGAGACTTCCTTGGCATTGTTAATGAGTTGAAATGCAGATTCAATACAGTAGCATATATATTCAAAAAGGCATTATACAAATAACTGGGTCAGCACACCTGGAGACTACAATAAAGGACTTTCTATAAATCAATCCATAATAAATTCACCCAGAAATCCCAATACTACAGCTTATTTGTTAGACACCGCTTTAAAATGGACTAATTTTTTTGGGATTTATCTTATGTTGTTCTTTTATTTGTTAGTTATGACTATCGTAATGTTGTATTCAAATTAAAGATTCACCATAGTTCTCCCTCGTCTATTTAAACTGAATTAGAAGTTCTTGGCTGATAATTTGTCCATAAAACACTGGTATTCCATTCTCATAATTTTCTGATTCTTTCCAATATGTAAGTAGATAATTTCCCTGAAATTGCACCAATTGAACAAAACATGCCAAATACAAAACAGATTTTGTAGCAGGTTGTGTAGCGTTTCGGTCTTGGTGTTATGGTTTTGCCTTTGATGACGTAGTAACCAAAGTTTCTTGAACACTGCGATTGGACTCCGTTTTTAGATAGTGTTTTGGAACCAGTCAATAGAACCGCAACTGAAGTCAATCTACTAGCCATTTGAAGGGATCTTTTTGTTCAATTTCTTTTCACTGTTGATAATAGGACACGATTCATAATTTAGTGTAGTTTCTCTGGCAGGTCATTTCCTAACATATTTTCTTGCTCCGCTTTATCGTCTGCTGTTTCATTAATGCTATTGATATTCTTTATAACAGTTATCTCTATAGAAAGCAGCTGTTCAAGTGAGCTCATTTGATGCCGCATTTAACTTGGATTAATAAACCAATGAGAAGGAGCTTCTCTTTGTATAACGCTTTTGGTTAGTATAAAATAGTATGTCAAAATAATTGATCAAAATAGTCCAGATATGTTTTAGCGATCATTCTTTTAACGATTAACTCCCAAAGAAAATTTTTCATTCCGTCCCTACAATTACCGTGAATTATCATCATCATGTGCTGTTTTTGGTATTGCCCTATACGCTAATTTATCCTCTGCATTTGACCAACCCTTCCTTAATATGCTTCAGTTCTATTTTTTTTCATTTTTAAACAAGAACTTAATACCGTTTCTTCCTGCAGAAAATTACAAGTCTTTCATGTCTTCTTAAAACTAAGGTAGCACAATTAAAAACCATGCTAATTAAGGTACTTTTTAATGGTAGGCAAATTGCATGAGTATCATTTATGAAGCAAATCTAACAGTGGTAACATCAAACAGAGGAACCATTTAGTGCTGGGTGGCATTGCTAGGTTCCTTTTCCTGGGAATTCACCCATTCAAGACAAAGATTCGTTAAATTCTTCGATAATCTTGTGCTCATAACCCTACAGCCATTATTACCCATAGCGGGTATTGATTTGGCCCCTTTTTTCAAACACCGGGTATCGAACTAGAGCAAAAAAAAAGAACTAGAGCACTTTTTCTAAAGCCGGTTGCCAAAAAGGAAATTTTGCAAGAATGAAGGTATTTTTTACGTTTTGGAGTATACTTATCACCGATTTTTTCTAAAGCCAGGCACCATTGGTAGGAGGAAATTCTAGAGCCGGGTCAAAAAAACTTTCTAGGAGTGCACACCCCCGTACTATTTTAGGTCAAGTACCCCCCCCCCCCTACCGGAGGAACAGCCTTAATTAGGAGAGATGGAATTTTTGGTCAGTTCAAGGCTTTTTTGCTTGTGGAGAAAATGTAAGTTAATGATTGATCTTGCCTATTTTCGCTTAATAGTAAGTAGATACCTTCTTTTATTAATTAACGACAGCCCAAAAAGGTGTCTAAGCAGTTTTTCCTAACACGCAGTATTGCATTTAGGAAAGAAAATATACATTATTATTAGAGCTAATCTGCTGTCACAAGAACAAAAAGGTTAGAATGCTTAGTTTCGTTTTCAGAACCTAATTTTAAAAGCCTCTATAGAGTCAATAAATCCTTAGGTGTCTTTTATTGTTCAGATAAGTCACGGCTTCCCATAGCGGGGCAGCTTATCTCGTATGGCTTCACGGTTGACAAGACGTTGCGTGGGCGCATCTTCCAAAGACAAAGATGGCGTCCGGACCATTGGGAACTAGTGGGAGTCCGATCGTCAACAAGGGAATAAATCCGGTTTCGCCTGATGAAGTAAATATGCAGCAACCAAGAAAGCCATCTTCATCACAGATCACGCCGGCTGAGCTGACAAGGCCATCTAATATTCAGAGAATTTTGCAGAAAAAAGCGCAAGTTAAAGCTTACCCCCGCTTGAAGAAACTTGAAAAGCTCGGAGTTTATTCCTCTTGCAAGGTTCATGCTAACTTTAAATAGTTTTGTTATTAAAACTAATGCTACAGGAACTCAACTATGATAAACAGTTTAATGCCGCATGAAAATAAAAGTCTAAGTCGTGACGTCACACTTTATTCAATTGCTCTGCAGTAATAAAAACAGAAATAGAACTCTATGCATAAGGTCTGCTATAAATAACTCCCGTAATCGAACCCTTACTCTTAACTCTACCACTCTGCATTCCAAGGTCTATTCCATGTAAAATCGATTTGAAAATCCGTTTTATACAAAGGAGCAATGGAAAACACACATGACATGTAGTAATAAACAAATGTTTTTGTTTTCTTAAATTTCCATGGTAGTTTTGAGCTTTCATGTTATTCTGAATCTCTACTACATATAACACATAGACATGAAAAGGGTGAATAAATTGTATACTTATGAAAGTAATTAACTAAAATGGAATAACTCTTCCAAATGAAATCTGGATTAAGATTTGTATTTTCTATGAAAATATTAGGCTATGGATGATATAGTGATAAGGAGGCTATAGAAAATGAAAATTGAATGAATAATGACTGCAACCATTGCATCAATTGTTTACTTTTATTAATTAATCTAAAGAAAGATCATTTACTCATTCTTTTTAGGCTGACGAGAGCTGTGGCTGCAATGGTTGGAAAAATCCAAACCCACCACCTCAGCCTGGAACAAAGGTTGATATCACTCAGCCATTTGCGAATCTGGAAGATTGTTGTAGAAGTTGCGGACATGCTTTAGGTCACCACGTCTCACATCTACAGAATGTGACAGAGGATGAGCTGAACTATCTTCTTTCTATGGTAGTTGATGTAGAAAATTTATTTATGTGCGTGCACAAGGAGGAAGATCCTGGAAATAAACAAGTCTACTTCTATCTCTTCAAGCTATTAAGGAAATGCATTCTTCAGATGACAAAACCATCTGTAGAAGGCCCACTTGGAACACCACCATTTGAAAAACCAAATATTGAACAGGTAATATTTTTTCATTTTCATTGAAAAGGTGCAAATGATAGAATATCAGAGATGGCCATGTCTCTATTTGTCAAAATGGATCATAACAATAAAACAAAGAAATTGTTATTTCTCCTGATTATGAAAGTTAAATGAATCACAGTTAAGTTATTTATTCACTCATTTATGAAACATGTTATTTTTGAACTCAACAAGATTTATAATAAATGATTTAGAATTAGAATAATTATGTTTTTTGAAGTGGAACCAGTGTCAGGAAACAGAAAACGATTCTGATGAGCTGATTAGCAACATGAAATGCATGTGAAATTTCTGGCCTTTCATTCTTCAATATTTTTGTGTATGGATGACCATATTTGGTGCCTTTATTGATGAATGGCTGAAACTTTTCATCAAACCCACTGGCTTGGATATCTTATGATTGGCTAACCAACATCAAGAATATGTAACACACAATTCCAAGCACACCTTCTAGAGCACATATTCTTCCATCTTCTAGAGCTAATAGTGTGACAGTACTGATGTACTGATACATAAAAGTATTGTTGATTTTAACAACTGAATGTTTGCCTTGCTGTCGAATAGATTGATGAGAAATGAAAATGAAAATGAAAAATAAATGAATGAAAATGCTAATAAAAAATCATGTTTGCAGCCAAATACTGATGCAAACTGCATTTTATAAATGGAGAAAGTAGCACTGAGATATAGCAACAATCATGTTGTGCTTTTTGAAGTACATGTACCTGTACATTAAGATTCTCCTTTGCAGGGTGTCAAGAATTTTGTCATATACAAATTTAGTCACCTTGCTCAAAGGGAGCGCCAAATAATGCATGAATTAGCAAGAATGTTTCTCAGATGCCTTAATCACTGGAAACTTGAAACACCAAATGCTAGAAGGATACGTATTCAAAATGAAGACATATCTACATATCGAATGAATTACACAAGGTGAGTTGACTTCTTTTATCAAAATGTTTATCAGGCAGACACACATCTCCAATTTCCAGAGAGGTCTTAGATCAAATGATGAACCTTCTAGGATACAGCAGCAAATGATCAGAACAAATATGCTTGGTACAAGAGTATTTACCTATGTTGCTTCTACAGTGAGGAACTTTTTACAGGACCATGTATAGAATAGGCATAAATGCCTTAGAGAGGCTCTGAAAGCACCCTTTTTTGACAAACTATACAATTCACATAGGATTAGGATTGAGAATATATGTGGATGTCTATATAATGAAAATTACTTTGTGTCTGCCGGTTTGTTAGTGCTCAATGTCTTGTAGACTGAGCATTCTAGATATTCTATTCAAGATAAAGACATATACATTTTTTCAACACACCTGGAAGGTCTGATTACAAGCTTGCTCTTGAAGTATCTGTAGATAGCCTTAAAAAGGAAAAATATTTCATGGTTTTAGTTGTTTAGAGAAGAAATGCGTAGACCAACTATTAAACAACAATTCATATGGGTAGAATTATATATTTTTGCCAACATTTTTTAGCTATACACAAGGTTTCTTCTAGAACAAATCCTAATGATTACAAATATGGATTCAAATATAGTCATATAAATTGAGGCAAATTTCCAGGAAATGATTTAAAGCTTCTGAACATAATGCTGTTTGTTAAGGATGGTACCATTTAGCTTTAGCTTTATTTAATGCATTGGAAGTTTTCTTGTTGTGCTCACCTTGACTGCTGAATGTTGCAATTAAAATTGTGCATGGTTTTTTTGTTAATGAGGTTCTGGCAGCTATCCAGCTGATTTTGGCCTGGGTTGCTAAGGCCTGTGCCCCTAGGCTTTTCAGGAGAACCTATTTACTAAAGTCAAAAGGATGGACATCTGGGTTGGTTGAGCAGCTTGTGGAGAATGTTCTTGATCCACAATTCTCTCTTTTGTTCATAGAACTGCACCTTAACCATTTGCTCATACAACCATCAGAGTAACTCTATGTCTTCTTTCTTTCTCCAGATGGCTTTGTTATTGCCATGTGCCCCATTTTTGTGACAGTCTTCAGAGACATGAGGTCACTGCAATCTTTGGACAAAACATGTTGAAATCAATATTCAGTTTAATGAAGCAACAATTGTTGGATAGATTTGCGGCAGAAAAAGAAAAACTACCGCCCGAAACTAGAGTTATGGTATTGACGTATTTTCCAAGGTATGAAGTAGCATTTTATCTTGATCATTTTTGATAAATGTCATGTTTTATACATAACAATCATCGATTCTGTTAAAATAAATCTGATGACTGATGCACCATCACTTCTGCCTTGAAACAAATTGGAAAGGACTAAATAAGCTGGTTCATGAATTAAGCCACGTGTGAGAAGATAATAATGTATAAAGACGTATAAAGTCAGATGGAGCATTTGAAATAAAACAAATAAACTAACGTGCGCAATCGGTGAACAGCTAAGTTAGCGAGCGGTTAAATCAACGAATGCTCAGATATGCTAGTGAGCAATAAAATAGCACTTTGTTTGTATAAGCAAATGCAAACCAACAAGCTCAGGAGCATTTGGCGAAATGCAAAATTAAACGAACAAAAGATGAAGCAAACGAACAAGCAAGAAAACGAACAAACAAAAGAACGAACGAACGAACGAACGAACGAACGAACGAACGAATGAACGAATGAACGAAAGAACGAACGAACGAACGAACGAATTATTGAGCGAAAGAAAGAAAAATCGATAAAACCATTAATTTGACTATTTAATGACGAAATGAAGGTAGAAACGACAGTCGAGTGAAGGCGCAAACAAACGAAAATAACAAACGAACGGACGAAGAATAAATGATCGAAATGAATCAGCGACTGAAAAATTCTTATGTGTATAAATAACATTAGGTTAAAACTAAAATAGAATAAGAGCAATCGAAGTAACAGCAGAGTGAATGAAAGAACTATCGAAAAACAAACGAACGAATAAACCAACGAACTAGCAAACGGAAAATGATAAAATAAAAACGAGAAGGAGAACGGAAGATTAAAAGGAATAGAAGCAAGAAAGGAGTGAATAGATATGAGCACAAACTAAGGAGGGAACTAATGAATGGATGCACTAACGAGAATTGTACTGAACAATTGAGTGAAGGTCTGAAAAAGAGAATGAAAGTAAAATCGAGTGCATATCTGAGATTGACAGGGCCACCGTGTATGAATAATCAAAAATTGAATTAATGAAATGCAATGAAATAGATATTCTGTGAAGCAAACGGTACTTAAAATGTATTTGAAACTCTGTTCCCTGAATCTATAGGTAATAAATTAGTGGCTGTACTGCTAGGCTCAATTCTTATTTCAAGGGCTTTGCGAGTTAACGCTGCTTTTTCCTGCCCAGGTTTCTTGATCTGTTCGAAGAAGAAATTTATGGTCGAAATTGTCCGATATGGAATGAAGATTTTGATGCCAGAGTTATAGGAAATCACTATGCACAAACGCTAAATCCCTCAAAGTTGATGACAGAGCATCTTTCGTTGTCAACATTGTCACCACCCTCTGTTCCTTCGATTGAAAGCCCAATTAGTGCTGACGTCGCCATCACTCCATCTCCGCTCGACTCAAGGTAAATTCTTTTTTCTATTTCATTAAGTTTCAAACTAACTTCACCGCTTGAAAAAACTAAAATACATTTTATTCGCTAGGTTACTTGGGCTGTTTCGAATTAGGGTAACATTTTGCTCGTCTGACAGATCTATCCAATGGCAATTATTTTGTGAAAGTTTGATTATTGCAAAAAACTTCCTTTCTTATATTGCAACTTCACTCCAGTTTACGAGACCTGTTTTTGTTATCGCAAAAATAAAGTGTTTGAAAATTCACAGCACAACACATTCTGTTGGACGGAGAAAGTGGCAACCCAAATTCAAAACAGAACCTACTGTATGCAAAGCAAACATATTTGAGTAAGAATTTTAAATCATTGCAAGCTTTCACCTGTGGCTAAGTCAATACAACGATTAAATGTGTAAAAATATTTGGGTGTAGTAACTAGATGACTGTACTCTTGGGATATTTTTTCCTAACTTGGAGTGGCAAGATATTGGTTGTTCAATGATATTTTTGTCATTTTAGAGGTTTTCTCAATTCGCCAACTTCTTCCTCAAATCCTGGATCAGTTCCTGGTAAGCAATACTTAGCGAATCCAACGCTTAACAACTGATTTTTGTTTAACCTTTGCATTTTCCAAGGAACTCTTGGATTGATTAGTAATCGCTTCAGAAACTTTTGATTTACAAATGTGAATGGGTTAACCTTGTAATACTCGTCGGACCTTCTAATTCCATATTGGGCATTATTTGCCCAGTTCTGCAAAGAATGAGTCTTCGCTGCTAGACAGGCAGCAATGACTGCAAAAACAGGCGGAAGGCCATGAAAACGTAGCTTATTCAGATAATACTGCTAATTTTATGGAAAGTGAAGAAATTGTAAAATTGCATGAAAATGCGACAACATAGTTTTGCAAGTATGAAGTCAACGGATAATGGTTAAACAGCTAACAGAAATATATATCTAGTTTTCAAAAAGGCTGTCATAGAAAGTCAGGACAAATACAGAATTTTTAGAATCATTCATTCACTGTAGAAAAAGAGATCTAAAGTAGATAAATGTGAAAGATTGATGTGGAAAAGGCAGAGGGTGGTAAATATGGAAAAAGGCGTCAAGTCTTCATCCTTGGGAACAGCCAACAACAGAAGCTGAAACACTTCCTTTAGACCTCAATTGACGGAAAGAAATTGTGTATCACGCTCAACTTTATCATCCTGAAAGATGAAATCGGGAAAACTGACAAAGGGCAGTCTGCCTGGAAAAGCCGTGCAAACTGGTTTTCTTTTCGCTTTCCCTCTTCTAAAAATATCATCATGAGGGCTGATGTATAACTTATTTAATAGATAAATGAATTGCAATCTTGTTACTTTTCACATCATGCTTACTTCTCTCTGATTTCATAAAACTTTCTCTATGTTCAGATGCCTCTCTGAAAAGGCATGCGGAAGAACCTATCTCGTTTGAAAGTGATGCTAAGAAACTTAGGTTTGAAGTTCAAGGTGAGCACATTTCTCTTTCTCTTATTTAGTGTTTCGATGATTTTGCGTGGACAGTTTTCATCTGTTTTGAAAATACCACCCATTGTTCTTTGCCAAACACTCATATATTGATATGATTATGGCAGCTAAGTAGCCAGTTATATTGATGGGCTAGTTCCATGCTGCATCATAAGCTAGTCTCAATGACACCACGTTTAAAGAGAAGAGCTCCTCTGGTTCCAAGTAGAGGCCGTTTACACGAACCTAGATGGCTCCATCCCACTCCAGGTCAGCCTATCGGCAGTCAGATCGCTTTGATACCGATGAAATTTTTTGGTTGGTTAAAATGATCTTCAATTGTGTCAGATAATACACAAATCAAAGTAAAATCTTTGCTAAACAACAGACAAACATGATTAGGCGATTGTTGAGTTATCAAATTTTTAGTTCCAGGATACAAGCCTTTCTTAGGCCATGTAAACAAAGAACTTGTTCTATCTTATTCCAACAAAGTTTTTTTGCATCTTTCGACTTAAACCAGCCGATATAAACAAAAAAGGATCACTGAATTATCTGATTCCAGCTTAGCAACTGTGTCGTGAGTGACGTTGCACGTGATCATTTACCATACATCGTAATGCTGTAGTACTTCATGTAATCAACTATTACCTTACCCTGTGAATTAATTTATTTGTAGGTGTATCCTTTTATTCAAAGAATTAGCCCCCCCCCTTAGAATTATACAAAAGAGGAGCAATTCATGCTAAATTCGTGTCACTGGGTCAAATTGTCCCTCCAACGGTGAAAGGGCGTATTTTAAGCATTTTTATGCGCGACTCTTCAGGCTTTTTCTTGAATGTATATTTTGCTGTTTGCCACATTCATGCAATCATTTCAATCTTTTATACCTAGGAGATATCCCAATGGAAGTGCTTACAACAATTATTTCCCGTACATCAGATCCTGATAAAATGGTTGGACCAGAGGTATCATCTTTTTTCAATAAAAGAAGTCGAAATATCCCGTTCAATTAAAATTCTTTCCAGTTGCTATCTAAACTGACATTCTTAGTAGCCCGCAGAGCTTTGCGTTTTCTAATGATTTAAAATTTTAAGTCACTAAAAAGATGTTAAAAATTGCCAATCTAATGCTAGAGCGAAGATTTCTTTCTGACAGAACACCGCCGTTATTTGTGGCTTAGCTGAGTAGGACTGCTGGTAGTAAAGAAGGACTGTTACATAAAGCTGCTTAAAGTGTGGAAAACATGTTTTATGTCCGATTCTATCACCTTTTACGTCTGTCCTCCATTAGCTACCCTGGAAGTAGCTGAACTGTGCTGTAGCCCCCCCCCCTTCCTGCGCTGGCAGTAGTGAAAAGCAGTCTTAAGAACTTCTCGAATTGAATCAAAGGTTGCGATATTGTAAAAAATTCATGCCCATCGATACTCAACTTGATTAACTTCACTAAACTTGACAAACGTTTGATATTCATAATCAGCACCATTCAGTTGTTGCTCTCAACTAAGCTAGTTTAATGATTTTTTTAAATTTTTCAATCAATTTAGCGTTGTTGTTGTATAGTTTACATCGTAAGGACAATTGATTTGATAAGTTTATATATGATCCTGTATACGTTATAAGGAAATATAGCGGAAAATGACCTGCCGAAGCCTTTACTGCAAACCATTTTCAAAACGAAATTCGTAAGAGTACTAAGTTAGAGTAGCTAACCTTTTTTTTCAGATGGAATTTTTTTCACCAGATTAATTTGATTCCTTAGAATTTCAGAATTATGCTTCTATGATTTTTGGTTGTTTCAAGTGTCATGAGTGATAGGTGTCATGTTTTGTTAAAAACTAAGTACTTTGCTGTACTAGAGAATCTCCCTGTCACGACTGCCACCCTTGAGGAAGGTCACTGAAATAAACGAAGTCGGGAATTCCATTCTCAGATTCTAGACTTCACCTCCTGGTACTTTTTTAAAGCGCTTAACATTGCAAATTTGCGTAAAAATACAGTTATATAATGTAGTATTTTCACAGTAACTTTTGCCAGGCAGTATTTCAGCTACATTTTTAGAAATCTTAAATAATGGAATCATTAGCCGTCATTGAAAAAAGTCATTTTTTACTGAATGGTGAAATTTCTTTCTAAAATGCACCCAAATGACTGTTTTTATTGAAGGGAGGCATTCTACCTTCACAAGTTGCTCGTGATGAGGCTGCAAGAAGCGAGGAGAGACGAGGCCTGATTGAATTTCATGTCGTCGGTAATACGCTGTTTAAAAAACCAACAAGACAGACTGTAATGTGGCTCATTGGACTTCAAAACGTTTTCTCATATCAGTTACCGAGAATGCCAAGGGAATACATATCACGGCTAATATTCGATCCGTAAGTTTTTTCTGCAATAAATGGTTCTAAATGCGTAAACTACTGCACTACTGCACTAAATGCGTAAGGTTTTACTGCACAGTCTTTGTGTGATCTTTGTGTGAAATTTTAGAGCTTGGATGTATTATGGGATCCAGTTTAACCTATTCAACTCAAATGGGACCACATGGCCTAGTTGAATACAAAATGTTGTTTGTTTAGAAAGAGCTAAGCGATAATCCTTTAGAAAAATTCCTACTTTCAGTAAATGGATATACCTGGAACCAAACTTAAATACACCTGATACCCACTTGAAATATTTCGACACGTGCGTATTATCACTGTGTAAGAGTGTTAAGGTTAGGTTAAAAGCTGGTTAGGGTTAGTGTTATCATTAGGTAAGGATTTATTTTGGGGCTAGGATTGATTTTATACTCTCCTGATCCGTAGCCACCTTTTTATTAATTTCAAATTTGCCAAAAAAAATCATTGACAATTGCGCTCAGAATAGAAAATGTTTATCAAACAGATCAAATTATCGCTGAAGACTCTTCAAAATTTAACTGTTTAAGACCTCAACAGTAATAGACAACCCTCTTTTTGAATATGAATACATATTAACCAGTTTCTTCACATATAGGTGTAAATATAGATGCAAGATGCAATATGACATAAGTAGAAACGAAAACCTTGCCAATGCTTCAGGTTTACCATCCTTTAGAAACTAGCGTTATTAACCGATCTATTTTAATATCAATATGTAATAGAACTTCAGGGTAATTTAATGAAGACTAAGTAAATAAAGGAATCTGGCTATGTTTTCGCCCTGCCTAGTAGTCATTATTCCATTCTTTCAGAAAACACAGAACTTTGGTATTAATAAAAGATGGTCGTCCTATTGGAGGCATTTGTTTTCGTATGTTTCCGAAACAGAATTTTACTGAAATTGTGTTTTGCGCAGTTTCTTCAAACGAGCAAGTTAAGGTAAGTGTGATAAAGTAGACCAAAAATTTTAATTGATAAGGGGTAATACAGCAAGTAGGTACGCCTGAGCTTGAGCGATGTTGACCATCTTTTATCTTTCCAATCAAACTGCATAGCATGCTCCGAATTTTGGTAAAAGTTTGAAATAGATAGATTCCTTAGCAATCTTTCTCTCCTATTTCAATAATTCTTTGTTCGTGTTATTTTCTACGAGGCCAGCAAATAATTGAAATGATTTATTGACCATGTTGACAGGGCGCACTTCACTAGAGTTGAAAACATAAAATTTCGACATTAGCTTTGCATCAGGTAGTGAAGGAATTATGATTCTAGAATCCTCTGCGCCATAACGACGCTCTACAACACGCAGAAGATCTATTTTTATTTCTTAATAATTACCCTGAAAACCAATCCCCCATCGCCGAAGGGCAAAACTGACTATGAATCGCTTATTCGGTAAAAGATTTCAACGTTCGTCAGCCACTAGAATTAAAGCAATTTGTTATCTTTAGGGTTATGGAACTCACATGATGAACCATCTCAAGGATTACCACATTAAACATAGCGTTTTAAACTTTCTTACCTATGCTGATGAATATGCAATTGGTTATTTTAAAAAGCAGGTAAGAGTTGCGTTGCATTGGTCACAGTAAATAAACCTGCGTATTGAACACCCACTTACTTTATCAAGCTGCAATGCCTGTAAACAGATAGTCATCATCACCCCCTACATCGCTTCATTCACTGTTTAAGGTGATTTTCTCTCATGATAGCCTTTTTTGTCTGCCTCCTCTGTCTTTCTCAACTTCGTTTTTCAGATGTTTGCTTCTTGTTGATGAATTTCTTTCATGATTGAAAGCCAAAGTGTCTTTATTTCCTTTCTGCAGGGTTTTTGCAAGAACATTAGTTTATCAAAATCTACATACTTTGGATACATTAAAGAATACGAGGGTGCTCACCTCATGCATGTAAGAATAAGTTGTTTTTTACTAAAGCCAAAAAATATTGCTATGAAATAGAGTTTTAAATGGAAAGGACAGCATGTTACGTTAGTTCGCGAAAGGCTCTGTTCTTTCATTTTTATGTCATATTTAGATAGTGCCTTTCCTAAATATACGTTGACAAATCGAGTAGCCAAGCAATGCTTTGTGTCCATTTGGAGGTTCTAGGAAACAGAAAATGCATTTTATTTCCAGGCTGAAGTAAGGTAACAATTATGACAATAACTTCGCCTGTAGGGAGAAATTCGAGAGAACCCGTACTTTTAGAGCAACTTATCAATCTACCTATTTGTATAAAATGTATCTTTCTTTAGAAAGATCTTTAATAAAGAATGAGAAGATTGTTTAAGCACTATTACATAATATTATTGGATGAGCGATTTAATAAATTTTCCTCTCATTATCTGTCAATTTATTGCATATTTTGTTACAGTGTGAAATCAACCCAAAAATTCCATACAGAGAATTTTCGCTGGTTGTCAAAAAGCAGAAAGAGGTAACTATTTTTTTTGCAAAATAGGTAAAAATGCATGACTTTCTATTACTCTATGATTTTCTCGTGTGTTAGGTTTACCAAATATTTTCAAAGTTTTTGTTATAAAACAAAGGTTAGATTGGAGTAGTTCAAACAGCACTGTTGTATGATATTGTCATAAATTTGCCGTTGAATGTGTGACAACTTCATTATCGATATTTTTATATGCCTTGCTGGCCAAATATACAGATCCTATGCAAGTGAGTAAAAGGTACATTTCAGTTGTTTGATGCTATCATGATTGACATTGCTATTACGTTGCTATAAAGTGGCCTGCTGCAAGAACGTATATGATTTTTAATGCTGAGTATACCCTTCCTGTAAACATCTGTCAAGTTTACCTATTCATCAAGACACCCCTAACCCGCAAGCAAGTTAAAAGTTCTAGACATTATATATTTTCCGATTTTTCAAAATGTCATTTTGCTTATATTCTGGCAAGTTGCAAGAGCACATTAGATTTGCAATATTGTCTTCATATATAGGCCCACTCGTAGATATAACTATTGTTAAAGGCAACCCAAACCCCACATTCATTTATGTAGAAATTTCACGTATGATACTCTCTTTATAAGCATTATTAAAAGCTGCTTAATCGAGGAAAAGATATGGAATACGTTGCAGAAATCGTGTACCATTTAAATATTCATGCATTTATGTCATGTATTGCCTTCTTGTATCATATACGTATTTGAGGCTAATGAACAAGTGCTCTCCAATTGCACCAAACTCCAAAAACTCCAAACGCAAAAGTGAATTTATTTCATTCGAATATCGTTTGCCGACACGGCACAGTGCCACAAACATCCAAAACCTTGTTTGTTTGAACAGTTGAAATAATTATTATTACTAATATTATGTACCTGCTATCAGGTAGAGTATTTCCTGAATTTTAGTATTTCAAAGTTCTTATTATCATTTTCTTGATCTTTAAGATCCTGAAGAAGATCATAGAATTGAAGCAAGAGGACCTGAAGGTTAAACATCCTGGGCTTACATGTTTCAAAGAAGGTGTCAAAGAAATACCAATCAGTAGCATACCTGGAATCGGTATGATAGTTTTATAATCTAATTCCCATTAAAACCATATCAATGCATGCTTTGCTCATTTTTATTTAATGCTGCTTTCTCTAAAATCTTCCACTCCTATTTGTCCAACTTTCATATTTGTCCAACATTCCCATATGTCCGACTTACCCGTCTGTCCAAGATTTCCGGGTGTCCGGCATTCCAATCATTCCAACATTCCTTCTGTCTGACATCTCCATCCTTCTAATATCCCCATCTGTCCGACATTCCCTTTTGTCCAAGATCCCCATGTATCCAACATTCGCATCTGTCCAATTTTCATATTTGTCCAACATCCCCATCTGTCGAGTATTCCCAACTGTACAACAGGCTCCTCTGTCCAACATTCTCATCTGTGTAACAATCTCAACTTTGGAATTAAAATGTTCTATCCTTCGTGATCTAAACGATTACGAGCCTCTGGGAAAAAAAGTGAAAAAAAAATTTATTAGTTATAATACTTCAGGTGACTGTAAAAATACACAATTAACGGAAATCAATATTTATTATTCTTAAAGTTACATTTTTTCGGCCGACACATCTCAGTACATGAAGGCGTCTAATAAAGGCCGACAGACGAATGTAGATAAATAACTAGGGTTAGATCTGTAACAATGTAACAAGAAAAAATAGGGCATATGATTGGCTACCTGTTTTGGCCAATCATTGCCCATTTATCACCCTCCTGGTTGAAGAGTCCAATCCCGAGATTTTTACATACAAATTTCTGATTTTCGTTTTCATTTGTCAGATTCCAAAACTCCTAATTGAATAGGTGACCTTGCTCAAAATATATCCTCATTTTATATTTTGATGTGAGCTGGATTGGCATAAGGTGTTTTCCTATGATAAATTCTTCTAGGTTTTATTCTAAATAACCTTACGCTTTTTGCTTGTAGAACGCACAGGCTGGACAAAAATACAGACAAACAGGTATTATACTAGTATTATATGAATTGGAAGGAGATTCGTTTGTTACATTCAACTACTTATCATAACTCTTCGTCATTTCTTTAAGCTCAAAAACATGGATATTATCTGTAATAGTTTTGATTATTATATAAGGCGATAGTCACACATTGCAGTTTCTTATCACCTTGTTGTAAACCATTCTCGTAACAATGCATCGATCTCTGTGTGCACCTCTCCTAATATTATGTCAATTTAAATATTTGAGAACAGTTTTAAAATTTTGAAAATCAGTTACCTTCAAAAATATCTTTCAGTTTTTGTTCCAATAGATCCTTTTTCCACATTTTTGTAACTGCATGCTTGCTTGTGCTTGGCAAATGATAAGTGATCCTAAGCACTTGTTACCTATAAACTGTTCAGTACTAGAAGTTATTGTTGGTTTGCTAATGTTGATATTCAATGTTCAAATTCTGCTACTTTTGAAAATCTTGCTTTTTTCAATTTCAAATGCTTTATTTTTAGCATTTTGAAGGGGAAGCCAGCACCCACAAGACAGGCTGAATATGCTGCTCCTAAAGAAAAATCTACTGGCGTGTCTGATGTGCAGCAAAAGAGGTGAAGCGCATGATAGATTGATATTGTTTGTTTTTACTTAATCACTAGGACGTTATCGACTTCATTATTCATTATCGACCAATGATGATCTGTTTGGTGATAGCATTAGTTGATAAATTGGTGAATTACTTGACTGATGATTTGTGAGATTAGTTGCACATATGAAGGAAGGGATAAATAAGATGAGTGAATGTATAAGTCAGATGAATTAATGAACTAATGAATGAATAAACAAATAAAAATTAACGAATGTGTGGATCAATGGATGCATGAATGAACAAAAGAAAGCATGAAGAATAGAAAAATGAAAGACGGAAAATAAATGAATTAAAGAAGGAATGAATAAGTGAATAAATAACTAATTTAATTGATTGATTAATTGCTGAAAGTCAAATGCATGAAAGCAGGCTAATGATTGAATTAATATCTATATGATTTAGTAGTTATCAATAGAGAGGTGGACATTGTTTTTGTCAACAACACATCGATCGATACAGTTTTTTTAAATGATGTGGTTAGAGCTGAAAGGTAGAAGAAAAAAAAGAACACTGGAATGAGTGAGAATGGTAGTAATTAAAGTCAAGGGAGAACTTTATAGATATTAGTCGTCAGGAAGCATTTTTGTTAAAAAAAACTTTGATGACTTTGCTTTTCAATCGACAGGGCTGGTTACAATATTGCTGTGTCTATGGCATATTTGCTATATTTCTATTAACTTTGCACCGTATTATGTTATTTGAGCTCTATTAGCAGGAGTCATTCACTTGGGTACGACGCTCCTGAGTTCCTCTAGATTGTCCAGGTTTTCCAGAGAACATGAGCCGGCAAATAACACAATGACTTTGTGGGATGAAGTTACGGGCTTTTGATATCAAATAGAAATGTAATCATAAGCCAATTTCTTTACAATGTGTTTTAGGGTGACTGCAATCTCTTTTAGCGATGACCATGGAAAAGAAAAACTACATAAAGCAATGAAAGATGTGCTAACAGCAGTCAAAGTAAGATAAAACTTTGTTTTGTGGTGCTTAGAACTATTCAATGAGATTTACCAGCGTATGATCAACAATATATTCAAGTAACAGAGCACTGTAAAGATCATTTAAAATTCAATTGGTACGATATGCTCCAGATTATATGAGAATTTCTTTAATTATCGAAAACAATTAATCTTGGTTAGTTTTTTAACTCGAAGTCTTTCATATAAGAAATTGTATTTCTAATAGATCCTGTCCAGTTTTGTTCAAAGTTCCTGCTGACAGACAAAGTTGGTTTTGAATTTCTGAGTTATCACTGATATTTCACCCTTTTTTCAGTTTTCATGTAAGAAGGGGCTTCAAATTTTGATTTGTCATCTAGATATCTATCTGGTTTTAACATTAATCTACTTTTCGGAAGCGCTTTATATTCTGAGACTATTGGACAAAACGGCAATCTGATTTTGCAAAGAAAATCTTTATATCCCGTGCAATTTTAAAGTTTAACTCACCAGAAGCCAAACAAGTTCTAAAATTATGCATGTCATGTGTCGTGGGTAACAGGTAGGGTCCAACCTCTTGTGATTTCAACAATGTTTTAGAAGTACCGAATAATCCTCTTTTTTATATAGAATCATGCCAGTTCTTGGCCGTTCTTAAAACCAGTTGACAAAAATGAGGTCCCAGATTATTACGACATCATCAAGTATCCGATGGGTAAGTCAATTATGTCACATTTGCGAAACATTACATAATCCTGACAAACTATTTAGTAAGGAGGATGAGAATTTTCGTTGCATCTCCACCTTTAGATTGTGATATTTTGGTTTGTTTTATGTAATCACTGAGCTTATTCCTAACGTAAGGGACTTACAGCTGATCAAGTAAATATAAACAACATTTTTCTTTTTATAGCAATTGCTTCCCAGTATTTCCCTGGACATTTATTTCAGTGTCTTGTACTTTTTAATATCTAGTGGCGGTTTTTTAGATATACAAAAATATATTTGTGCTCAAAACGAAAATATGTCATGTCATCAGAATTGGCTTATATGCTGTACTGATGCGTTTTCACATTGACTGAACATGCTATGTATAGAAACAGAGACAGATTTCATCAGGAAAGTATACCTTATCACAAGAAACTAGATGCTTTTTGTTCTGTTGTACTACTAATGCTGCAAAAATACCTGATTCCAGATATATTTAGTTCTTTGTGCATCCAATGTAGAAATTGCCTGTAGAATAAAAGTGTAGTGTTAAGCCTCCATCGATAGCATCCTTTCGGCTTTGAGCATCTACATTGCATTAGAAAGTGAACGCTATAAATGATGTATCCTTTAACTGTTATCTTTTCTTCACTAGTATTTGTCGCTAATGATCCAAGAACGTGGTTGATAATGATAAAGCATTCCCTGAGTAGCCTGGAAACCACCAATAACGGTGCAACAAGAAGCTAAAAAAACCCAAGAAAAGCCCGTAGGGAAATCTAACGAATCAATAAACCGCAAGTCAATATCGTGAACTTTGATTATGAAGAAAGGCATAAAAAATGACTTTTGCTTCTCTTCTGTCGCATTTTGGGAATGGTGCAGCACTTTCAAGATATCCCGTGCATAGTTGATGCCTTTTTCATTCTTGCTTTCATCACTTTTCATTCTTCACTTATCCAAAATAGCATTATTTTCGTTTCTTCACTGTAAGACTGGCCTTGCCTATAATTTTCCAGCTTTAACCAAATGTCGAAACAACGAATGTTTCAAGAAGTAACCTTTCAACGATGCTAACAGTTTAGCGAACTAATCTGTACAGCTGTATTTGCTCCTTACTTAATGCGTTCAAGTCTGTCTTGTTCTTTTGTAGATTTGAAAACAATGACAGAACGTTTGAAGAGTGACTATTACACCACAAAGAAGTTGTTTCATAGTGATATGAGCAAAATATTTACGAACTGCAGAACTTATAATGGCCCAGATACTGAGTACTATAAGTGTGCTAATACTGTGGAGCGTTTCTTTTCAAATAAGCTAAAAGAACTTTTTGGAGCCTTAGAGAGGTAATGCAGGCTCCCTATTCAACTAAACTGTACTCTATATAAAGATGTAAATATGGAATTACTTTGGTAAATTACACCATGCTCTTTTTTTATGTTTAACACTAAATTACGTTCTCCGTGCATTCTACTCAGATGAAATATTTAAGAACAGAATAGTCCATTTATTCCTGGTAGAGTGGCCCCAGGGTATGGAATAAATACGGACACGACAGAGGTAGCGATAAAGTTGGACCTTTATCAAAACTGTTGGGATGAAACCTGCATTTTTTCTTCTCTTTTCACTGATCTCCAAATTAAACCAAGATTTGTAAAAGTAAACGGGTAGATTTTTAAAACAAGCCGGTATTTGGAGTGGAGATATCAATCCATTTATTAATAATAAACTTACATGTCTCGTTACCACTTGGCATAACTGAACTATAAGGGACTATCCGTGTGGGGTGTCTGATCAAAGTGGGAGTATAGCACTTTTGTAAGAACTTGGGGATCCACTATGGAGGCTATTTAATGGTGTTACAGCACCAATATAAGTTATGCCTGCGATTTTTACCTATAAAACCTTTATTACACATATTATTATTCATAGATTGAAGTTTCATTCCTCCATGATAACATGTCTAGGGGAAGTGGAAAAATATTTGATTTCAGGAAAGGAATTTGAAAACGGTCATTACCACATAATGTTCTTTATGGATGTTCGCAAACAACTACTTCATATTTGTAGAGGATAAAGTGTTCAGGCAAAATGTGATATTAGACAAATCCAAGATGCGTAAATTGGGTAGTCAAGAGAGCCTGTTTATTTTGAAACAAGGCCTGATTTATTAAGAAATGAACCTCAAATGAATTGATGTTTTGCCACTTAGACTCTTCATCAAGGTGAAGATATGAATTAATTTCAATGGATCAAAACAAAATCATAAGTCCTATTCATTCTCTCCAATCATTACACTGTGAGGTGGGTGTGAATCTCTGTTATCCTCTGGCAACAGTCCGAACTTTAATACCCTGAGGAGCATTTTTTTGTTTTGGACAACAAGTATTTTTCATTTCCTCAGCAGCAGACTTAGGCTAAAATATTTGGGGGGGGGGCAAGTAAGGAACAATTGCTCTCTATTCTTGATTATTTTGTTCAATGCTAGTAACAGTTACCTACTATTCCTTTGCATGTACCATCTTAATGGACTTTTGACCTGCGATTATGGTGTTTCAAAACCCCAACTTTCCCAACTATTAAAGATGCATTAATGCACCTTAGAAGACAATGGAAAAATTATCTTATGAGACATGGAGAGACAGGATTCCATGCCCCAGATTGCTTCAAATATTTAGGGAAGGGGAGGCCCTTTTCAAGTCTCATTTCTTAGTCACAAATGTCCTCCTTATCGCTCACAAAAAAGTTTGGACCCCTCAAAAGGGGTATCCAAAATCTAAAGGGTGTGACCATTACCCTATCATAATCGTCTCCCCACCCACTTTGCAGAGGCTGGCACTACTGCTGTCCATCTGATTTTTTTTTAAATCATTTCTTACTATCTGTTGTAACTGAGAAACTGGTCTAACAGTTATCAAATATTTTGATGTCAAACCAGTCCGTAGAGTGTAGCAACCGATGCACAAGGCAATTTGCAGCAGGTTAAAGTGCACCCCACAAAAAAGGCCTTGCATCTACAGAAAGTATGAATGGAAGACAAAATAGAAAAGAAAGCTGTAATAGTTTAAAAAGAATACAATTAAACATTAGTAACTTGAAATTTGTAGCTATATGAGTAGAAAGCTTTCAAAAGCATTTTCCTTTTGTTCCATTGCTGAAACTTTTTACCTGAAGCATGGAACTCTGCACATGCAGGGCTTGTAGGTGGCTGTAGGCTAGACACTATCTATTGATGTCAATATAGGTACAGCTGTAGTGGCATGCTACCCATGATTAAAGCTGTGTGATGCACGTGAGAGAATCGGGTGTGCATGCCAGACTTGATGTGAAACCCCACAGACCCAAATTCACTATTTCTAACATGCAGTTTGCACAACATGACAATAGACTGATGTTAAATAAAGAGCAAATGAAATTAGGAATATATGCAGTTCATAAACAGACTAAAACTTGTAAAGTAGGTAGGTATCACAAGGAAAGGTCATCATGGTTATATCCAGATTTGGCATAAACTCAATTTGCAAATTCCAGTTAAGTCATGAAAGCAAAAGCTTGTGATGTAGGCAAAAGTGGAGGTGTTATCGCCAAATTACCAGACCAGCATCTCATCAATCACACTTGACATGGCAAATTATGTTCAGTCTTTGAATGTTTACGATAGAACATGACAACACATATGATGCAAATCGAATTCGTTTCCTTTTACGAAATTTGAACTCACATCAATTCATAAAATCATGATTTTCTTATGCTCTTTTGCTTGTGACGTGGTTTCTTGTCACAAACAACTCTCAGACGACCTCGCCACCTTACAAACCGGCATCCAGAACAGCGAAGCTTCAGGGCTGAACGAACCTTGTATCCACGCACATGCTGCAACAAGCTTGTACTGCTATATATTGTTGTTAATTGCCTGTACAACAGTCGCACGTTACTAAAAGAAAACATTTTTACAAATTCTTATTGCTGGGCCAGGTTGGGCCTTATCGTTTGAGCACCGAAGGAGCTTCAATCAGTTTGGGAGAGAGATCTGTACTTGATAAAGAGGCTTATTAGAAATGTCTTTGAAATATATAAAAATCGAGTTGCGAGGCTTGCTGCTTCAAATTAAATCGAATGAAAACTCCAAAATTGTATTTATTGCAAGCATGTAACTATAAAGAAATATGGATACTTCAGAAACATTTTTAAACCAGAACAAAAGCCAAACTGCTAGAGATATATCGTTAGAAGAAAAGCAAAGGTTAGAAAATGACAAACCAATCTCGCAGTTCAAGCAAGCAAAGCTAGAAAAAGAGGCACTGAAAAACTGGGACTTATTTTATAAAAGAAATGGCACGAGATTCTTTAAAGACAGACACTGGACGAGTAGAGAATTCAAAGAGCTTACAGAAGATTATTTACATAAGGTGAATATAGAGCGCCATTTGGTTAATTGCTATAAAAATATGTTTTAAGACTGAAAATTAGGACTTTATTTCAAAATGCCTTGGTTTTTAACTGCCATCCCTTGACTTTTTCCGAAAAAAATGAAGAGGTTTTTCCAGAAAGCTCCGAATGAAAAGAGTCTTGCACCTTTGACCGCATCTGAAATGTAGAAAATAGGAATGATTGCATATTTTCAACATCTTCGGCAGCAGCAAGTTTTTGAAGTGGTGAGGGAGGACAATGTCTGAAACCTTGAATTTCTGATAAATTGTTTATTCAAATTGACAAGGGTTGTCTGCCCCTCACCAAAAATCTGAAAGTTTGAATGTCTCACTCTTTCAAAATTCAATTTAGCTTGAATATCTATATGAATTGAATTGAATTGATTTGGTTGTGTTTTGGTCAACTCAATTCATTTTCGTAGTTATAAGAATATTAACATAATTCAATGAAGACCATACATATGAAAAAAAAAATAGATTGCACATCTGTTAAAAGTGGTAAACAAATATCCTGGTTCAATTTTAGGACTCTGATGAAAGCATTCAGTTAAAAATATTAGAAATTGGTTCAGGTGTTGGAAATGCTATATTTCCATTACTTGAAGAGAATTCCAACATGTTCATATTTGCTTGTGATTTTTCTCCAAGAGCAATACAGTTTATAAAAGTGAGTATTAGTTTTATTACTGCCAAATGTGATAATTTTTTTTTATTTTGTTTCCTTTCTTTTTCTAACAATTTTTTTGGAATCATCCAGTTAGATTGATTTATTCATAAATTTGTTAGTTTTATGATCATCCATAATTCAATATCAATTTGCTTCTTTACCCATTCCAATATTGGGTCATTTATTAATTCATTCATTTACTCATTAATTAATTAATTTATTTATTTATCTATTTATTTATTTATTAAAATACATTTATTCTACCATCCATTCTATTTTAATGGCCCCTACACAATTGGACAGCAATTAGTGAAAATAAGATGATAGAAAAAAGATTTAAATTCAAAGTTTTGTTCAGTGTTTGTGTTGGATTTCACTTTACAACTGTCTCTTTTGTTATTGATTTTTCCAGGATAACTCATCTTATGATGAAGGTCGCTGTCTTGCATTCCAATGTGATGTCACAGTTGATGATCTTACTAAAAATGTGCCATCAAATAGTATTGATATTGTCACTTTGATATTCGTCTTCTCTGCCATCCTTCCAACAAAAATGCTTGATGCATTAAACAACATATCAAAGGTAGTGTTAATAATGTTTGATTACACTTGTCAGCAAAGGGAAGTTAAACACCTATTCACAAGGTCCTTTTATCATGAGAAAACCCAGTCTTGTTCCATCAATTAACAGACTATCGTAAATAGGAGATAAATAATTCATCATCATCAATCCCAGGCCATGTTTAATAAATTTTTCTGAGCATGCTTTTGTCCATCTTTGCATTCAGTAGTCCCTTGATGATTTGATTCTTTGAACTATGAAAGCAATTAGTACAGTGCTACAAGTAGGGATTAAAATCCATAACTAAAAATTTTCATTTGAAGTTATGTTGGCAAATTATGGAGCTAGTGAAGTAATCAATCAAAATCTGCAGCATTGCAAGTCTAAACTTTGACTTTCTGAATCAGACGATTTTTATCCCAGTTTTGATGACTTGACAGTGGAGTAATTGTAGGATAATGCACAGCTTCTCAAGTATTTTGTATTTTCTTTAATGCTACTGTATATCACTTGAGTGCGTAAATGATGTATGATGGGTATATGATCTAATTGCATACCTTTGCCTTAGTCAGTTTTCCTGGCTTACTTTGTAGTTTGGGTGCATAAACCTGGCTGGATAGTAATTTTCTTTGGCAATTGACCCTATTTCTTTGTGTAATATTTGACTGTATACTCTCTTACACTCACTGTTATCATGCCCATATCTAATATACATTAATTTATCATAGACACTTAAACCTGGTGGTGTCATACTTTTCAGGGATTATGGCCTATATGACCATGCTATGCTGCGATTTTCAAGAGGTCATAAACTCGCAGAAAATCTGTACGTCAGACAAGATGGCACACGGTCATACTTTTTTGACATTGGTATGTGTTAGAAATATTTTGAAACCTGTTCTTTTGAAGGACTTCTTTATGATTTTTATGGTCAATATTAGTATCCACCTGACTTTCCCATCATCCCCGTTCATATTCTAATTCGTGGCTTTTCAAACACAATATCAGTATGTCAGTCCCATTTGATTTCAACTTCTGTTCACTTGTTGAACTTGGCCAATTCAAAATTCTGCAAATCAATTTTTTTGTGTCTATGGACATCTTTTTCTTTGATAAATTTATTCATTTTACTTATTCTGGCCATTTTTATCCTTCAGAATTTACATCAAAACTATTCACAGATGCTGGATTTGAAGTAGTAGAAATTGATTATATTTATCGATCTACAGTCAACAAGAAGGAGGGCATTGATGTACCGAGGATATTTGTTCAAGGAAAATTCAGGAAAAAGGCTTGAACCTGATAGATTGGAGCCTCAATTCCTTTCCTTTGTAATAAAGATTTATTTCATTCTTGCTACTTCTTGGCCATCTCTTGATTTCTCAGTAGCAACCCATGATAATGTACATGCACTCTCATTTATGAGAGATTAATGGAAAGAAGTATAAGAAAAATGATTGACTTTTTTATGTTAATACTCTTCATAATCATCAGAAAGGATGCTATATTTTATGTATTGTATACAAAGTATCAAGATAAATTATTGTCATGATCTTATCTTGGTAGTTTATATGAAAAGTAAAGTGTATTAAAGAACTTTATGTTCTGTGGTGAAACATAGCTTTGTTCATATTTGTTGAAAAGGCCATTAAAGAAGAACCTCTAAATAATTCCATAAAATGCCATTGGGAGGTGAAAACATTTATTATAAAGAAAGATCTATTAGGGTTTCACCATGGACATCGTTAAAGAGGGATCAAGGGGGCACTGTACCCCAATTCTCGTTTCTGTGGGCAAATGATGAACTTTTGCAACTGTCTTGTTCTGTTTTGATTTCGGTGTATTTTCAATGAATCGCGTAAAAGATTTTAGCATTTAAGCTTGTTATGTTCTAATGCTAAGAAAATTTGCCGCTTTTAACCCAAAAGGCACATGTGCCACGCCCTTTTGTTGACAACGCCTTTAGACCACACCTTTTTGCCGGCAAATCCACACTTGAAAAATTTGTAATTGCTCCGCGCCTGGGTATTTACGTTTGTTAACGTTTTTTGACGCCTCAAAATATAAAGATTAGCAGTGTGTTTTTCAAAAGTACGATAGTAAGCACGTTTGCTGTGTTTTCTAGAAATACTTTCCACCACAAAAAAGCAGCTGCATCTTTCTTCAAAGGCATAAGTACAGTCGACTCCAGTTATAGTCACACTAAAAATTTTCAAGACAAGTGTGACTGTAAGCTGAGTGTGACTTTAAGCGGAGTTCCCCCAAAATAGCGGACTAAATGACAGAAAAGGTATGGCGAAAGCTTAACATTGGTACATAAACTATTTCCAATCACTTTTTTCATCAGAAGTGTCTTCATTGGCGCCAGTTCGCTTTTTAGATCGAATCTGGGTGAACCACTGAAGGAGGGCCTCCCCGACGTCGTGAAAGTTGCTTTTGCAAGGCGAACTTTTTTGAATTTTGTTAACTTAAATTTTTTTTGTAGTTTTGAATTTTTGAATTAAGTTAACTTTGCTTCGTTTTTCTTTATTTTTGAAATTGTTGATCGGTCACAATTAAACTGTGCAGCGATGTCCGCAGAACACAGAAAGGGAATGGATGTCACGGCTGTGATGCATGTCGGTGATGTAGACTTAAACGCAGCGAAGGGGGAAGCCTACGATAATGATATGCAAAATCGACGATCCTAAAATGAATGTAGCTTCGGGAAAGTGTAAGCAAGCCATGGAGAGAGGCTAAAGGGGCTAAAGTTCTAACCTACAAAAGGAAATCCTAGGAGGTTCATGAAACATGCGGTATTGCGTTCATCTGTCAAAAATAGATAAATAGCATCTTCCTGTAAAATTGGGCCGACGTTTGTAATGGATTGTTATTGGTCTCGCTGTGTAATTTATGGAAATACACACATAAGTAAATGAAACGAATGAGAAGATTCTTTTGCAAGATTAATTATTAGGTGATTTCAGCAATGTTTTCTCAAATGTGACTGTAAGAAGGGTATATTGCTGTTTGGGGAGAGAAAAATTAGTGATTATAAGCGGAGTGTGACAAAAAGCGGAGTGACTATAAGCGGAGTTCGTTTATATGGGTTTGACCAGAGTTAAATTTGGGAAACAGTAGAATTGTGATTATATCCGGAGTATGACTGTAACCGAAGTGACTGTAACCGGAGTCGACTGTAGTGCAATAAAATGCAAAAATAGAGAAAGGACAAATAGCTCGTTTCTTATAAACAAAGTTGTCAGGAAGTCTGGGCTCTTAACTCCTGGGTTGCCAAGAAAGTTTATTGAAATTTCTTATAATAAATCTTGCACTATCGCAATATAAATTCCTTCGTCAGTTGCCAGTTATCATAGGGGCATATGTGGAAAAGACGCATTTACCTCCTACAAATATAGTTCGCTATGTATATAGCCTCCTAATGAACATTACTGTTGATCCGTCTGTTTTCCGGTGTTTCCCATGAGATCAGTGGTGTTTCCTCGTGTAGACAGGACATTCAGTTGGTTGTCTAATGATGGTAACCTGAAACTCTGAGCAACAACTTGCAACTCGTATTATACATGTCGCGTGGTCTTGTCAAAGGGCGAATTACTTCCTATCGTAACGCAGTGGTGACAATTTTATAGTAGTCCTGACAGTGATGAACGAAGTTGATTGCATTAAAGAAATCTTGAAATGAAAGTTTAGGCCAAAATCTTTAGTCAAAGATATCCAGTCAAGGCTCAGGAGAAGGAAATGCTCCGTTGTTTTGGTTGCGTGCACAAGTCTTTCGAAAACTTAGTAAGCTTTAGAAGTGACAAATAACTTTGGGCACCTTTTTTACAACCTTTTAAGTTGTTAGCTTGTGTTGGCAATCCCTAGAATTTTTTTCTAAATTATAACGTCATTTTATCAAGTTTTGTTTTCAGCCCCATCAGTTTTCAGTCAAAATTTTCACGAGCCGCCACTGTGACTTTCAGTTCACATACCTAGCCACAAACCTTTTGTGAAAATTCGTGATATCAAAGGAAGAAATCTGGGCTTGTTATAAGTAACGAAAATGATAACAGAAGCCTCAATGAATAAGTGCTAGATATCGCATTATATTTCAGGGTGTTAGGCCCAATAACACTATCACACTGAATACTTTGCTTCACATCTTTTCTGTACTCGCAGACAATGAGAGATTGTGATAGGGGAATCACAGCGTCAAATAGCTTGTCTTTGCTTCGATCGCTGTTCAAAAAGAATTTCATCATTTTCAGTTGTCCTTTTCCCTCAGCTCTTTTGTTTATAGGTGATAAGATATTGAGGTTGCGTGACTGACGGCTTGTTGCGTGTTTGACGCACCATCAAAGCTCGTTCATTGATTGGCTTCATAATTGATTGACGATTACAAGCTATTGACAAATAATCTCTGACGTCACGAGAATACAAGGCCATAACTTCTGTCCACAGAAAGATGTGCAGAATTTAACAAAAACAGTCAAAGAAAGACGATTTAAGAAGTTTGCTTGGACGAGCATCAGTTGAGATGTGTCGATCCTCACGTAAAATTTCAAATAACAGACAGACTCAACCTGTGAGTGTTATCTTTTTACCATTGTTAAAAAATTGTAGTTCTCCGATTTTCTCCATATATTCTGGTTTCACGAATGGATGCCAGTGACGGATTTAGGCCAAATCTTCCTAAGAAGGAGGTCGGGGTCATCAACTTATTCATGATTTTTCTAAATTAAAAAAAATTGTGGAATAAAAAAAACTCTTATTCAAGAATAATTTTAACTTTAGTCGTAAAATGAATGACTTTGCCCTCCAACGTCAACAAAGCGCAAGTTTTTGAAGCCTTCGACGATTGATATCAGTATCACAACCCCCTCAACGCCCCCGAAACAAACCTTGTTTTGGTGCAATTCTTCCGGGGCTGGACGGGCGTTGCAGCCTACTGAAAAGCAATCGGTTCTTTGGCGAAAGGGCGTACTTGGGTGTGAACGCACCCCTCAAGGGGATTTTTGCTTCACTTTTCATTTGGATTTCTAGCAAGGGACAATGCATTATACCCATAATTTTCTATGGACACATTCAACTTCCATCTTTATAGAGCCTTAATTAAGTGATGTTTCTGGGGGTTGGCGAGAGAATCCTCATGGAAACTAGTTGTCCCTCGAAAGATCCGAAGTATTCCCTAACAGACCTTCTTGGAGACTTTGCATACAATGAAAGGCTTACATGTAATGTAATGTAATGTAATGTAATGTACTGTAATGTAATGTAATGTAATGCAATGTAATGCAATGTAATGCAATGTAATGCAATGTAATGCAATGTAATGCAATGTAATGCAATGTAATGCAATGTAATGCAATGTAATGCAATGTAATGCAATGTAATGCAATGTAATGCAATGTAATGCAATGTAATGCAATGTAATGCAATGTAATGCAATGTAATGCAATGTAATGCAATGTAATGTAATGTAATAACGCAATGTTGTGTAATGTCATTTATGACATACCAGAAACCATGCAACTGAGCCAACGCATATTGTTGCAAATATAAGTATGACTTAAAGAGTAACACTGTCGCCAAAATTTTCCAAACGATACATTTTTATCTGTGTAATGATATCTAATTTTGGAATCAAATATTTGAGGTTTGATTATTTTTTGTCTTTAATTACCGTTGCTAGAATGATGACTTGGAAGAAATACATGGTAGCCATGGTCACAAAGCTGCAAGGCTGGATGTCGATTTATCCGCTGAAAGAGACGAAATACCCAAATGTAATGGTGTAATCGAAATTCATGTGAATCCCAACTGCGACCTCCCTGTAGTGGATGACGACAGTGTAACTGAAAGTAGCTTTTTCACACCTGTATTGTTTAGGCAGAGATGGTTCGTTCTTGCTGCATACTGCCTCCTTACAACCTCGAATCTCTCATCATGGTATACCTTTTCATCTATCAGCAACATTGTTCAAAGATACTATAACATCAATTTGGTTGAAGTTAACCGATTGACAATTGCTGTCTCGATCGTGACAATAGCTTTAATGCTGCCTTCGTATCACATGCTTGAAAAGACAGGCTTAGGTATGACAATGGTTCTTGCAAGCTGTTTCAATGCACTTGGATGGTGTGTAAGATACATTGGCTATTCTATTCCTGTTTATGGCTATTGGTTCTTGCTTACAGGTGAGTAGACAAACCGGATGCTTATTTTCGTAAATTTTTGGTGATGCAATTCAAAATTGGATAAAAAACCCTTAATATAATATGGCATTGGAAAAATACGTTATCTATCAGACACGCCTTGCAGTATGAAACGGTGGAATATTAAATAAGGCCAGGACGCATTCTATGCAATCTACACGCCGAAGGAGGTCAGGGGGAATTGCTTTGATGCACGCTTATGTGATTCCATAATGCGATTCCAATCATGAAGTTTTCTAGTTGTGTTGAACTCTACACATTTTTTGCAGGGCATGGATAATTGCTAGCAAAGTGCATAAATAAGAAGTTAAGTCCAACACTTACTTAATTTTTTGATCATTAAAAGTCTGACATTGGTATTTGTTTTAACTGCATACTAAATCTTATTCATGCGTATTTCCTTTCTGGTTTCTCCCCCCCTCCTTGTTTTTCAAATGGACCCATCCACTTTCTGTTAGTACACAATTATCAAATAGAACAGTATTCTAATCTTGATGTTGATTTTCAGGCAGCATTCTATGCGCAGTTTCAACATCTGCATTTCTATTCCTGCCCTCAAAAATTGCAGCAGTTTGGTTTGGTGAAAAGGAAAGGGCCACAGCCACGTCGATAGCCGTTGCATCTGATTCACTTGGAATGGCACTGAGTTACATTTTACCTACATCTATCGTTAAGAATAGGCCAACATTAGAAGAAATCGGCAGCGATATTGGTGATATGTTACTAATTTCTGTAGTATTGGCCGTGGCAATATTTATAGTGGTTTGCCTCTCGGTGAAAGATCAACCTTCAGTTGCGCCAAGTTACAGTGAATCACAAAAGCTTCATGGGGCTAATGAATTTGAGTTGGCAGATATTGCTATTGCAAACAATGTCGAAGTTTCAACTCAAAATCACAATAATCATTTCTATAGAATTGAAGGCTACAAAGTTTTGTTTAAAAACCGCTACTTTCATGCAATTCTGAACATACATGGCATAATCGACGGTTTAGAGTCTGTATTTTTAATCGCTTTGAACGAACTTCTTATTCCAAGGTTTCCTGGTTACGAACGCCAAATTGGACTGATGGCAGCACTTGGTCTGGTCTTAAGCATTCCGACCAATTTCCTCATCGGAATACTTTTAGACAGAACCCGCGCATATAAACGAATTACAATAACCACTACTGGCTTATGCTCCGTATTTACCGGTTTATTTGTGTTATTCTTCTACCGGAATGCATCATTTTACGTTTTATTCATAACGTACTTGTCAATAGTTGCTACTTATAGTACTTACTACACAACAGCATTTGAGCATTGCGCAGAGTTGACGTACCCAGTCTCTGAAGCTCAATCTGGTGTCATACTTCTGTGGGTGGCTCAGGTCTATAGCCTTTTGTTCGAGCAATCAGCAAGTTGGATTTTATTTTACATTGGTCCAAAAGAACTCCTTTTTTCTATTCTAGCTCTTTTTATTATAACATTTCTTATATCGTTTTTAGTGAAAGATAAAGGACCAAGAACATTTTTAGTCAATGTGTAGAAAGCGTTCCCCTATAATTTTACTATTCGATGAAATTCAAACTGAAGATGATTTGGCAATGATTATGAAAGACTTTTGTAAACCATAACGATAACGTAATGGCAGGCAATTCTAGACCAACCTGAGAGCAACATATATTTTGTTCCTATTTTGCTTTCCCGGATCAGATGACATGGAAGTATTTTAGGTGCTTGTTACATTGTATTTCAACCTTTTCCCCTTGTATATAACACTACTTTGCATATTGAACACACCTTTTAGCCGAGGAATAGGATCTCATATCTATTTTGGGATTGTGCTGCCAATGGCCCTGGTTTTTTGCAACGGCGACAGGCCACGTTTTGTCATAAAGGTCTGCTATTTGCAAAGTTGAAGCTTTTTCCGAAAAATGAATAAAAGACATCCCTGTTTTTATCATATAGCTTTTTAATAATTATTCAGAAAATTATGTATTTCATTGTATTTAGGTAAATTAGTCATTCTTTTACCTAACACAGTCCAGATCTCTTTTGACATTCTTTTATCTACTACAAGTGTCTTCTTCTTATGCTAAGAATTACTAAGAAACTAGTGGAATAAGATCATTCGGTATCTAGACATCAGAAATAGGCCCTGCAGTTGCTTATGATCAAAATCTATAAAACAAGAAATTGATTGGATCCTCCTTTATAATGGAAATTTTCAGAAAAAGCACTAGCACAACAGCTAAGATGCAAGAAGAATCTAGGGCCCAAGGTTCATTGGTAAAAGACCATGGGCAAAATTACCAACAGAAATTAAAGTTTAAAGCTCATTGAATTTGCAAACTTTATAGCAAACTTGTTAATCTGACTACAGTTCGGTAGTTCACAGCTGATAACTTATATTTACAATATCTGAAAAATAAAGATAAACAAATAAGAAAATGAAATTAAGATATAAAATGAAAATGTTAAAAATGCAATTCGTGCTAGTTCCATTCCCTGCTTCTGCAGCAAAAATGTAATAGGTACCTCTTGCCGTAGCATTTTAATGCTTACGTGGTTTAAAATCAATTCTTCCAACCTCGAAGTTCGATAATGTAATCCAGGCAGTCGCCATTGCAAGAGATCTCTCAAGATCACTGTACCTCTAACAACTACATACTTTTGACACAGGCAAGATGAATATGCACCTTTCCTTATGATTATAAACTGATACTCCAACGTTCTCTGAGTATGGACGTAGTGCCTGCTTTTGTGACTATACGTTTGTACTCAAGAAAGCAGGCCTGGATACTGGAGCTATATCGTTTCCTGTCATATATGTAGCTTCATTGCCATGGCATGAACTTACAGCAAAAGCATGAAAATGGGAGCTTTCTTCGCATATTTGGCTGCATAAAAATGTATATCAGAGGATCAGCTAATAAATTCAAATTCCATAAAATTAAAAAAGGCGGACGTAACTCATAGGAAGCTTTACGTTCTCCAGCAATACTTAGAATCGACACCAGAACAGTCGGCGAGGCCTCCAGGACAAGAAAAGCAACCAGCATGGCAGATATTACAGCAAAAAACCTCTTATTGTCTGAATGGGCTGCATTTTGTCTAAACCGCATATTACTTCATCTTTTTAGGCCATATATCATGCTGTATAACACGATGAATCCACATATGAAAATTGTATCAAATGCCAACCAACTATATGTATCAAGCGTAACTGTTACTTGTTCATAGTCTATTAGTAAGGCGATTGGTAAGAGTAAAAGAAATGAAGCCCAGTATACAATCAGGATGATATTAATACATCTCACTGAGGCATAGGTTCGATACCAGAAAGGCAAACAACAGCTGAGGAATTTGTCAAACATCATCAAATAAAATGTCATATACCAAATGATGAAAAGAACTGCCGTAATAGGCCAACGCAATGAGTATAGATTGCTTTGTTGCATTTTCATTAGTTCTAAAATTATCTCACCAACAGAAAAGGCTGATATTAAGATGTCCAAAATACTGATGTTCAGCACAATTTTAATCTGATTCGAGTAAGGTCTCTTGCATTTTACCAACATGTAGATGCCAATAATGTTAAAAACTATTGCAAAAATGCTTATAATAGAACTGATTATGGTGGCTATGCTCTCGTTTTTCATCTTGGTGCCTTTTTATCTCTCGTTGTATTCATTATATCACATGGCTCATTCTTTGCATAATCCCCAATTGATATCATACCATATACCTTTATAAATGCATGTTTGACTATCCACAAAACTTCCACAACTTGTTCTTATATCTGATGCTTCTTTCTTCCAAGCTTTGTCACGTGTAGCCAATGATAAAGAAAAAAGTTGTGAAGCTGGAAAAGCATTTATATAGCCACACTTGTTTGATTGTGGATTTTCTTCTTGCAATAAAAAAGCCCAAAGCAGTTTCGATTTACGGTTTTTATTGTATGAATGGAATGACTCCATCAAATTTTCCATAACTAAGTTAGTTTTGCATTAATTGGTTGCAAATCGAAATTTAATCATTCTAGAAACTCATTTACTGGTACTTGTAACATTTTACACTCTAAAATTAAGGGCAGAATTAAAATTCGTCATCATATCTAGCGTGCAACATGTCCGCTTCATAATTAATAAGTTGTTTTGATTGCAAAGAGTCCTTCTGTTTGATTAAAACAATTTAATAAACGAGATATTTAGTTCAAGTTTGCAGTAGCTAATTGTAAATTATTAGTTGAAATCGAATCTTTTTGTGTATGATCATAATTAAACATTTTAATAATTACTACCAGTTCAAATTGGATCTTTTTAATACCCATGAGTTCAAAAATCCGATTGAAAATTGATATGTTTTCTTTCGCTGTGCAGATGGTATGATTTAGGTCACTGCACAGATTGTCAGATAAGGGAAGTTGACTCGTCTTTTTGATTGAGCGAGAACGTGTTTTTGTGTAGCGTCCAGGCCTTTACTGGTTTACGTGTGTCTTCCTTGCTCTTCAGTTTTAGTTGTTTTTAAGTTGGATGTGTGTTCGTCAGCAAGTGTGAGACCGTTAGGGCATATGTAAATAACATGTTTCTTAATAAATATTGCAATGTTCTGTTTTCTTGAATGTTCTGTTTTTCTCTTTGACACGCGCACTCAAACACTTCTAGATTGCCTCATTCCTAAAAAGTATTCACTTACCTGATGCAGTGGCAAAGCTAGAGATCATGCTGGTCATGCTAGCTCTAGCTTTCCAGCAAAATTATATTTCAAAATGAATAGGCCGAGGATAGCTATTAAAGAAAGAGATGTGGGCTTTTCAAATAAGATTTATATGAGACAAGAACGTACCGGCTTGTTTTCATTATATATAAGCTCATTGCCTTAGTCTTGTAAAAATTAAATTAATGAATATATTTTAAAAAGATATAATATGAGACCAAACTTCTCCTGTTTTTCTCAATATATTATAAGTTGGTGCTGACAATTTCTTCAAGTCATTTGTCAACCAGGGATTAAAACTTTCTGAAACCCGCCTATTAAGAACTGGTGCTTGCTTTTCATCCCTGTGGACTGTTCAACATCTCTGTGGACTGTTCAACAAAGTGGTAAATGTCATCGCCATGAGACAATACCCTTCCAGTTAACAAGAAGTAAATCGTTTCTAAATTCGGTCGTATCAAATGTTTGAGTTGCCTTGTAGTAGTAATTTTGTGCTGTCTTTTCGAAGCCCCACGGAACCTTCTTCGACAGTATCTCCTCAATCAAAACTTGCATACTCTCCTCTAACGAAGGACAAATATCAGCACACTTATTTTGAGGATGATAAGAAGCAAAGACGAGGAAAGGGGCAACTCGAAGCTGCTTAACCTCCAGGCATGAAGACTCTAATGAAGATTCTGGAAATTTTACGCCGAAAGCGTATTTCTCAATTATCGAATTTTTAAATATAGTGCAACGCCACGACCATTACGATTACGGTCGCGTCTTATAAAGGAATAGCAGTCAATACTTACGAGAGCATCATCATGTTACCATCGAATTTAGTCTCTGTAATGGCCAAAATAAGTACCCCAAGATCCGTAGCAAGAGTACAGATCCCATCAATATTAAGGAAAGGGCTATTCACACTAAGTGACAAAATCGTCATTTCTGTCCTATGTCCAACAGCCGAAGCATTATTCACACAAGCCTTGTGTGACTGAGATGACCGGGAAGTAACCCGCGTAGAGGTCAAGCAAGCATCCTCTCCATAAGCTACAGGACAGGATCTGGTCGACCGTACGGTCAAAATTTAAAGAACGCAGTTAGTTGTTCTAAAAGACACTATCTCGCGCCTAATTAATTTGGACCTTGCTATATTCTAGATGCTAAGGTGGATCGAAATTGGCATGTTCTCAAAATGCAAAGGTTTTTGTGTACACAAATTAATTCTCTGCATAATTGGGTGATTTTTTATGACGGAAATTGAGAAGACAAAGCATTAGCACAACAGCTAAGATGCTCGAGGAATCTAGGGCCCAGGGTTCATTGGTTATAGAGCATCGGCAAAATACCTGCAGCGATCAAAGTTTCAAGCTCTTTGAAAATGTTATCATTACAACAATAGGGCATAAAAATTTCTGCTTGCCTTTGGGCTGTCACAAATCTGTCCAGTATTTGCAACGAATTTGTCATATACCAAATGAAGAAAAGAACTGCATTTATCAGCAGTTACAATGAATATAGATAGTTATGCCGCATTTCTATTCGGTCTAAAATTATCTTTCCAATAGAAAAGGTTGCTATTAAGATGTCCAAAATACTGATATTCAACATAAATTTAATTTTATTCGACTATGGTCTGTTGCATTTAACTAACACGTTAATGCCAATAATGTTAAAAATGATTGCAAAAATGCTTGCATAGAACGGATTAAGTTAGCTATGCTTTTTATTTTCGTCTTGGTGTATTTTTTATCTTGTTATAATCATTTTATCACATGATTCATTATTTACTTAATCGCCAATTGATGTCATACCTTTTACCTTTGTAAATGCATGTTTGACTATCCACAAAACAATTAGAACTAGCTCTTCTGCTGGAAGCTTCTGGCCTCCAGGTTTCGTTATGTGTAGCAAGTAAACAGGGATAAAATTCTGAAACTTGAATACCTTTTATATTAGCACAACGAAATGTTTGATTGTCGATTTGGGTTTTACGATAAAAAAATCGAAATTACTTTCGATATATTGTCTTCACAGCATGAATCTGTTGGATTTGCAAATTTTCACATCTACACATGCACGTTTTCACATTTGCACTTCAAATTTTCAAAAACTAGGTTAGATTTGCAATAATTGGTCACATATCGAAATTTTATTATTGTAGAAAGTACTGGTCTTTATAATATCATATACTATTAATTTAATAGCAGAAGTAAATTTCTTCATCCTAACTAGCGTGCAACATGAGCGCTTCATAAATAATAATTCATAAATATATTGATTGCAAAGGGTGTTTCAGTTTGATTGAAACAAGTGAATAATCGAGAAATTTTGTTCAAGTTTTAGTGGATGTTTGTAGATTATTAGTTAAAATGGAACCTTCTTGCGTATGATCATAATTTAACGTGTTAACAATTACTACAAGTTCAAACTTGATAGCAACTATTAATAAGTTCTTTTTTTCGCTGTGAAGAATTATTAAATCAATGACCGTGCAAACTCGACCGATTTCAGCAAAGCAATTTCACTTGTTCTTTTAGATAATCTGATTGCTCAATTGAATAGTCACTATGGTTTATAAGACGGTGGTGATGAATGAGCAGTTCTGGCACAGGTCTTCAAGCCTCAAGGCTCTTTATCACGAATCTGGTAGTCGCCACAACAAGAAATCCTTTAAGTTTGCTGAACTCTTATCGATTTTATAGCAGGAAAAATGAATGTGTAGCGCTCTGTGTTGAGCGTGCTTTTGTGATTAAACATTTGTACTCAAAGAAGCAGGCCTGGATATTGAAGCTAATGAGTCTCCTCTCACATTCGTAGCTTCATTACCACGATCACAACAAAGGCATGGAAAGGGAAGCTTTTTTCGCATATCTGGCTGCATAAAAATGTATATCAGAGGGTCAGCCAATAAATTCAATCTCCATGTTATGTTGAAAAACGGAAATAACGAAGATAAAGCTTTGTATTCTCCTAACATATTCAGAATCGACAACAGAACGGTCGGCGACGCCTCCAGGATCAAAAAGGTAACCAGCATTGCAGATATTACTCTAAAAAACCTCTTATTGTCTGAATGGGCTACGTTTCGTCTGGACCGCATATTACTTTGTCTTTTAAGGCAATATATCATGCTGTATAACACGATGAATCCACATATGAAAATTGCATCAAAAGTCAACCAAGCAAATGTATTAATTTCATGTTTTGTCTTTTCAAAGTCTATTTGATATAAGATTGGTATTAGCAATAGCAATGAAGCCCAATATACAATCAGGATTATTTTAATATATCTAACTGCGGCATAGGTTCGATACCAGAAAGGGAAACGGCAGCTCAGGAACCTGTCAAACATCATCAGATAAAATGTCATATACCAAATGAAGAAAAGAACTGCACTCATAATCCAGAACGATGAATATAGATCGCCTTGCTGCATTGATATAAGTTCTAATATAATCTTCCCAATAGAAAAGGCTGATATTAAGATGTCCAAAAGACTGATGTTCAACATAATTTTGATCTGATTTGAGTATGGTCTCTTAGATTTAACTAATATGTTAATGCCAATAATGTTCAAAATGATAGCAAAAAGGCTTATAACAGCACTGATTAAGTTGGCTATGCTCTCGGTTTTCATCTTGGTGTCATTTTTATCTTGCTGTGAGTGACCGCCAATTGATGTTATATCTTATATATTTGTAAATGCATGTTTGACTATCCACAAAAATTTCACCACTTGGTCTTCTGTTGGATGATGGCTCTTGCCTGCAGGCTTCATCCAGTGTAGCCAACGATCAGATAAAAGGTTTTGGAGCTGGGATACCAAATCTTTGATTGTATTTTTGGTATTTACATAAAGCAGTCTAAATCCATTTCGCTTTTCTGTCTTTGCTGCATGAATGGGTTAACTCCATCAAATTTGCCATTACTAAGTTAGTTTTGCAATAAATTGTTGAAGATCGAAATTCAATTTCTCTAGAAACTCATCTACAGGTACGTATCATACAGTGTACTCTGAAACTAATTGCAGAAGTAGTTATGGTTCTCAAAACCTGCATGCAGAGAAGGTCCTTTATAAATAATAAGCTGTTTTAATGAGAAAGGCTTTTCCTGATTAAATCAACTACACAACTAAGAAATTCTGTTAAATCTTCAGCATCCGCTGTTTGTAGATTATCAACTAAAATCGAACCTCTTTGTGTATGATCTTAATTTAACGTTTTAATTATTACTGCCCGTTCAAATTGGATCTTTCAAACTTGCGTGAGTTCAAAAATTCCGACAGCAAATATAAAGAGAGGCATGTTGGGAGCGCGCTGTCACACAGAGGGCAGTCACAAGGAAGGAAATGTCACACAGAGGGAAATCCAAAACAGCGCTGTTGTTAAAGGCGATTTACAAAAACATTTATGATAGACACTGAATTATGACGATCTTCTTTTCGTATTTCAAGGAAATAACCATATTTAATCAAATAAAGCAGAAGAACTCACTAAAATTTGATGCATTACGACTAGGCCTGAAGTTTCCGATCAAGCTGTCATGCGCGATTTGAAATTCTGCATTGTTCCGCGGTTTACTATGGTTGAAAATTGTAAACCAAGACTGACGGCTCGGGGCCTATGCCTCTATAGCATTCGAAACCCCCGTATTTGTACTGTTTATTGCGTTGTCCACTGATCAATACAAAAAATATCTGGTTTTATTTTCACATCAGGGTAGAATGCCTAGTCTCGAAGCTGTAAAATGTATTACACTACGTGTCGGTAGAGAAATAATGGGTAAAAATATGCAAAGAATAGTATCATTCGTGAAGAAGCAGCGCTGTTAGGGACAACGGGGATCGGGAGAATTTCATGTCACGTATAGGGCAGAAACTTCTCTGACTTGTCGCGGGGGTACCACGTATTCATTGTCAGTTCTCCTTAAAAAATTTGATGCCAACATACTTGGTTACCCTCGCTGATGAAGCCGCAGTGATGGTTCGGGGGAACCCTCGGAAGATTTTTTAAGACCACGCCCAAAGTTATCAAGTAAAACTTTGCATGATTGCGTAATGCCTCAGATATTCACCAAAGCCCTGTCAATAGGTCTTCTGTTTTAAGCAATTACTCTTTCTTCCATTACGATTATATCCCTTGTTCAAATAATTTCACATTAATTAACATACTTGGGGTGTCTATTCCATTCGACCACTGTACTATTGACAGCGCTCAAGTTCGCATGTAATGCAGATAACAGATTACAAAGAAGGAATATTTTTGGAAGCCGCATATGAAGAGAAAAAATCGAGAAAAAATCTTGTGATAATAATTGAAGTGAGCTGCCCCACATTGTCGAACGTCGCGACTGCACATGGTGTATGGAGCAATGCTCCGATCAAAATCGTTTGATGCAGTGTAGTTAAAATCTTGCTATTCCATGGATGATTGCATGGGCAAGCGCAAAGTTCCGTCTTCTACACGCCCCTTACCATACACCACCTGCCTTGGTGCTGCAACAAAGTCCTGGCGCAGATTTGTAGAAGAGCGAGGGTCTGGTTTTAGGGCACCAGCTCAAAAATGGAAAAAGGGCACGAGTGGGAAGCAAAACAAGTCCTTAGATCCTGCGGATGGATTTTCAAAAAAAACAGTAAGCAGAGTAACACATCTCTTTTTCCTTTTACTTTTTGAATTGGTCCTTGGGGTAATGGGGCTGGAGGGATGGATACTGGTTATACGGTAAAATGCTTATCATGCCTAGTTGCTTCACTCAATGCACTCAGATTTCAATGAAATGGCATTTATCTAGTCCAGAGAAACTAAGGATTACGTAATATCTTATAACTTTGTTGCATTACAAGTGGGGCATTGGAAATTCATCGTGTACTATATATCACATCTTTCTGCCTGTATTGCCTTTTATCTATGAGAAGGTGATGAGGGTGGACGAGAGGCTTTCAGATGAACGTTACCTAACAAAGAGGGATATTATTTCGAGAGCTCAAGCGTGTCAGGCCTTTACAAGGAAGAATAAGTTGCAATCTGCATTTCTTCTTTACTTCAATTTTGAACGACCCTTTGACAGATTTCTGCCACTGAATTATTAGCCTTATATTTAACATATATCCAAGACGATAACCTAATCCCAAACGTTGTCATGAAATTATAGAAAAAATAGTATTCACGTAAAACTATGTAATTAAATTTTCCTTTGCATCTTCATTCAGATTGCTATGTTTTCCGACTCACAGTTGAGACCAGTAGTTGGGAATCGCCTTTCTTGTCCTGCAAACTGGTTCATTAATGCGACACCGGGTGGGACGTTCAGAGATGTGGCTATAGAATTAAAGGCAGCGAGTTTACCAGTGGAACCAGAGGCAGTCGTAATGCTGGTCGGCACTAATGGTGCCAGCAATCACTGCGTAATGGAACGCGCCAGCTTTACAAGAAAAAACGCGACAGAAGACTTTGCAAGTATGCTAATTGCAGCTTCAGAAAAATTCCGCAGATCTCAGGTTTGTACTAGCCATTAATTAGCAGTTGCGTTACCAGGGTCCCTCCTGGGAGCGGGGGGGGTAAAATTTAGCAAATGATGTAAGAGATCTAGAGGAATACCAATGATAAACTTACAGCCATCTCCTAGATATCCTCATCTCATTGAGGATGTGGGCGTTCCCCAAGGCTCTGTTCTGGGGCCCCTCTTATTCAATATTTATATTAATGATTTCTTTTACCTGGTGAAGGATACTGAGATCTGCAATTATGCAGAAGATACTACGTTCTTTGTGTGTGGTACAGAACTTGATCCTATCTTAAAATCATTAGAAAAAGATGCCTCTCTGTTATCTAATTGGTTTGCAAATAACTATATGAAAATGAACGATGATAAAAGCCATCTACTTGTGCTTGGAAATAAAGGCGTCGAGGCAACTGTAAATATTTCTGGATCATTGATAAAAGAAAGTGACGAAGAGAAGCTTCTTGGAGTGACAATTGACAAAAACCTAACTTTCAAAAGTCATGTCAATAGTCTTTGTAAAAAAGCAAGTCAGAAACTACATGCATTAGCACGTATATCGACATATATGGAGAAGCCACAGTTAGAATTAACAATAGAAACTTTCATAATGTCACATTTCAGCTACTGCCCACTCGTGTGGATGTTTCACTATAGGGCAGCAAATAATAAGATCAATAAAATTCATGAAAGAATCATACACAAGGATAGTACTTCCAATTTCCAAGAATTACTTAGCAAAAGTAACTCAGTATCTGTTCACCAGAGAAATCTACAGCTGTTCCTTATCGAAATCTATAAAACAGTACATAATTTAAACCCAACTTTCATGACACAGGTATTTGAGGAGAAAAATGTACCGTATAACTTTCGTGAAAGCAACAGCCTTGCCTTGCCTAAAGTTAAGACAACTTCGTATGGCATAGACACCATTAGGTACATTGGAAAAAAATTATGGCAGGCACTGCCAAATGAAATCAAAGAGTCCCAATCATTAGATATTTTTAAACAAAAAGTCAAATTAATGAGAAACTTTGATTCCAGCTGTAGATTGTGCAAAAATTTTGTTCCAAGTATTGGCTTCCTATAGCACTAATTAGGTTTTGTTTAATAATTATCATTAATTTTGTATTAATTAGTAGCCTTTATTTTGTAATTAGTTTGTAAATAGTTGGCTTTAATTAGCACATTGCTACAAAGCAGCCAACTTTAAATAAAGCATTTATTATTATTATTATTATTAATTGCCCCCTCCGTGCCCCTTTGGCCTCGTTACTAATCATTTATCTATCCTCCACCCCCTTAAAGGGTTCTACTTTCACCCGAAGTTGCAGATCAAGTCTTTGACCATATCGGATGTCCATCTGCCTGAGAGCTTTTACAAGAAAATCATTAATTTTTCTTCTGAAACGGGGCTCTTCAGAAACAATTTTCTAACATTTAATTGATATGGGAAAGATAAGGGGTAGGCGCGTTCGTAACCTTCTACCTATACTGTTTACGTAATTCTATGACTTCTTTAAAAAACCAACCGGTATTTACAATTCGTCAATTTGAAAGCATCTACTGATTCAGTGGTGGAGAAATTCAGAAAAAGTCACCCTTACAAGTCCGTTGACTCAGCCAGCTACTGACTTTGACAGTGACCTTCACATCTTTTGTATCTTCCAGATTATTGTCCTGTCTATTTTGCCGCGTTTGGATGAGATCAACCTGCGCCTTGGCAAGTACAACGCAATGATGGAAGATGTGTCTAAAAAACTTGGTTGTCGTTACATAGATCTCACCCAGTATTTTACGAAAGACCTCAAAAGATTATGGGCAAGGAACGGCCTACACCTTAGTTGCTGCAGTGGCTTGCCTCACCTTATCGATTGCGTAGATAATGAGCTCTTCGACTTAACAAATAGACTAGCCATCGAAAGAAAAGTGCAAGATGTTAACCGAGGTATCTTTGTTTATGTACATGCAGCATAACTGTTCTCTCTTTTTGTTCCATAATATGTTAGAATTTAGAATCCTTCGTAAAAATGCATTGTTGCCAATTATCCTATCTTGCAGTAATCTAACTTATCCAATGCTTTTAGGAAAGCTTAGTTAGACAATATGACCTCTTAAGATACGAATACATTTTAGAACGCATGGCAGAGGAAAGTCTCGATCCTTGGCAGCATCGGAATCATTGCATGATGAAGCAGTGCAACAGACGTCTATTGGCGAAAAAGGGTAAGTAAATTTTGCTATAGGCAGCAATGTAGAAGCAGAAGTTGATATAGTTAAGTATAATTTCCAGATTTCCAACTGCGTCAAGACGCATTTTATATACACAAAAATTTGCTTTATAGGACAATGCCGCACTGCGTCAAACAGTTACAAAAAGTTTACCCATCTCGTGGCGTGGTCATAGATAATGTGCAATTGACATGGTCAGCATTCATGTATAGCGGAATGGTAAGAATTAACAGTGACAGGGTAATCTTATTTAAATTCTAGACCTAATGCAACCAAAGCATTCACAAATATTCACACTTTCGTACTCATTTCGTCCTTGAGGTCATCCTCTGGGGAGTCACTGCAACACTTAACCCTCGCTTATAGTAATCCAAGGTCAAAGTTTCCGTGAAGTGATATGTATAAACCATTTGCATTCCGCCAAAGGGAAAAGTCAACTTAAAACGAAAGGCAGAAGAGAGTGATCGAGCCCAAATAGGAAAGGATGAGATAGTTTACTTCAACAGCTTCCATCTACAAGTACTCATTTGAATTGTCTCAATATACTGCCCTGTGGGTGGTTCTAGTCTAATGACATCTTTTGTTTGAAGGAAAATGCAAAGGGAAGAAAAAAACTGCAGCAATCCGCCCAAAGACGAGAGAGCAAGACCTTTGCTGCCTGGATGATATTTTAGCGCAGGTAAATTCCTGCTTCCGTCTGCAGGAAGTCTAAACAGACATTAGTTGGCCCCTATGTAAATCCTGTTACACTACTGTATAGGAATACCACTAGACTTAATGCATTGCATTGCAAGTTATATTTTGGTAATATTGATACAATAGTTAATGTAAATGAGAACGAATATCTCTTTACAATTTCTTCTAGACTAGTGGGTCGGAAAGGAAGAGTCTACCATCGAGTGAATCTAGAAGAAGGCCATGGAGCAGTGCAGGTACGTTCTAGTTTATAGCATATTTCATCGATGATCCTATTTTTTTAAGTATTACTGCAAGACATTTCGATATGGATACTTCAAGAGATTTCATTAATTGGAATTTGTGTGGCTGTTTAACCATCATTTTCTTTGAAAGGAGAGCAACAACCTCCGTAGCTACGCAGCTAATGTTGATCGCCTCTGTCTACGTTCATGTCTCTTTTTAGGACCAAAAGAACGCAGGAATCGAAGGAGTAGAGAGATTTTAAAAGGTGGTGGTATTCGTGAGGAGAGGTGGTAAGTGCCACCGTCATTTAACTACAATCCTTTTCATCTCAAAACCAGGAAACAATGTCATCTCATATACACATGATACAACTGTTGAATTGATATACTAAAGGAGAGTTTTCTTCTGCAGGAGAAGACGACAGTAACGGGCACTGGAGATATATTGTGTACAAGAGGGATAGCACTGAACTGGCAGATTCCAGATACAAAGGAATGCAGTGATCTCAGTTTCCACGCGATAGGCACATTTAGCGTAACGTCCGAGGTAAATTATCTTCCCCCCGAGAGGGTACTGCGCAATGTCCTTCTAATGTTGCAGTGTAAGGAAAAGGAGGGTTTAAAGTATGGGGTGAAAATGGGTGGCTCTTTTTATGACATTGCCACTATCCGTAAACTCTTACATTATCACACGGCCAAGGTAGTCAAATCGGAGGTAGTGCAGGAAAAAAACTGGTATTTAAAAGTTAATAGATATGTTGAACAGCCAATTGGTACTGATCCTGTGAATGTGGAAGTGGTGTCCGAGCTTTTGAAACTTATACAAGATACCGGCCGTAAATCAAATGGGGTGGTTTCGGATATGACCTCTGATGATCTAAAGTCCCTCGTTGGTACGAGATGGTTGGAAAGCTCTGTCCTTGAATTCATTTCAGGTCTTATAAACAGGCGGTCACCAAACACATATGCACTATTTTTAAATGGGGAATGCGACTGTAAAAGCATCATTAGTAAGATCAAGGATAGCTTCAGCGATAATGGGCCTGAAAAGATAATTTTTAGTATGAGTGTTGGGTTGGAAGGTAAGCATACATTTATAAGTGGTGATGCTAATGAGAGAGGAATGAGAGTAGGATGCCATTTCTCTTTTGGGGTGTATTTCAGGCAGTCTAACGAGTTCTTCTATGGAGATTCACTGGGCTGGCCTGTGCCATCGACACTTTGGAACATTCTAGACACGCTCTTGCAAGGACTTTATCCAAGGTATTGCGAAAAGTCTATGCGCGTTTACCCTCTTCATTCCAACATGCCATTTAAGCATTTATGCAATAACTATTGTTGGGAATACTACCCCTTGCAGTATGATAGCCACATTTGCGGTGTGTCAGTGATTGTGTCCAAGTGTCTTGTCGCGTTCGATGAAGCATCATTTTTGTCTCTGCGTGGTACCCAGAAACCTCAAATCCCGGGTATAGGTATATTAAGCACATTTCAGTATTTAAAGACTTCCTGCGCATAAATATACTAAAATGGCTCCTTCAAGGATATATAGACATAGGTTGTTTAGAGTCAATTGCAGACTTCGCAACAGTAGCAGCAACAGATGTTAATCCTGATCCGAGCTTTAAAGTGGTTAGTACAGTCGAAGTTAACTATGATCCGGGTGTTGTTGAGGAGAGCGTATTGAAAGCCGGTAGAAATAATTATACGCAGCAAAAAGAAACGCTGAGGACAAGCAGAACTACCGAAGAAGAGTCCAGTCAAATGAGTCAGCAACCTATCTTTGCTTTACACGAAAATCTGGTTCGTTCTGATTTTCTTCTCTCCGTTGGGGTTAATGGTAGAAACTGCAGCCACTGCACAGTCCAGGGGGCTCACTTTCACTGCAAGTTATATACTTTTTCCTTAATGTTTAAGTATAAGAGTAAACTTTTGAGACATATTGAGCAATCACATTTAAGCAGCACTCGCCTCGTCAATGATGAGATGTTCGTTATAATCCCATGCAAAATTCCTCATACAGAAGCACAAACGCCTGTGCGATTTCATTACCATTGTCCCTACTGTTCCAAAGCAATGGAAAGGCAAGATAGGTTTCTACTTCACTTGAAAGCACATGGTAGAAAAGGTTGTCGTAAGAGCAACAGCCGCAAATACAGTCAGAAGAAAATTGATTTCCCTCTTGCAGGCAAAGAAGGACACGAAGAGCAGGAGAAATCTGCCCCGGAGGATGAAGGTGGTAAAGACTTTGGCAAAAAATGCGTTGATACAAAGGAAAGCTCAACTAACGCGGCAAGGATTATTTTTGAGGATGGCCTAAGAACATCATGTGATATCTGCGGGAAATCTATGCTACACAAAAGCATGAAAAGGCATCTAACAACAAAGCATCCATCAAGAGAGATCTACAAAGCTGTTTGCTGCGATCGCGCGCTAGGGCTCTATATGGTTAGAAATTCGCCGCGCGGTGGTGTCGGCTACCCAATTCATGTGCAGAAAATTTTGCATGGAGGGCAAGAGAAGGTTGTTGATTGCGAGAATGAAGCATGTCGGCAGCAGATGGCTACTGCATCAAGATCTGGCATGACTGGTAGAGAATGCTCGCATCTGTTAGACGTTAACCATGCGTTCTTCCCAACTTTTTTACAACTGGATGAGTCGAAGTGGCAGGAAATGGGCACGTCGCAACACTTTAAAGTGCTAACAACAGACACCATACAAAAATGCATTGACAAGAATACGCAGGCGATTCAGCAACGAGCGCCAACTGCAGTTGAGTGTAAGGACAACAACTTTCTTCACGTTTCCATTTTCGATGGCAAGTACATGAGCTTTCCAGTTAGATCAAGGTACATGGTGTCGTATAATAGCAAAGATGGACGCATGACTTGCAAATGTAATGCGACAAAGTGGTTTTGCATCCACAAGGCGATACTTTACCAAACAGATCAATTGTCGGAGCACGCCAGCAATCCTTTCGACGATGAAACCTGGCCAACCCATGGTGATTACGATGACCATACACAGAGTGCTAAATCAGATAAGAATGTTATATACCCCCCTAGAGACGATTCTGCTCTTTTAAACATGATTGAGTATATGATTGGTAACAAGAAGATCCCATTCTTAGCTCCAAAACTCTATCTCAACCTTAGCAAAGCTCATATCCCAAAGGTATTCAGGCCAATTGAGACGCACTGCCACCTATGTCGGCAGCAGTTGCCAAAACCTCTGCCAGTAACGTTCAAGGGTAAAATATTGTGTATGAGTGGAATAATTAACAATATTGAGACTTATGTGAAATTTTGCAATGCTTGCCAAACTTTTTATCGTTATCAAGAGTACACAGAGGGTGTTCATAATTTCAATGATGTTTTTCTCCTTGGACTAGACGTGTGTTTGTACATCAGAGAGTCATTGAAGAATCACGTTGCTGTGGGTACACTCTGCAATATACTAGCAGGAATTCAGAATGTGAAACTTGATCAGCACACCATAATTGATGCATACAATCATTTCGAGGCTTTAACAGATAGATCTTACAACTACAATTGTGTTGCATGCGGTTTCTATCCGCCGATCCTTATTGCTGATGTGAACAGAAAGGTTGCGTTTAAGTGTAGCAGCAACGAGGAAGACTTGCCGGATGTGATGTGTCCTGAATCAGATAAGGTGGACTGGACTTCCTACTGGAACATGGTTGAAAAGTCAATAATTGCAAAAGGCTTCAGAGGCAGGAAGGTGGCAAGATTGCAAATCACGCCGAAAATGTCCTTTTGGTCCCCGTTTATTGGGGCAAAGTCGCGCATCGGTAACACTGTATTTAACAGTGAACATAGAAAGGTGAGTAGGGTGCTAGGTGTGGACAATGAGCTAGAATGCCGCGAATTATCAGAAGAGAGGTTGTGTGCAGTTATAATGGAAGGTAAATTGAGAGAAATTCAAGCCATTGCAGAAAGTGTTGGAATAAGCAGGAAAGGCAGCAAACTAGATATTGTCAACAGAATAAAGAGCACGATAAACAACAAAGACACATTTAACAAGGTGTTCAAGAAAATGTTTGGTTCATCGGGAGGATGGCTAAGTTTTGCCTGTGTGCATGGCATCATCTATGCTGCAAAATTTCTACTGAGGGCGGAAAGTCCGAGGGACTATATTGATGTCATGCGTAGTTTCAAACATCGTCCGAATATCCTCATCTGTGATATGGCGCACATGGTGGCTAGGCATGAAAACAAGACTTGTAGAAATCTATTTGCTCCTTTTGAAGGCCGCGTAGCGGAAGCAACAGAGGAGAATATTGCATTTGCTAAGGATGGTAACCTACATGTGTCATTCCCTTGGCTACACTCCAGTATGTTTACTGTCCTGAATTCCTTTGGGGGAACGCATCCAGTAACTGGCAGTAACAACCATTTTGCTCTCTTCGATAAATTTCACGAATCAAATTCCAGTGATGCAAAAGAGGTTTTAAGGAGAATAGGTTGCGTTAAAGAACTAAGAGGCAGAATAAACAGCGAAGCGGTGGAACAGATACATGGTATGTATGATTTAAACATCAACTTCATGAACAGAATGAACCCTGTTACTCATATTTTTATGTTTCGATCTATTATCGACCTCAAGAACGAAGAACTGAATGCATTGAAACTGCGTAGTCTCCAATCCGATTTGAATATGAGCATTGCCTTTGACCACCTGGGTAGGGCCATATTTAGACAAGAGGAACAGTTGGGGGCAGACGCAAGAACTGGGGGAAACCAGACAACCGAAGAGGCACCAAATACTATTCACAGTATGGAGTCAGAACATCGTGTCCGAAATGATGATGTGTTCGAAATCAGTGATCAGCTCAAAGGAGATATGAAGACTAATCCCAGTCCAAACCATACTTCCAGCAAAGCTGAATTTGAATGTACACAGCAAAGCCCTGTGTACGATTTTGAATTGACAGAATTAGAAGAACGTGAAACTAAATCCGATTTTAGCAACGCAACTGAACCTGACTACTTCGATCACAGCACTGGTGAAAAGGGAACACACTCTTTCAACAAAAATGATGTAACTGGATGATGTTAGATTAAATTAATTCTGATCATACCATCGTAACTGTTGCAGACGGGAAGGAGATTGCAGATGAAAATACAGAGCCACTTCAACACCTTAAGGGACGAGACCTTTGTGAGGATAATTCAGGAGAAACCCCAATGAAAAATCAAAGAAAATGCACCTCTAGGTATGCCAGGAAAGGTAAATCAAAAACAAACCAACATGAACATTCTACGGTAGCAGCAGCTCAAAGAATAACAAGACGTACAAGTAAAACCGTTTTTAAGCATGTTAGTAAATCTGTGAAAAAGGGCACGGAAAAAAGTGGTGGTAAAATAAATATGTCCACAAAGACGGTAGTAAGAAAGGGACCGCAAACAAGGCAAAGGACATTGCTAGACTTAGTAAGCAAGGCCAAGCCCCCAGAAAATGCCTGTACAATAGACATTGAACATCTGGAAATCGTTTTAAATAATCAGTTTAAGAGTGGTTGCCTACAAAAGATTGTTCATGACTACCATACAAAAGAACTACCCCTAGCTACAATGACTTCAGTAGTCAATGCTGAACCGGAGAAAGAACCTGAGCTACATAATGTAAAAGTGGCATCGCATGAAAATTATCAAGATGCACTAACATGCATAATAGAGTTTATTTTAAGACGCTTCCCGGGACTGTTTAATCTATCCCGCGACGGCCTGAATACAATGTTTATTCTTGCAGCCAAGGTCTTAAAAGATCTTATTACGACCATTTCATGAGAGAATACTTGCTGGACTGTGAAGTGGCTCCAGTGTTTAAGCCTTTTGACACCTGTTTTTCATAAACGCAGCAAACAAACTATTGCTTATTTAGCTGAAGTATCATCGAAATTATGATATCCACTTATGAGAAGCAATGAATCGATTCTCCTTTCGGTAGTCTGCAACATTGCGACACTAGCAGCCTGACTGATTGAGCTTCGCATTTTGTATACTGCTGTTCTCAACTAAGACTCTGTAACTGAGCTTTTTGATTTGGGGGAGGGGCAAGCACCGTAACTTTTCCGAGAAGGTAAGAGATAAGGGCGTGGTCCTCCTCAAAATTTCATCGACCATACCCTTTAAGGCCAATTTGTGACCAGGCCCTTTTTTCAATACAGGAAAAAATGCCCTTTGTGTAACATTTCAAGGCTTCTACCGAAAGAAGGAATTTTTTATAATTTTCCAAAACAAAGAAAATCCTAAGGAAATCTTAGTTCCTCCCCTCAAAAGATAGATGTGAGCTGTTAAACATTCCAATGGTATAAAATAGCTCTCCCTGCCCTCTACTGCAGGAGAGATAACGCTGACCCTGGCGATAATTTCTCCAGATAACAGATTCCTTGTTCTTATAAGCAGCAGGCCAATAACAATCATCTCAAATGTTCCATAAAGGTTTAATTGTGATATTGATCGTGATTTGCAATGACTAATTTAACTGCAAGTTTTAGCTATTAAACATACTTATACATTTTGGACTTACAGTATGTGGGGTTTCCAGTTCTATTTTATATCTTTATTTATAACAGTATGGAGTACATTATCTACAAATTTTTCTTTTCGACAGGTCAGGCATTGATAACAGTTATTTTTATATCTTTTGTATATCAAACTGAAGCTTCCAACCCAGTGGCGCCGTGGGAGCACAGTTTTTGGGGGGGCCAAAGGCTCAAGTTTTCCGACAACGAGACAATTTTTCCGACAAAACCAATGGCAGTGAACCCCCTTATAATGTCTTGTTTCTCAAGGTATCTTAACAGTCAATGAATAATCTTGTGATGTACTGAAAGAAGGAGAAAACTCGATAGAGAATTTAAGTCTTGTAACATTTGAATTCAGAGTGCTAACTTCTTTCATAGCAATGGTGTTTTTGCAAAAACGTCATACATCTCATCAAAATTCAATGATTTCGACATACTTTACTTAAAGCTTAACAGAATAAGGGAATTTAAATATCCAGTCCCATGGCTGACCGGATACAATTCATAACAATTTTCAATTTTGAGAGTGTCCCTTCACTGTCATTTGGTTGAGCCTAGAGGAAGAGTGACAAGAATCCTATATAAAGTGTTCAAGACTTTTTTCAATAAATCTTAATGCTGTGATGAGGTTCTCCCTTCGCAAGGTCCTTATCTTTTCTTTCCATTTCTGCTAAAAAGGGGTCTCTCCTTTCATCTTCACCTAAAAAACATATTCTTCTCTTTGGCCACATTATGGAATGCATCATCTGGTAGGCCATCAGTTGTGATAATCTAGCAGAATTGTTCTGGATCGAGCGGCGCAAATTTACAAAGTATGGCTTTATGACAAGAGAATCGTGTTTTTATTGATGACAAGGCTTTATCAATTGACTAAATGCACGTTTTCCGTCAGTATTTGGTGTTTGGATTCTCTTCACTATTGTAATTGGAGAGCTCTTCACTCGCCCTCTACCTACTCATGAAACGTTTTGCTAGAAAATCTTGCTGCACTATTTGTGCCTGCTACTGTCTTCTTTGTTTCAGCCAATACTTTCGTATAATCACTTCGCATTCGTGGTAACAGCCCCCCCCCTCTACCGTCTCGACTAATCTTACCGCAATGAACAGATAGATTTGCTCTGACTGAAGAATATTTGAAGCAGGGTCGGTGATAGCGAAAATCTTCCGGAAAACATGTGCTGTCATTATGGTTTCAAAAGATAAAAATTTGTTTTGAAGATTACAGCGTCATGGACCGTTTCCCCGCTCACGTTTGACTACCGGCACTGCTGTAACACATATAACAAGCAGTTCAACAAGTCCTCTGAGCTTGCAAAACGCATATTCTCAAGGGCTTTTGAGTGCGACCACCATCTAGTGGTTGAAATCCTATGCGGGCGATGAACTCTTTGGATGCCCCTCTCTTCTTTTACTCTTTCATATTTTTTTTTGTGAATCATGGCGGAAAAATGAACACGAACGATGAAAAAAATTGAATCAATTAATTCATTGTTTTCCAACAAAAGGAAGAAAATGACAAAATTTTCCGATGGGCCTTCCCCCGGCCACTTCACCGCTGACTTTGATGTTGCAAACTGTTTCTTGTAGTTTTACACATTTATTACAAGAGATGAACTTCCTACAGCACTGAATATTTGTGGAAAGAACACTTTTTAAATTTCACAAATATGAACTAAAAAATTTCCGACAGGTATCGAAATTATCCGACAATTTTTTTTCAGGGGGGGCCATGGCCCCCCCTGGCCCCCCCCGGCCACGGCGCCACTGTTCCAACCTGTATAAATATTATGTATAATCATTACTATTATTATTTTTAATTGTAGCTTAAAATGCCACTATACTTTGTACTTTATCAAAATTAAATCTGACGTAATGTTTCCTAATTTCCGATACTGTAAATTAGTGCAATTTTCTTCGTTTGTCTTTCTTACCCCTCCGCGGGATTAATCGAAGAGGTGACCGCCAAACTAGAGGTAGGGCCAAGCTGCGACATCGAACGTTCTTGAGACCCTCCCCGCCAAGAAAGTATCGTTCATTTTTTTTGAGACCGTTCCCTTGTACACGTAACCGCGCGGTAGATGTGACACCACGGTTTGGCGCCAGAGGGGGACAGGGGGGCTGCCCCCTTCGTCGGGGAGTGTTAGCCACCGCGTCGGGGAAAAATTTCGTGTCTGTCGGGGAATTTTTGACGGAAAATTGCGTTCTGATGCACAGAAAGATACCCTTTATTCTGTTAGTTAGCCCCCCTGTCGAGGACTCCTTGCGCCATCCCTGCGTGACACGAAATTCGCAAAAAAACGAAGGTTAGCAAGCTTGTAGGCATCAAAATTTTTCAAGGGGAACTGACAATGAATACGTGATACCCCCGCTACAAGTCAGAGAAGTTACTGCCCTATACGTGACACGAAATTCTCCCGATCCCCCTTGTCCCTAACAGGGCTGTTTCTTCACGAATAACATTATTTTTTGCATAGTTTTATCTATCATTACTCTACCAATACGTAGCGTATACTTTTTACAGCTTCGAGACTCAGCATTCTACACCGATGTGAAAATAAAACCAGATGTTTTTGGTATTTAGCAGGGTAGAATGCAAAATCCAATGCTAGTACGGGGGTTTTGAGTCCCATCAAAGAAGCAGCAAAGCTACGGCCATCAGCATTTATGAAAGGGCATTGAACAATGAATACGTAATACCCCCGCGACAAATCAGAGAAGTTACTGCCCTATACGTGACACGAAATTCTCCCGACCCCCCTTGTCCCTTAAAGCACTGTTTCTTCACGAATAATATTATTTTTTGCATAGTTTTATCTATCATTACTCTACCAATACGTAGCGTAATACTTTTTACAGCTTCGAGACTCAGCATTCTACACCGATGTGAAAATAAAACCAGATGTTTTGGTATTTAGAAGGGTAGAATGCAAAATCCAATGCTAGTACGGGGGTTTTCGAGTCCCATCAAACAAGCAGCAAAGCTACGGCCATCAGCATTTATGAAAGGGCATTGAAAATGAATAAATGATACCCCCGCGACAAATCAGAGAAGTTGCTGCCCTATACGTGACACGAAATTCTCCCGGTCTCTCTTGTCCCTAAAAGCGCTGTTTCCTCACGAATGATATTATTTTTTGCACAGTTTTACCCATTATTTCTATACAGATACGTGGCATGATGCTGTTTACAGTTTCGAGACTCAGCATTCTACCCTGATGTAAAAAAAAAACCAGATGTTTTCTGTATTGAACTGTGTAGAATACAAGTACGGGGGTTTTCGAATGCCATCGAGGCTTGGGCACCGAGCCGTCGGTCTTTGTTTACAATTTTCAACCATAGTAAACCGCGGAACAATGCAGAATTTCAAATCGCGCATGACAGCTTGATCGGAAACTTCGGGCCTAGGCGTAATGCATCAAATTTTAGTGAGTTCTTCTGCTTTATTTGATTAAATATGGTTATTTCCTTGAAATACGAAAAGAAGATCGTCATAATTCAGTGTCTATCATAAATGTTTTTGTAAATCGCCTTTAACAACAGCGCTGTTTTGGATTTCCCTCTGTGTGACATTTCCCTCCTTGTGACTGCCCTCTGTGTGACAGCGCGCTCCCAACATGGATGAATATAAATGCCTATTGTTTCGCTATGAAGACGATATAATCAAATAATTGCAAAGATGGTTAATTGAGGAAGTAACATCGTCCTCGTATGATTTGTTTTCTAAATAGTATTCTAAATAGTAATTTTGGACTGTATTAAAGTATTTCTAATGAAAATTAGTATTTCGTGCAAAATAGGATAGCTACATTGGTTCTCCATGAGTCATTAAGGCTGTGCACAGGCGAACGGTAAGGATCCCATTTTAATAAATCATAGGTGCTCTGAAGTATTACGAGGCTGTGTAGGGGAAAAAAGTCTCTTTATTTTGAGGCAATAATATTTTGAATGCTTTTGGTCCACACGCAGGCCTGAGAAGAGCCTCTCTTCGTGATTACAGACAAAATTTCTGATTTGTTTTGACATTGTGACCAGGTGCTTAAGATATGAAAACACTGTCCGTGCGAACTTGACAGACTTCAATATAGCAATTTCCAGTGTTCTTTTTGCAAATCTATTTGCTCATTTGCATGGTGAACATAAAAGGTTATCTGGAACTGATGTTGCCTTGTCTACTAAAATGCTTTGTTTGTATTAAACATCAATCTTTTGCTATTGTAGCGTAGTTTTAAAGCATATGTTATTCGCTGTTTGTTTCTATGCAGTTCAGGCTGAGCAAAACATACTGCTCAGCTTCGCGCGCAAATACTTGACGAAATTTCGAACGAACTTGCTGTTATTTGTGAAAGTGAAAATGGATCTTCTCAAGCGATTAGGAAGCCTAAATAAATCAGAAGATGTCGGTAATTTCTAGCCATTGGTAACAGTGTAGAATGCATCTTTGGGCGACATTAAGCCAGTCTTTTGACACAACAGTGACGGATTTTGACACAACAGTGATAGAAACATGCCTCATGGAACACAATGCTATCAAACAGTATATTGTGGCAATGTTGTACATACCACCGTAGGGATATAGATGCAAGGCCTAAATGATAATCAAACCTTTGATGAATCCCGTTTTGCCAAAGGTAAGGCTTGCCTGAGGTGCACATCTAATTTTTGGTTGAGGGAGGGGGCTGTTCTCCACCTGGACCGACTGTCATTATATCTTTTATATTGGACGGACTGGGTGTACCAAATCCTGTTATGTTTATCTTGTATCTAAATGGTGAGGCCTTTACGTAGGTTCTTATAAGTTTCTCATATGTATTAAACAATTGGTAAAATTGGTATTAGCTGCTCGCACATGTCCTTCGCAGTGGCATGTGACGTCAAATGCACGTGCTCCTTCGCAGTGATCCATGACGTACACTTCCTGTGGATTGAAGGGCCACTGGTGGAAACGAAAACTCGGACTACTTGTCACTTGGGAATGTGAGTGATGATGGTTCTTGTTATGCAAAGGCTAATTTAACAATTTCTTTCCACTCGGGTTTCTGATCAACTCAGGTTCTGATCCACTCGGGCAAGCGGGCAAGCGGGCAAGCGGCCACTTGTAATCACTCTAGATGGTCAGCATGAGCAGATGAGCGAGTACACCAGACAGTCATACCATATGCTACAACCGCGATGATTGTTTTCCAATGGATTTCAGCTACAACATGTATTGGCAAGTTTGCCATATTTTTTAATTGCCCAACCTTTGCACAAAAAGTCTTGATGACCTTGTTTACTTGTGTATTTCATGTCGTGTTCTCCCTCTCTATTCCCAGTCATGTTGTAATTTATGCGTATTAAAACTCGAGGTTTGCAGATAGAGACGAAATTTGGAACCTTAATCCAAAATCTTGTTCAGCCAGCTCGACTTTCCATCCTTCCAAGGTAGGCAAAGTGGCATTCAGAAGTAGTCTTTTTGGTTGCATCTGTCAAGAATAAGCTGCAAGATCCCTAACCTGGGCCAAAAAATAAAAATTGCTTGTTTCCTTGCTTGCTGACTTTTTTATCCAAAAATTATGGATGAAAACCTGGAAAAACGCTAAAAGTCAAACAGGCAAAGTAAATTTAGTAAGATTTCTCTGTCGAACACCTTGAGACTCACCAATCTGATTATTTACTACGACCTGGTAGTCGCCAAAGCATGAAACTTCAAAGTCGCACAACCTCTCAAAACACTAAACTTTTGTTAATTGCGTTATAGGCTAGATAAATATAAATTTTTTTTTGTAATTATCATTTGCTACTTGCATTTTTTCTGAGGCTGTGCGTGGAGACTGATTTTTTGACTGATTTCTTGGTAATTGAGGAAGCAGGCTACTGAGGATACTGAAACTATCGAGTCTCCTGTCACATTTCCAGCTTAACTAACATGATTTACAGCAAAGGCATGGAAAGGGTAGTTTCTGTCGCATAAGTATTTGACTGCATAAAAAGGTATATCATGGGGTCAGCTAATTAATCTAACCTTCATATCATTGCAAAATACGGAGTAAAATCATAAGAAGTTTTCTGTTTTCAAGGCTGTCGGCGATACCTCAAGGACGAAACAAAAAACCAGCATGGCATTAGACTCATTTGTTGAATCAGAAACTTCATCATTGTTTTCCATTTTCATTTTGATCCTCATCTAGCAATCATTGCATACGAATTTGGCAAATAATTTAGCATTTCTGCCTATATTTGCCATTTCTTCACACTGTTTGCTAGTTCCAGTTGCGGAAACTGCAACTTTCCTGTCTAAGCCACATGTACATATTCTGGTTGGTCAACAATATTAGGAACAAAATATCTTTGTTTAGACCAACATATCTAACTTCATTTCTTGTCGCTTCTTCCATGTTCTTTCATTTGTCCTCCACTTATCATGCATTCCTTCAGCCTTCGACTATCAAGATATAACATTCACCTCTCCCACCACTTTCTGCCATTTCCGCCATCTGAAACTATTCTTCATCAAGCAATATGCGCAGTCGAAAAGTAACCACTCAGCCCTTTCGCAACCTACTTAATATTGGATAGGCTGGAATGACTACGATTCTGTACACTTCAATGAAGAAAATGAATCAAACACAAAGGCTACAAATGAAGCATGATTTCATCGCAACCGAGTCAGATGGTCAGACAGGGCTAAGACTTCATAAGTGATAAAAATCAACGACACGCTCATTTCCGGGTGGGTCTGCGACTAATAAAAATATCGTGTTACATTCAAGCGTCCTCCTCCACAACCATCAATGACACTTTGAATAAAAACCAGGAAGACGATCTACAGCAGCACAGCGTCAAAATTTCAATACAGCTCAGTAATTTGTGTGAAAAAACCAGCTCGCTGTTCTCTAACTGGTTTGAGAAGCCCTCTCAGCCACAATTAAATCCATCCCTGGCTGATTCAATCATGCCCTTAACTCCAACAAACTGATGCTTTACATGGATGTACAAACACCATTTCTGTAAAAATGGAGTTATTGTCTAAGATATAGTAATTCATTTGCAAAGTGTGCATTTTTTCCTTCGACCCGATCTCTTTTATCGAATGACTAAAGCATTTTTTTAGCTAAGTTAGACTTCAAATAAAAATCTACACTAAGTTTCAGAGTACAAACTACTTTAAGTATCTAGAGATGAATTTCTAGAGACTTAAATTCGGATTCACAATAAATTATTGAAAACCAACTTAGTTATTGAAAGTTGGATGTAGAAAACCTTTATAAAGTAAAAGCCGTAAAGAGAAATTGATTTAGAATGGTATCGAACCTATGCCTAAGTGAGATGTAAAAAAATCATCCTGATGTAAATTGGCCTTCATTGCTATTACTCATACCAATCTTAACTCAATTAGACTTTTTACAGGTAAGGCATACTATTGATGCTGGTTGGCCCTTGATGCAAATTTATATGTGGCTTTTCGTGTTATTGGTGCAGCAAAATATTTGGCCTAAAAAGACAAAGTAGTGTCAGTCTAGACGAAACGCAGCCGATTCTGACAATAAGAGAAATAATGTTGCAGTAATATTTGCCATGCTGGTTGTTATTTTGGCTCTACACACAGCCTCAGAGGACATCAGACTAGCGACTTACAATCACAGAAGAATTGTATATTCATCTTGCCTGCGTTTTTAGAGGGGTTTGGCAACCTCGAGGGATTTCTTATAGTGACGACTACAAGATTCGAAGTAATAAACCTCCATTCTTGAGGACCTGTGCCTCAACAGCTCCTCCATCACCGCCGTCCGATCTACCAAATGCTTATTTGAACTGAGAGTAAATATTAAAATTTTCAACTAAATTCATACACAAAAAGGTTCGATTCTAACCAATAATCAATAAACAGCTCCTGCAAACATGGATAAAATATCTCGATTATTCAGTTTTTTAATCAAACAAAAAGACTCTTTGCCATCAAAACAGGTTATTATATATAAAGTGCTTTTGTTGCATGCTAGGTACGATGACTATGTTTACTTCTACACTTAGTTTCAGGTAGATGAGTTTCTAGAATAATTAAACTTGGATTTGCAACCAATTCTTGCAAAGCCAATTTATTGTTTTTAAAATTGATTAAACCATCCCCATCAGTATGTAAAAACAGTAAATTGATTTAGACTGTTGTATTGTAAAAACCAAATCCACAATCAAACATTTGGGTGTGGTTATGTAAATGGTTTTCCAGCTTCAAAAAATGTTTCTCTGATCACTCTGCTACACGCGACGAAGCCTGGAAGAAAGACACGTCCAACAAAAGAGCCGGTCGTGCAGGTTTTGTGGATACTCAGATGTGCATTTACAAAGGTAAAACATCAATTGGCGATTATCAAAAGAATAATTACAACAAGATATAAAAGGCATCAAGATGAAAACCGAGAGCATAGCCAACTTAATCAGTGCTGTTATTAGCCTTTTTGCTATCATTTTGAACATTATTGGCATTTACATATTAGTTAAATCTAAGAGACCATACTCAAATCAGATCAAAATTATGTTGAACATCAGTCTTTTAGACATCTTAATAGCAACCTTTTCTATTGGAAAGACAATTTTGGAACTATTGGAAATGCAACAAAGCAATCTATATTTATCATTTTGGCGTATAACGACGGTTCTTTTCTTCATTTGGTATATGACATTTTATCTGCTGATGTTTGACAGATTCCTGAGCTGCTGTTTCCCTTTCTGGTATCGAACCTATGCCTCAGTTAGATATATTAAAATCATCCTGTTTGTGTATTGGGCTTCATTGCTATTACTCATACCAATCTTATATCAAATAGACATTGGGAAGATAAAACATGATATCTCTACATTTGCTTGGTTGGTTTTTGATGTTATATTCATATGTGGATTCATCGTGTTATACAGCATGATATTTGGCCTAAAAAGACGAAGTAATAAGCGGTCTAGACGAAACGCAGCCAATCCAGACAATAAGAGGTTTCTTGGAGTAATATCTGCAATGCTGGTTGCTTTTCTTGTCCTGGAGGCCTCGCCGACTGTTCTAATGTCGATTCTGAATATTCTAGAAAAACACGAAGCCTCATCTGAGTTAATGTCCTACTTTGCAATAACATGGAGATTGAATTTATTAGCTGACCCTCTCATATATATTTTTCTGCAGCCAAATATGCGACGAAAGCTTCATTTTCCGTGCTTCTGCTGTAAGCATGATAGTTAAGTGCGACAGGAGACTAAATAGCTTCAGTATCCAGCCCTGTTTCTTCAAATACTAAGATATAGTCACCAAGTAGAGTCTACGCACACCCTATCAGAGCACGTTAGAGTAGTAATGTATTATCGCAGAGAGAGGTATACTGTAAATTCGTCATGCCCTCTTCAAAATCGACAAAAGTATGTTGATAGAGAGTTTGGGTGACCTTGAGGGATTCTTGTTGTGGTGACTCACAGGACCGTAATAATGAACATCGAGGCTTCAAGACCTGTGCCTAAACCACTGATCCCTCACCACCGTCCGATATTACATTACATTACATATTAATTTTTGCACGGCCAGTGCTTTCATTCTTTGACCACCTGCTCACAACACAAAAGCAATACGGAGAGGTTGTCTGTAATCAGAAGGATGGGTGCATGTAAACTCACTTTAAAACATCATTGTGTACTAAGAAAGGTGACTTATGCATAGCCTTCACAGTATAGTCTTGAATTCACACGGTTCAAACGGTTGCCCAGTGCGCAGCCTTCTCAATGGCCTGCGGTGTAACCATGTAGGTAAATCAATAGAAACTTTTGCTTAGCCTGCGTATAGCCCCGAAGCACTTCAGAGTCCCCCTGAATAATCAGAAGCGGATTCGTAATGTTGTACTGTGATAGCCTCATTGCCATATTGTAAGCCAATGGAGCTATTTTTGCAAAGATATATTCATATTTAGCTAGTACACTGTATCAAATGCACCGGAGAGGTGAATACTATTTAAAAAACAGGCAATCTAGAAGGCGACTTAATTTCCCCTATTGACCAATCTATGCAATGATTATATTTATACTTTCTGCACAGCCAATAAAAGAGCATTAATATTTGCTGTCGGATTTTTGAACTCATGCGATTTGAATAAATCTGATTTAAACTGGTAGTCATTATTGGAATGTTAAATTAAGATCATACACAAAAAGGTTCGATTTTAAATAATAATCTACAAACAGCATTTGCAAATTTGAACAAAATTTCTCGATTATTCCGTTGTTTTAATCAAACAGAAAGACCCTTTGCCATCAAAATAGTTTATTATTTTTGCTGTTATTATTATTATTTATTCATGCTATTTATGATGACGATATTTATTTTGCTGAATGGACAGAGTATTTTCTAAATCCTCAATGTTATTTAGAAGAAATTGAGAAATCGTAGCTATGTTGTCACAAATTTCCTGGCGGAAAAGCCCAAAGACAACGAAAGATATGCTATAGAAAGTTGCGCAGAGGTAAAGCTCGAAAGACGAATGATGAAATCTAGAGAAGTTGTTGATGCAGTTGTGTTATGTGTAGCAGTCATTGTCATTTTAGCAAATTTCTTTGGCATTCGTTTGCTTACAAGGCTAAGAAGGCCTTATACAAATCAGATTAAGATAATTATAAGTGTTAGTTTAGCTGAGATATTGCTCTCAGCATTAACGATCTCTCAAAGGGTCGCTTCATTGGCAAAGCCACAGAACCAAAAGCTACTCCTATCTTATCTGAAAGTGATAAAAACAGCAGTGTACTTCTCCTGGTATATGATGTTTTATATTCTGATGATTGATAGGTTTTGCGGTACTCGTTTTCCATTTTGGTACCGCAGCGATGCATCGAGAAAATCAGCGTGTATTAGCTTGATTGTATGCTGGTTGGCAATCTTTCTCATTGCGACAAGTATCAGTTTAGCTGATCAATACAATCCATACGAAAGTCTCTGTGCCGTTGAAAATTTTATTTACCTGGTGTGCGATTCAGTATTCATACTTCTGTTTTTCATACTGTGTTGTACAGTATTTTACTTTAAGCACCAAAGTAATATGCGATTTGGAAGAGGAACAAGGCGAGACGAGAACAAGCGATTCTTTAGAATAACCTCCACAATTTTGACTGTATTTCTGTTATTACAAGCGATTCCCACGGCAGTTACATCATTAGGTTACCACATTATTGGTTCTCAGGCTCTTACGACATATATCGAGCTATATTCATCTATTCTGTGGCAATTGAATTTATTAGCCGATCCAATGATTTATATTTTCATGCATCCAGAGGTATCGATGAAGCTTAGTCAATGTTTTGCTGCGCTTTGCAGAAAAAGCGAACAGGACCATCAACCTCAAATTAACCCCGCTTGTATAAGCTAGTCTAACATGAAATTATTATTAATCTCTGGTCTTCATAGGGATCTTATCAAAGTGTCCTATTGGGATTTAAAGACACAAATCTGGAACAAGAGATCCATTACTCAAGACATTCTGTTATTCATTCATTGTCAACAAAACATTGGTGGTAACGTTTGCAAAAGTTGTGGACCTTTGAATCAGACAATTTTTGTCCCGTAGTTTTTTTCATGCACATGTTCTTCATGAGTTACCATGCATAAGATCGAGTTGTTGTTTCTTATATCCCCTGAGGTAGGTGTTTTGCATGAACCATCAAGAGTCAATTTACCAAACTTTTCCTGGATTTTCATTTTGGTTTTGCTATATTTGATTTTATGGACATGAAATCTGGAAACTAAAATTTTGAAACGTTATAAATTATGCACTGTGAGCCAAATTTGGTTTACCAATCAAAAGTTATTTTGTTAGTACTTCTTCATAACAATTTCAAAAGATTATTTCAAACACAATACGTAAAGGAGTTGCTTCTTAAATGTCGACACAAAATTCTGTCACCTTTTCTGATTCAAGTCGACCTGCGTGATTATTTTTTCGTTTATATTAGTCTGCGACCCAAGTGTTTTCATTTTTTTTCTTCACGTTGCATGATTTCAATGTTGTTATTGATTTCTGGAAATATTTATTCCCAATCCTGGGCTCCATTCGATTCGGAATCATTGCCCTTTGTGTAGCAAACAAACTAGTTAAAAAAAACGTATTATTAGTTGCAGTGCTTGTAGATCATGGCAACAAACACATTAAAAGAAAACCATTCCCACCAACGGGAGTCTAGATTACTCCTAGAAGTGTCTTCAGAGTTTGTAACAAATGTTAACCCACTCCCGTCGGGGAAAAATTTCGTGTCTGTCGGGGAATTTTTGACGGAAAATTGTATAATATGGCACAGAAAGATGCCCTCTATGCTGTTATTTAGCCCCCCTGTCGGGGAACGCAGCCACCCGTCGGGCAAATCCTGGCACCACCCCTGTACTCAGTTGTACCAAAATGGAAGAGTTTGCCAGCTAATGTTATGGAACAAACATATTCAGATGTATTCTATGATTTATGCAAAACGCAAATCTCAGTGAATTAACTTTGTGTTCACGTTTTTCAAATCATTTGTATCGACCTTGTGTCGTTCAATGAAATTTTTGATGATGATGATGATGCTGAATGCAGAAGGCCCCTTTTCCTTTTCATTGGCTATGATGCTTGGTTCATTAAGTTAACAGGAATATGAAATGAAATTGAATAAAGTATCTGAGCTTTGAAAACGATCTAAAATTATCAAGCGCTAAGGAGCCTATTCTAGGTTTTAAAGTATGAAAATGAAAAGTCCCATCAAGCCTATTGAATACTCTGGATCTCAAGAATTACTTGGCATTTGCTTTAGATCATAATTGTAACGAAAGCTCGATTTTGTTATCATGTATTTGCCTTGTTGGAACTCCTTGGTGTCAGTAAAGAGGTTGTGAGGAGTGGGTATCAACAAACGAGCATAGTGGAAAACGTATCTGCACACGGAAAGAGAACGAACGTTAATGCACATCAACATTCATATTTATACCAAGTAATTGGTGTTTACTTAAGTTGTTTTATTCGTGGAATATATGTACACTGTATAAAGAATTCTTTTAATTTGGCATGTTCGGTCATAGAACACCCGAACCCAGCACGTTTTAGTACTAGTTGTACGCTGATAGTCTCGCCATTTTGCGCTTCGTGGAGGTGTCTGTAATATAGCCAATAGTCAACACTTAGTACTTCATGTTGTCCAATAGTTGCGTCAAAGAACGTTGTTAGGTCTTCTCGGAAAGAGCCAAAGAAAGTTGCTAAAGTGAGGTTTCTTGCAGGAATTACGTTAGAGGCTGAATTTTAAAATGCCCTAACTTTCTATCCTGCCACACATAACTGCCGACGAAATCCAAATATAGAAGTTAATTGAACATTTTAAAGAGAAAGGACACATACATTGAACACAATTATTCCCTCTTAACAGGCCATATGGACTACCAACGAAGAGAAGAGGTGTTCGACAAACAAGTATGACACCTTTGTAAGGAGAAATTTGTATAGTTTGTAAAAAGAAAATAGCAGGGTTCCTTGTGGGGGCTTTAACCAGGTAACCTCCTTCTTGCCTTCATCCTGCATCTTTGTTGACTAGGCTTGTCACGCTACTTTTGAAAGTTTAAAACATCAGTATAATACATATCTAAAAATTAAAGTTAAAATAATCTATATTTAAAAGTTCAAATGATTTACATGAAATTCACTTCCAAGTTCATTACTTGGTCTATGTAAATTTAAATTTAAAAAGGATGCTATTGCAAATGTGTTTTTGGGGCTCTACCCCTGGCCCTCAACAACCATATCTAACTGCCACTGAACCCCAAACGTCAACGTCAATATACGCTGCAGCGTTTCTTCTATAAGTAATCTGGCACCAAAAGCGGTGACGATGAAAAGTTCCCCTCAAAACGTCGTGCCTCCCAAGTTGCAAAAGTTTTCTGCGTTCCCGTAATTTTTTGTAATATACTAAATAAAATATATTTTGATTTTATTATTGCAATGCACATTGTCGTCTTACTGTTACATATTGATAGTTTTGATCTCCTTTATCTTTGGCTCCTTTTACTTTTACTGGGCCCTACTGTAAAAATTAACATTTTGCTGAATATTGTAGATAACCATCTTTAATCATATCTCATTATCATTATTATTATTATTATCATTATCATCACATAAGCCGCTGATCTATGGACTAGCCTCTAACTACAGCTCTATTTCATTTATAAATTTTCGATAGGTCCTTTTTTCTTTCTTTCCATTCTTTCTTACTTAATTGATCTGCTGTTCTTTCTTAAAACAGAGAAGTCAGTATGTACGCTGATAATACCAGTATTACGTATTCCTCAATAGATATTGCTGAGCTTTACGAGACCCTTAACACTGACTTAAGCTCTCTGAAAAAGTGGCTTGAAGGTACCAAACTGTCACTGTATGTAATTGAGACGCAAGTAATGGTTATAGCCTCTCGGCCAAATTTAATAAAGATATCAGACAAAACAGTTTCTACGCTATATTTCATCATTGGCGATTCACATATTGATTTTGTGGATAATACTACATATTTGGGAGTAAAACTTGCTAAAAGTCTTTTATGAGATATGCATATCCAGGATTTACGTTCAACGATATCCCGCTCTATGGGTCTCCTAAAATGTGCCAAAAAACTACTTCCAAGGAATTCCCTTAATCAGTTATATCGAGGCATTATAGAGCTCCATTTCCGCTATTGTTGTTCTGTGTGGGGTGACTGTGGGGACACTCGCCTCCTTATGCTACAAAAGTTATTAAATCGTGCTGTGAGAATAGTCACAAACAGTAGCCATGATGCACCTGCAGTTAACTTGTTAAAAAAACCTAAATGGCCAACTGTCCAGGACATGATCAAGCAAGAGACTGCTACCGTTGTTTTCGAATCAATAAATGGTCTAGCGCCGACATATCTCTCAACTCTATTTACGGGAAACACAAATAGGAAGATTGTAAGTTTGAGACATTCTGAGACTGGTTTGCTTCTTCCAAGAAAGAAAACGGGTAATGGCCAAAAAGCATTTTCATTCCCTGGAATAAAAATCAGGAATGAACTAGAACTGGGGATCAAGTTAGCCCCCTCTCTGTCTATTTTTAAACAGCAGATTAAGAACTTCTTTTATATTTTGTAAATAATTTTGATTTTATTTTATGATATGTATATTTTAAACTTTGTATGGTAAAGGTTTCTAGGTAATTTTGTAGCAGAAGTAGTTTTTAATTTATTTTGTATTATTGTAATTAATTTTCGTCACAGCCCTCTAAGAAAAGCCACTCTGGGTTGATGGGGCAAACGTGCTTAACGAATTTAAAATGAAAATGTAAATTTGTAATATAGTTGCGTCAAAGAGCATTGTTCTGCTAAAGTGAGGTTTCTTGCAGTCATGACGCTAGAGACTATAGTTTAAAATGCCCGAGCTTATATCCTGCCATGCATAACTGCCGACGAAATTTAAATAGGACTGTTAATTAATAATTTTGAAGAGAAATGGCAGATAAATAGAAGGCATTATCTCTTAACTTTTCATAAGGACTATTGAAGAAGAGAAAAAGTGTTAGACAAGACAGCCTGATGAGTATTCGGTTTTAATGGTACAGGAACGAAATAAATAATGCAAACTCTACAAAACTATCTAAATAAAATATATTTTAATGTCATAATTACAAAGCTCATTGTCATATTACTGTTAAATATTTATAGCTTTGTTCTCCTTTAATTTTAAATACTTCTACTTTATAGTGGCCCCAACTGTAGACAAATTGACTAACATGCTGTTAGTTATTATAATTATTATACGAACCGCTAATTTATAGACTAGCCTCTAACTACAGCTCTTTTTCATTTGTAATTCTTTCTATAAGTTAACTTGGAATTTCTGGGCTTTTCTTCCAGGGGCGGGGGCTAAAGACATAAATTTTTCGACAAAAGTTCTAATAAAATACATTGTCCTAAATTGAAAAATTTAATTTAGGACTGCTCTAAAGAGCATCATACTGATTTTTGATTTTGTTCGATGTATTTTGAATTCTTCCTTTTTAAACGGAAGCATGAAACTATAGTAGTTGCAGGTAATACCTGAAACTCTTAAAAACATGTTCAGACCTGATGTTGTAAACCCTATGCTGAAGTTAAAATAATTTTCACCAATAAAGTTTCATAAAGTTAGTTTCAGTTAATTTCAGTTTGAAAATAAAATATCTGCTTACTTCATATAGGGTAGTTTGATGATGGTGTGTTGAAGATTATGTATCTAGTGTTATTCAATAACGCCTTAAATTTGTATTCACAATTTTCCAAGCCTTGAACATAAAAATGATACTCTTTAGGGTTCCTCACGCTAAAAAGGCGTGTCAGGTAACATTTGAGCTTAAAATGCAAGTGGTAAAATTTCTTACCACACAAAATTAAGCCAAAAATTTTCGAAAATCTATGAATAATTTTGATTCTCCTATCTTCGGGATAAAAATCTCTTATTTTCTATAATCTATTTGAAGACGGAAGAAAAATTTGAGTGCTGGAAGATCTGCGTTTCCCCCCTCCCCCCTCTAGATCACATAAAATCAACGGAAAAATTATTATAAATGTATCCATCGGATAGTTTGGCCGTATGTCGGAAGTTTCTCAAGTTTATCAATATCACTTTAAAAGCAAATTTTTACCTCAGAAAAAACCAACTTTTTATTACTTGCGCTTATTGGAATAGATACTAAGAAATCTTGGTTTAAAATTAATTCTTCCAAACTCGAGGTTCGATAATGTGACTCTGGTAATCGCGACTAAAAAAAACCTCTCAAGGTTACCCTACTTCTGAAACACCATATTTTTGACGCAGACTAGATAAATATACACCTTTACTTATGATAATAAGCTGCTACTATTATGTGCTCTGAGGATAGTGCCTGCTTTTGTGACTATACCTTGGTACTCAAGGTAGTAGGCCTTGATACTGATGCTATTGAGTCTCCCGCCACATTTATTTCTTCACTGCCACGATTACAGCAAAGGCGGGAAAAGGAAGCTTTCGTCGCATATTTGGCTGCATAAAATGTATATGAGAGGGTCAGCTAATAAATTCAAACTCCACAATATTGGAAGGAACGGATATAACTCAAGAAAAGCTTTGTGTTTTCTGGCAATTTTTAGAATTGACGTCAGAACGGTCGGCGAGGCCTCTAGGACCAAGAAGGTAACCAGCATGGCAGATATAACAGCAAAAAACCTCTTATTGTCTGAATGGGCTGCATTTTGTCTAAACCGTATATTACTTCGTCTTTTTAGGCCATATATCATGCTGTATAACACGATGAATCCACATATGAAAATTGCATCAAATGCCAACCAACCATATGTATCAAGAGTAAATGTTACTTTTTCATAGTCTATTAGTAAGACGATAGGTATGAGTGATAGCAATGAAGCCCAATATACAATCAGGATGATATTAATACACCTCACTGAGGCATAGGTTCGATACCAGAAAGGGAAACAGCAGCTAAGGAATCTGTCAAACATCAGCAGATAAAATGTCATATACCAAATGAAGAAAACAAGTGTCTGAATAGAGTACAGATTGTTATTTTGCATTTTCATTACTTCTAAAATAAAAGTTCCAACGGAAATAGCTCATATCAAGATATCGAAAATACTGATGTTCAATTTGATTTGAATCTGATTCGAGTAGGGTCTCTTGCATTTAACTAACACGCAAATGCCAATTATGTTAAAAATAATTGCAAAACTGTGTATAACGCAACTGACTATGTTGACTATGCTCTCGATTTTCATCTTGGTGCCTTTTTGTATCTAGTTTTAATTATTTGATCACATTATTAAATCTTTGCGAAATCACAAATTGATGTTGTTCCTTGAGAGCTTCTTACTTTCAGTCTTCGTCATGAGTAGGCAACGATCAGATAAATAAGTTCTGAAGGTGGGAAAGCATTTAGATAACATCACCCATGTGTTTGATCGTGGATTTAGTTCTTACAATAAAACAGTGGAAACCAATCTCCAGGATGATGAGATAAGATAAAATATATTTCGAACTTTGCGTTCATCATCAGTTGAAATCTCACAAAACGTAAACAGGTACTTCTTTATATAAAACGCTGTAGCAAACAAGAGGTCCTAGGAGAATATCAAAGAAAGGCAATCCTTAAACTAGAGTAAAACATTAAAGTGAGACAATACACGTTTTGTCTTTTTAGTACACCTTAATAATCAATTCTTTGTTCCTAACCTCATCTTCTCATATTTTGTATTCTGATCTTTGATGTATAAGGCTTCCAAAGTAAGCAGAGCAGATGATCGAAACTTTTTGCTGTTGTATCCAGAACTTTAATATGTTCAAAACTAGCTTTTTCTTTGATACAGTTCCAGAAATGGGATTTGACTGCGCCGTCCATTTTTGTTTTTGTGTGAACCCATTGAAGCAAGTGATCAAATGTCGTCTTGTTTGACCGACATAGCAGGAATTGCATCCTGGACAAGTAATTTTATATATCACTCTACTTCTAAGTTTAAGAAATCGGAGGCACCAATACAACAAATTATTACCTTGAAAAAACTGAAGACGATACTTTCAAGCTTGAAACCGCCGGTTAAAAAGAAACCTATACATTGCAGTTTTTTATCTTTTGAAATCGATTTCGATTTAATGTTTTTATAGTATAAATGGGTGGACTCCATCAAATTCTCAATAACTAAGGTAATTTTGCAATAATTAGTCTAGAAAACTCATCTACTGGTACTAAGAAATTAATACACCCTTAAATTAACAACAGAAGTAAATTTCGTTATTATAACTAGCGTGCAGCATGTCCGCTTCATAAATAAAAAGTTGTTTTAATTGTAAAGAGCTTTCTGTTTTATTAAGACATCTGAATAATTAAAAAACTCTGTCAACTTTGCAGTAGCTATTTGTAGATTATTAGTTAAAATGGAACCTTTTTGTGTATGATCATAATTAAACATTCTAATAATTACTACCAGTTCAAATCGAATCTTTTTAAAATCCAATGAGTTCAAAAATCCGATTGAAAATTAATATGTTTTCTCTCGCCGTGGAGGTGGTATGTTTTAGGTCATTGCACAGATTGTCAGATAAGGAAAGTTGAGTCGTTTTCTTTGATTGAGCGGAAACGTGTTGTGCGGAAACTGCTGAGGCGCGTTACTTATTTGCGAGTGCGCAGTACGTATTGTTTTAATCATATTTGCGAGTTTTTTATGGGATTAATTACTTTCTGGCATAATCATTTCTTTTGTTTAATATAAACAGCCGTATTCTATCAGTTTTATTTGATTGGTTGAAAAGTGTCAGTATCTAGGCGTAATTGCGTCAAAGCGAAGAAGGCGTAACCGTATATGATTTTGTAAACAGTAGATCGATTTAGAGTTGACAGGAGATCATATGAGAATGAAGTGAACATGGCGAAACATGACTTTATAAACTTCGACCTCTTGGACTAGCGAGTAGGGAACGATTATCCCAACACGTGTGTTTGTGTAGGGTCCAGACCCTTTCTGGTTGACATGTGTCTTCCTCGCTCTTCAGTTTTAGTTGTTTTTTAGTTGGACATGCATATATAAATAACATTTTTTATGAATTTATAAAAGGTGCTACCATTGCTGATTATATTATAGCTTTTGAGCCTGGTAAAACATTAGTAGGCAATGTGGTTCATGAAAAATTTGTGTTTAACTTGGGATGGCTGTTTAACATAAACATAAAAATGTTCTATTTTCTTGAATAAATCATATATTTATAAGTATTCAAGAAAAAAAGTTCACTTACTCCACTTCACTGGAATACTTATTTAATATTTCAAAAAATTTTTGTGGTTGAGCTTACGAATACTTCATATATATATATATTTATATATACATATAACGGAAAAATTTGAAAACGCTAACAACAGGAGCAACATTCCATGCTCAAAGGCGCCAAAAGTTAAATAACAGTGTATCTTAACATAGCCGATGGTCGAGAGATGGTCAGTGTCGCTCAGATTTTTTTGCTATGGCTTCAGTTCGGAGTTTGATTCGTTTTGAAAAGGAGGCTACGACTGTGTTTTCGCTGGAGTAATGTGAACCGTCTTCATAGCGTTTTCATTTGAAAACGGAGCAGTTTGAACAGACAGTTTTTTCATTTGCAAAAACGAATTGAAATGAAGCAGTATGAACGTAGCCTTAGTAATAATTATGATAATTACCTGTGTTTGTACTGTATAACTTGGCCCGCTTTCTCAGACGCTGTTCTCATTCAAGGTCCCATTAAATGTTACTCGTGAAGGTTAAAAATCATCCATATAATACATATCTAAAAGTTAAAGTTGAACATTATATATTTCAAAGTTAAAAGTTTCGATAACTTACATGAAATTCAATTTCAAGTTCGTCACTTGGTCTTTTTAAATTCATTATCGACTCTTCTTGTTTTAACGTTTCAGGAATTCCATCAGACACGTAGAAACCGGTGTCATATGCGTTACCACCTGGTCATGGGTTTCTGCATGGCCTGAAACACATAAGCGTTTAACGAAATGCTTATGGCGGAGAGGCTGTGTGAAGCTGCGATCAAGTAAGGAAATAAAGTTCACATATCCTGCATTTAATAACAAATAATAATTTCGATATCAGATAGCACATTAAAAGACACTGAAAATCTTTCCACCAGCATGTTTTTGTCCGGAGGAAAGATAAAAAATTTTTCTGGACATTTGGTTTTCATATTACGTTTAGTAACGATGCCTTGACAGACGCATTCTCACGGAAAATAGATGGTCAAACATTAATCCTGTGTCTACGTCTCCATAACCTCATCCTGTATACCTCCATTTTTATAATTCTGGTCAAGCTGCTAAAGAAATTGCAGTTAACAAAACTGCAATTTTCCATCATTACCCAATATAAACTGAATTGTGATATTTTCAGCTTTTCGGCAAAAATGGCGCTGGAGAAAGAAGTGTAAGATACGAGTGTAAATAATTCTAAATTTGTGCCGACGAAACTTTGCGGAATTGCCGGCGGAAAAAATTAGAAATGGGTCTTGGAACTTACAATCACCTTCATCTGGTCATTGGTTTCAAAATAGAAAAAGGTCTGTGTTTTACTATGTTTAAGAAAGTCAATGGATAATAAGAGATTTTCTGAAAAAAGTCCAGCATTTCTGAAGGGGAATTGATATTTCAATTCTGACAGCAAATCGGAAATGCAGCAGAATTTTTAGAGGCAGGGTTATCCCCTCGTGCTTCCATTTTTCTAAAGCTCCTCTTTTTAGAGATTATTTCCTGAAGAAGGCGAATCATCACTGGCCCTTTATTCAAATGGATGGCAAGTTACTCTTATCTCAACATTTGAAATCGATCTAAAATAGTCTATGATGAAAGTTTTTAAACAAATGGCCACAATCAATATGAAGACATGAAATAAATCTTTTATCAAAAAACATATTTTGTTCAGAAACACATCATATTACAGACAAAAAATCCGTGTTTGCTGATCTTTTCACAAAGTAAGCTAATGCCATAAACCATAAGTTTCATTTTTAAACTGAAATAATGAACTAACGTAACTCAATGCTCTTTAATTTGCCAATCATGGGGCAGCATTGTGATATTTACGCTTGTCTAAATTCCATTTTAATGGTGGGAAATAAAAAATTAAAATTTTACCAAAAGTAGCCAGATAAATTGATTGATTTTATCCAAGACACAAAGTGCATTGGTTAAAATGGAATTCTATGAGCCAACTCCTCCTCCTCCTCCCCACTGCTCAATAAACCTCGTTTTAGAATCCATAATTGAAAAAAATTCTCAAAGTCATGTATGATAACGCTCTATTCTAGTATGACAAACTGCGTTGAAATTAAAACGTCATTTAAACATTTTTCAATCAATACCAGCAAATAAGATGTCATTAATAAATAAGTCTTTCTTAATACATCACAACTTGATACTCGTAATACAAATGTCAAAAATATCTGATAACTATCACTATGGATTTTTACCGTAAATGTAAAATATCATATTCAAAATATAGATCTAAATACTAGTTCATTACATCCAATTCTATGGGAACATTTATAATGCCAATTTCAATACAAAATGATTAATCCATAGGCTTAATAGTTGTACGATGTCAAAGGCTTCCAGAGGAAGACTTAAGAAAGCTTCTTGCTTCCAAAAAGGGCGTGTGAAGTTATCACGGTAGTTGACATAATCGAAAGAATTTTGTTTGATGTTGAGTAACATATTATATGAGGACAGAAATTATTCTGAAATACCCTTGTGCAAATCTGGCCAGGGATCTGAAAATGCTGATTAGGTTAAAACCTCAAAATCTAATGCTTCAATATACCTAGCACGCATAGCATAAAAACTGAACTTCTTCACATCGTAAAGACACAGATAAATGGGAAAAACATTACTATAAAAACATAAATTTTATAACTAAATCATACAACTGGAAGAAAAATGAAATGATTGAAAAATGAAATTGTGAACAGGGACAGATTTTACACTTATTTTTTGTAGAAGATAAATATGATTCAGAAACAAACTGTGCTAGTGTACACATACATAGAGGTGTTAGTCGGGTTGTTGTACTATCATTATTTTTTCTCAGTATTATCCTTTATCATGATTATTTTCTTTAATCACCATGTTATATAAGCTTTGCTAAAATAAGATTTCAATGAAGAACTTTTGTGAAGAAGGAATATCATCATTAGATGCAGCTATGAGGACATCATTGGATCCATATCTTTCCAACTGCAACAAATCATTTAAACAACCATTGGCAATTAGAGATTTGAGGTATTCTTTGCTTTCTTCATATAATCGGTGTTCATTTTTGTTGCTAATGACGATGGCCTTGGGCCTTTATCTTTAACAAAAAATGACAACATAAATATTAAACAGTAAAGAGCTAGTACCGAATACAGTACTTCATCTGGACCAACATAAAGTAGAGTCCAGCTTGCCAATTGCTCAAGAAGAAGGCTATAGACCTGTGCCACCCATAGCAGTATGACACCAGACTTAGCTTCCGAGACTGGATACGTCAACTCTGCGCAATGGTCAAATGCGGTTGTGTAGTAAGTACTAAAAGTAGCAACTATTGCCAAGTACGTTATGAATAAAACGTAAAATGATGCATTACGATAGAAGAATAACACAAGTAAACCGGTAAATACGGAACACAAGCCTGTAGTTGCTACAGTAACTCGTTTAAAAGCACGTGTGCGGTCGATCAATATTCCAAGAAGGAAAGTAGTTGGTATGCTTAGAAGCAGGCAAATTGAGGACATCCAACCAATTTCACGCTCATAACCGGGAAACTTAGTGATCAGCAATTCGTTTAAACTAATCAAAAAGACAGACTCAATACCAAAAAGAATGCCGTGTATATTTAATATCGTATGAAAGTTTATATTCTTTAAAAGCATTTTGTATCCAGATATTCCACCAAAGTTTGGCTGTCTTTTACATCCACTAGATTGAAGGTATATATCAGGACTATCTCTACTAGAGATCTTATTCAATGAAGTACAATCACTGACTTCATTTCTAATCCTTTTTTGAGATTCGCTGTAACTCGGCGGTGTCAAAGGTTGATCTTTAACTGAGACACAAATAAATAAAAATGATACAGATGCCTGTAATGCAGCAATAAGTAGTAAGATACCAATATCGTCACCGATTGCCCCTAGAGTTGGTCTGTTCTTAACAATAGAAGTGGGTACGAAGTAGCTCAGTGCCAGCCCTAATCCATCTGATGAAACGGCTATCGACGTGGCTGTGGCTCTTTCTTTTTCACCAAACCAAACTGCTGCAATTTTTGAGGGCAGGAATAGATATGCTGACAAGAAAAGCTTTGTGTTTTCTGGCAATTTTTAGAATTGACGTCAGAACGGTCGGCGAGGCCTCTAGGACCAAGAAGGTAACCAGCATGGCAGATATAACAGCAAAAAACCTCTTATTGTCTGAATGGGCTGCATTTTGTCTAAACCGTATATTACTTCGTCTTTTTAGGCCATATATCATGCTGTATAACACGATGAATCCACATATGAAAATTGCATCAAATGCCAACCAACCATATGTATCAAGAGTAAATGTTACTTTTTCATAGTCTATTAGTAAGACGATAGGTATGAGTGATAGCAATGAAGCCCAATATACAATCAGGATGATATTAATACACCTCACTGAGGCATAGGTTCGATACCAGAAAGGGAAACAGCAGCTAAGGAATCTGTCAAACATCAGCAGATAAAATGTCATATACCAAATGAAGAAAACAAGTGTCTGAATAGAGTACAGATTGTTATTTTGCATTTTCATTACTTCTAAAATAAAAGTTCCAACGGAAATAGCTCATATCAAGATATCGAAAATACTGATGTTCAATTTGATTTGAATCTGATTCGAGTAGGGTCTCTTGCATTTAACTAACACGCAAATGCCAATTATGTTAAAAATAATTGCAAAACTGTGTATAACGCAACTGACTATGTTGACTATGCTCTCGATTTTCATCTTGGTGCCTTTTTGTATCTAGTTTTAATTATTTGATCACATTATTAAATCTTTGCGAAATCACAAATTGATGTTGTTCCTTGAGAGCTTCTTACTTTCAGTCTTCGTCATGAGTAGGCAACGATCAGATAAATAAGTTCTGAAGGTGGGAAAGCATTTAGATAACATCACCCATGTGTTTGATCGTGGATTTAGTTCTTACAATAAAACAGTGGAAACCAATCTCCAGGATGATGAGATAAGATAAAATATATTTCGAACTTTGCGTTCATCATCAGTTGAAATCTCACAAAACGTAAACAGGTACTTCTTTATATAAAACGCTGTAGCAAACAAGAGGTCCTAGGAGAATATCAAAGAAAGGCAATCCTTAAACTAGAGTAAAACATTAAAGTGAGACAATACACGTTTTGTCTTTTTAGTACACCTTAATAATCAATTCTTTGTTCCTAACCTCATCTTCTCATATTTTGTATTCTGATCTTTGATGTATAAGGCTTCCAAAGTAAGCAGAGCAGATGATCGAAACTTTTTGCTGTTGTATCCAGAACTTTAATATGTTCAAAACTAGCTTTTTCTTTGATACAGTTCCAGAAATGGGATTTGACTGCGCCGTCCATTTTTGTTTTTGTGTGAACCCATTGAAGCAAGTGATCAAATGTCGTCTTGTTTGACCGACATAGCAGGAATTGCATCCTGGACAAGTAATTTTATATATCACTCTACTTCTAAGTTTAAGAAATCGGAGGCACCAATACAACAAATTATTACCTTGAAAAAACTGAAGACGATACTTTCAAGCTTGAAACCGCCGGTTAAAAAGAAACCTATACATTGCAGTTTTTTATCTTTTGAAATCGATTTCGATTTAATGTTTTTATAGTATAAATGGGTGGACTCCATCAAATTCTCAATAACTAAGGTAATTTTGCAATAATTAGTCTAGAAAACTCATCTACTGGTACTAAGAAATTAATACACCCTTAAATTAACAACAGAAGTAAATTTCGTTATTATAACTAGCGTGCAGCATGTCCGCTTCATAAATAAAAAGTTGTTTTAATTGTAAAGAGCTTTCTGTTTTATTAAGACATCTGAATAATTAAAAAACTCTGTCAACTTTGCAGTAGCTATTTGTAGATTATTAGTTAAAATGGAACCTTTTTGTGTATGATCATAATTAAACATTCTAATAATTACTACCAGTTCAAATCGAATCTTTTTAAAATCCAATGAGTTCAAAAATCCGATTGAAAATTAATATGTTTTCTCTCGCCGTGGAGGTGGTATGTTTTAGGTCATTGCACAGATTGTCAGATAAGGAAAGTTGAGTCGTTTTCTTTGATTGAGCGGAAACGTGTTGTGCGGAAACTGCTGAGGCGCGTTACTTATTTGCGAGTGCGCAGTACGTATTGTTTTAATCATATTTGCGAGTTTTTTATGGGATTAATTACTTTCTGGCATAATCATTTCTTTTGTTTAATATAAACAGCCGTATTCTATCAGTTTTATTTGATTGGTTGAAAAGTGTCAGTATCTAGGCGTAATTGCGTCAAAGCGAAGAAGGCGTAACCGTATATGATTTTGTAAACAGTAGATCGATTTAGAGTTGACAGGAGATCATATGAGAATGAAGTGAACATGGCGAAACATGACTTTATAAACTTCGACCTCTTGGACTAGCGAGTAGGGAACGATTATCCCAACACGTGTGTTTGTGTAGGGTCCAGACCCTTTCTGGTTGACATGTGTCTTCCTCGCTCTTCAGTTTTAGTTGTTTTTTAGTTGGACATGCATATATAAATAACATTTTTTTATGAATTTATAAAAGGTGCTACCATTGCTGATTATATTATAGCTTTTGAGCCTGGTAAAACATTAGTAGGCAATGTGGTTCATGAAAAATTTGTGTTTAACTTGGGATGGCTGTTTAACATAAACATAAAAATGTTCTATTTTCTTGAATAAATCATATATTTATAAGTATTCAAGAAAAAAAGTTCACTTACTCCACTTCACTGGAATACTTATTTAATATTTCAAAAAATTTTTGTGGTTGAGCTTACGAATACTTCATATATATATATATTTATATATACATATAACGGAAAAATTTGAAAACGCTAACAACAGGAGCAACATTCCATGCTCAAAGGCGCCAAAAGTTAAATAACAGTGTATCTTAACATAGCCGATGGTCGAGAGATGGTCAGTGTCGCTCAGATTTTTTTGCTATGGCTTCAGTTCGGAGTTTGATTCGTTTTGAAAAGGAGGCTACGACTGTGTTTTCGCTGGAGTAATGTGAACCGTCTTCATAGCGTTTTCATTTGAAAACGGAGCAGTTTGAACAGACAGTTTTTTCATTTGCAAAAACGAATTGAAATGAAGCAGTATGAACGTAGCCTTAGTAATAATTATGATAATTACCTGTGTTTGTACTGTATAACTTGGCCCGCTTTCTCAGACGCTGTTCTCATTCAAGGTCCCATTAAATGTTACTCGTGAAGGTTAAAAATCATCCATATAATACATATCTAAAAGTTAAAGTTGAACATTATATATTTCAAAGTTAAAAGTTTCGATAACTTACATGAAATTCAATTTCAAGTTCGTCACTTGGTCTTTTTAAATTCATTATCGACTCTTCTTGTTTTAACGTTTCAGGAATTCCATCAGACACGTAGAAACCGGTGTCATATGCGTTACCACCTGGTCATGGGTTTCTGCATGGCCTGAAACACATAAGCGTTTAACGAAATGCTTATGGCGGAGAGGCTGTGTGAAGCTGCGATCAAGTAAGGAAATAAAGTTCACATATCCTGCATTTAATAACAAATAATAATTTCGATATCAGATAGCACATTAAAAGACACTGAAAATCTTTCCACCAGCATGTTTTTGTCCGGAGGAAAGATAAAAAATTTTTCTGGACATTTGGTTTTCATATTACGTTTAGTAACGATGCCTTGACAGACGCATTCTCACGGAAAATAGATGGTCAAACATTAATCCTGTGTCTACGTCTCCATAACCTCATCCTGTATACCTCCATTTTTATAATTCTGGTCAAGCTGCTAAAGAAATTGCAGTTAACAAAACTGCAATTTTCCATCATTACCCAATATAAACTGAATTGTGATATTTTCAGCTTTTCGGCAAAAATGGCGCTGGAGAAAGAAGTGTAAGATACGAGTGTAAATAATTCTAAATTTGTGCCGACGAAACTTTGCGGAATTGCCGGCGGAAAAAATTAGAAATGGGTCTTGGAACTTACAATCACCTTCATCTGGTCATTGGTTTCAAAATAGAAAAAGGTCTGTGTTTTACTATGTTTAAGAAAGTCAATGGATAATAAGAGATTTTCTGAAAAAAGTCCAGCATTTCTGAAGGGGAATTGATATTTCAATTCTGACAGCAAATCGGAAATGCAGCAGAATTTTTAGAGGCAGGGTTATCCCCTCGTGCTTCCATTTTTCTAAAGCTCCTCTTTTTAGAGATTATTTCCTGAAGAAGGCGAATCATCACTGGCCCTTTATTCAAATGGATGGCAAGTTACTCTTATCTCAACATTTGAAATCGATCTAAAATAGTCTATGATGAAAGTTTTTAAACAAATGGCCACAATCAATATGAAGACATGAAATAAATCTTTTATCAAAAAACATATTTTGTTCAGAAACACATCATATTGCAGACAAAAAATCCGTGTTTGCTGATCTTTTCACAAAGTAAGCTAATGCCATAAACCATAAGTTTCATTTTTAAACTGAAATAATGAACTAACGTAACTCAATGCTCTTTAATTTGCCAATCATGGGGCAGCATTGTGATATTTACGCTTGTCTAAATTCCATTTTAATGGTGGGAAATACAAAATTAAAATTTTACCAAAAGTAGCCAGATAAATTGATTGATTTTATCCAAGACACAAAGTGCATTGGTTAAAATGGAATTCTATGAGCCAACTCCTCCTCCTCCTCCCCACTGCTCAATAAACCTCGTTTTAGAATCAATATTTAAAAAAAATTCTCAAAGTCATGTATGATAACGCTCTATTCTAGTATGACAAACTGCGTTGAAATTAAAACGTCATTTAAACATTTTTCAATCAATACCAGCAAATAAGATGTCATTAATAAATAAGTCTTTCTTAATACATCACAACTTGATACTCGTAATGCAAATGTCAAAAATATCTGATAACTATCACTATGGATTTTTACCGTAAATGTAAAATATCATATTCAAAATATAGATCTAAATACTAGTTCATTACATCCAATTCTATGAGAACATTTATAATGCCAATTTCAATACAAAGTGATTAATCCATAGGCTTAATAGTTGTACGATGTCAAAGGCTTCCAGAGGAAGACTAAAGAAAACTTCTTGCTTCCAAAAAGGGCGTGTGAAGTTATCACGGTAGTTGACATAATCGAAAGAATTTTGTTTGATGTTGAGTAACATATTATATGAGGACAGAAATTATTCTGAAATACCCTTGTGCAAATCTGGCCAGGGATCTGAAAATGCTGATTAGGTTAAAACCTCAAAATCTAATGCTTCAATATACCTAGCACGCATAGCATAAAAACTGAACTTCTTCACATCGTAAAGACACAGATAAATGGGAAAAACATTACTATTAAAACATAAATTTTATAACTAAATCATACAACTGGAAGAAAAATGAAATGATTGAAAAATGAAATTGTGAACAGGGACAGATTTTAAATTTACTTTTTGTAGAAGATAAATATGATTCAGAAACAAACTGTGCTAGTGTACACATACATAGAGGTGTTAGTCGGGTTGTTGTACTATCATTATTTTTTCTCAGTATTATCCTTTATCATGATTATTTTCTTTAATCACCATGTTATATAAGCTTTGCTAAAATAAGATTTCAATGAAGAACATTCGTGAAGAAGGAATATCATCATTAGATGCAGCTATGAGGATATCATTGGATCCATATCTTTCCAACTGCAACAAATCATTTAAACAACCATTGGCAATTAGAGATTTGAGGTATTCTTTGCTTTCTTCATATAATCGGTGTTCATTTTTGTTGCTAATGACGATGGCCTTGGGCCTTTATCTTTAACAAAAAATGACAACATAAATATTAAACAGTAAAGAGCTAGTACCGAATACAGTACTTCATCTGGACCAACATAAAGTAGAGTCCAGCTTGCCAATTGCTCAAGAAGAAGGCTATAGACCTGTGCCACCCATAGCAGTATGACACCAGACTTAGCTTCCGAGACTGGATACGTCAACTCTGCGCAATGGTCAAATGCGGTTGTGTAGTAAGTACTAAAAGTAGCAACTATTGCCAAGTACGTTATGAATAAAACGTAAAATGATGCATTACGATAGAAGAATAACACAAGTAAACCGGTAAATACGGAACACAAGCCTGTAGTTGCTACAGTAACTCGTTTAAAAGCACGTGTGCGGTCGATCAATATTCCAAGGAGGAAAGTAGTTGGTATGCTTAGAAGCAGGCAAATTGAGGACATCCAACCAATTTCACGCTCATAACCGGGAAACTTAGTGATCAGCAATTCGTTTAAACTAATCAAAAAGACAGACTCAATACCAAAAAGAATGCCGTGTATATTTAATATCGTATGAAAGTTTATATTCTTTAAAAGCATTTTGTATCCAGATATTCCACCAAAGTTTGGCTGTCTTTTACATCCACTAGATTGAAGGTATATATCAGAACTATCTCTACTAGAGATCTTATTCAATGAAGTACAATCACTGACTTCATTTCTAATCCTTTTTTGAGATTCGCTGTAACTCGGCGGTGTCAAAGGTTGATCTTTAACTGAGACACAAATGAATAAAAATGATACAGATGCCTGTAATGCAGCAATAAGTAGTAAAATACCAATATCGTCACCGATTGCCCCTAGAGTTGGTCTGTTCTTAACAATAGAAGTGGGTACGAAGTAGCTCAGTGCCAGCCCTAATCCATCTGATGAAACGGCTATCGACGTGGCTGTGGCTCTTTCTTTTTCACCAAACCAAACTGCTGCAATTTTTGAGGGCAGGAATAGATATGCTGACATTGAAACGGCACAGAGAATGCTGCCTGTATTAAAGAAAAGTAACAGTATAGAAAAATATAAGGAAGGTAGAAACACAATAATGAATATTGGAATATACACTTGTTCAGAGTATCTTCAGAACTGGTACACTGAAGAGGCTCCACGCGGATTCACAGGAAATCACGCGCAGGCAACCCGTTGTAAAATAGCTTAGAATATCTCACATCCAATTTCAATCATGCAAGAGAAGGGAGCATGTGCCAGATCCTGTCTTTGCATGGCTTAATCAGATGGCTGTAGGTAGAATAAGTGTGAACTGTCATTACCTCTAAAAAGTACAACTTCAAAAATTCTCACTGTGAAACTAAATTAGTGGTATCTTTGCTCGCACATCTTCAATCAACCCCATCGTAAATCACTAGTACAATAAAGATTCTCTTTCATAAAACAAACCAATTTGCCTTGAAGCTGGAAGTTCTAAAATCTAAAAGTGGGCTTTCCACCCATCTATCTTTCCTAATGTATTGCAGCTTGTGGCAAATCCATCTAAATTGCTCTTGGCAGTGTAATGATTAAGAATGTTATACCACTATTAACCATTGTAAAATAGTTCTTGGATAAGGTTAGAAGACAACGGAATCTGTAAATCTATCAAATATATTTTCCTTACGTGAAAGGATACATAGTTAATTCCTATTTTTATTTACCACTTTGCCCTCTGCGTTACAGTATTAAGCAACACGATTTGCAACAGGTTTTTGTTAAACAAATTTATGTTCAAATCGAGAATATGTTTGCAGGATGTTGCGACATAAATGGAGAAATAATCTCTATCCCATAATTTTCTGTAATTCACTAAAAAGACATCCACAGCAACATCCGCTAATGTAATGGCCAGCAAAAACCAACATATAAGTGTGGATGAGGAAGTACTGCAGTTGAGTTGCCTCAAGATCAGTAAGAACATCAGCACATAAATTTGCAGCCTGTCAAGGACGGGACTCTGCCACCCTCAAAAATGGATAATCAGTGGCATATCCAGGCTACTGCAAGTGTTCCTTTCGCATAGGTCCAGGCTATTGCATGTGTTGCTTGCGCACGCTTGAACTCCTTTCATTGAAATTACTTGCACAGCATGTGGATAATACAGTGTTTAGTGTGGCTTTGTTCCAACAGCAAGTTGAATGGTCCAACAGGTCAGAATGAAAACAAGCAGCATTATTGTCCATATGACAATCGAGTATTAAAAAGCTGCCTTCTATTTGTGAGGTGTACGATTGTATTATCAATTTGATATGAAATAAAAGGAGGGTTTAAAAAAATTATTACTATTATTATTATTATTATTATACTGGTTTCAGCATATGCTCTATCAGTTCTTACTGATGGCTTTATACCAGGTAAGCGGGTCATAACAAATGACCAAGTATTAACTGGACACGTCTCTCCTATATCTCTAGCACCTTCCTCAGAATCCTTGCCTTTCCTAACAAGACAGCCTAACAAGACAGTCGGAGTAGTGCATAACAAATGCTATTCCATCCTTCTTCTTCTTCTTCAGCTTCCAAGCTTTTCCATCCATTGATCAAAGTCGTTAGTAACACTTCCAAGGGCACCTAGCACAACAGGAACAACTTGTAACTTTTTCAATTGCCACAGTCTACAGTCCTGCAGCTTTTTGCCTTTTTATCCACTAAAACAGTGTCTGGTCTTATTGCCTCAAAAATATTATCGCATTGCAGAGCCATGTCCCACAGCGATTTTACATTTTCATTCTCTATTGCACCATCAGGCTCATGTTCATACCATCTTTCCTTGTGTTCTAATGCATTATTACTATTATTGTTATTATTATTATCTTACTATTATTATTTTTTTTTACTATTATTATCATTATTATTATCAGCAACAAATGGCTGCATTCTGTTTTTTAAAACATATTTCCGATAAGCTTTGTGATGGGGATAGTGGCGAAGGTAACACAAATACAAATGCAAAGCTCAAATTTTTCTCACAACCGCTCTACTACTCATATCTCTATGTATTTAAATGGAAAATGTTGTATGCTTCAAAAATTACATATTAGTAAAAAAAAGGGGGACTGCAGTCCCACAGTCACCTGTCTCCGGTGTGCCTGCGCAAACCTCAAAAACCCGGTCTTTTGAATTCTTTTCTAGTTTCTTCTTAACAATGACAGCCTTCTGTCAACTTCTTTTGCAATTTCCTTTTACAGCTTCCTGTAGAGCCGAGACCAGCCAGCGACAAAATTTCCGACAATTTCCGACAAAATTTCCTACAACTGACAGCAAAATAATAGGCCCATTGTTTTAAGAACAATAACTTATTGTTCAATCTAATGTTCAAGTCAGGTCAAATTCCCCACAAAATGGCAGTTTGTGGTCCTTAGGGGAGGGGGGCTCTGCTTTGGCTTCCTGAAATCAATAAAACAAAAACCTACCCAAGAGCAAGAAAGAGTAACCATATTTCGGCAATGAGTATCCACTGTATCTGATGCAGCACCCAAGTGCATTGAAAAAACTTGCTAAAACCATAATGATGGCTAGGCCGTTCTTCTCCAGCACATGCTGAGATGGGAACATCAGAATGATTGATACAATTGAGAAAACAATTGCAAGCCAGTTAACTTGGACTAAATCAATGTGGTAATACTCTTGAACAATGTTACTGATAGCAGAAAATGCGAACCAAGATGACATATTAGAAGTAGACAGAAGGCAATAGCCAAACAGAATAATCCATCTTCTTTTGTATAGCCTTGGTGTAAATATGCTAGCTTCTGACCTTTCCATGTTTTCTGCATTATTTGCAATCATGCATTCATTGCTACTGCCTCTCCCTTGTGCATTTAATACATTGCAACCATCATCTTCAGTTCCATAGTCTGTTCTTCTAGCTGAGATTTTCATCGTTTCATTTGAGGCAGTGTTATCTGGTTCCATGGAGTCAATTCTAGAGTTTTCAAAAATTAAAGGAGAACGCCAAGTCTCTGTTCTTGTAGCTGAGATGTTCATTGTTTCATTTCAGGCAGTGTTATCTAGTTCCATGGAGTCCATCCTAGACTTGTGAATAATTAAAGGAGAATGCAAAGGCTATGAACATTTTTGATATATCATGGTAATTTTCGTGAGAAAAACGATCGTGAAGTTATTTTTGCATATTTGCCTCAATTACCAAGTAATTGAGCTTTTTTTTTGTGTTTCTTCTGCGGGAAAATTCTCGTTTATTGTCGTTTCCGAAAATGAATCCTCCTATTGTGAGGTCAAATGTGATCAGTCATTTTCGTGCTCGCAATGAATTTGTGTTTATGTAGCAGCGTTTGGGACACTTCTCTTCACTTTTAAAGAAATATGGTTTACTGTAGCGCCTATAATTGCTTCGAAGATAACAGCAAGCATCTAGGTAAGGCGCATACTTCGTCTTCTACGCAAGTAAAGAGAAGGAAAGTGCAATTTAGTTTCCCAAAAGATCCTGCATACAGCAGACGTTGGGCCCAGAACAAACACAATACACACACAGCAGTACCTAAAGCTGAGCCCAAGGAAAAGATATGAGGCCCTCACAAAGCATCGTAGGCTGGAGGTGTGCACTTTATGTCCTTTCTTCTCCCTGTGTTACTTACGCCTAGTGGTTTGAGTTCGACTCTTTTCGATTAATGGAGCGTGATTTTTAATTTGAATAAATCCTCCATTTTATCCTTAATGGGTCTACCAGTACCTAGCTTTTATTTTCCATTGTATAAGAATCCACGTTCTTTGTTTGGGGTCTGTTGTTGCAAAACTTTTCAGAAATAGAAACCGTAACAATAACTACAGTAAATCATATTTCTTTCTCTACTTCCCAAGTCATGATATCCGACTTTTCCTGCCCCCCTCCCCTACAGCCCCGCATAATTTTCACCTTTGGATTGCTGTTGAATTGAAAATGGAACAAGGAGCGTGTTATTTTCATATCTGGTTATGAAATTCACATCTAATGAAATTACTGGAAAGAGAATTATAATTTAAGTCTCTTAGAGGAGAATGGCAAGGATATTAAAATTTTGTCATATCTTGGTAATTTTCGTGAGAAAATCGACCGTAAAGTTATTTTTTGCATATTTGGCTTAATTTCAAATTAATTGAGCTTTTTGTTTGTGTTTCTTCTGCGGGACAATTCTTGTTTATTGCCATCTCCGAAAATTAACTCGCCTATTGTGACGTCATATGTGATTAGTGGATTTCGTGCTCGCAATGTATTTGTGTTTATGTAGCAGCATTTGGGACACTTCTATTCACCAGAGAAAAATGGTTAACTGCAGCGTCTACAATTGCTTCGAAAACAACAACAAGCATCTAGATAAGGCGCATTTGTCTTCAGGGACCATTCATGATTATGCGAAAAACACTTTTCGGAAGAAAAGTTTGAAGTTTCTCCTAGTGTTATTGTGTCCTTGGGTATGTCAGGAGAGAAGAGGTCAAAGCTTCAGAGTAACGCCATCCAAACTATCTTTGATCGCGGATTGCCAACATCTAGTAGACGTAAGTTAAGGGAAAGGATGCGTTCAAGAGAAAGCCCACGACAATATTCCAATCGAAGTTGAAACAAGCAAAACTGAGGTACACACACAGCAGTCCCTAAAGCTGAGCCCAAGGAAAAGATATGAGGCCTTCACAAAGCATCGTAGGCTGGAGGTGAGCACTTTACACTTTATGTTCTTTCTTCTCCCGGTGTTACATAGGCCTTGTGGTTTGAGTTCGACTCGTTTCGGTTGATTGGGCTTGTTTATTAATTTTTTTTAATCCTGCATTTTATCCTTAATGGACGCAATGGTACAGCATCAAAACTTTCTTACAAATTCACTCATATTTCATTCAGAAATGTAAAAAAAAATCAGATTAATCCGACATGCCGCACGATTTGCCGAGTTGCGTTGTTTTGTTCCGCTTGCATTTAAGCAAAGTGACAAAACCCGAGCAAAGTCAATTTGACCGAGTTGATTGGTGTTTACATAGAGCACATCCTACACGTATAGAACACAACTTATTCATGGCTCGATCTATTCTGGTTGCATGGGAAAAGCTGACCCATGCTCAGCCAACCCACTATCCCACAGCCGGTCAACAAGTCTTGCCAACTCAACACGCCTCATGTTATAGACATTATTTCTAGCAGGCATCTATACTAAATAGAGATTGGACCAAACGCGAGAAGTTGAACCAGCCCGGACCAGCCTACCTCGTATAATCAAGCTCCAGCACTCGCGTTTTTGATTCCTTATGGTCAATAAGACTATGATATATGTTTATATTATTTGACTTTTGATGTCACAAGATGAATGATGGAACCATGTTACTCTTCTAACCTGCGCTCTGTAGCAAGAATTTGCTGAGACTGTGCGCAGGCTATTTTGTCATATTGCAAGCAATTTGCTCTAAAGCCGCCAAAGCATAGTGGGGAATTTAGAGAATACGGACATGTTCATGAATGATACGGCCAAAAGATACTGTTGTAATAAATGGAAGTACAATTCATTTTGTGCCCCTGGGTATTAATAAAAGTACCTGCAGAAGTACATTTAAAAAAGGTTTGATGCTTAATAATGAGGGTGCACAATAGGATACTAGCATCCAGGCATTCCGCACATTGTTTGCATATCCCGTATCACAACGCTGTATTACCTCAAGTCCCGATCCCGATCTCATAGATCCTCTTGGCTATGCCGCTAACCAAGAATCATGTATCCCGTATCCCGCCCGAAAGGACCGATCCCGTCTTCTCGCCTTCCTATTGTGCACCAAATTTAATGGCAGAAAGATATACAGAAACGGGAATCCCTAATCAATTTTCTCTTAATTAGCGGTTTTCCGACGATCTTTGGGGCGTGATCTTGAAAATTTTTCTCAGCGAAAAACCTCCGAACCCCCATTTCTTCTTTTAGTCCAGTGTTGAGTGCTAGCCCTCATTTCAACCGTTTATCGGACCATGCTAACATAAACATTCTCTTTTGTGCAAAGTCCGGTCATAATATCGACTTGCTTTCGGTATCAGATCCCACCTAATGTAATATCACAATGGGTGGGTCTGGCACCGAGGATACCCCTCCTCCAGGTTCATAAAATTTAGTTAATGAATATTAGTGCACCTGCCATATGATTTGGCCATTTGTCGGAAATTTCTCAACTTTATCCATATCATTAGAAAAGCCAAGCCCCACCACAGATAAAAATTGCACTTGTCGAACAATCAAGCGAACTAACTGATAGGTTTTTAAGTGCGTACGGCAACATTCTATTGCTTGAGCTCATTAGAATAAATACTAGGAAATGTTGATAACAATTTAGATCAACTTTAAATGAAAATTAGACACAGCCGTCCCTCCAGCCACGGCACCTCTGCTCTCAGTCTTTTATAGAAAAGTGTAAAGAATTGAGTTTCGACGAAAAGCATCTCCACTTCTTGCTCGCTAAACTTTCCTTCATAATTATACGCACAATTTACTTTATACATTTTGCAGCAGAAATAAGGTGAGGGTGGACTGATCCAGACCTTCAATCATACAACAATTGCTTAACTTTTACAATTTTAATTGTTGTAAATAGGCATGCAAGTAGAAACTATCTAAATTGTTAGGTTGTGCTGTAGTGGTTGAATATAAAATGAAATGCTTCCATTTTGCCTGGTATGCAAAAATTGTGCAGCTATAGAAGAAACTAGGGATATCAGAACTGTGCTAGGATTGTAAGAATGTTTAACTCTTCGCATTAGGTACATCCAAATGTGACCATCGTCATCATCAGCGCTAAAGCACCACCTCATATGAGGTATGGCAGCTGTATTGTACTGTAACGACGTACTGCCTATTAATCTATTAGCCCCTTGTGCCTAGCCTACATCGCAGACCAAAACCTACCTGGAAGTATATGGTCTGCGCTACAGGTGATGTCTGGTGAAACTGAAGTTCAAGGAAGGTTTTGGTTTTTCACCCAAGCTACTACTTGTACCTTGAATATTTCAATTTTGCCTCTGACCTATATATAAATATCAAATAAAAAGTGGGAAAAAAGGAAACTTTTATACTAGAAATTCGCCAAAATTATAATCTTCAGCGTATTGGTAACTGGCAGGCTTCATGTGGCCAGGTCTACAACGCGGACCTCGCGCACCACTCTAGCTTCGCAGACCTCCATGCCATTTGTCTGCGCTCCTCGTTTTAGGGTTCTCACATAGGCCAAAACCTGACCGCAGACCTTACATCAGTGTAATTGCAAGTCTTTTAATTGCAACCTAAAACCTCCGCAAAAATGAAATGTCTATGTTTTCGGTTACTCGAATACGCAAAGCATACTCCAAAGCGGATCCAGGGCAAAATCTGACTGTAGCAAAAGGTTGCGGCTTTTTTTAAAAAAAGGGTGTGGTTAGATAGAGCATTTTGCAATTTTGGCATGTGCCCCCTTGGATCTAAAAATGCAGTTTTTCTTTTATTTCCAACCATATTACTTTTTCTTAAATTGTTTTAGAATTTATGTGTAGAAGGGTTTAAAAGGATTTTTTGAGATGCCTACAGAGATTCTTCTCACAGTAAACGAAAAGTCAGGGCATACAGTATACCAGTATACCGTACTAAAAGGTGGATATATAATCTCTGAGCAACAATTCCTCTCAATACTTAGCACTTTATTTATTTCTTTGAGAAGGTAACTCTCATGCAATGGCTGTGACTAAAAAAAAACTTAATTTATAATGTTATTGATTGAAACCCTTGAGTAGGTCGCTTTCATTTTATACTGAGAATTCATCGAGAATTCAATTTTACTTTCCATTCTTTCCAACACCCTCCCCTTCTTCTCAAAAGACCATGTTTCACTGCTCTCTACCTGCTGATTGGCCTGTGTCAACCTACGTCATAGAATGTCTTTTCTATTGGCCTGCGTCATTTCAGGCCAATCTTCATTTCAAATTGACTGCCGCTCCCGCCAAATTCTTGCAGCTCATAAGAAAAGCATTTTTATTGGCCGACGTACAGGGGGTTGAGAGCTTCGGTCGTGGGAAAACCGGCGGCTCGGCAAAACGATCAAATGAAGGACATTCTGGGCTTTTCGGAATTGCTACAGGAGGCTGCGCTTTTAATAAAGTTGAGAATATCAAATAAGAAAGTTCTTGTCAAGAAGTCATAAAAAGAGCTTCAATAAAGGGAAATCTAAGACGGGTATTTCTAAATCTGACTGTAGCAACTGCAACAGTTGCGTCACCCTGGATCCGCCTTAAATTTATGACTTTATTTTAGCAAAAAAGCCTGACTTTGGTTCTAAGATTATTTACAATTATTTATTTTCAGCTCAACCACATTAGAACTCTGAATACGATCACAAAAATGTCCATCACAAGGCCACTTTAGAGTAAATGGAATTTTTCAAGCGATCAGAAATTGGGATTTGAAATATCGCAACTTCCAAAGCATTGACTGCAGAGCAAGTGGGCTGCGGGGGCTTCATCTTACCCCTCCCCCTCCAACTTTCCTCCTGAAGTATCTCGATATTGAATTATGGCTACAGTTTGAAGGGATGGAGGATTTCAGTCTTTGTTTCCAAGAGAAAAAGCTTTTGAAGGAGTGAGAGAAATTTTGGAGTGATGAAAAGAATTTGAATGCAAAAATATTTACATCTGACAATCTACAAGTTTTGATCAGAACTATTTAGAGGAAACATATGGCAAACATTGCTTGTTGTTGTTGTTGTTAAAATATCTTCTACTTATTTCTTGTTATTTTTAATTGTAAAGACAGCTTTGATTTGTCAAAGTATTATGTAAAGAGCTATATTCTTTATCATATATTTGTAGTGCATACTCTACCTGATGATGATGATAGTGATGATGATGATGATGATGATGATGATGATGATGATGATGATGACGATGAAACCTAACAGTATGAACAACAGCAACAACTGCTCCAGTTGTCGCAATCGCAATCCGCAACTTTTACCAACAACCCAACTAATGTTATAAACCACAACCAGTTGGGTCGTAGGAGAGAGAGGCTTCAAAAATCATATGACTGGTTTCAATATTCGACAAAGAAAACATGGTAAGTTTTTAGCTTTTGCCACTGTTGCATCAGATGAATTGTGATCTGCCGGATCTAGCTGCCAGAGTTAGCCTAGGTTAACAAATAAACAAAAAGAAGATACTTGGATCGCTTGCCAGTGGCCTGGGGTCTAGTATTCGTGGAACCAGTAGGCTCATCAATCATGAAAGAACTTACTTTCACCGTAGCAGACTACAATCAAATCAAACTATCAATCTCTGAAAGCAATTTAGTTGGTTCATAATTTGACGGCAAGTTCCTTGAACCAAGCCCAAGAAAGCAATTTAATTCGATGGGTCAACTCCCATTGTCAAGTGTAAGCACCCATGTCTTTAAAATCTCTGAGAAAGGGGCTCAATTTCATCCTAAACTAAGGAGATAGAAATTGGAAAAGAGGTGTTTTTTGAAAAAAAAACCAAAAAAAATCTAGAAAATAGCAATGCTTTTGAAATGTACGAAGAATGACAGAGACCTGGTACTTGGTAGAAATAATGATGATGATGATGATGATGATGATGATGATGATGATGATGGTGATGATGATGATGATGATGATGATGATGATGATGATGATGATGATGATGATGGTGATGAAATGTTGACTATGGCCCTAATAAACTTGAAGTCTTGAAACCCTAACACCCTGCAATCTTTCAACCTCTAAGAAACGTACGACTCTAACAGCCTTACAATGTTACAAGCCTAACAAACACCCAATCTTGCACCCTGACGCACTTCCAATCCTGCAACAATGCAAACCTTACATTGTCTATGACGCTTAAAAACTTACAATCTGGTAACCCTAAAAAATTAGCAATTTTGCAACCCTAAAACACTTACAATCTTGCAACCCTTAAAGAAATCCTGCAACCCTGGCAAGCTTGCAATCCTGCAACCCTAATAACTTACCAATCTTGTAACCATAACAAACCGCAATCTTGCTATCCTAAAAAACTGCGAACTTGCAATCCTAACAAACTGCAATCTTGCAACCCTAACACACTTGCGGTACCCCAACTTCCTTGAAATCTTGCAACGCCTAACAAACTGCAAACTTGCAACCCTAACAAACTGCAATCTTGCAACCCTAACACACTTACAACCTTAAACCTTACAATCTTGCAACGCCTAACAAACTTACAACCTTAAACCTTACAATCTTGCAACCCCAACACGCTTGCGATCTTGAATCCCCAACACCCTTGCAATCTTGCAAAGCCTAAAAAATGCACGACCTTAAACCTTACAATCTTGCAACCCCAACAAATTTGCAATCTTGCAACCCTTAACAACCTACAATCTTACAACGTGTAAGAAACTTACGACCCTAACCCTAACGCCCTTACATTTTCGCAAGCCTCACAAACTTGCAATCTGGTAACTCTAAAAAGCTTGCAACCTGTATATTACGAAACTTTCCGGTCTATGTCTGAAAATTGTGTATAATCCATAAGAGATAAAATAAAATGAGAGTAGAACTACGCATCGTCTCGATGATGATGTGCATGTTAAACCCCCAGCATTTGCTTAGTATTTTCAAATAGAATCATTACCTTAACTACGCCACAACATGTTGGCACGCAAATCGATAATTAACAATGGAAATGACAACACCTGAACTAAGCCACGTCCAATCTTACAATCCTAACAAACTTGCAACCTTTTAACCCTTAAAACGTTGAATATTCTAACCCTGAGACACTGGCAATCTTGCAACCATTAACAAACCTACAACAGCTTATGAAAAGTATATTGGAATGTGAAGCTACGCAAATAGTTATCACGTGTCATCGAGAGAATTCCTTGTATCATGACTAACGCAACGTTTCAACTACAAAACCCCCAGATCCTCCTAGAAATATTTTTAATGTTCGGAAAATAGAATGGGCCATTACCATCATCAGTCCTTTCATCACTTCAAAGTCACCGGTCAACTTAATGTGACCATTTGCGGTGCTTAACGAGCCAAATGCGCAATACTTCAAACGAATTAACGACCCATTTAGATTCCATCTTTTGTTACGCTTTTGGCACAAAAATCACATTTATGGATAGATAGATAGGTCCCCGGACAAAAATTCCTCAAAACTGCCCACATCATGTACTCATTCTTCGTACACAAAAAGGGGTTCAACTCATCATATTAATAAAACAATATGTTCCTTGGTTTCAGAGAAAAAGGGGGGGTAAAATTTGAATTAAAAATCAGAGAAAAGGGTCAATTTTCTAGAGTCTTAGAGTTCTAGAGGCTCAGACTGTGGTCTCAATCTGTGTTACTCTCCCACTTCACAGGTTGGTAGACAGAAACTAATTTGTGATGAATAAATGTAAGAGTAGAATATCACTTGCAATGCAAATTTATGGGAAAGCAGCAAGCAAGCAATTTTTGTTTGTATACCCAGGCTAGTGTTCTGGCAGCTTCGTGTTAGCAGCTGCATGGGGCCAGAATGCAAAGCATGGCAGTGGCGCACCCAAGACAATTCTTAATCCCTAGGATAGCGCACCTGGGCACCCCTCAGATTTTGGTGTTTTCATGTTTGTACAGTGGTACCCATAGTGTAGTGGCACACAACGATTTCTGTGCGGTTTTGTGCACCCACACCTGAGGTACAAACTCAAACTCTTATTGTTCACTGGCAAATTAAGGCCTGCACTACTTTTCAAGGATGGTGAAAGAGGTATCTGTCCTGTCCCAGGGACAGAGAAAATAGAAATTCTTGATGGGCTCCTGATGGGTGCTAGAAGGAGCTTTGGCCTTGCAAATCAAGTGGTACCCAAACCAAAAAGATCAACATGACCACCTTACATCTAAAAAGACATCACTCTGTGGCTCTTATGTCCGTTTATGATGCACTTAGCCATTAGCTTGGGGAATGGAGAGGTTTCTATGGTATTTCTTCACCTTTAGATGGTTAGCCTGTTTTTATGGCAAGTTAAAGGATCATGAGGTAAAGACATGTTAAAACTGTCTATTGTATTTCCTCTAATGAGAGCCCAGGGTGATGGCCCTTGTCAAGTTTACCATAACTTATTCAGGTAGCTAGTCCAAGAAGAGTCATAATTGTCAAACTTTTAATTGCATATTGGCTAAAACTAGTTTTTAGTGACCTCACACATTGTTACTTTGTCCATTCATTAAGCAACTTGTTTTTCTTTCATTCTTTCATACATTAGCATATATTTCCTTTCATTGTCATCAAGACTCATTCCACCTTTCCTCTTACCTTATTTTAAACCAAAACATGTAATAGTATATCTATATATATATATATATATATATATATATATGATTATAAAAAGCTAGTTAGTGGGTATGTTGATTTTAAGACTTTTATTGCTGTATCATGGCCTACATGAAACAAGAGAATGATAGCAGGTTATTATCACTTCAAAGACACAAAAACACTGGATAGTTAAAAGTTATATTATTGAAATGTCTAGGCCCTCATCCAAACGTTCCAACCTCTGCAGCAGCAAAATCGGGAGATATTGCGAGCATAGCGAGCGAAAAATTTGAGCTGGGGGTTGGGGGGGGCGCTCTGAAAAAAATTTTAGCGATTTTATATCGCTTAGATTTGCTTAAAATGATAAGAAAGGTGACCTTTTATGATGATTAAACAACGGCCAATGTTGACAAGATTAATAAAACGAAAAATTTATAGTAACGTAAACCGAAAAACTACATGTGATCTCACAGATCGAAAATACTAGAAGCATTTAGCATATCATAAACATTACAATTTAATAGAAATTATGAAGAAGAATGCTGCTTATTATTTTCTTTACAAGCAGCCTTGCATTTCTTAAGCAGGTCGATCGAAAATTTCCACTGATAATTCTTTTCTTAAATGCCATATTTTCTTTTTCATTGGAAATTTTCTTCAAAAGCGGGAGAATTCCAAAATCGCCGGGAGACTGGGAGACGACCTCTGAAACCAGGAGTCTCCCGGTCATACCGGGAGGGTTGGAACATATGCCTCATCTTCATCATCACTATGCTAGAACAATAGTGAAAGCAGGTGCTGCCTCATCAATGTAACTTTCTGTTGTTTGATATTCAAATGGGCTGACACCTGGCTCAGACAGCATTTTCTGTTTATGTTTTTTCAGTGAATTATGAAATATGGTGTGTCTGATTTGTTCCCTGCCCAGCTAAAGATTGTACTTGTAAGTAAGTGTTGGCAAAATTTGCCCCGTATAATTTTATCCTGATGTGAATGACTTGTTCAAAGCAGAGGATTAAACTCCTTATCCTATTTTTTAGTTGAAAATTAAGCCTTCTTAATTATCCACAAGTCTAGGATGGACTCAATGGAACCAAATAACACTGTCTCAAATGAAACTATAAACTTCTCAGCAACAAGAACAGACTGTGGAACTGAAGATGATGGTTGCAATTTATTATATGCACAAGGGAGAGGCAGTAGCAATGAATGCATGATTGCAAAAGATACAGAAAACATGGAAAGGTCAGAAGATGGCATATTTACACCAAGGCTATACAAAAGAAGATGGATTATTCTGTTTGGCTATTGCCTTCTGTCTACTTCTAATATGTCATCTTGGTTTGCATTTTCTGCTATCAGTAACATTGTTCAAGAGTATTACCACATTGATTTAGTCCAAGTTAACTGGCTTGCAATTGTTTTCTCAATTGTATCAATCATTCTGATGTTCCCATCTCAACTTGTGCTGGAGAAGAATGGCCTAGCCATCATTATGGTTTTAGCAAGTTTTTTCAATGCACTTGGGTGCTGCATCAGATACAGTGGATACTCATTGCCAAAATATGGTTACTCTTTCTTGCTCTTGGGTAAGTTTTTTTTATTGACTGACTGTGTTCTCATTAAGCATTGTTATTCAGTTGCGTTCTGTTAAAACCTGCCAGGAAGCCAGGGCCAATGACAATGGGGGGGGGCAGGGGGCAGAGTGCCCCTCCAAGGACCACAAACTGCCATTTTGTTGGATATTTGACCTGATTTAAACAATTGACTAAACAATAAGCTGTTGTTCTTAAAACAACTGGTCTACTTTTTTGCAGTCTATTGCCGAAAATTTTGTTGGAAAATGTCGGAAATTTTGTCTTTCCTGCCCCCTTGTTTGGAGATGGCTGGATTCAGCCCTGCAGGAAGTTTTTAAAGAAAATTGCAAAAGAACTTGAAAGGAGACAGACATTCTTAAGAAGAAACTAGAGAAGAATTCAAAGGAGGCTGGGGGCTGGGGGCCACAGTCCCCTCTTCCTTTGCTTATATGTAGTGTTTCATGCATACATTTCCCATAAAAATACACAGGGATGTGAGTAGTTAAATGGCTGTGAGAAATTTATGACCTTTGCCTTTTGTATTTGTGTTCCCCTCGCCACTATCCCCATCACAAATTAACGGAATATGCTCTAACAAACAGAATGCAGCCATTTGCAGCTAATAAGAATAATGATATAAATAATGATATTAATAATAATATTAATAATAATATTTTTTTAAACCTTCCTGTTCATGAGAAATTAGGGAAAGGTCGGGCCATAGGGAATCACCTGTTATCAAAGATGGAGATGCAAAGGAGGGAAGATCAGCGAATAAAGTGCAATGTTGTAAAGAAGATAAAGACTTGGCTATAGCAAGTAGAACAGAAGTATGATGCCATGTATATATGTCATTGTCAAAGTAAGATTTGCAGCTAGGCACAATATGTTGCAATGTTTCTTGTTGAAGACACAATGAGCAAGATGGAGAATCGAAAAGAGACCATTTATGGAGATTTTTTCGTTTTGGTAAAGAGTTGTTGAGGTGTTTGATCTTGAAATTAAAGATGTTATTGACATTTTCTGTTGTACAATTGGCCATTAGCTACATTTTTTCAGATCCAAGAGCGTAAGTATAGTAAAGACGATTAAGTCTTGTGATGTTGATTCATGATTGATACGATCTTTTTGGCTATTTCTGATTGCAGTAAGAACTTGCTTTGTATTTCTATATTGGTCATACTGAATGTTAGTGCCATTGCTAGTTTCAGCCCATAAAGAGTTTATATGGAGATTTGAGGACGATTTGAGAGCATTTCTAATCACAGTTTGGCCAGTAGCGGTACCAAGGGGGGGGGGGGGGGACGCGTCCCCCCAAGTTGTCGTCAAGATTGATTTTCCAATTCGTCGAAATCCGAACAGAAAATGGTCGGGGGATGGGGGTGAACCAAGTTGTGAAATGTAAGATCTTTTTCGATTACAATTCCTTATATTGGATTAAATGCTGTGTAGTGACTCTGCTTAGGCCTCCTTTTATGAGATTTCAGTTAGAACGCGTAGAGCTTTGAAATTACTTATTTTTGAAACCTTGTTCTGTTTATTTCCGTAAAGTGATTTTTAATATTTAACATTACTTGGAACTGTTTGCTTCTTTGTTTGGATCTCAAATGATTGACAGTAGCAAGCGTCACTCTTTACAGTAAGTGAGGACAATCATCTGTTAGAAAAAGGTTGCTTTCTGAGTAAAATGGGCGTGGTTCAAAAAATCCCCCCCCTTCGCTCTACATGTCCCCCCCCCCCCCACTTTGTGGTAGCTGGCGCCGCCACTGAGTTTGGCATTGAGTAAATTTGGTGGAAGGAAGAAAAAGGTTAATTCCATACCTTGATTTATGAAGCAAGAGAGTGCTCAAAGTAGCACTAATTGGTAGTTCAAGCCAGTGTCTTACATATTTTGAGACAACATTATCAAGATTTTGAACAACCCATGTTTTGCTAAGATCAGCAATAGTAAGATGCTGTGAGACCTTAGAGAGGACAAATCTGTGATATACCAGGAACGTTTTTTGAATGACCGGAAAGACTGTCGATTTTTTGCATCAATTCGTTCTAATGATAATAATGATAATGGTACAAATAATTTTTTTACAGCTTCATATCATCATCATCATTCATTAAAATACAAGTGTAAACCTCATTAGAGATAGGTAGTTTCCATCTTTCTACTTTATGTTAAAAAACGTTTAAAATAAAAACAAAAATTGTTCAACTGCGATGGTTGCTGTCTATTTTTAAATCTTGGAGCATGACAAGAAAATCGGAAGACAGAGAGGAGAAAACACCTACTGTGTTTTCAAGCATTATTTTTTATTTAAAATTCATACCAGGCGTGGTAACTCCTATGAAAAAGTTTAAGCATGGTTGTCCAGGAATGTTTTTCTGACGTTCCCTTTTCTCTGAGATTTTAAGTATAAAAAGAAACCCTTTTCTCTGATATGATTGGTACTGAGCAACCCTTTTCTCTGAGAAACAACCATTTATCTCGTTACTGCTCCAGCATTTCAAAACACCCCTTTTCCTAGATTTATTGAAAATGACCCCCTTTTCTGGTTTATTTGTCCATGGATTTTGCAGAAATTTTACCTCTTTCTCAGAGATTTCACGGACAAGCATGTTTACACTATTACCTGGCCACGCCAGGACTTCATATCACCATCATTCATTAAAATACAAGTGTAAACTCGTAAAGTTAGGTAGTTTGCATCTGACTACTTATTGCTACAATATGTTTGAAAAAGAAAGAAATAAATATCGTTCAAAAGATTAGTAGTTCAGGCTTGTTCCATTCCTTGTTTCTGTAGCAAAAAATAGAGTATGTGCATCGGATCACGATACAGTCGACTCCGGTTATAGCCACACTAAAAATTTTCAAGAAAAGTGTGACTGTAAGCGGAGTGTGACTTTAAGCGAAGTTGCCCAAAATAGCGAGTTACATTACAGAAATGTATGACGTTAGCTTTACATTGGCACAGAAGCTTTTTCCAAGTACTTTTTCCATCAGACATGTCCTTAAAGGCGCATATATACAACAGCTACTTTTTACTATTCTTGCGTGAGACTAGAACTAAGGAATAGAGCGATAATAATTGTCAAAGAAAACACGAATGATGTAAGGATAGTTCATTCTAGAGCAGGCTAAAAAAATAGCCCTAAATCACTGTCTACAACAGCGAAGTAATCACGAAAAGGCGCCCTTTCCACATTTTTTATGCCTCCTGCTCAGGGAAGAAGGAAGAATTTGCAAGTCAGGGGGGCATAAAGCTTCGAAGGGCAGTCTTCATCCTCACCGCTTTTGGTGCCAGATTGCTCATAGCAGTAACGCTGCAGCGTATATCAAAGTTTTTGGGTGAGCGGCAGTTGGTTATGGCTGTGGAGAAAGTGGAAGCGCACCGGGAAAAGCTTTGCAATGGCATCCTTTTTATATTACAATACCCCCTTCCCCCACCCCCGTATCCTACGTCTCTAATCTCGCTCAATAATTTCCTCCATTTTGGCCAGTGACATCTCACCAAAATCCTCATAGTTTTTCTCCAAAAAGTGTCTGAACTTGTGCATTGCCTCATTCCTTCAGCGTATTTGATTACTATGCACACCAAAATGAACGAGACCTGTGAGAACATTGTTTGCAGAAATGTTTATAACGAAGATTCAGCAGTTTTTTCCTAAAATGTGACTCTAAAAAGGGTATTTTTCTGTTTGGGGAGGGAAAAAGTAGTGATTATAAGCGGACAAAAAGCGTGTGACACAAAACGGAGTGACTATAAGTGGAGTTCAATTCTATGGGTTTGACCAATGTTAAATTTGGGAAACAGCAGAGTTGTGATAATATCCGGAGTATGACTATAAACGGAGTGACTGTAACCGGAGTCGACTTTATTTGTGATTTTTTAGAACTTGCTTTCAAGGCATAAATCGGAACACATCTGACCCGAGATTGTAAAAGAATATGATAATAATCTTGAAATTTAATAGATCCATTCCAGGCAGCTTTTTGTTGTTAAACTTTTCAATACTTTAAAATCAATCTTGATTTCTGATATCTACAGAAAATTCAATTCTGTTTTTTCCTTTGAACAATTAGGCCACTCACCTGTTCATGGATAAATTCGATGGTGGCAAAATGTGGCCAAAGTTTTATACTCGCTTCTGACATTCAAGCCAAGGTCAATGCATATTTTGACTGACTTGCGCCAAAACAATGTTTGCTCGGAATGAAGGCTTTGCAGACCAAAACAGCAAGTAACGTTGCTGTAATGTAGTAATCACCACACCAAAGAAAAGTGAAATGCTCGATTGCCATCATGCCTCTTGTTTTTGGTCTGACTTTTTATTCAATTTGTTTCGAGCAAAGCCATACTAAGCACTGTATTGTCCACATGCTGTGAAATTATGTTCAATAAAAGGAGTTGAAGCTTAAAATAGTGCAGGGTAGCTATGTAGCTATGGCAAGTTGCTATTGCTAACATTACTATGATAGGCACAAAATCTGACCTATGCGCAAGCAACACTTGCAATATCCTGGGTCCACGACTGAATTTTGCCGTTGTTAATGATGATAGAGTCCCGTCCCTGACAGGCTGCAAATCGATGTGCTGATGTGCTTACTGCTCTTGAGGCCAACAAGGTCAACTGCAGTATTTCCTCATCCAAACTTACATGCTGGTCTTTGATGACCATTACTTTCGCGGATCTGGCTGTAGATGTCTCTCCAGTGAGTTACAGAAAATTATGGGAAGTGATTATTTCTCAATTTATGTCACAAAATCCTGCAGTCATATTTTCGATTTGAACTGAAATTTGTTTAACAAACACCTGTTGCGAATTGTATTGCTTAATACTGCAGCGACGAGGGCAAAGTGGTAATCTAGAATAGAAATTTACCATGTACCCTTTCACGTGATACTTTTTCCATACTCTTTATTGTGTTTCTACCTTCCTTATGTTTTTCTATACTGTGTTACTTTTCTTTAATACAGGCAGCATTCTGTGCGCAGTTTCAACATCAGCATATCTATTCCTGCCCTCAAAAATTGCAGCAGTTTGGTTTGGTGAAAAAGAAAGAGCCACAGCCACGTCGATAGCCGTTTCATCAGATGGATTAGGGCTGGCACTGAGCTACTTCGTACCCACTTCTATTGTAAAGAACAGGCCAAATCTAGAGGCAATCGGTGACGATATTGGTATATTACTACTTATTGCTGCAGTACAGGCATCTGTATCATTTCTATTCATTTGTGTCTCAGTTGAAGATCAACCTTTGACACCGCCGAGTTACAGCGAATCTCAAAAAAGAATTAGAAGTAAATTCAGTAATTGTATTGAATTGAATGAGATCTCTAGTAGAGATAGTCCTGATATGAACCTTCAATTTAGTGGATTTACAAGACAGCCAAACGTGGGTGGAATATCTGGATACAAACTTCTTTTAAAGAATATAAACTTTCATACGATATTAAATATACACGGCATTCTTTTTGGTATCGAGTCTGTCTTTTTGATTAGTTTAAACGAATTGCTGATAACTAAGTTTCCCGGTTATGAGCGTGAAATTGGTTGGATGGCCTCGATTGGCCTGCTTCTAAGCATACCAACTACTTTCCTCCTTGGAATATTGATCGACCGCACACGTGCTTTCAAGCGAGTTACTGTAGCAACTACAGGCTTGTGTTCCGTATTTACCGGTTTACTTGTGTTATTCTTCTACCGTAATGCATCATTTTACGTTTTATCCATAACGTACTTGGCAATAGTTGCTACTTTTAGTACTTACTACACAACCGCATTTGACCATTGCGCAGAGTTGACGTATCCAGTCTCGGAAGCTAAGTCTGGTGTCATACTTATGTGGGTGGCTCAGGTCTATAGCCTTATTCTTGAGCAATTGGCAAGCTGGACTCTACTTTATGTTGGCCCAGATGAAGTACTGTATTCGGTACTAGCTCTTTACTGTGTAATATTTATGTTGTCATTTTTTGTTAAAGATAAAGGCCCTAGGCCATCAACAGATGATTAATGATGTTCTAAACAGCACCAAAGTATTAGTGCCAAATTATTTTTGTGCTTGTTTCGAGAAGTTCCCTTTTCAATTTTTTAAAGTTCGATTTAAATTATTATTAGAACAGTCATAACAATTGCACTAAGATTAAAGATTTAAAAATTACACAAAAAGCAGTCACTATCTTACTCTGAGAAGTAGCGAACTTTTTAATATGCCAAATTTAGTTTCCGCTTTTTTAAGCAATTTTAATGTTTTGTGATACGAAAGTTATTCAAAACTGTCTTACTTGATTCTGTCAATAAGACACTTAATAGATATGCTGTTCGATGAAAATAATGTCATGCCTTTAACAATGTGCTGTTGGATAAAAATAATTGTTTTTTACATCAATATTTTTGGAACAAGATCTTATCGGTTGTTAATCGGAGAGCCATTTAAACTGCTCCTCCATAATGGCATTTAACACTGTGATTACAGACGGGCAAACAGTGTTTGTCATTAGCAACAAAAATTGATACCTATAGTATGGAGAAAGCAAAGAATACTTCAAAATGCTAAGTGCCAATGGTTGCTTAAATGATTTGTTAATGTCAGAAAGATATGCATCCAATGATTTTCTCATAGCCGCATCTAATGGTGATATTCTATTCTTCACCAACGTTATTTTCATTCTTCACGAATGTTCTTCATTGAAATCTTATTTTAACAAAGCTTAGATAACATGGTAATAAATGAAAATAATCATAATAAAGGATAATCTTGAGAAAAAATCATGAGAGGGGAACAAACCAATAAACACCTCTTTGTGTACGTTCATTACCATAAGTTGTGTCTGAATTATATTTATCTTCTACAATAAATAAGTGTAAAATCTGTTCCTGTTCACAATTGCATTTTTCAATCATTTCATATGATATCTTCACATTTCATTTCCAATGTTTTCATGTTTTCGTTAAGGTGATAAAATATCATTTACATAATGTTGGCACGCAAAAGTGGCATTTTATATTATAATAGAAGATCAGCAGTCTGCTAATACGCTTTACGATGCTCCGGAAATGCTGGCGCAGGCATAAAATGATATGTTACTCAATATCAAACAAAACTCTTCAGTTCTGAGCTTTCATCGTGAGCAGGAACTTTTCATGTGCGTGCCACCAATTATCAGCGATGCCAAAACTCTGCTTCCAAAATGGGCTAGGAAGTATTTAACACAAAGACCTGTGCCTTACAAATACTGTTTCAAATTAGGTAATACTCTTTCGATTATGTCAACTACCCTGATAACTTCACACGCCCTTTTTGGAAGGAAGAAGCTTTTTTAGCCTTCTTCTGGAAGCCTTCAAGACCTTTCCCCTTAAAGAGATGTTTACATTTCAAGTTTTTTTTTGACGTCGTACAACCTATGGATGAAATACTCAGTATTGATATTTACGTTATAAATGTATTCCATTGAATTGAATTTAGGTGTTGACTAAGATATGTAATGAACTAGTATTTAGATCTATATTTTGAATATGATATTTTACATTTACGGTAAAAATCCATAGTGATAGTTATCAGATATTTTTGACATTTGTATTACGAGTATCGGATTGTGATGTATTAAGAAAGACTTATTTATTAATGACATCTTATTTGCTGGTATTGATTGAAAAATGTTTAAATGACGTTTTAATTTCAACGCAGTTTGTCATTTTAGAATAGAGCGTTATCGTACACGAGTTTGAGATTTTAAAAAAAATATTGCTTCGGAAAGGAGGTTCATTGAGCAGTGGAGAGTGGGAGAGGACGCATAGAATTCCATTTTATCCAATGCACGTTAAGTCTTAAAAATAACAATCAATTTATCTGGCTTTTGTTTTGTATCCAATATGAAAATTTACAATAACGAAAATTACCTAGGATATTACATACAAGCTACTTTACTAACTCTACAAGGACGATGCCATGAGGAGCAGAATACCATTACTATCCCATGACCATAACATAGAGACAGGTAACTAAAATTAAACTAAAACTAAATAAACTATCAAACATTAATACAAAGGCTAAGCACAAACAATTTCAGATGATGAATACTAAAGTCTGGTCCACATTCGATGTCGTGCAATTACTGTGTTTCCGTTTAGTGTTGCGTGGGATGATGATGATCGCTCTTTGTAACGAAAGAAACAGGGTTTGGCTTTGATCTGGACTAACATAACACAGAATTCCCAACATCCAATATGAAACAGACGTAACAAGTGTAAAATAAAAAAGAATACAACGGAAGCGGACTTTTTGGCTGAGTGGAGGGCACACACTGTTCGGATTTATTTAAGCAAACCAACCTGTGTTGTGACAGCATGCGCAAAAGGAAACTTTGAATTTACCCACAGAATGAGTTTCTTCTATCTGACCTCAACCGACTGCGCATTTTGCTTCGCAGAGGGAATCACAGGGAACCAAGATTAAACCACTTGTTTTTATTCCCCGAGCTTGGTTTAATCTTGGTTCCCTGTGATTCCCTCTGCGAAGCATAATGCGCAGTCGGTTGAGGTCAGGTAGTAGAAACTCATTCTGTGGGTAAATTCAAAGTTTTCTTTTGCGCATGGTGACAGTTCGAAATATAAGTTTATGGGATTAACTTACTTTGTGACAAGATCAGCAAACATGGATTTTGTCTGTAATAGGATGTGTTTCTGAATAAAATATGTTTAATTTATTAAAGATTTATTTCATGTCTTCATATTTATTGTGGCCATTGATTTAAAAACATTTCATCATAGAAAATTTTAGATCGATTGCAAATGTTGATATAAGAGTAATTTGCCATCCATTTGAGTAAAGGGCCAGTGATGATTCGCCTTCTTCAGAAAATAATCTCCAACACAGAGAAGATTTTTCAAAAATAGAAGCACGAGCAATAGAAACCCGCCCTTAAAAATTCCTTCTTCCTTCAGGTTGGCTGGCGTTGAACTATCAACTCCCATTCGCAAACCCTAAAATTTTTTCAAGCAATCTCTTATCATAAATTGACTTTGTTAAACATGGTTAAACACAGACATTTTGCTATTTTTGAAACTAATGACCAGATGAAGGTGCTTGTAAGTCCGAAGAACCATTTCTAAATTTTTCCGCCGGAAATTCGGTGTGGTATTGTCGTCACGGATGTAGAATTCTTACAATCGTATCTTACACTTCTCTCTCCAGCGCCATATCTAAAGAAACGCTGAAATTACCACAATTCAGTTTATGTTGGGTAATAAAGGAAAATTTTGCGTTTTTTTACTGTCCAGTCGATTTCTTCAGTGGCTTGACCAGAATTATAAAAATGGAGGTAAACAGAAATGAGGTTATGAGGGCGTAGGTAGACACAGGATAAAATTTTTTTAACAATTAACGTAAGAATGCGCCTGTCGAAACATCGTTACCAAACGTAATACAAAAACTAACTGTCCAGAAAAATTGTTAACCTTCCTGCGAATAAAATCTTGCCAGATTGCAAACCTTCCTTGCCAGACGATAGAAAATAGGCATGGCTTGGGTGTAACATGGCAGTTGCTATTGCTTTTCGTTGACCCTCCTTCAGCTAGTGACCATTTGACCACGATGTTTTTCTAAGTCTGTGAAAACCTAATTGTTTAAGGACATTTTTTCTAACATCTTGAAATTATAAAATGATCATCATAAACCTGAACATATTCAAATCTGTATATTCCATGCAGAAGTTTTAGCTGTTTGTTCTAAACTAAAAGTACACCTCCTTTTCTGCATCCTCCTTAAAGGTATACCTTCTCGATATGCTTATTAATAGAATCATAAAGGACACCATACTGGTTGTTTATCTTGCTGGCCTTACTTTCATTTCAGTCACTTTTAATGAGTAGTATGCCCCTTTAAAGCTTGACCATATAACTCCATCAGCATACGATTTATGTGGTCCATTAAGATACTTTCCATTTAAATTTGAACCATGACATTTATTGTACCACCATGCTCCGTGGAACGCAATAGCACAATTCTTATACCAAATATCATGATCTCTGTCCTTTGTAGTGAACTGCATTCCATTTGTGCCAGAAAATGAATCCCCTGCTGTTCCTGAATATCCATTAACATGAACTTTGTAATTTTCACCTTCATCGTCAATATAAAACATTTTGTATTCTGCATAAGCCTTATTCCCCTCAACATCTTCCACATCAAATCTAATCATCATATTTTTACTTTTCGTAAGACGATGTATTTTCCCATTTCCAAGCCAAAACTCATTTTGGATACTACCAAAGCCTAATTTATAGTCCACCCAATTCTTGAAAAAGTCAACAGAGCCATCAGCACGACGTTGAATAACGGTCCATCCGCCACCAGTGGTTTTCATATCACAAAATACTTTAAAGGACTGTTTTCCATCAGGATTGATAGTATAAATCCCACTCTTATCAGTTTTGGAGAACCCAGAGCAGTCTGTTGCGTCAATATCCAAACTGAATGACAGTTCAGAGCGACTAATGTAGTTCTCTGCTTCACAAACGTACCATCCTGCGTCTGAAAAATCTGGCTTATCGAATTTCAAAACAAGGTTTTTGCGATCTTTAGAGAGAATCTGCTGAGCCGACAATGTTCCAAAGCCTCTTTTCCATTTTAGTGTCGGAACGGGGCTGCCTCTTGCGCTACAATTGACCTCTAATGGCATCCCCTGTGTTGCTGTCAATCTCTTCGATTCCAAGATTACCACTGGCTTTGTATTTACAGTGAGCCTTGTTTCAAGTACCTCTCCCCCTAGTATGTTGTCAGCTATGCATTGAATAATTCCTTCATCGCTTTTTTTAATGTTCGAAACAAAAAGTGCTCCTTTAATAGGATAGCTGTACCTTGAATCATTTTTTTGCGATCCAAATCTCCAACTGATCATTGGTATCGGATTGCCCTCTGCTTCACAAAACAGCGATAGATTTGCTGATTCTGGTTTTGTGATTACCTTTTGAAATCTCGTCACAAACACTGGTTTTTCTATTGATTTTCCAGGTGGCCCAGTATCACCTTTTTTTCCCTTTGTTCCATTTGCACCAGTTGAACCTCTTTGTCCCACCGGACCAGCAACCCCTCTGTCCCCTTTTGCTCCAATTTCTCCTTTGTGGCCACGTGGTCCTGGCTTTCCTCTTGGCCCCCTTTCACCTTTCTTGCAGACTAACGTTGCATTTTTGCAGAAACTTTTCTTAACTGTATTTTCGTTCATAAGCTGAAAGATTTGGAATTGAAGAGCGTGTAAAGTCCTCAAAATTGACTGACTCCTTTCTTCAACACCTCTTCTGACCCGAAAACGCATTTCATTTTTAATGTTCTTAATATGCTGCATATAAAAATGTTTCTCATCGGCTCTCAACTGTTGAGCATGATTTAGTTGTTTTGCAGTTAGGCCTTGTTTTATCTCCAGTTCATCAAACTTCTGTTTCAAATCGTCATTTTGAGTTGTCGTTTTGTAATGTAGAAACAGTGTTTCAGAAACAACTCCAAACAAAATGAAGCACATAAAAGTAGAATATTTAGTAGAAGAACCACTTCTAACTGTCTCCATGTTTGTATCTTGCTCTAAATGAAAGCTTTTACAACCAATCTTGAGATCATATGATGTCTGCCCACATTTACCATCATTCTTAAAATAGAATTAAATATCATTGCAGGCCTGGGCAGGTTTCTCTCACAAAGTGATGATTTACATGAAGAAATCTTCCGGCCGAAAGAATGAAAACAAATGACTTGATAAGGTCAGTACGGACTGAGTGACAATGGGTGCCTCACAAAACTTTGCTTCCTCAATGAAACATCTTATCAGTGTCGGTGATTGCGGGGCCTAAGCCTTAAACGCAAGGTTGCAAAATTTATAATGATACTGGTTTTCTTTGATGCAAAATTCATTGTTATCATATTTTCTACCGTGGCTTGCTTTTTCAGCCAATAACAAAGTAATTCTGCACGCGAAAATCTTTTTTGTCCAAGCCATTCAGTATATATTCGATTGAATTATTAATAAGGCATTTGTGCTAAAACTAGAATATGATTAGAATATGAAGAGGAATTAGATGATGTTTTGTTTCGAGAAGCGGCAAATAAAATTAAAAGTATACATCCAATTAATCAATAATTCATCAACTTTTGTGAAAAATTATAAAAGAACTAATCAAAACTGAATCCAAAACGATGGTCAACAAAAGCTTAAACAAACTTACTTCTCGACACCTTAGCAATCTCTTCACGAAAAACACTGGATATGACACACATAGTCTGCGCAATAAGTTGATGGAATTTCTGTTGCAGAGGAAAAGCAACGCAGCGCGTCAATAATGTGATAAAGGTGCGCAAGCTTGGGATAGCCTTCCAGCCGAATGCAAACAAACAACCTCTATAAGAGACTTTAAATGAAAAGTTACTTCTATCTCTCTTAATACCAAGCTATTTATTCCACGCTTTAATTTTTTTCAAAGCTGGTTTTATTCTAACTTAAAAAGGTCTTTAACAAATGTAATAAAAAAATTCCATGTTAAAGTAGATACAATTGACGACATAAAAAAATCAAAAAAGCATGTAGTAGTCATAGAGTAGCAGCAGCAATTGCAACAAGGCTTCGCCTGATAAAGATATTTAGGCATTTACCCTACCATAATTGGACACTTATGACATCAAAAAAAGGTCAGCATCTGCAAAAAAAGAAGTTTCTACGAGCCTAGCAGAAAAATACATGCATCAAAGCACTGATTCAGTGCTTCCATTGCAAAAGAAAGCAGAAGAGTAATGACTCTTACAGCAAGACAAAATGACAGCGACAGCATAAATAAACCATGAACCTAGCAAAACAAAAATAAATCTTCCCCATAGTCTTACATTAATTTTTTTCACCGGGAACTTCCGCTTTAACTTCAAAGCCAGTATTGTCTGTGGCATCTATTAGCAGCCAATCACCAATAAACGGCGCCTCATTATATATATTAAGCAAATATCAAAGGTATCATTTGCAGAACAATGCAAGGGTTTCATAACGAATGAGCCCAATGAAAAAGGGAAATGCTCGAGTGCACCACATTCGAGATACTGCACGGGTTGTTTACAACAAAGAAAAAAATTGTGCCCAATAAAAGATAACGCCTAGGGCAAAGCTATCTTGAAGCAAGAACTTGGTATCATAGTACAGAATTACATGCTTGCCTTCCATCTGTGAAAGAGAGGTCAGAATTGGAGTGAATGATGGACGGATAAGGATCGATTGAAAACAGTGACATCAGGCCTAGTCAAACTAAAGTCAGTGAATATGAAAAGGGAGCAGGCAATAAAACAAACTCACGACTGTAAATTAATATGTTGAAGTAACCATAATTTATATATCATATGTGCTTAAATCCATTATAGAATATTACAACAAAATGATGAATAAACAACTGATTTATGCAAATGAATATCAGATACCTTTGATATATACAAAGAAAGATAAAAAGAACTAATTACACCTGTAACAATAGTAATTAATATTGAATACTCTTGAATAAGGCAAGAAAAACAGATTACATGAAACATTAATTCATACAGAATCAATGTATTCAATATTTGGCTGTTGATAAAATTTACACTTCATTGAAGGAGTATAGTTTATAAGGACACTACAGTTTATGGCAATATTAAAAAATAACAATATCTCACAATCATTGAAGAAAAAATTTTGAATTTTTAAAAGTATTAAGGGTCAGCAAAACTATGCTAGTCACTAGAAGAAAGAGCGTATATGTTTCTTGAAAGAATTTATGTTACAATTGAAAAGGTGATGTGAGTTCAGTAGAAGAAATCCCTATTTTTTGTAATTTATTTCAGAATGTGCATACTTCTCATTTTATGAAGACTCAGTTCCTTAATTCAGTCACAAATCGATTCTCGTTCATCAATTACTTCAAAAGTTTGTAGGAGCCCTTCAGCAGCTTCGATAACTGACCGCAGTTCCTCTGCATCTAGTTCATTGAGGAGGAGCATTGTTGCAGCACATGCATTTGATCTTGTTGTCTAAAACGGGAAATCGTATAATGAAAGGTTAGTTGGTTAAAACCGTGCCAAGTGTGCTCAAGATTTTGTCAATCTAACAACAATAAAACATCGCCTATATAAGCTTACTTGTGTAACTATGGCAGTGCATACTAGAACTTAAATTTTGTACAAGTCACAGGATCCATTCTTTTCCAGCTTGAGTAATCAATTTAGTGCATTTCGTGGCAATGTTATCTTCATAAACATATTTTTATTCAATATTATTTTCAGATGCATAATGTAAACGTGACGACTAACTTATATTTATTCTGCTTTAAATATATCTTAGTTCGCTTAGTTTGTCTATTCACTATGCTTTGTTTTTGTTGAATTTACAAAAAATCATTTTCATTCTTTTTCATTTTTAATTTGCTTCCACTACATTTTAATTTCATTGTACTGGTAGTTGAGTTTTACTCATTTTGCTAAACAGTTATTCATCTGAAAAGCATTTCGAAACAATAACAAACCGAGTTGAAAAAACCAACTAAGAAACAATTTTGCTATTCCATTCACAATTTGAAGAAAATTAAATAATGGAAAAATTTCAACCAAATAGACGAGGGTATATTATTGGACCAAAGAATCGTGTCAATTGAGATTAACGAAATCCAATAATTAGCCATTTTCAATCAAGAATTATATCATGCAAAACATTTTACTGCAAGTGAAAATCAAACAAAATCTTCATCCTAAATCTAGGTTTTTATAAGAAAAAATTAGCTTTTTTAACAACTGTATTTTAACCTGTATAAAGTAGCTGGCCTCAATTAGCTTGTAGCTAAATCTTCAGCAAATAAATTGTATTTTCGTATCACGCAACCGAAGCAGATGGGAGATTGGTTTGGTGCCTTTTTAGAAATCTCGTCAAAATAAGAGACAGTTATTCGTTTAAGTGAGGTTTCTTTAATTCGATGAAGTTAAAGCTCTGTTTATAACTATCATATTAAACCAAAATCATTAATTGTATGACTTGAGGGCAGCAAGACAAAATCAAAATAGTAAACAATAAGATAGATAAATTGATTCCGTTCGAAGGACATAATTCGAGATATATTGACTACGGTAGTGATTTCCCTATTGGCATTACTCTAGCTGCTCTATAACATGCAACACAAAAAATATACGTTTTGTTTCTCCTTTTAGTCAGTCTCTTTTAGTTAGCATGGATGAAGTTAGTTCATTTTCAAGTTTTTCTTACATGCAAATGAGACAAGAAACTTTTATTTACTAATAGCATGATGCTTGATGAACGATCATCATTAGAATGATGCAATATACTTACTCTCGTATGTGATAAACTTTGATTTTCAATTCTTTGTGATTTTTTCGTAGTGTATTGTAAATCCAAAGGTTTTAAGCCAAGTTGAGTGCGTTTTTTACTAAAACCAAGGCATCGAAACCGACCTTTATATTAAATTCACTAAACCATGCATATAAAAATATATATTAAAAGCTTATGCCGAGACGTTATAAAGTTGTCTTCTCTACTGAGTACATATTTAACATGTTAAAAAGCATTTACAATAGTGACAGATGAGTGTATATACATATTCAATTTAGCGATAGATCATCCAACATTGGATAACTTCTTAAAGCTGCAAGGAATTAAACAAACCATTGCGGGTCGCATACCTGAGGAAAAAGGAATAGCGGGCATAATTGGCTATTTGCAGGACCGTCGAGAGGGGGGGGGGGGGGGGAAGGCAGGGTCGGAGGTCCGGGGCCCGCAAAAGTTTTATATAGACATACAATCCTTCATAAAAAAGGAGAATCAAAGCGCACTTTACAAGCTGAGATTGCTGAGCATAAATACACAATGAAAAAGAAATAGTCTGGAAAAACAGCCCATTTCTTTTCACTATAAAAAGTAGCGCCTTTATTTTAGTCTTGAAATATTGAAGATTTTAATTAAAGAGATATTTGTGTATGAATAATAAAAATGATGATGTTGATTATCACCAGACCTTGCTCGATATATTCTGCCGTTTTCGTAGAATTATGAGACTGTTCTTATTATCCATACACAGATACCTCTTTAGTTAAAAAAAACTAATACAATTTTTGATCATCAAGTGGTGCATCGGTTTTTGCTTTTTACATTTTAAAGTTTACAATCATATAATCATTTTGTTCTTTTACGTTATGAATGTAATTATTTTCAATATCAGCGCAGCACGATTTTAGTTCGAAATAGTTCCTCTTGGGATCGAATCCATAATTGAAAATCGCTACTATCATACTATCATTAGATTTACCCTTTAAAGAATTTAAATCTGTAACTGAAGCAAAATTGCCAACAAGCTTACTTGATTGTTTGAATATCAACATCTTGTCGGCTTGAATCGAGTAGTTTTGGTTGGCTATATCGGCCTAAAAAAGTAAAAGATCAGTATTACAATAAATGTAAAAGAAAAATATTACAATAATCGTACTTGCAAGGACTGCCAGAAGTAAAGGGAGAGATTAGGTCTAAGAAAAATGATTATCCTCTTATTGCTAGAGGGTTAATGATTGCAATCAAGATTCTTTTGATCAATCCTTCAACCAATCAATAAGTCAAACAAATATAGTGCAGTCAATTTAAAGTTAAGTTTTTTAGATGCACTTCATGAAACAGTTTTTCTAATTCTAATATGAACTTTTACTTTTTTATAAAAAATTGTCTTGCCCAATTCCTTCTCTAACAAAGGCACATTTTTTTCTCCGCACCATGAATATTCTATCTAAGTGAGGACTTATGCAGTGCAGATAAAAATATGCAAAGACTTTGAAATAGTGTAAAGCAGATACAACTTTCATCAAATGTGCTCCAAGCGGGCAGAACGGGTCTTACAAACCTTGCACTGAGAAGGCAGGGGCATATACATAGTACAAACGAGTTTAACTGAACTAATTTGAAATTGTCAAAAAAGCTTTCAAATACGTAACTGAAATTATGGACCGAATGTGAGCAAAAAGGTATCTTAAAAATTCTATATCAAATATAAAACAATGAAAATTTCCGACATGTACCTGTTTTTAAAAACCTTTCCAAATCATCTTCTTGTAGTGTCTACAAAGGCAGTTGCTTCAATGAACGATCGATGCCGTCAACAAGGTTAAAGATTTAAATGAAATTGAGGACCTTTTCAAGACCATTTCACGGTCGTTTTACAAAGCTAGGAGGTTCAAATGGACCGTTTGAAAGGAAACGTCACTTAAGCATGGATTTATTAGTCTGTCCACTTAAAAATGCGAGATAAAAGCTTAAATCTATGTAAAAAAACACTGCTCCGAAATAAAAGTTGCTTCTCCAAGGTAATTAATAAGATGAGCGGGTGCTTACTGCAATCAGATTGATATCGGACTTTATGATGAAGTTATATTAAATGAGCGTTGGTTACATGACCTTGTATACAGGCTAAATGACTCAAAGACATAAGGTGATAGCTCCTAAAATTCATCATCAAAGCAAGGCTCTTCAAAGAGTTAGCATTGCAGGCTAATTCAATATTTTATTTCATTTTGACTCACGCACCACAGACAGGTCTAATCCAGTGAAATCTGGAACATCCGATGGACAGGCTTCAAGATCCAGTCCTTCACATTCTGCAATGCGTCTCTCGTTCTCATCAACTTCTAAAAAAATGGATGAAATTTTCCTATGTTATTAAAACAGAATGCATTAGATCTTGATCCAATTGCAACATGCCATTGGATTGAATCAACGCTAAACTATGTATGGAGTAAAGTAAAGAGGAACAGAGAAGTACAATTAATCACTTTGAACTATTATAAAACATATTGATAAAATCTATAATTGTCCTACAATTCTCGGATAATCGTCGGATAAGTCTTAACGTTTTAACGCCTAAATATGTCTTTTTGTATCTATGTCCCTTAATGCTAAATGTAAGAATGTTGATAAAGTGTTTTCGATTTTACCACGAGGGATCAAAAGGTGGGTGACTTGTTAAACAAGTTGTAGTTCCGTTGACCTAGTGCAAAGAAATCGTAACCAACCGATTGGAAAATTAAGATATCAAATATTGTTGAATCAGAATATGAAGATCTTGAAGAAATACTAAACCTTTGTTATCAAACTTGACAAGATTGGGCAAATTGCGTATAATTGTAGACCGATAGAATTTCACATCTGTGCAGGGATTCTCAGATAACCACAATACTTTAAGTTGTGGCAAATGTTTCAAATAAATAAGCTCATTTATATCCGATATGCAGTTCTTTCGCAGATAAATTTCTCTCAGTTTTGGACCTAATAAAACAAAAACATCAAGGCTCAATTTCAGATAGTATGCGCACTGAATAGTATATTTTTCTAATTAAAATTAGATATATATATTAATGAGTAAAGCATATATATTAATGGAAATAGCTTTGGTCTCTTAGATACACTAATGATTCCAATTCTGCACTCATATACTTGGTTGTAGATAGGGCTGTTAGGCTTGCAGGTGTGTGCAGGGTATAGGTATTGTGTAGCTTTAACTTTATTCTTTTTTTTCTTCTAATCAAATATCATTGTTGAATTGTAAGTATCATTCGCAATGGGAGCATGATAACCAAGTGTTCTCTCCCGTTGCCAACGGTACATAGTAATGCTGAAATGTTTTCTTTTAATGTTGTTTTTATGGTGATAGAAAAAAAAAGTTGGGTTCATCTCTTTGATTTGAAAACATGTTTGAAAATTTCTATAAAAGTGAATCATACTTTTATTGTAAAAGGTTTTAACATAAGGTATGTACTTACAATATTTCATATCTTTTAAAGTGGAAACACTGTTAACACTAAAAATGAGAAAAGACTAGCAATAAAAGAACAATTTACAGTCCAAAATGTACAATTGTCCTTAAATAACAACATATTTATTTATATACACATGATAGCTTATATTATTTTAACATTTAAAATCTAACTGAAACCTGGATCAAATCAATCATCTTGACAGAAAAATTTCTGTCAAAAAATTACCTTTAACATTTTCAAAAAACTTCAAGAACAGATATTGAGGTCAGTTCCCTAACTGACAAAAAATTTCAACAAAATAGAATAAATTCATACATGTTGTGGTCAATTACCACTGAAAAATTGCAAAATGTACTTTGTATTGTAATTCATATAATTTACATACTAAAACAAAATCAATAGCACCAGTAGTATCAGCAATGGTTTCAAGACTTGCTTGTATGATTAAAAATACTTTAGTATAGAAGGAGATTAGGACAACAGGCATGGTTTTATACATACCTAAGATTGAGAACTTCTAGGTTTGGCATTTTTCTGAGAATGGATATCTAAAATGAATGATAAGCAGAATCATGAAATAAAAATGAGGCAATCAAAACCAACATTAATGAAACTATCTCAGATCCCCATCAATGCTCTTGATTTGATAAGCAATTAAATGCTATTAAATAGACTGACTTATGAGCAAAAGAGCTCTTTATCACTTATTTAATCAAAAGTATTAATGGGGCTGCAATATATATGCAATACAGGCAGTAAGGCTGCATTTGCACTGGATTAGCTTTATTCGAAGCTGTTCCAGAATAAATATGGATAGGTAGTGAACTTCAACAAGACCTGTTGAAACCGTTTTGAATGAACCTGTTAACCATAGTCAAATGAAAACACCCACAAAAATAATTCCATTTGAAATCATACCCTTCAAGTTCCATTTGAACCAGGTAAAGGTGGGAAAATGAGGCAGTGAACTTCAGTTTTTCCACACTGAGGCAATTCCAAAGTTTTAATTTTATTATCTTACTCTTTGGTGCCATATATAAACTTTTTATATTACTGTATTTTTCTGGAAGCTTTTTCCTCATCAATGTCTACAAAAGTATAGTGTTCTATAAAGTTTTAGGTAGGTCCTTACATTAAGATCCAACAGTTTGGTATTTCATAATCTAATATGACCCTAAAAAGGATAGTTGTTTATTTGCCTGTCCAGGTAAAAATCTTCCCCTGAGGCTTCTGACATTGTTGGACTAGTGAGACAAAGCTTCCTTGCTCCATCATACTATTTGAAACTTTGTATGTGATTGTGTTTCAAGTGATTTCAATATAAGTTCAATATGCAATTTTCCTAGGCCTTCTGGTGAAAGTGGTGCACATGGCATAAGCTACTTCACAGAAAAATGCTGCCAAGTTCCAAACAGAATCATACTCCTGTTCACGTGTAAACAAAAGGTCTATCTGTACTCATCTGGGACAGTTCCATTTTGAACCACTCAACCAATCCCATATAGACACAGCCCAAAAGCCTATCCTATGGGCTCATAACCATATCTGCTTCCCTTTATTGTTAAAGGAGGCAGCACTTCAATGTTATGCCATTTGGCACATTGTGAAAGTTAACTGCAAATTATCTTATCACAATTTATTTTGTAGAATGCCTGGATGATTCAAAAATTAAAATGTACAAAATGACAAAATGTTTGAACTGATCAATGTGGATAAATGAAAACAGAACTTACATCATCAATGTCACTTCCCCTGATGAAAAAACAAGGAAAGTTATTCATGAAATGATTCGTTGCAATTTGTTTATATTGATAAAAATTATACAAAAAAATACTAGTGGAGTTACCAAATAGGTTAGCTACATTAAAGAGCTTGAAAACGGTCGTACATATCATTTTGAAATTTAAGGAAAGACCTAATTCGTCAAATTCCATCATATCGTAGACATACAGAAATCACTGTTATACAGCGTTTAATAATGTTGTTGCTGCATTGTTCAAGGAATTTAACCAACAGTACAATCACACTGATAACAGGTAACATTATTAATGCATTTCTGTTGCATTTTGAAGAAAATACTAGCTGCTCCCTTCAATAGTGTTGATGCAAAAACTGATTTTAGTGCTCCCTTACCCCCCGTCGCTCAGCATATTACCGATAGAAGAAAGCTTTTACCTACCAGCAATTAAGATTTTTGACATTTTTAAGAGAAGATGCTCTTGCATTAGATAGCACTTTGCTTTCAGTCAGCTTTACCATCTTCCGATCTTAGTAACCCAAAAGTTTTCCTCTTCCAGTTTATTTTGCTCCATACGCCATAATAATACTGAAATTTTGGAAAAACCTCCTCTTCAGAACAAGGCTGATTGGGGATGACAGCTGGGGAATGCATTTTGTTGTCCCACGTGGCCTAAAATGTATGTCACCTGCAAGAACATCGTCAAAGATTAAAGTTTACAACCGCAAACTTGTTTTTCTGTTCAGAGTTGAAGGAAAATGCACTTCGAAATGTGCGTCATTGGCTAGACTCATAAAAGCAAAGAGAAGTGAAAAGAGAGGCGAGTGGAATGAAATCTTTGGGATGCCTGATTCTACAAGCTTCTAAAAAAATATTTTAACAGCTGATGCACTCAAAAGAATGCCAACCACGCTATACCTGTAACAGATTCTAAGTCTGCCAGATTTACTGAATACGTGTTATATCAGAAAGGAAAAGAGACTAGTTCTCAAGAAAATGTTGGCGAATTTGGCAAGAGACGTTGGACAGCTTCGAACCAAATCTTTGTTGCCGATTATTCTTGGTATTAGTCTTGGTTTTGCCTTGTCGATGGTTTACATTCCAGTTGTTGAACAACTTTGTCTTTCAGATATCGAGTATTCCACATACCCTCAACAAAATACGCATACGACTGACGACATAATTTCAAAAGGTGTTCAACAAAACGGAGGAAAAAGATCAACTCTTCCTAACGTAGAGGTTAATCCGATACCAGTTACGCCAAAGAAAAGCCAATTTAATTATGATTACAGGCCGTATTTTATTTATAGCGAGCTCGGATTCAGATTCAAATTACTTGTTGCCGTTCTCACCTCAGAAAAAAGATTGGATGAATATGCTGTTGCTATCAACAACACATGGGCCCAGGCTTTACCTAAAGTTGTATTTTTTACTCCTTATTCGAAGAATATAAACTTCCACGATAAATATAATCGGCATCTCAACTTGAAAGTTGTGCAGTTGCCTGATGTTGATGAAGATTCTACGCGGGTTGATCTTATGTTTAAAATGTTTCAATATTTGAAAGACCATTTTTCTCCTAACTACAATTTGTTTATGAAAATCGACGACGACGCATACATAAACGCTGATAAGCTTTTGAATTTAGTCAACAATCTGAACGCCTCTCAAGATTTATACGTGGGACATGCAAAAGAGTTCGAAGGAACATATACTTTGGAGAAAAATGGAAAATGGAAAGACTGGACTGGTGATCATTATTGTTTTGGAGGGTCGGGAGTCATATTCAGTCGAAGCACGCTATTGAAACTTGTTGCGCATGTAGATTCATGCAAGGGTAGACGGTATACAGATGAGAATCACCAGTTAGAGCATTGCGTGAGGAAAAGTGTTGGCATAAGTTGTGAAATCAACAAAGATGTGAGTATCATGTTCATTGATTCATAACAAGTTGACAGGGGACATCGGGATTTGGGGGGTTAGTGACCACATTTTAGTGACCAAGGAGGGTAGTGACCATATTTTCACACGGAGATATGCTTGCAGTTGTTTTGGGTCTGAATTTTTGCCTGATAGCCAATTTTTGAGTCTAGAGTTTCTAGTCAGAACTTCCATTCTTTATGTTGAGAAATTTTCAGCCCTGCCATAACTTTGATGTTTTTGCACAAAGCAGTCTTACAACTGGAACTTTCTCTTGCTGACCCATCACTCCATAGAATTTGCGATATTTTTGGGCTACATTCGCGGCACCAATATTTTTGGGTGCAAAATTTTGACTAGATCCTTTTTGGGTTAGAATTTTAACCTCCATACCCGCACCCCTGTTTCAAAATGGCGTCACTGCCCCCCTGAATTACCAATCCTGGGAGTCGTGGTCTGAGTCAAGAATGCAGGTAAATCCAGGGGGCACTTGCCAGGTAAAGCTTCAAGGAAAATGACAGTTTCTTTTGCTACCCTTCCTCATTTCATAAATACTGGCTACCAAAAAAGCTTTTTACCAAATTGAAATAAAATTTACTGGGTGTCACAAAAAATATTGGGGGTAACTCCGTTCCTGAGTGTGTTCTAAATTCTATCTTCGGTAAAACATTTTATGGAATATTGCTTTTACCATTTCAGGTGCAAGAGGCTATAAGAATAGACCCTGCCGAAAATGCTTACACAGTGCAAAGAATCAAAGATAGAAGTGACTTGAAAAATGCTGCTGTCCTTTACCCAGTTCATTCAGGCATTCAGATTTTACAGCTGCACAAGTTCTTTATTATGGGTAAAGTTAAAAAGACGCTAACAGATATACGTAAATTGCAAACAGACATACAAAAGACCATTCCAAATCTTCCACCTGGTAAGTTTTTTAGCTATCATAGCTGCGAGCTTCATTATAATATTGCTTGTGGCGTGGGCAGTGACATGATATTCACTTTGCAATGATTAGGCGCTACCAATCTCCCTATCTTTCTTTGCGTTACTTTGTGCCACAAACAGCCACAACTAGGGAATATCATTTATAATAGCTGGTTGTAGGGCACTCATTAAACATATAAATGCCTTTGTCATTACTTGTGTATGGCAAAGGGGCAACTAAGACTCATGCCATAAAACCCCAGATTTTTTTTGAGGTAACGTACAGGACGCTGAGCAATTCATTTGTCTAGCAATTCTGTTCTATCAGATCCGACACCAACAGTAATATACAGCAGGGCTGGCTTTATCAATTTTCCGTCGATCTACATCGTCATCAGCCCGTTATCAATCTTTCTGGCTAGAAAATCTTTACAATGTCCCGACAAGCAATCAGGTTTTCCGACAGGCAATCTTATGGTTGAGCCCGCTCGCCCATGAACAAGGCCGAAGCCAATGGAGGAGTTGGGGGTCAGACTGCCCCTCAAGGACCACAAATTCTCATTTCATCGTTTCCTGATTTAACCCTTTCGCCCCTGGATTTATTTTCAGTTAACTGTTAAAATCCACATAATTCTACGCTTGTCAGGGGGTAGCATAGTCAAATAACTTAGATGAAAGCGTAAACTATTGGAGAAAACTGCCATCAGAAAAGTTACAATATTTTGTACTTAACCCCCTGAAAAATCATCCTGTATTTGTCATTGGGCCATATGGCCCGCCCAAGCAAAATCTGCGACTTATGGCGTGAGTCTATGAACAGACCTGTAACAATATGCAAGGTGTTAACACCAAAGACTCAGCCTTATATGCCCTTTTACGTGGACTATCACTCTAAAATTTAACCCTTGAATCTGAACTTTCATGAATATTTCCAGGAGTGCCAGAAAAGGTGCTACGATGGCCAATTGGATTCACTGATCCGTTCAAACCGAATGGCAGATTTGAAGTGATTCATTGGAGATATTTTGACGATAAGAGCATCTTTGGTGACATGGATTCTGAGACTGTTTCCAGGATATCGGATGCAGATGAAACAGATTTAAATGAAATCTTCAAAACTGCATCAACTGCCTTGAAGAAAGAAATAAAGCATCTTAAAAGGAATGACCTTAAATTGAGAACGGGGTTTAAAAGACATGATCCAAAACGAGGTAGTCGTTTTAAGATGTTCCTCTTTTCTCATTTTTTTCTAATACAGTAGCATTGTGTTAAAAAGGGCGTTTCCTCAAATCTGATTGGCATGGCAAGAGTCCTATTGTAATCTTCTACCCCCCCCCCCCATTTTCTAGAGGCTGGTGCCGCCGCCTTGCACAGGCATCTTTGACTCTAGCCATAAAATATTAATATCTTAATTTTTGAGTCAAGTTATGACAGGTCTTGAAAATACTCGATATTTAAATTCTGTTCTTTTAGGTTCAGAATACATTTTAGACTTCTCTGTGAAGAAGCCAGACTCATCATCAGTGACAAGACGAGTTCATCTGCTGCGTCCATTCACAAAAGTCGAAGCATTATCAATGCCACCAGCAACAGAGCAACGAGGCATTCACTTGGTATTGCCTGTATTGCGGTAAGGTGGTTACTTTTCGTATAGTTTTCTACCTTATTCGATGGAGTCTTGTCTTCATCTAAAACTCATGATCCCTCAGGTTCTAAATTTTCCAAAATTTTTTCACGATATGAATAAATTTTTTCAAAAGAGCGTATACAGAATACCCGAGTACGTTGAATACATTTAAATCTAAATGTTTCAGATATGAATCAGATAACTTGAAGGTTACTCTATTTTTAAACATATGCGCGCAATTTTCTATACAAATACTTGTGTAAATCATCGTCTTCCGCGTACATTATAGAATCTATAGAGAATTGATATTAATTTTCAGAGACGAAACATCAAGTTTTGAGAGATTCCTGCAGATGTACAAGCGAGTATGTTTGCAAACGGGTGAAAATGTTGTCCTTTTAACTGTGTTTATCAATATACGAAAAGCTGGTGATGAAGAATTTGCTATGGAAGACCCTTTCAAAGCAGCAAAAAACCTAATAGCAAGGTAAGGGTAGTGCAACTTTAGTAAGTATGCGGCTGGTTCTAGGTACATTACTATTAACCAACTACGGTTACAATGTAGTGTTATGATATTCTCTTAATATCATTCCAAATTTACCAAACCTGTTGAATAGTAAATTAATTAGGTTGCAAACGTGAAATGGAATTACAAAAATTCTTGTTTCACAGGAGCCTTTCTAACAGATACTAGCCATTTTTCTGGGCCTTAGTGCCACGATCCAACAACTCCCGCTAAAGTGTAATCTTGGATCACATCTGCCTCCAATCAATTAACAATATCCGTATCAAATATCATGGCAGGCTCCCTTATTTGGGTTTTTTAGCTCGTAACATAATTTCTTGCGTAAAATGTGCCATCATCTCATATAAACAAGCAGCTTGTGTTGTTTTGTTCAAAGTAACGCGAGTTTTTTCAAGAGGAAGCCACTATCTATTATTACTTCCAAGTATTCTAATATTTTCTAATAATCTTATAAAGATATGCTAATTTTATGTTTGTTTTTTGTATTATTTTCTTTCAGTGTGTGTTTTGTATTTATTTTCTATCTATTATGAATGCTGATGATGATTGCGTAAATATCATTAAAAGTAAAGATGATGATAAACTGTGCTCAAAAAGTAAACAAATTATCGCAGCTTGTAAATTTAAAAAAAGATTCAGATAAATAGCAATGTATACCTATGATGAAATTTTTCCGATGCTCATCATTATTCATATATTCTTTATTTCAGCAATTTTGAGCGTCTAGATTCTTGTTAACTGCATTTCAATATCCGTTTTTATGTTTTACAAAGAGTATTATGCATTTTTAAAAACAATGAATTATTTTGATTTCTAATCAAGGGCTGTAATCTTTTAGCTTTGTAATGTTCTCTCAGGTCTAGGTAGTTCACTACTAATTTATATTTTTAAACCTGCGTTGTAACTTTTGCTTTTGAGGACCCCATTAAAAGCACCTCTTGGTGAATCGGGCATCCTCTTAAAAGATATTCCATCCATTTATGAATCTATCTGTTCTTTCCTTCTAGATATAAACATTCATACATGTGGGCTCAGCTTCCGTGGCTGCAAGTTGGTGTCAAACGAGCGTCTCCCACCTTAATCATGGACATCGTTTCAATGAAACTTGCCTCGAGTGCACTGATTTTCCTTGTTGGTTTAGACATTGACTTCACAATCAACTTCTTGAACCGCTGCAGAATCAATGCAATAAACGGAGTGCAGGTAAATACCAGCTATTTCAAATACAGTATGTGACACACAAGGAAGTACGTACCTAGAACTTGTAATTATGCCCTGGGATTTACACGTTCCCCATTTCATTAATTTCTATTGAGCCTGCCAGGAATACTTTAATCTATAGAATGCAATTGACAAATTGCTTTAGTGTCTTTCTCCTTGACACAGTTTCTGTAATAGTTGTCAAGTGCACACAAATGTAAAAATCTAATCAATCAATAAAATATAACGTGATGTTCTACCAACTGAAAAAGAAATGTTGCAAAAATTGCAATCTACATAATGGGGAAAATTTTTTCTGAATTTAATTTTTAAATTCACTGCTCTTCATAGAGGGATAGCCTGAAATTCGTTCTGCACCAGGGGGTTTTTAAAAGTATTTTTTCAAATTCATGTACGAATCAACATTTCTTGTACTTCATTGAGTCAAATTATTTGTTCTTTTTAGGCCTTCTTTCCTATACCATTTATGGAATATGACCCAGAAATTGTATTTAAAAACCGACAAAAACCGACCTTTGTCGACGTTTACAGAGACAATGGTGCGTGGGATACGAGTACGAACAACGTCGGTTGCTTCTGTAATCGTGATTACAAAGATCTACGTATGCAGGAAGAAAACTTTCTCGATGAAAATCAAAGTTTACGCTCTTTTGTCATCGATGTTTTCCAGAAATCGAAATTGTCAGTTTTCCGTGCTGTTGACTCAGAGCTCAGAAGGAGATACAACCCGAAGAATTGTACGGTAGCTCAAGACAAGAATTCCTGTTACGAAACAGCAGCCATACAAAAAGCTTCAAAATCTCAGCTGGCAAAGTTTTACTTTACTAATGAAATGCATGTTAATTTATAGTTTTAATTATCTTACACACCTTCTGAAGAAGAGAATTACTAGGAACAACCCAAAAATTCAGTCCAGGGAGGTTTGAAAGCCCTAGCATGGTCTTTAAAGCCACCAAAAATGAAAGCTCTGCTGAGTACAAGAACCTCGTCTGCAATTTCAATCTCAGCTCAGCCTCATTTCTGTAGCAAAGCATATCCACTTAGCGGCGACCTCTTCACTCTGGTGTGTGATTTTCGGCCTCAGATGGAGAAGACTGATTGCATTGGTCAATTTTGTACTCATTGTATTATGATTATTTTCAATTTCCTTGTGGTGAATCATTCATTATGTAAGTCCTTCAAAAACTTTTTCTTTGCTTCGAGCGCATTGTTAATCAAGCACATGCCATTGCAAGGATCACACAGCCAGAAAGAGATGGGACCAAAATCTCCCTCTTCTTCCTATTCTCATCTGCGTACCAATGGTGGCTTACAGTAAATAAAATAAATTCTTAATACTTGTGAAACCAGTAATATCTTTCATGATAGGTATTACTCACGACTCAATCTATTGGGGTGGCTTGTAGGTCAGAGTAGCTTTTACACCATCAATGCAATATAAAGCATGAATTTACACCATCAGAGTATTTATTACTACTAAAAATTATGCTAAAATAGTGTTCAGAGATCTACCTCTATTTCAAGAAGGACTAGCTCCTCAAATATGATCTCGAAAACTTATCCTATCTGATTAATATGAAAGGTGTGCACCAATGATAGTAAATCTAGCGTGGCTTTATGCACCAGTTTTTGCACGAATTGTCTGCCCTGTGCATGTCTAATGCTCTTTGCATTCTTTCCATACTGGTTTTACATCATAAAATTAATCTTTCAGCCCTTGAATTGATTGTGAATTCTTGTTTGAAGCAATTTAAGCAAAACACATTCGACGTTCATTTACTTGCTACATTTTCTTGTTAGATTAGCAAGATCTTCAGACTGTCAATTATCATTCTCAATCTTTACATTAGTTTGAGATACAATATGTTGGGTTAATTTTGCAAATTTGATTTTCCTTTTGTCGGTAACAATATGTGCAGCAATCCTACATACAAGGTTAGTTAAGAAAAGACCGTTTTGAATTTAACACAAATTCTAGAGCTGAATTAAAGAGGAATTTTGGCCTAGTGTGTGCCAGATTATACAGTAATTTAAATTGACTTGTCTCAGCGCAAGGACGACATATGAATCACGCCAAAGAAATTATTGGAAAGAAAAGTCCGAAGACGACTCATCACAGAGATTGAAAAGATTCAATCCTACTCAATTTTGACATGATTGAAAGCATAAAAAATCGCCTTTTTGCATTGTGGAATATATTGCAGCGAATCCGAAACAATGTCATAGAGATCAATGACATCCAGGTTGATTAATACCCCATCTTTTTAACATCCTATTCTCTGAGGGCTGAGGATCTTCTTAACAATAAAACCGCTAAATGGAGAGTTTGCTGTAATTTTTGTCCTAGACTCCAAAAAGAATCAGAGGACTAAAAGTGTTAAGAAGAGGTGTGCACAGGATCTCACTGGAGGAGTTTTGATTCATTCATTCATTGATTCACTTATTTTGACCAATCGTTTCTCATCCATCCCTCGTATAACCATTTTCATTGGTTAAAATGCAAAGTTATGCTGTTGTCGGATATGGTGAAAAAGGAGTGAAATTGAGATTAACGATAATTGCCTACATAGTGAATATTTCAAACGAGTCCTTGCTTTGCAGAATGCGCTGCATCGGCTGCTAATTTTACCTCTACAGGCAAGAAGAGGAAAAGCACCGAATGCATTTGAAATGATTATATTGTTGACATTTTAAGTTAATATTGCAATATAATGTTACACAATAAAGGTTGCAACGGCCGTTACCGATTGTTATTTGCAAGTATATACCATAAATTATAATTACAAAATGTACAAAAAATTCGACTCTAATACATAAAACATGTATGAAGTCTGCTATTTTACATAATTGAAAATGAAACAGTTTCAATCGAATATGAGTTCGTCTTTATACATTTTCTAACACTTCCTTTATCTCTAAGGGGAGGTCTAGAAACATTTGATGTATGGTCTCTAGTTTGGGCTGATATGCAACAGCATAGTCTGTTGCCACAGGTATTGCCATTACCCAGTTACTCATAATCGTTACCTCTTTTGTAAAATAACCTAACCCACAAAAGAGTTTCATTTTTACACTGTTCTCTCATCTATCATTAGTAGGTGAAAGGCATAATCTTTTTATTTCTGTCAATTTGTTAACTGCTGTATCACTGAATGTCAATTAATATGACCAAAAAAATTTCAATATGTTTATGTACATTGAACTTCAGCACACTGAATCCTTTAAAACCCTAGGTTCCTTACAGTATGTGTTACCGATGTACTAAAAACTAAATTACATAGCTATAATGAATGGGATTTTAAAAAGTTGGGAATATTTGATGATGTCGATTTTAAGAGGCCGGCCTCAACCTGTTAGATTGTTAGGGAGTGTGCATTTCCTACTGCATAAATAAAAATGTTCTGAAAACGATGTGTATAAGTAAGTTTGCCCCAGCGTGGATCTAGATTGCAAGATGAAAGGCGTTTACGTTCAAAAAAAAGAGGGCTACGTAGCTTCCATATAGGTAAAAGATTTCCAGTTGGCTTTTAGGCTTGTGACATGTCTTAGTAGAACAGGGTAGAACAACACGCAAAAGACATAATCTGCCCTTGGCGTGGCAAGTTCACAGAATAGCTTCGACAATAGACTGCTAAAATAACAGTTAACATTTGCCTTATCTCTCTCCCCTAACATTGTTTGCATAATTTGTAAACTTTACCTAAATTGAGTACATTCCTTAGCTTGCTGGTTATGATCATACAAATTGGCTACGTCTTTGTCGTCAATGATAAACATCGAACAAAAAAGGCATTAGAACAAATAACCAATCTAAATTTTTCTGCTCTCGACTGCTTAAAGTCTGCCGAAAAAATTGAAGCAATTGCACATAAGGGGAACCCTTCCCTGAAATCATCATTAAATTTATTTCACAAGCACCAATGTATTATTGTCATTTTTATTTCACGTGAGCTTGGATATTGTTGTTTCATGCACCTAATACCACGCGCCTTCTACTTGATATTTCAACCTTTTCTCTCACCTCATTAGCAACTTTAATTCAAACGTTGCATTTCAATGGCAACCCGAGTCAATTACGTCACAAATGGCAATGATTATTCGCCTGTATTGTTTTGCTTTCTTGTAGCATAAAACTTTCTCACTGTAGAAATCTCTTTACGAAAGTTGGATTGCATGCTTGTTCACTTTTAGACGGACGTGTTTGCACTTCCATCCTGACTAGAATACGACATTGGAGACACGCCAAATTTGCGTCCATCTGACTGACTGTTGAAATTCCTTTCCAATAAAGCAACAATTTTTGTCATGTTGCTAGTCATTGTCTGATCAAGTCTATTCACCTGACTTTTTAGCCTTTCGATGTCGTCTCGCAATTCTATATTACAGTCACAACAATCATTGGCATGGCCATTTTGTCGCTCACTACCGCTTGACAGCTTACGCCTGAAGTTATCATCGGTATCACTATCATCATTATTTCTGTCCCTCATTTTATCAATTTCTGCTTCAAAGACAGGATAATGGTGAACGCGCCTTTCAATTAATTCTGGACTTTTGAAGACAACATCAGAGCAACGTACAGCTCCAGGGATATTATAATATGAACTTTCTAGATCTGTCTGTTCTAGCTGTAGAAAAAGACAAGATAAAATCATTTACTTAAGAGAAATATCTGAATGATTGATTAATTCATTGATTTACTCATCGATCGATTGATTGATTAATTGATTGACTTGATCGCTGATTTTCAAGGGGCACCCCGTATTAAAGCGTAATTGCTCCTAACTGCATCTTGGAAAGTCCAAAATAGACAAGTTAATAAAAAATACTGGTTCAAGTCAAGTCAAGTCAAGTCAAGTCAAGTCAAGTCAAGTCAAGTCAAGTCAAGTCAAGTCAAGTCAAGTCAGTCAAGTCAAGTCAAATCAAGAATCAATAAAAAATATCATTGAAAAGCGTCAGAATCATTGCAAATAGCCTAGATTTTGAATTCTAATGCGATGCAATTTGCAGGGCTATTTTCTTAGTACCACTTGTTATATCTGATTTAAACTGTCCAAGAGGTACTGCGTGTCGTATTGCTGGTGACTGCGAATGGTACATCACCACTGTTACCTTTTATTTTGCTCACAATGATAAAACACAACCTAGTGCATTTATCGGAGAACACTAAATCATTATTATTTTCGAACAGTTTGACAAGGTAAATCTGAATATTCTTTTGAATGATTTTAGGTTTAAATCTGAGAAATCTGATTGGTAGACTGACACAATGTAAGCAAATACGTTAATTTGTGAAGAGCAAATCTCCTTGTATAATTCTGACTAGTTGACAACATTCTGCTGCAGAATAGAGTTATCAGGTATTGACTTTGATTCTAAGTAGAACAGGTGTTTTTAGGATGGTGCACAACCTTAAAACATAAACAAAACTACTTATTCGTTTGTGACACAAAAAAAGTCTTACCTCAGGGTCTCTAAGATCAAACGATGTTTGCAGATCAGCAAAACTTTTCCGAAAGTCAGGATAAGCTCTTATGATGTAGAGTGCATCTTCTCTTCCTATTGCATGCAAATCACAATATGTCAAAGCTCGAATACTCGCTCTCGATTTACCAATTGGTTTGTTTGTAGTCACACTAAAGTTCTCACCAAAAACATCACCTTTCCCTAAAAAGAAGCGAAAAAAGATGATCGACATAAATTGTCATTAATACATCACAGGACCTTATCCCTTAGGCCCCATTTGTAAGAAAGAGGATCTAAGTCGATATATATTAAAACCTATTTGGATATGACGGACAAAGGAATGCTACGGTATGAGACTGTTCGCAGGATCCAAGGATACTTGTGAAAAAATAAAAAACTACAGGAACAATGCAATATTTACGTTTAAAGGCCAGCCCTTTTGTAACGACTTATGAACCAACATCAAAGCAGCATCAAAATTTTTGCTCTTTTAATTAACTATATTGCAGGGTGAATAATGACTGTTTAATTAATCTATTGATTGACTGATTGATTGATTGATTGATTGGTTGGTTGGTTGTTTGATTGATCATTTTTAGTAATGATTATGATGATGACGATTATGATCATGATCTATTTGCGTTGCTCATTTCAATGTTTGCCCCACATACCACCTAAGAAAATTATTCGATAGCAAAAATAGCACATAGAAGAATGTTATCAAAAGTGCTTTCAAGCAAAAAATTGCATACCAAGTATTGCTGTTATTGTATCATTTTGTATAACTTCTACTGTGCCCCTCCCAATCCAATACAGATTCTTTATCTCATCTCCATAATGAATAATATAGTCTCCAGGGGGGCAGTGAGTAGTCTTTAGCTTTAAAGACAACGTTCGAAGACAACCTGGACTTGCCGCTTTAAATAGCGAATTTGTTGATAATAAATGTCGATTTAGATGCAAACATATGTCAGCCTGCAGTCCTTCTGGAAACCGTTTTAAAACCTTTAAGGGAAAAGAAAAACAGTCATGTTTTTGTTTATAACGGACATTATGAGCTATTTTACTATCATGTATTGAATTGAACTGTACTGTATTGTATTGTAATGTATTGTATTGCATTGTGTTGTAATGTATTGCATTGTATTGTATTGCATTGTATTGTAATGTATTGTATTGTATTGTATTTTATCATATTGTTATTTGTTGTATTGTATCGTATTGTATTTATATGATACAGCCCTGGTTTGTACTGTACTGTTCTGTACTGTTCTGTACTGTTCTGTTCTGTTCTGTTCTGTTCTGTTCTGTTCTGTTTTGTTCTGTTCTGTTCTGTTCTGTTCAGTTCTGTTCAGTTCCTGTTTTGTTCTGTTCAGTTCCTGTTTTGTTCTGTTCTGTTCTGTTCTGTTCTGTTCTGTTCTGTTCTGTTCTGTTCTGTTCTGTTCTGTTCTGTACTGTTCTGTCCTGTTCTGTTCTGTTCTGTTCTGTTCTGTTCTGCTCTGTTCTGTACCGTGCTGTACACTACTGCACTGTAATCTACTGTATTGTATTCTACTGTATTATACTGTACAATACCGTACTTCACTGTACAGATAGTATGAAAATTTTGCATTTTTTATTCAATTGCACAGCATGTACTCATCATTACTTATTAAATTTAAAACAAACGGATTTAGGTGTACCTCACCTCGTTCATGTCTATGCCATTTGTATAGGAATAGTCATACTGCACATAATCTTCAAGTCTTTGACGTAACTGTGATGGAATCTGATAGAATCTCAGGAATTCTCTGACCCTTCTCATGGTGTCATGATACTGGGCCATGCTAGAGTACAAGCCTTGGATTATTGCAGTCACATTACCAAATATAACAGCATACATCAAAGCTAACGAAGAAGGAAAATATCCAAGATCATTATGAATCTCCAATATTGTTACGAATTGCTAAGTTTTAGGATAGGAACTACCAATACATAGGAACCAATAAGAGTTTGGCAGCATATAATACACCGAGTCCATAGAAATTGCAGTAAATGAGGAAAAAGTACTTCACATATACTGACAAAAGTTTGGGTAAGTATCGCAGTCCGTTCAATTATGGTTTGAGGCCCAGTCCTAGGGCAAAGCTCCATTAGTAAACGTTCAAGTGATGATAAATTTTCAGAACAGAAAGACCTCCGCAAATGTTCTAAAATTAAGAACATGGTAGATGTCTTAAACGCAGATCCACCATTCCACAAAGAGCGTAAAATCGGCGAATTGAATTTGGCTATTTGATGTGTCGTTTTCTAAGGAGTGTCAAACTAAACCGCACCTTTCAAAGTGAGGTTTTTGCTCTACTGTGCAGTTTAAAGTTTGTAGGATGAAACAGTTAATTATTGCTTCCGGCAGAAAGAATCCAAAAAAAAGATCGGAGATCTAAACTGCATCGAACGATGGCGAAGTAAGCTTACAACGCGAGAGGGATAAATTACTGATCTTCATATCAGAGATGTGAAACCATAAATTGATATGCAATTTTGTCATCATTCACTATCTTAGGTTACGTCGAACCGTAAGTACTTTCTGCATGCTAACTTAAGTCGCTGTTTTAGGTGTTGTTGAAATATTTAGATCATAAAATGAAAAGTTAACAAATAATTACCTCCAACCAACATGATGATAATTGTAAACAATTTTTCTCTATTCGTGTTTGGTGATATATTTCCAAACCCAACACTCGTCAAGCTGCTCAACGTGAAATATAGAGCCGTGACGTACTTTGTTTTAACGTCAGGTCCACTAAACGGATCACTTTCATTGTATGGCATACGCGTATCTCTTGCTAGAATTGATAACCACCCATCCATATTAAGTTCAGGTTTTTCGAAATTACCAATAAAGTACCATAGACAAGCAAGCCAGTGGGCAATCAAAGCGAAGCCAAACATCAAGAGGAAAAGCAAGGCCATGCCGTATTCTGAGTATCGATCCGCTTTTCTGGCAACTCTTACTAATCGCAAAAGACGTGCGGTTTTCAATAAGCCAATCAGAGTTGTAGTCTACGGCAAAAAAATAGCTTACAGGTTTTGGATACTCCAGCTTACTAATCTATATTCACTTAAAACATCAAGTACAAACAATTTTGTAACAAAGGCAGTTAACTGGCGAGCCTGTGTTCACAATATTATATTCAATTAATGGTTAAAAATAAAACAAGAAATAAAGGAAAAAACAAGACAAAAACTTTCAGTTTTCAATGGAAATGTATCTTAATACAAAAAGCTAGTAGGTCAGGATTTTGCTAATCTTTGTTTCTTCGGCAGAAATCTAATATATTGATCTTATCAAAAATATAGTAATAATAAAAATTTTCCTCTTTTGCCATCACAATCAAATTGATCTTAAAACTTCAAAATTTTTCTTTAATCGTAATGAAAATCTTGGAAAAATGCTAAGATATGTTTGGAAAAAAGAATAAAGTGCATAAAAGTATACATCCCTAGAAAGACCAAATGGTTCTATGGTCTGCAGTGATAATTTTTTATTTCTTATAACAAGGGAGGCTGGTGCTGTAAGAAAACTGATCCATCTAATGTGTAAATTTGTATTGCATCTTTGCTCAAGCATAATCAATAACATACCCTCTTTCAATACAACGAAACGCATTAGTTGCTACTGTACAACTGTATTATCACCGGGGGTTACATACAAGTTTCAATGCATCTATACCAGAATAATATGCAATAAATGATTTTTTTCATATCAAGATTCAACTGACCTGATCAGTGTTGCCAATCATAATAAGCAGCTCGAATGGTATTGCTGCTAGAAGATCAATAAGAAACCAGCCTTTCACATAATGGGCTGCTATACGACAAGGATCACTTACAACCTCTTCATTGACATCTACAAATGTCGTGCGAAAGTTTATAAAAATATCCACAATGAACATGACGTCAACGATGTAATCAACAATAACCATTGGGTCGTTGTATATGATAGCTGCGGCATGGTTACTGTCAGAACTGACAGTCTTCTTAGCGGTTCTCGTTAGCACAAAGGCAGCCATGTAAGGTGTAACGATTGCTGTGTACATCACGAGGATGAGAATAAACCAATCCCAAACAGCTTTGAAAGGTGAGTAATGCAGGATAGTCCAAGGATGTATCTTTGGGGATTCCACTTTGTATTCCGGCAGTACATCAGTGCCCAGGGACATGACCTACAGTTTAAAATCATACATTAGAAATGCGCCAGCCATTCAAGGCGTTATCGTTACAAAATCGAGCACAGAGTTAGAAATATTACAGAACAAATATGGGGAACAAGCAATGGTTATGAAGATTTTGATGGGCTGTGTTCCAAATGTGGGGTGCAACATATTCCAATGCTCTCTTGCCAAAAGTATGTGTTTTGATCCTTTATCAAACCTACCCCTCACTCGAATCCAAACAATAATGCGCCAATTTGTAGTTATAGTATGGAAAATGTCGTGCATTGGTGATAAAAATTGGCCGGCGTAGTAGGCATATCATTGAGCTAACAATTAGTTTGATCTATAATACTAGTCTACTGGTTCGAAATCCTACACCCATGTCTCCCATAGGCCGTATCATATTTGCTTCCTTGATGTAGTCAATACATGTTGACGGCAAAGGGGTATGCATTGCTGCGTGCAATTAACGTTTTTGAATGGCTTACAAGTAAGAAGTACTCGGCTCCTACAAGCTCAGCAACGATTTTATCCAAACCAATAAAGTTAATTTTTTTCCTAAAATTACGTTCCATTTCTTTAGAAAAAGAGTTATACTGAAAATTCTCGTTGCTTGAGGCATTGAAGGCTTAAATTTTATCGAAAATATTTTTCTTCGAAAAATTGTTAATTACTTGAAAATGCTAATGGATGTCAAGGGAAAAAGAGTTAGTATTTGTTAAAAAAAAAATTCATATGCAGATTTAGCACTGAAGTCCTGCGAGTGCTAAGAACGTTTGAGCACTCGAGTCATTCCGAACTTTGCAACAAATGGACGTGTTATGTTTTGCTATTATCATAAGCACCGTAAGCAGATATTTCTGTAAGCAGAGTACTAGCACCTCAAATTTTTCAATTGAATCTAACGTTCAGTGGAAGGGAACATTGAAAGCTTAGGACAGTCCTTTATATTCAAATCAATTCACTGTATTTCCCCCTGCTCTAAAACTCACGAAATTAAACCAAAGTTGAAACCATTCCATAGAAGAGTTTGCTTTATCAAATGGTCATATCTCACATAACTTTCATCATTTTTGGACAGCAATTAAAGGCAAATGTTATGCCCATTCCTTTCTGTATAATTATCTTATGCTAGGCTGAATCGACCAAATGCAGTTAAGCAAAGAAAATTAAATGTCATTTAACCAAGTTATAGCATGACATTTGTTTTAAGCAAACACACTTACAATTTTTTCAACCTAATGTTTTAAACAAGCATAACTTTATCGGTGTCTTGCCCTCCCTCATAATAGCCCCGTAACTGTTCCTAATCTTATAACATGAAGCAGATCTATATACTTTGCTTCAAACAATAGCAGTGAAAGTTGGCGCGCACTTCAAACTCCCCAAGCATGTGTTACGTCGAATTTTATTAAAAGATGTACACTATCAATACGGCCACAACGTGCTTTGCTTTCGTAAGCCATCGTGGCGGCATGCGCACAAGGGAACATAATGTGTACTGTCCGCATGCCGTCTATTCATGGATAACGTCTACGTACACTTTAATTTACAACTACATAAGACACAATACCAACAGTGTAAATCATAACCTTGATTTCTTAGTCTGTGGACATTGCATTTAATTCCAGCCTGTTTTAGGACAAGGAAGCAAGTAGAAAGGGCAAAGTTGTAAGCTTGTTTGATTTGCTTATTAAAAGCTAATGCTCAGCAGACGTTTTAATAAGAATACCATATATCTTTAATATTTGTATTGAGATTAAGATTCTCTCGGCAGATTTAGTAGCCAAATATACGTTAACCATTTTTATAACTTCAAAGCAAAAGCCATCCGTCTTATATTAAAACTTCCTCATGATTCATTGGTGTTTCACTATAACAAGGGGGCTGTCATATCAGGCTATCCACAAGAGCCAGAAAGATCGTTTGAGATGGAGTTTTCTCCGAAATAGTCCTTGACTGCTTTTCTCTGAAACTATTAGATATTATCAATAAGAAGGACCCTTAGGTGGTGGATCAACTAGAAAACTGATTTATAATGCTCTTTGAAGATTAGGAACAGTTTCGGGGGTATAAGAAGGAGGGAAAGAAACTGACAAGGTTGAAAAACCGTAATTTTGCTTGCGAAAGACACTTTTCCATCTAGTTATAAGTTAAATTAAAGTTATTTTTCTTTGTTTAACTGCATATTGTTAATGCAGCCTAGTAGTAGATAATTAACTTTTGAGAACTTTTTGAGCAGATGTCGCGAAATTTAGCTAAGTCCTTTATTCAGCATGATGATTTTTATCGTAACGGGGCAATCTTGTATCATGTTTAATCTTTACAATCAATTCAACATGCGTCAACACAGTTATAATTGTTTAAAAGATTCTAAAAAGGTTCTATTATTGTAATGCTTAATTTTTCCATACGATAAAAAAGAAAAATTCCTACATTTTCTGCAGAAAAGGATGACCTGAAGGCTTTAGCTTCATATAAGCTTTATTTTGAGGCTAAAGCGATGTCGTATAATGAAAAAACGACGAGATTATGGAACAAGTCAATTGCTAAAGTAAAAATAACGTCAAGAAGGTGTTTTGGCATAATTTGCCCAAACAAGAACGAAATGAGATAAACCTTCCAATCTCAGTGACTGCTGTTGCCTCATAATTCCTGCTAAATCAGGAAACAATGGGTTCTAATGTAAACTATCAAGTCCTGTTTGAAATGATACGTCTGTCACATGTCTGATCCATTGCAGCTGACACAAATAGCCACAATTCCTTTGTAAGCAAAGTCTAAGCATGCACAGAAGGAAATTGCAAGCACAAAATCGTAAATAGGACATCTTGTCAAAGCAGTTTGCAAAATTTAGCAACACAGTAGAGAACCATTCTGCGGAAAGGATTGTTCGACGGAATAGGATTGGAAAAACGCATCAGTGAAACTTTTCTGTCGGGTCTTAAGTTATCAAATCGTCATAGAATGGGTATCATTGTACAGCGACGCATGAACAGTTCTTAAAGTCAATATTCGATATCAATTATGCTTACTTGCAATCTAGGACTCTTTCTCATTGCTTTACCATTACCTGAAGCCCCCGGCATGTCATTCAAACCATACATGGCTATTCCTGATGAGTTCACCAAGCAGTAAGCATAAGCTTTTGCACTTAAGAGAGTTCCTACATCAGCATTTTAATCAAAACATCCATGCCATGTTAATCGAAGCTTTGTAAACAATGCATCGAAGAACGCCTTAAGTTTTTTTCCAGGGAATGTTTACATACATAGTTACTCAGGAATCATATCTTATAAATCAATAATGACCTATTGATTAAACAGTGAAGCCGCCCTGAATCAAATTTGAATTTCTGAATTCAGGTTTATGTAAATATTAGAAACGGCAACCTGCAAAACACAATACATCGATGATGCGTTCAATATTAAGTAGCGTTTCTGCAACTACGGTTGCGGTTAAGTACGCCACTCCTCCGCAAATAGCTTACAACTCGTACATGCAGCAACATTTCAGGAAAGTGCATTTTATATAATCTTTAAAAAACAAGCTGTCTGGAACAATAAATAAGTTATTTTTCATTTCTAGCTAGATAAACATATAATGCGTTTGACAGTAGATCTTATCATTTGTGAAATGCAATTTAAATCACGCATCAGAAATTTTCTATTTCTATTTGCCTCGTAAATGAACGCATATTCGCAGATCTAACCTAATCCTTAAACGTACTGGCAAGAAACACCATTTAGAAACTTCTCATCGGACTTTCCTTTTTCCGTGCCAATCAGACTAACAAGAAATCTCCTTGATTGACATATTGATGGTATTAGATAGTATTCTACTCTTCTATTCCGGTAATAATATCATTGTACAGTAGCAACTTATGCATTTGGTCAAATTGCAAGGTGGGTCCATAACCAATAGTTGATGCTGAAGCAAAGAAGCCTTAAGTAAATGTTAAACTACGGACGAATAAAGCAATTGGCATGGTTTTTGGTCATCAGATTCTCTTAACATCGGCAGAATGTTTGCAAGAGGAGATATGAATCATAATATGCACCCGGCCGCACACATTTGCTTATATCATATCAAGATCTGTGCACCCCATGGCGTGTATGCCACCAGTGTTAAAGCAGTTGTTCTTGCAAGGCAATCAAAGTTCACAGATAGACTGATCAACATTCATTTTACAACAGTCATCGGAATCCTGGCAATTATAAGTAAATTGGTCTGCAAACCTTTGGTGGTATAAGCTCACCTATTTTTGCGTAATCTACCCCCGGGAAGCTGCGAATCGGGCGAAGCTAACCTTATCAAGTCTTCAGCATATTTTGATAATTGGGATTAACCTTTGATTATTATCCATGGCTCAGAGATTAAAGCAAAGGAGTTTCATCAGAATACGCCACAAGTTATTAATCGTATTCAGAGTTTGTCATCTATAGATCAAAGAAAGTCTTTCCGAAGATGGGCTGCAGCGGTAACTGTAGCATATTATTAAGGCGTTTACAAGGTTACCCTAAGTCGGGTATTACACCGTTTCAAAATAAAGACCGAATTAAGAAATGTCACGAAACCAACTAATCAAAACATCAGAGGCGAGGCTGGGTGGACAGCTGATTTAACAAAAATAATATACAGGCAGTCAGTTTGCTTTAAACTTGTAAGAAAGGGCGCGATCTCGGTCATCAATGGAAACGTTTTTCCTCAATGATAAAAGTTATAGTGTGCGCTTTTAACGACTAACCGAAAGGTAACTGAGTAATATCCAGATATGAATCGAAAATCAGAAATAATAAGAATAGTGTCTCTAATAAGCAGTATGGTTCGACGACGGTTCTGACGAGTCAACACGGCAGCAGCACTGGCACAAAGCCACTAGTCGCTCCTGCGGCCACCATGAGGCTTCTTGCCATAGGACGTTGCTCAACTCCGATGGGCGTCGCTTTCATAGACGTAGCCTAAGATTTCTATGGCAGAACATTCATCAATCAACACTAACATCGACAAGATAAAGAGAACAATAATAACTCTTACTTGGGCGGTATTATCACTAAGCGGTTTCAAATTCAGCTAATAATTCAGCTGACTCCCCTTGATGAGTAACTGCCGCTGGAACCCAGAAATATTTAGGCCGGTTTGGCTTTAGCATAGTTTATCATTTTTCCTTTTCTTTCTCCAGTTTTTTCTCCGCAGCCGACAGTCAGGCATAATATCATGACTACACTTGTTTTTACTCGCAAAAATGAGATCAAAATAACAATGATTCTTTTGAATATGTCGTCAAACAAATATCGAAAAAAAATATTGGACAAAAGATGTGGCAATTCTACGCTGCAACGTGCTATTATCGAACACTCACCGTGTAGATAGCAACTGTTGCTATGCACTTTAGTCGCGTAAGGAAACCACCCTATTCCATTCATTAAGTTTCTCGCTAACTATTTTCTTAAGCTTAGATTGACCGGCAGCTGATTGGTCAAAAGAAATAGCCAATCACTGGCATCATTCAACTTTCAAGTGAATTGCAATTCGCACGGGCCGTAGAAAATAACTCTTACGTTCAATTTCGACATATGCGTCATCCGTTGTTTTGGGTACATTTGAAGTTATGTTTTGTGAAACAGTAATTCAATTAGAAATGCCCTAAAAGACGTTTAGATTTTGGAAGTACATTAAAATTTTGCCTATTCAACTTGAAGACAATAAAGTTCGATTTAGAGTATGAATTTTAGCAAGAGTTGTTTTCCAATTGTAAATTTTTAATATTAACTAGAATGACCGCACCTCATTTGCTTGAAGTGTCGGCCTGTGAATGTAAGGCGTTGCTTTCAGCTTGTATTGCTCAACGCACGTCACATAATGTTTAGCTTTTTAAGCAAATATATTGAATCTTTTAAAATATATGCAATAAATTTAGCTAGGAAAGAATGGCAAAGGTTAAGTAAGTCATCACCATAATGAGACTGACAAAGATAAAACCTAAAGGAGTTGAACTAAAGCAAAAAATACCAAGACGTTTCTCAAACACGGAAAATATCACAATTACTGCCAGCGCAAACAGTTTAAATGGTAAATGAATTAGGTCAACCTGATTCATAATCGTGATTTTAAATAAATCTGTAGCTGATTCAAGTTGAATGTAATTAAATAGGTTGGAAAATACCTGTAAAAGAACCATGTTTCGCATGCATATTTCATAAGAAACTTGGTTACATATTTATCAAAAGTCCCTGTCTTCGAGATTAAGTTTTCGAATGAAAGGTTTGTAATAAGATTAATTTCTTACCAGTCGTCCCAGAAACGATTATTGGTAATTATAAACAGATAATTCTGGGCAAAATGCTGATGACAATTAATCCAACTAAAAGTTGATTAGGCCGAGAAACATACTGCCTAGCGAGGCCCCAGAGTCATAGTGAAAAATATATTGGTTTGAAAAGATGTCTAGTTCAAGGCCTGGGGCCAGAGCGAATTAGTCGCTTTAAACATTCGGTTGCTTCAAAAATTTGGACGCACTAATGAGGCTCCGATATTAATTCTTACTTAGTTTTTCATTCAACTTCTAATACCTTCAAAGAAGGGGATAGATGATGTTAGACAATTCTAGTATACCTGCTGTTATCTGTTAATCGCCTGTGCCAGTTACGCAGATGCAGTTAAATACTTTTGAGGAAAGCGATAAATTACGTAATTTAGATGATGTAAGATCAAAGGAAATGTGTGAGTATTGATAGGACCAGATCAGAACCGAGGCCCATGACCTGTAGTTTTCACGTCAATTTCTACCCTCTTTAATATTCTTAGGTAGGCATAAGATGATCATGTTTACTTGCTTCGAGCATTATATTTTCATATAACATGAGAACTGCCTGGGTGCTGTCCAGATTGTGAAAACATTAGATGATTAACTAAGCGATGAAACAAGTGACTAGGACTGACAATCTAATATTGAAATTTCATAGTTTGCTTGTGAAACGCATACCCGAACTATGCTTGTAGGTAAGAAGACTTCCATAATTAAAAATAATTTAATCAAGCTACATGTAAAATGTATACATGTATACATAGACAGGTCAATGTTAAGTTTACCAAATGACGTCATCAGTGTCTGAATGATTTACATGGATGACTAAATTGGAATATAGATAGAAATGTATTAAAATGGTAGATTGGAGAATTGCAGGACGAAGAGAAATTAAATAAAAAAGCAGTGGCATTGATGAACGCAAAATAAAGATAAATGAATGATAGCAACACAGCCAAAAGATGGAAGGAATAAGCTGTCGCTTTTTATATGAATAAGATAGCTAAACCCATATCACGCTCTTTAAAAAAAGTATGGTTACGGATAAGGACGGGATATTATACAAGAAAATAAAATCAATCAAAATCTCTCAATCAGACAATCAATCAAACAACCACCCAATCCATCAATCAATCAATCAATCAATCACTCACTCACTCACTCAATTAATCAATCAATCAATCAATCAATTAATCGTGAATCAATCAATCAATCAAACGATCAGGTGAGGTTCATTGTACACTAAATACACTTCTAACTATAACTCAGGACCCGATTCGGCAACAAGACTTCCTAAGACTTCTTTAAAGCTGCAGATTTGACATTAAGATTGGGAGAATTGCATCAAGATCATTTGAAATAATAACATGATCATTGTTTAGCTTTCTTCTTTGTTGTATCGTTAATTTATCTACTTCGCATGTATCAGAATTCAAAATTTTCAACTAATTTGAAATTGAAATGAATATTCAGAAATAAAAGAACTTAATTTAATTCGATGGTTTTTCTACTGTTTATTTGAACAACACCAAAACATAACCGCAACTATCATCAACGAACAATGGATGCTAAAACTTTTAACGATAAGCAATTGTACCAGTAAACTAGATGTAGTGAGCACGAAATTTGATGCAAAAACGTTGCTTCCTTCTACCAACGTCTACTTAAATAGCTACACAGTTTCTTGGGTGTAAAAATCAAGTACATGTCTAAGAAGCAAACGAATCTGCGGGATGCTGTTTCTTGCAAAACATTGTCCAAAGTTAAAATATTCGTAAAGTATTTGTAGCGAGAAACCACGTGCATGCAGGATTCTATTTCAAATCTACGGGAACTTTGAACGAAATTAGAGGCTCATCCAAGCGCAAACGCTTTAACATAGTATTAGTGGAAGGTTGTTTTGAAACTTTTCATAATCTTAAAAACCCCATCCATCAAATTGAAGAAATATCAATTGTGTTACAAGGAAACCGTCCCCTTTAAAAACCAAGTTTGAGAATTATGTCGAAGAAATATATACCTTCAACACTGCCTCAGATGTTTTGCGAAAAACGACTCCTTTTGAAGTTTTTCGGCGATCTTTTCCATATTTAAGACAGTTACCACAGTGCGAAGACATTCTAGCTAAGCGTAACCACCAACAGTTGAAGTGCAATGATTTATTGCAGTACGAAGCGTTCCAAAATTGACATTGAATGTCTTATACTCAAAGCAAATACTGGCAACACTGGGCAACTGGATGTGTCGTACTTCTCACTAGAATGTTGCAAGGTTTATAATAAGTGATTGGATGAGCGGATTTTGAGCAGTTCTATTGAAAACACATATCACGTGTCACGAATCGCTTTGTCCGATCGCATGACAACACGATCAGAAGTTTAGCATCCAATTCAAGAGCGAAAGAAAATAAGAGGCTATCCTGCTTACATTTGCGTGCGAAATGCACCTGCTGTTGGCCGGTTTGAATTAATAAAGGCGAACATGATCACAGCGGCACAATGAAAGACTCAAATCCTTTCGCTGTTTCCAGGGCAAAAAACTCAGATCGAATAAAATTAGACGATTTAGGCCTTTAGAAAGTTTGCGAAGATCTATCTTAAATGTTTATTTGGATCGGGAAAGGCCTTTCTTCTAGCAAAGAAGAATCCTATTTTAAACAGAGGAATAAAAATATCTTTCTTGAAAATGACTTGATTGCTTGGAATTCAACAGAAGTTGTCACAAAATATGCAAGAATTACAAAATCTAACAGGTACAAATGCAACAAAGAACAATATGCTGCTAAGCAACATACAATCGAGTCAATGATTCTTTAAATTCGACGACTTGAGTATTTTTCAAACTTTGTAAACTTCGATTTAAGAAGAAATGAGAGCTAAATAGCTTCTAGAAAGTGCATGAGACAACTCTAAGATATTTTGATAATATAAATGTACTTTGAAACGATAACTTTGAAGAAAATAAAACATTGTTTAATGCATATATACTAGGTACCTTTCATAAAAGTCGAAATTGCACTAATTAGAAAATTTCAGAAAGCTTCCGAAATATGAGACCTAAACGTTCTTTAGATTCCATTGGGAAAAACTGAAATTTAACTTCACGGGAAGAAAACCAGTACAAAGAACTAAATATTCCTAATGATAAATACCTTATTCAAGCGGCAAACAAATTCACCACCGTCAGCATTTAACGGTATCTTAACAAGGTTTTGGAGAGCCTTGCACCAGTCTTAATCATTTGAAACCAAAACTGTCTCGCAATCAATGAACTTTAAAATGTTCACTTGGGTAACCTTCATACCTTTATGTGACGTTGCATTGCAGTTATTTAGTAATATAGCAATATAATAATGCAGTAGTTGTGAAGTAATGTTGCTCTGCACATCACTACATTTCGAATACAAAAAAACGGCTATAAAGCTCAATGCGGCCCTTTAAATTGTCCCTTTTAACAATTTCACACTTTCCTTGGTCTTCAAGTCTGCCACTGGACTTTCTAAAGGTGCAACCCACTTCTATTCTATAGTCGTAGCAAACGTCGAAATGGAGTGCTCTTTTAAAGCTACACAATTTTTAGGTCCATAAAATCTGATTCTGTAGTTCCATAACTTTTTAGGGATCTAAACATTGCCCCTTTAAGAGCTCCATTTAGAAATAGCAGGATCAAAAATAATGTAGAAGCGAAAGAACATTCGAGCTCTAGCAGCTTGAGCTGGCAACTCTAGATTTTATACCCCATGCTCTACCACTGAGCAGCATGGCCACAGGTTACCCTCCTTTGTCCAGCCGAACTGATTGCGCAAGTTTTCTACTCTATCTACTTAGGCAGATGCCATCGCAGCAGTCCTTTCATGGGCATATGGACTATCAGGGAGAAATTCCGCCTCTATAAGGGCCCCGTATTCTACCACTGATAGAGCGGTGGCGTTTTTATACTGTAATAACTTTCAAAGGTAAAGGAAAACTCTGTATTTTTCACAGTCGTATCACCCATAAAAGATGATTGCATAACATTCTTAGGAACATCTGCTTTGAGCAGAGGAGACGAGCAGGTTCACTGGTGGCAATAATGTGGCAAATCACTGGTCCAATACCGTAATAATGTCAGTAAGCAGATCAAATGATTAGTGCAATGAATTCTCTGCAGATGCCTTGATTAAAAAATTCTAAATCTCTCGCTTAAAGTTTTAAGATTAAATAAGCAGTGTTTTGTCCGTGGAGATTTCATGGTTTGAGAGGATTCAAAATTGAATAACCTGCCATTTTTTCTCCACGTGCATATAAGTAAGAAAAAAACCTGTAGCTACAAAACCAATAAGTTGATTGTTACCATGCGGAAACCTATTAATTATTTCCAGGAGCAGAACAGCTTAAAGTTTCTAACAGAGAGCTTAGGTTTTTCAATTTCTCCAATGAAACTATGTCCTAGCTTAATCCAGGCGTCTATAATTTTCTCAACTTACAAACTTACAAACTCTAACGAAAAACTCAAGCAGTGTTTTAAGTTAGTAAATAAATCTTGGTAAAATCGAGAGGTACAAAAGTGTTACTTGTCAAGTGGTGCAGTCAACAATCAACTTGACATTGCAGAACTCATGAGCAAAAAAAAACATAACGAACAACCTGCATGCTTTTTAAAGAAATAGAATCGACTTCGAAGAATTTAGTAAATGCATAAAGTTGAGTCTATGCTAAACGCATTACTCTTTCATCATGCATGCAATGGCTGCCAAACCGTTTCTAAAGGAAACCTAATATTCTCGGCCAAAAAATATTGAAAATTCTGTTAGTTCAGTGTGTCATTTATGTTTTTCTTTCGGGCGAATAAACTGCGTTGACTCTCACAGTTACGAAAATATTCCGGTCACACGCTGGCTGGAAGATCCACGAAAAACAATAGAAACTGCTATGACACATCCAAGCCAAGACCATTTTCTATTGTCTTGTGAGGAAGGTTGGCCTTACGGTATGTTTTTATCCGGAGGAAGGTAAACAGCTTTTGTGGACTTCGTGGTGCTTTGCATTTCTTGACCTCTTCTCATTCTACGAATCCATTCGAACGTTCTACAGGCGTTTATGTTTTCTGTCGAATAACTCCAAAGTGCTTAAAATTTGAATGAATTGAAGCAGGGATTGCTGGAATTCTCTTATATAAACTAATCTTATTGATATGAATTGGAGCCTGTGGGTTGTATAGGGCCGAAAGAAAACGTTAAGTCGAATCAAATGTGATGCAGATAACATTTATCTGATACTGTATCTCTATTGAGTTTGTCATACGTATATATTATTATATGCATATTAAACGCTCCTCTCAGAAAAAAATTGTTCATTCGCACCTTGGTTTGGGTTCTCTAGCTCTGTTACCCTTAACGGGCAAACGATGCGAATTACCCCACCGAGGACCGATTCAAAAACTAAACAGGGACAATATCCTAATTATGGTCTTATTAATTGCTTTTTGACGAAACATTGTTTTTCTCCTTACCTAATTTTGTTAGATTATATTAGAAACACCATTCACAAACATTCCTTTCTCATATCATTTCTACCAACAAACCCCATCGTCCGTCATCATTTCTCCCAAAACCAATGACAACATGCTTAAGTAAAGAACCATTTAAAAGCTTTAAAAGCAAAGCCACAAAAATTAGCATTCCTTATCTTAGGAGGCCAATTCTTAGTATCTTTCGAAAAATGCCGTTAATAGTTGCACAAGATGGCTTTAATCGGTCCCCGCGTAAGGCAGCTGGTATGCTATTTTCACGGCCCCCTGAAAAGCGGCTTTGCCGATGGGGTTACCATGAATATAGAATAAAAGAAATCTGCGCTTTACCAATGGATATAATAAACTGCAAAAAAGCCGCTTCAATATAATGTAATGCGATTTGATGTTGAGCCAATATGTTAAGGTTATACAGTTTGATTAAAGTAGTCTATTTAAACTCGTCCATTCATCAGTTTGCAAGACATGTACTCAATAATTCTGCTTAGCGGTTGATCAGTAAATTTCAAAAATCTCAGTGCTGGGAACGACAAATGTCCATAAACAAATACCGCGATTTGCAAAAACGCCGCCTCAAACTAAAGACTGCGGGAAAATGAACGTAAATTGAATATCGTGACGGGAATTCGGGACATACGGTTATTTAATATTACAAGGTTAAACATGTAACATAAAATCAATATTAGCTCAAGAACAGAACTAGATATCCGAGTTTCAGTTGATTGAGCAGTCATCCAATGAATAAAATGGTGTCACAAGTCACGATAACAAACCAAATGATTCAACTCACGAAGTTTTGCCAAAGATACTGTTAAAACGCTTTATTGTAGGTTGTCTTCGATTTTTGTAAGAGAAACACCAACTCCGATTTTGCAACAGATACACCAGTTACATTGATAATGCTTGGCCAAGCTTTGGTAGTCACCGGTGGGCAAACACATTTAAGGAAATTAAACATCTGCTAACTAAGCCAGTGCCGACAACATAATCGTCAATGTAAAACTCGATGATTAAGGTTGCCACATTGTGCGCTTAATACTAAATAGCTGCTAATAGAAACAGTAGAATCTTTGCGGGTTTGCCTCTGTTTAATCATCAAAATGACCCTCCGAAATGACAATACAAAGTCCTTATTGCAGGCGAGCACGCTACAAATCTCCTCTTTGCGTGATTGAATTAAATGTGAAGATTTGCACTGCTAGCCATTCACGTAAAACCTTGCATGTTTTTGTGATATACTGATTGGTATCCAAACCACTTTAAGCCTCTCCAAGCTTCAATCTATATATTGTCTATGGTAATCACTGTTATCTATATCGAACAATCATAACTAAAATGGCAGGTGTGCCTCTATGTACAATGCAAAAACCGTCCAAATCTACGTAAATGTAAAGCTATAATCACACCCAAATCAAAACCAAAACGGCAAAGCAGACATTGGAAGAATAGAACATGAGTCATAGTAAGTTTTGAAAAGGCTAGAAGGAAAGCCAGATATACCACGTGGTGGGTATACGAAAAAACAGTCCAAGGTTCAACAAAACAGAGCAAAATCTAAAAAGATCGTTTAGGCCCGCCAAGAGCTGTCCTGTTAACAAAATCATTATACTTTGCAAACTGTTTTAACCAAGCAAGAATGATTCACAATTTCGAGCTTAGAAATCTATGAAAAATGGATTGGCTACAAAAATTTGAAAACTAGCAACAAATCAAACAAACTTTTTGAAAAAAATAGCATGTTACGTGGACTGTTTTCCCTACTATCTTGTTAAGACAATTTTAGGTAGGTTCAGGGAAAAAACCTTGCGCATTCATTCAAATCGAAAAAGACTTTCTCCCTAGAAAACAACAGCTCATCTAAAGCAACGAAAAGGGTATGCTCATGTAGCGGCCATAATTGTTCAGCTATCATAATAGATTCGGGGGGAAGGGGCTAGAAAGAACAATATTCCTGCCATAAAATAATGATTCTACGTTATGGTAACACCATTCTTGTAAATGTCTATGGGTTATCTAGTCCCATGACTTTTAATCAAAAAGGAATGAATTGGTCTTTTGATAATATTCATTACCATATTAGTGCTAGCTCATGCAAACCATAAGCTCTTAACCTAGCCCAATGGAAACAATGGATGGTAGGGGACCCCATGTATCTGAAACCTTTATCAGGTCCAAGAAAGCGATGATAAAATGCTATTTATTAATCTAAAAACAAAATCTCAATGACAAAATACCAACGAAAGCCAGTTATACCAGTTTCACAAGGCCATTTTCAAAAAGTTCAAAGTTTTGAGAAGTTGTCCGACGAGAAAAACACCGGAGGAGGGCTGTCATACCCCCTGCAAGAATAGGCCTGAAGGTAATTGAACCAAAGAAGGCTTTCTACCACTAGAAAAAGAAGTGGCGTCTCCTTATTAGCGACAAAATAAACAAAAATTTTTTCGCAAAGTTAAAACACTCGCGTTCAGAACAAAACTAGATGACTGACCACACAACGAGTAGACAACAGTTAAGCTTCGTCTATGGTATTCAGATAAGCTATGAACAGAAGTCCCCCAGATGTTTACAGCCGCTGAAAAATCTAGCTTAATATGGGGGCAGCTGTCCCCATACTGTAAGAGATAATTCAAAATAAGCAGATTTAATCGAAGCCAGGTATTTCAAGTCATACAGGCAAACTAGAAAGTACCTGTAGATTTATATGGCATGTAGAAAATTGGTATATGATCAAAACGTTCATTTGAGTTCTTTCCCTTACCATTAGCTCTCGAGTCTCTCCATAAGTGGTCAATAATCGTGGGCATTTGTGGGTTTGGGTTGATTCGGAGGCTATGAACGAGGGGGCTCACAATATTTATCATTAAGTTGTCATACAACCACCTATTGTTTTAATTTCTCCAAGTACAATTTCTCAAAAAACCAAATGATGCATTGTTTTCCTTTCGCCAGAATACATAATTAACCATCGGCTAAAATCACACCCTTTTCGCACTGCATGACACTTATATCGTAACTCGAAAGAGCAGAGGCTTATTCGAAAGTAGGTTCTAAGTGAGAATGTTAAGTTATAGAAGGGGGGGGGGGGTACGTATAGCGAGTGTTCATGCACCGGAACCATTTCATGTTTATACAGTGTCCAATGATAAAAGGTAAGAAAAGCACTGCAAAAATATGCAGATTAAGCATTAACATGTTTTCTAAGGAAGCAAGAGAAAGTTCATAATCGAAAGTTGGAATGCAACTGCTGTTGCTTCCAAGACGTCTCAAAATATTGCTGTCCCCAGTACGTTTCTCTTGCTCTCTTGGTAATTGGTATTAGCTCCGAAAATGTTCATTGATACCTCCTTAACACCTTCTTTGGAGATCAAGGTGGCAAATTGTTGCAGACTGCAGGTTGAATTTCGTAATATTCTTTTAAACTAGCGCATTCTGAGTGCGGTTTAGCAAGATATTCCATTCGAAGCTTGCATTATTCATACACTTTGGTAAAAGTTTGCCCATTTTATCCTAAGAAGGAAAAAGCTCCAGCTGCTGGGTCTTATCCTATGTGATAAGAAAAGCTATTTTCAGGCTGTGTAAAATAATAGTGATTGGGTTAGGAAAAAATTGAGTTAGAATAATGAATGCAACATTTTGATGGAACTCTCTTGCATAAACTGATCTTAACCATATGAATTAAAGTTGTTAATTGTTAATTGTTAATTGTCTACAGCTGAAATAAATAAAATACGAAATCGTGTAGCACTGAACGTGACACAGATAGCATTTATCTGATACGCTCATCTCCATTGAGTCCTTAATACATACAAATGCTTCTAAGTGCATATCGTAAAGGGCTCCAATTTGTAATCAGTAGACATAAGAGCTTCAGAATGCTGTAATGTTGCAAGCTAGGTTCTTTCGTATTTTCCTTTCCTAAATTATTTTGCTTTGTGTAGCCATTTCTTAAAACTTTGCCAAAAGAAATCTTAGGTCAAAAATCCATTTATTCCCCCTTCAATCGTTCACTTTTGTCTACTCAATATCTTTCTTCCATTTATTTTTTGGACAGCATCGACTGTACTCAAACTGAAAATATGCCCATACCCACATGTGTGATATATTTTAGGATCACATTTGGCTTTCTCACTCTAACAAGCCGCACTGCTGTATTACCACTATCCTTTCTCCTTTACTTTTACCTAACCCATACTGCTCCATATAACATTATTGATTTCGAATTCCCGCTTGACATACTTGGATATAGTTAGATTTTTCTCAATTTTGTGATTTCTCTCATTCATTGGAAAGCATTAGAATCCAGAGAATATTGCAAAAACGATGGCAAAATCCATTTGGTCGGAAGAGGCTGCACTTAAGTTTCAATTTGTTTGGGACATTGTTCTCAAACACCCTTAAACACTGAAGCTAGGCCCTGTGATTTGAAACGACCATAAAGTCGAAGACACATGTGCTAGGTGAAGTTGGGAAATTTTGCGAGTATGATGTGGCAGTATATATTATAGATCGATTGCTATAGACCATCAAGGCGTTTTAGAACACGGTGAACTTATGAGAACCATTTTTTTGTTACTTGTAAACAAATCATCACCATCTATTCATATTCTGAGAGGTAACAAGTGCTTTGCCCAAACATAAATAGAAAACAATGGGGGTGTGGAGGAATGACGCTGCGCCGAAAGTGCCAGGTTTGCTTTGCAGTAAGGTCAGTAAGTGATTAAACAAGGAAAACTGCACATTCACAGGCACAAGTCGCGCAGACTCGCATTAACTAAAATGCTTGCTTGTTTACTGCTTAATCTACCTGCTTGCTCAAGAAGGGCTATAACGTTTCTCAGAAAAAAGGCATAGTAAAATAAAAATGTTAGATACAAGTAAACTTAAAAGTAGACGGAAGTCTTTGACGTGCAAAACAAGCATGTAATGATAAAGTCCAAATCTGAAGACAAACTTATTACGCTTTTAATCATTGATAAAAGCTAGATAATAAAGCAAAGCTACATAATATCAAAAAACTACTAAACTAAAAGAGGAGAACAGAACTTCCAGTTGTAGACTTAAAAAACTACGGCAAGAGAAATAAAGCCAACGGTCTCAACATACTTGGTCACTTGGCATCTCCTTGTATATCAAAACGTAACGCAATGGGCAATTTTCATACAGTCAAAGAGGAAATACCATGCGCTAATTTGCTGCAAGATATTAACAACTACTTATGATCGCCACAGTCAGCTATAACAACCAATGTGGAATATACAAGGCAATAAGCGTCGTCTCAATTAAAATGCACAAATCAGAAAGAACGGTATTTAAAGGAATTTACCCAAAATAAAATAAACATGCGTGCTAGTGGTCAACGAGACAACACCTGGCTTAACTGCGAGAATAAGCTTGAGATACTGAAAAGGGGACTTTTTGGTTACAAGTAGGAATAAATATATCAGGGTATTGCTTTACCATACTGTGCAACGCTGTCATCATACAGGCCACAATCACGTAAATTTCCACGAATCTATATCACCTTAAGACAGTGGTTTGATTTTAATTTGACCACGGCAGCTGTCGTTTGAAAAGCAAATACGTTACGCAAAAGTTCATTGGCTGGTATCACGACAATAATATGTGATAGAAGATGCTAAATGGTGAAAAGGTGATACAGGTTTCTTTGGACCTGATTGATTTTTGGAATGTGAAGGCCACGCTAAAAATTAATTGACTATTGCGGCAAAACAGGACAAAATTTTGACAACTTTCGTGACAACCTAAACACTAGAAGTGTGACATACATGGTTACATAAATGTTCCTTTTTATATATATACCTCCATCTTTATCCAATTATGCTGCTTACTTTATTCCAAATATCTGCCAGGGGTGGTTTTGTCAGAAGGGGAACAGTATTATTAAACCCTCAATCTCAGCTATATATATTTACCTCACTTCAACAGCGATTTCAATCCAGCGTCATTGGGTCGGAATAATTGGAGATCAACTATGGTGGTCTTCAAACAAAAGCCTGCCTCAAAGACCGTGAAAGTAGCAAGACACGGTCAATGGAAACTCAACGCAATCCTTAATCTAAGGACCAGAGCAGCAGAATCCTGGTAATAAATTTGGTTAGTCAACTTCATATTGACAATTGGAATAACGATAAACACCTTTTGATTGGTTCCTCCATGTTAGACGAAAATGAATGGAAAATGGAGGCCCAGCAAAGAAACCAACCAAGGTCTAACATGATCTCTAGGATAAACATTTAACGCAACAATCAAAATGAGTACCAGGATGGTACTGTAGTAGCACTTGAAACTTTTTACTTCGTATTCTGTGGAACTGGTCAGTCTAACACTTCTTTACATCACCTTTTCTAAACGTTTGATAGGGCAAAGGTCTATATGCCTGTGAGCGGGCATGATTCTATGAAACGCTTTACTACTTATAACGTAATATAACATAACATAGCAGCGTAACATTTCGTAAGCAAAACGTAACGTAACGAAACATCATGTGACGTAACAAAAATTTACGCAACGTAACGAAAAGAAAAGTAACGTAACTTAACGTTGAGATCTGTTTAAGAATATTTCGTTATACCTATTTGCTTGATGAAAGATTTGTTTCATCCTAGACTAGAAAGGCCCATTAATGCGAATTGACTAAAAATTATCTGAGGGGAAAAGTGCCACATTTCGCTGCTACATCATCCCAAACTATAAAAAAAATTTCATTTAGTAATACTTCTAATGTTCCATTTGATTCAACTGCCAATATCTAAAAATACTTTCCAAAGAAGCTCAATAATATAAACTCAAAATGGCCTTATCATCCTTACAGGCGATTAAATTCCCTGGATTTATCAACAGTGTCTAGGTAAATAAACAGGCAAACATTAAACCATACTTCGTGTTGACTATTGTCTTCCATTTTTCCTGGATATGTTCTTTAAAGTTGTTTCACTTATGCATCTCTTGCATTAATAGGGTGCAGCAAAACGGACCGTATTTCCAAACATTTTCTCAACTCAATCATACATGATGGATGCTCAAAGCTGGACTCCTCAATTGACTTTGGTATTTCGCAGTTGTCTGCAGTATGAACTACAATTGCAACTCATTACTCAAACATGCATGTCTGATGGGACTGACCAGGATGAGACATTCATTTCGCAATTGACGCGCATAGAGATTAAAGCGTATATGATATGGCAAAATACATCAACAAAATCACAACATAATCTTTTGGAACGAAACAAAAGAGCATTGCGTTGTTAACTTCAAATCCTTACAACAAAGCGAGATCAAGCCAAAGAAAGTAATAAAAAACCGTTTATTGAAATAAAATGCAAGACACCAAGACGAACATAAAGAATTAGACAGATTGTGGTTTGTTTCGAAAGTGTACATTGTGTCTGTAACTATAAAGCGTAGAGGAGACACAGTAAACTGTGGCTACAGCTTCTATTGCAATACAGTATTTAGTTATGTTAGTTCGAAAGTAGGTGTGTAAAAGAGTAAGACTATTATTGATAAAATTTATAACATTTGGTTCTACATCCAGACGACGTAATGCCGATAATTAGAATCGTAATTGCATGAAATTTTATTGAAAACAATTGAAATCAAAATCCACAAGAAATTTACAAAAAACTGCTTTTCATCAAAATTCCTCACGTTCGTTAGTAATTCCAAATTTGTTTCATTGATTTTGCAGTAGGAAGCCGAACTAAGAGTTGAACCTAATTTTGATTTTTAACAAACCGTTATTACAGACAGTTTCATGGAGCAAATAAACTTTTATCGATGCTCCTGGCTCACCTCTAGTATCAAGGCTAGGATGGCCTGACATAGATGAAATAATAGAAATGGGAACAGTAAAAATAGTACACAAATCATTAAATGCCCTGCCCCGGGTTACATTGCAACTTTATTTACAAAACCTTCTGAAACTGGGAAGTGAGAATTGACAAATACCAAAATGAAATTGGTTATTTAGTTATTCCCCTTCGAGAAACAGCTATGGGTAAAAAAGCTTTTCCTTATTGGGTTTCTTATCAATTGCATCGGCGTTGTAGCAAAACAATCAACATCTCTTTAATGATTTTAAAGATGGTGCAGTCTTTGAATGTAAATAATTTAATCATATCTACATCTCTTTTTTATCTTACAACATATAATATTTGTTTAACCTATTATGAAACAAACAAACTTGGGACCATAATTATGTGTGCCATCTGAGGCAACTTGATCGAACAGAGTGGAACTCTAGCATTGCAGTCTCTGGGCATCTGCAACATTTTATCTTGTGATAAATTACCAATGAGTAATCCCAAATACCATTAGTCATTAGTCAAAGACAACAATGGATGGAATAAGTGAATTACCAGCTAATACACACAAGCAAAAATCATACATCTGCAGCTGCAACATGTTTCGTCCTCTAAATTGTAGGTCAATCATTGTAAATTATATATTAATCAATTTTTTCTCCTTAATTCGTTAAAATTTTGCATGGCCCACGTTTGAGCAGTTTTTATGGACCGACAGAACAAGCTTTGCTTTTGGCATTTAAATGAAGGAATTAAATAGCAACCGGAGCACAGCTATATAACCTACTCACTCTGCTTGCTTTCTAAGTGATTGCAACCTGCTTTTCAATCAAAAGATCAGCATAATCAACAGCTGACAATTAAACCTTGAGCATTGAACGGTCAAATACGGTTGGCTAGAGCCTACCACCAAATCGATTCTTCGCGTAAAAGAAGAAAACAAGATTTCACTCACCTGGACAACTTTTTGACCTGGGTTAATGCTTGTTTGCCTGAGTGGTGGCACCGAAGGAAACGCATTTTCAAAAATGCTGCTTTGACTAATCTGTTTCCCATTTGCATGATGTTTTTGTTTGACAAAAGGACTTGATGCGCCTCTGTTTCCAACCATATCTCCTTCTGAGCTCGATATTTTCCGAGTTTCTTGCGTCATGTTCAGATTTATATTCACATCGGAATTGCCTCCTTTTTCTTTGAAGTTCTGAGAAAAGCCTGCTATATGGGAAGCTGACCTTGATATCTTTCGACGAAGATTGGATCCATTGCCTTCTGTATTTGTTTGCAGAGAAGGGCGTTGCTCAGGAGGGGTTGGACAGGTAAACCGCAAAACAGGCGATTTCTTCAAATGGCCATTGACAGGTTTAGACTCGCTTCCAGCAGAGCTCGCAAAATGTTCCATCAATGCTATTTCTTCTAGTCTTTTCTCCATTTTCAGTTTCTTTTTCTTTCGCTTCTTCCCTTCTTTGTGTTTTTTTCTGCTTTGTTGACAGTTTTCTAAATAAAAATAGAAGTTTTTCAAACCCCTATCCACATTTGTGATGTATAGAGTACGCCAAAACATGTAATGTAACTGCAACTGCAAGCACAGAAATGCTACCCTCTATTTTTGAGCCATTTCAACGAAGCACATGGGGGATATTAAATTTGCTGAAATTCAATAAACGGAATTTGTAATATGCTGGTATCTAATTTCACTAAAGATGGATAAATGTTAAAAGGCGGACAGGGCTTGGATGCATGCGATGAATGATATCATATAAAGGAATTCATACAAATGTACTTAGCTAATGAATTAGATGAACTAATTTAGTACTAATTTTCATCATCACCACTGTGTCATAATTGATGTTAAGGTTTTTGAAATGATTGATAGTAAGCTTTTTCAAGTGGCTGGCTTGTCCTACCACTGACTGTTCTGATGCAGACGATGCTTTCTAGGGCAAAGGCTTTGGTGAGACTTAACTTTGCAGATAAAGGAGTCTCTAACTGTACAACATTTTAAAAAATATATTAAGTTTTGGAATTTTAAATGCAACTGTAGATTATGTAAGAGTTATATTGTAAATTTAGGTTTTATTTAGTTAAAGACTTGTACTATATTCATTATTAATTATGGTTGGCATTAGTTAGCGTATAGCTACAAACTGCGCCAACCTTAAAAAAATAATGTATTTATTTATCATTTATGCAACTATAGGTTAATCCAGAAAATTTGTTCATTAGTTTTATCGGCTCGTCATTTGATACACCCCAACCCATCATAAACACATCAACTCAGCAATTATAATAACAATAATAAGCGCAGTTTCGAGAAGGGAGGTTCAAAAAAAGTAAAGCGGTTAAATAATTAAAGATTTTTAAATCTTGACTGAGGCCGATAGTTTCTGGCTTGAATTCAAATTTTGACTTTGAACAAATAAATGAATAAACAAATAAATTAATGAATAAATAAACAAATAGACAAATAGATAAATGATTGAAGGAATAAATGAATAAACGAATAAATATATAAACAAATAAATAAATAGATAAATGATTGAAGAAATAAATGAATAAACGAATAAATATATAAACAAATTAATAAATAGATAAATGATTGAAGAAATAAATGAATAAACAAATAAATATATTAACAAATAAATAAATAGATAAATTAATAAATGAATTAATATATGAATTAATTGATTAATATACAATGTACAAAAATCAATAGATCAATGATATTTCATCTTTTTTTGTTCAACAGGTCCTTGAGTGATAACAGGATTTCTATCCTGAACAAGTCAACCTGTATAAATATTACTCATTATTATTACTATTATTATTATTAATATTATTATATTGAACTAGCGAAGAAAAAGAAAAAACCGAAAGAAATGAACGGATTGTTGTACAAATACGGAAGCACTGAAATGAAGTTAAAAGAAAAAACATTTTGAAGTCGCTAAGCTACTAATTGACAGTATCAATCAAATTTGCTCAAACATCGATTACAGACCTTACCAAAATTAGGCCTTAAGTTAGAGTTAGTATAAATTATGGCTTTCAAATCTAAGGTGCATTAACACATGTTACAATTGCACACTTTGCCAAGCTGACATACGAAATTACAGATTATCCACACAGAATACATTTGTTCGATCCATATCAAGCATAAGTACTGCTTACAGCCGGTGTTCTTCAGTGCATACTATAGCTGATGTACATAATCTGTTAGTCAAGTTTAATGTTCAACATTTCTAACATAAGTTTGATGTACGTAATTTTCATCCATCTCTGATGTAGGTGATTATAAATTCAACTTGAAGTAATTAAGTCTCTCTCATCAGATTTTGCAAAACGAGTTGTATTGAAAGACTTACATTCGAATCTCATCTGTCTTGATTTGAAATGCGATTACATCGTCAATCAATTATTGATATCAATGTATTCATTTTTAAAACACACTCGTATGATGATAGCCACGTGTTTCTGTGTGTTTAAAGGTGCTTTATTCTTTTAAGTACGAGATAGCAGCCGGGTTGCTACGAAACCATAGGAAAGCAACAAACGTTGACTATCTTTTTCAAGAATTATGCATGGAGGCGTGTAGTCAAACTCTGCCCTTCAACTAGTTACAAACAAAACAAAACGAAAATATATCTACTTATAACATACTTATGCATATAAGGTTGCTACATAATGTGTTACAAGAACAAAACTAAAACAAACACACAATTGGCCATCACCAAAATTGCGGAAATTTTTAGTGGGCTATTCTGGATAAAATGGCTCGTAAGAACGGGCTTTTTTTTCTGAATTTTTTTTCTCACTTGGATGCCAAACGATATTTAAAGACACGGAAGAAGTTCTAACAAGACTTTGAAATCTATCCTATTTGAATAAAGCATCTAACTAAAGAGTGAAGTTCGTCTCCCATAAGATGGGCATTTTTGAAAGTCAAAATTTGCAAAACTCTTCACTCATCGGGTTATGATTTCTTTAAATCTTTCAAATTCATCAAGCGCAGTTTCGAAAAAGACGTACAGGTGCTGCCATCATCTAAAATCTAATCCAAGAAGGTTTCAAGATTTCTGATTGTTCAAGCTTGCTCCAGTTCTCGTAAGAATCAATGAATTTGGTGGCTATCCTGCTTCTTTCCTTTTTTGATTCGTTGCTTGTATACATTCTTTATATTATGGAAGTCTCCGGATCATAACAGCAGGATAATTAAACAACATTTGAAAAAATGGCGGGAAAGCTGCTACGACATCCCAGTACAGTGGTGGCAACCAATGAAAGAGGCTTGGATATCTCTGTCACGTGTGCAGATTCCACAGTTTAAAGTCTGCGCGCAGGTAACTGGTCGTAATCCGCGTATGTGAGTTAGATTAGCCTAACTTACGATCATCGTTATGCCTTTCGTCTTAAGTTGCCCTTGATTATTGGAGTATCTCGGTCAGGTGGTACATAATTTGACAAGACAATCAGTTAAATATTTAAGAAATTGCCATATCATTGTGATCCTATATGGGAGGCCCAACTTAGCAATAACTTATTTCATTAGGTAAGAGCTTTGAAGAACGATTTCTTTGGACTAACAGCAGTTGCTATGTAGAACAAACACCCTTTCGTCACGTCGCTTGTACAAGACTGTATCCGTGCACTATATATAATCAGCCATATTGTTAGGCCAACGTAGGTGTCACTATTCTTCATTTATCACTCAAAATGTAGGGATTACACGTTTTTTTTAATAAGAACAAACCTTATAAGAACCTAAGGCTTCAAATGCCGAAAAGTTAAGAACATTTTAAGAAAATTACAAGGCTTAATAGCTTTCTTCAAAAAAGTAAGATTAAAGAGTACAATTCTGTGTTTAAATCGTGTTTGAAAAAAGTGTTCGAATCATCATTTCAAGTACATGTAGTTTTATCTAGCCAAAAATTTCTCATTTGATGCAAGGTGAATTCACAGACATATGTCTGTGACCCGTGGCTCCTTTTCAGAGCAATTATCGTTCTTTTGAGAAATCAGTACAAATTTTAGAAGCAAGGAAATTAAGAACATGTTAAGAACATCTCAAGCTTCATCGAAATTCGATGATCTTATAAAAACGTGTATTTTGAGGACTGTTGAAAAACAGGACGGTCAAACACAGACTCGAGTCTTGAGTCAAAAAATAAGCGGCTATTTTAATGGTATGAATTTTAGTACAACACAGAATTATTAGGTAGTACACTACACTTTTTTATAAGAAACTTTGCACATCCTTGTAGATGAGTTTCATGTTTCATATTTGCTAAATGGTACCAAGTGTTTGTCCCTACTTAACCAAAATTTGAAGGGTTGAATCTTGAATAATGATGAAACGTGAGAAAACTCTACTAATTCAAGCATCCACGTAAGACAACACAAATTTTTAATTAAAAAATTTCACATCAGAAAGAAACTTGCACCGACAGTACTTTTGTTTTGGACAAAAGATTTAAAGTTTCTTAAAAATGGTTTTAGACTGCTACTTTGTTTGAAAAAAAGAAGGTTTAATGCACATTCATCGTCTGACACTTATCAGAGTACGAAATGTCGAGTCATGTCTGAAAGTTGAAGAGAAATGAACGGATAGATGTACATCAAAGTTCAAAGGAGAGAGAAAGAGAGCGAATGACAGGCTATTTGTGCTTGATAAAGGCGCCCGCTTATCTCTTGGTTGGTTAAAAGTTCAACTGAAAAACAAGTTTGGCCTGCCTATATAATTTGCGATTTTTTCATATTGTGCACAGATGGTTAAACCTTAAGTGAAAAGGCAATGCTCTTAGCAATGTTCCCTGCTATATGCTTAGAAGCATTCTGGAATTTTTAGCATGCATCATCTAGCATGAAACCTTGAAATTAAAAGTGTTTCTTAAACTATCTTGGGGATGGAACACAAGGGGGTTTCTCACTAGTACAATGAAATCACTAACATAACCCTTTTTCAAATCTAAAATAAACATTAACAACTTATATGAAAAAATAACTCACCACTTAGTTTTGCCTTTATTTGCTCTTCATTCAATTGCTCATGGCTTACAACATACATAAGAATTTCACCTTCTTCGCCTCTAACCGGAGTGACCAGAACAGAACAGAGAAACTTTGTACCTAGAAAATTAGCAGACCATCAATGTAAACGGCGATGCAAAGTGCATGCTAAAATGGCTGATCAGCTAGATAAGTACTAGCGTGTAGCAGGTGTGTTTAAGCTTACAAATATGAAATATAAACACAGCTTTCAAGGAGTGGTCCAATGTCAATTTCAATCGCAGACTGTGTATGCGATTTTATATTTGCTAAACTTTATAATCATCATTTCCCAACAGATGCTATTTCATTCAAAATTTTGCACTTTCACTGACCTTGTCACCGATTAATTTTTAGACCGTCCAGCCTATTCTGCTTATGATAAGCCCAAAGTCAAATTGAAAACAAAAATATTGGTAACTCCAAAGGCCTACAAGAGGGGAGGATGGCGTACAGAATTAATTTGGAACATACAATCCATGCCAAGTCTTGAAATAATAAACAAAATTTTTGTATTATATTCTTAGCGTCCCCGTCCCCCCCCCCCCCTCTTAGCAATAGTTTATTAAACCATGTTTCATGGTTACTTTTTGACTGAAATCAATTGTTAACAAAAGGTAAGGTGTCGCCCCGTTCCAACCAACATAAGGCCGAAAAACACAATGCAAACAGTGAATCATGACTTCTCGTAGATAAATCAACCCCCCCCCTGCTCTTTCTAGTTGGTTCACAAGTTGTCTAAAACATACAAAAACCTTACCAGAACACGTCAGACGAAAAATGTAGTTACTTGCAACTTTTATGACACAACCAGCCGGTCCCAAATAGATATAAATATAAGTCGGTACCCCCCATACCCCCACCAAATAAATGAATATGCAACCCTGCTCGTATGACAAAGAAAGCAGTACTACAAAGAAATAGGAGCGATAATACCTGTATTATCACATTTTTGTTTTGGGTGCTTTTAATTTTCACGTCTTAGAATATCTTGGCAACTCATAAGGTTTGATACCATGGGTACCAGACTCATCAATTGGGATATTATAATATACCGCAGAGCCTTGAATAAGCAGGCACTTACTTAATTTTGGAGCCTCAAAGGGGGCGCTTTTTCACGGGGTGCTTATTCGAGGGGGCGCTTATTGAATAATTTTGCTGATAGTAGAGGCGCTAATTCAAGGGTGAGCTCCGAGGGGGTGCTAATTCGAGGATTTACGGTAATATCTGAATGGGCGGGTCTGCATCCAGGGTAAGAATTATACTATTGAATAACGATCGGTTGGCTTTACTTAAGTGTGTGAAATTTGTGAAATTTTTAGTGTTAGAGAGCAGGTCCTGCATCATTGCTTTTGAAACTGCTGGAACAAACAAACAATGTATGTATGTTTATGTATAGGATGTTTGGCGAAGGCCGGTCACAAAATTTAAAACCGCAGCAAAAGAATGTCCATATAAAATTATGAGACTGTCTGTTCAACTATGCAGGTTTTCAACGAGGGGGTTATTGGCAATGTCCGATATCATGCTCTTTATCCCACTTTTTGTCGTTAGGGGCAAAGTTAGTCACATTATATCTTTGGAAAAACGTTTACATTTAAAATGGAAAGGCAGCGACATTGAAATAAACCCCACTCTAAACTAAAATACTGCTGTGTCCTTTATCAACCCATCGATGCCACTCTAAAATCTAATTCAGCGTCCCAGAACGTAGAGAAATACCGCAAAACTTTCTTCAATTAAACTACTGCAACTTAGACAATATACGGGCAAACGTACAAGTTTTTTGAACAGCTGATATCGGTAAGCGTAGGAGGTTTTCGACCTACGCTTTGGATACTTATGCAAGGGCTAAACCATGAAATAGCCTTGATTTGCGGCATATGTAGTTAAAAACATCAAAGTACCTCCGAGAATATCCTTGTACAGCCCGATCCAAAAAGATGGGAATTTGCAAAATAGATGAGAGTTTTTCACAGCTGCAGTTATGAATGAAATAAAAACATGAGAAGCAATACGAAAATATTTTGAGAAAGGTTATGAATCTAATGATGCAAATTTAGCAATATTATCATAAGCTTGAATACACTATTATATACTTAAAAGAAAAGATCCAATTTAGAGAATATAATTACAATTTAGAGCCTTGAGTTGAAATGAATAACTATCTTCGTGCGATTTTTGACAACGTTTGTAGTTATTATTAGCTTTAGGATTTACAAATTTTTACAAATTATTATAAACAAAATAGTAGCGGCTTTTAGGTTCCCCGAAAGGGGGCTATATAACCAAAACAGAGGGTATCTTTCTGAGCATGAGAACACAATTTTCCGTTAAAAATTCCCCTCTGCTACCCCTATGGCGCCACCCTTGGATACGAAATTACAGATTATCATGACTCAACCTCAACCTGACTCTACCTTTGTTCAGTTCATTTTTGTGTTGAGCGAAAATATATTCTAAAATCATTTTTAAGCGAAACCAACGTTGAATTGCCTTAATAATCGGACAAAATTCTTTATCTTTAGCTAAACATATTTTTTAATCATTCTATGATGATGCAAAAGAAAAATTTCATTAGATACTTAAAAGACGTAAAACAGCCCAAAACCTGTTGCCTGCGTCAAAGTAGACGATGAAGTTCGAGTTTCTAATAGCCTTTTGCTGGTGCTTCTAATTTACCTTAAAATTCAGTCTCTTGTGAGTCGTACTTAGTTTCCTGCTCTCGCATTCCAAGAGTTTCTTATGAGACATCTTCTTTTAACAACAAAGTATAAACACGTATTCATAAGAATGCCTACATATTCTTTGTATTTTTGTTTTAATTTATGTCCAGAATTAGTCTCCAAGTAATCTCTATTTTCGATTCTTAGAGCTTCACAACAAACCTCTTCAGCACAAGCAAAAATTAAACTGTGATAGTACGGTTGCATCAGCGCCGCATCTAAGCCTGCTGGGCACCTAGGTCCGAAACTGCTTTTTTTTCTATTCATATAAAAATTACAATAAAACTGGTTGGGTCCCCTTCAAATAAACATTAATTTGCTCCATTGCAAAGCCAAATCAAAATGAATGAAAATAAGAATTATCTATTTGCGTTTTGATTTGAATGGATCATACTCTGCACATTCTAAGTCTAAGGTTTGAGGAAATTTTAAAGTGCATAGCAGCTGTAAACTGATGCATATACGCCTACACTAAGCGGCGGGCGACTAGGTATTGTGGCGCTTGCACACAGTTTGTGTTCTTATTCTGTGTCAATTCAGATATGATGGCAGTTTGAAAATAGAATTGGACTCCAGCCTACTAAGGGAGGGCTGTAGTCACAGCCACAGATATGCCTGTTTCTCTTACTTATACGCAGAGGCGCTAGATCTACGTTTGACTCTGTTCAATTCGTGTTTTGGGCTTTATTGGTTTATAGGCATAAAAACCCAAACCAAAGACTAAAATTACAAGAACTAGAGAGGTTTTTCAAGATGTATGCTTGAGAGCTCCCATCAAAACTTTAGGCGGGCTATCATGGTAAATAAACTTTAAAATTTCAACAATTCAATTATTGAAATTACTTCCTAAGCATAGAAATGTTACTGCATAACTACTAAAAACAGAAATCAAAGCTCTATCTTCTCGAAAACGTCTTTTTGCAAAGAATTCTGCAGCACTTCAATGGTGACTTAAGCAATTTTCATTATATCTAAGAGTATTTCGGCACTCGATGCACTTTGAACTGTCTTATAAAAACCTGTGCAGCTGATTAATTTCACTCTTTCACGGTAACGATAAGAAGGACCTGGCACGGATCGCAGCTGCAGCTATATTTTGTTTACATAATAATTTTTGAACAGGCTTTATGTTGTTACGTTAACTCCATTGCAAATTGCAAACAATCAATTATTTTCTATCTGTGCATATCGTGAAATACTATTTAAGATGGTGTTGATGTTTGAAACCCAAAAACAAGCATATAACAATGAATATTACTTTCCATATCAAAAGTTGATGTTTTGGTAAGCGGCAAATTTCACTTCCTAGATGTTTTATGTGAACCAAAATAAAATGCAACAAATAACAATGCCCACTTCCCAACTTTGTGAAATGGATGCTTCCTGCAATAATCAAACTTATGACAGTACAGCTTCTTATTGGGTGGTTTCATATAAAAATATGAACGTATTAAGATAGATCTATCATGGGTCTTTTACGTGAAACGAAACAAAATCAAGCATATAACAATGCTGGGAGAAAATCAGAGAAGTTTTCAACATGGATGGTTCTTGCCAGAAATTCCTCCAAACAAAAAATTTTCATATTTCGAAATTTCTGGTAACAAGTAAATTAGGAAACAAATATGAAAAATCGTTTAAAAGTTCTTGGTTCTAGTAAAGTAAAATATATTGAATCTTTATAAGAAACTAAGCATGGGTGTTCTGGAAAATGTTATTTGATTTCCTCGGCTTAGCGCAGTTGCTTTCGACTCTTTTTATTCTTTTCATAATAAAGAAGTTGAAGATAATTTGCAGGATATGCATGTAGGTTTGTTATTTGTAGAGTTAACTTCGATAGCTTTGCAAAACCTCACTTCAAATATAACAACTATAGTGCAGAAATAGTAAAATGGATTTTGAGTCAAAGAAAAAATAAATAGTGTACTAAGAAAGTAATGTACTCATTTTTTATTCACTTGGGGAAATTACTAGTGCGTTTTGTAAACAAGATAGGGCTGATAAAACTAGTTTCAAAAGTAAAACAAAACTGAGACACTAAACAAGGGAGATTGATAGTTCATAGGCCAGAACACATAGCAAGATCAACGCCAGGGTTTGGTTTGGTTTACTGCCTGGTCGGTCCAAGTGCTTTTTATGTTGTTGATATCTCCTTTTAGTAACGTGATTTCAGAGGGAATTCGACGTCATAAATTTAATGTTGTATTGAAGTGAGTTTAATGCCCCAGTTCTCAGAATAAAGGTAACATACCTAGGAATTCATGAGAAATTTTATGACCATGTCCATAAGGATGCCAATGTTTAGACGACTTCAAGAAACATAAGTAAAACCGCATGCAACTACAGCAGTAACTTAAACTGTAAAGAAATTTGAGGACCTACAAACCTGTACTGCAGGAAAAAAACAATCAGCTAACACAAGACAAGAGAAAAAACAGCAAATATTTAGCTTTGATATGCGTCAGGGTAACCACTTTCAGAAAATTATAACGTCATCAATGGCGTACAAAACGTTACAAGACAATAAGCTCTGCAATTGATAGCTATTGCTAAACAAAGGGCAGGCTTGTTGATATTCGGAATAGGGTAACAACTATGGTACCAGCAATTCAATATTCAATTTCTCCTCCATCATTCACGCGGCAAATGAAAAACGGAATACGATTTATAATTAACAAAGCAAAAACGCCTATTAATCAATATATCTACAAAACGGACAATATCGCTTGGATTCAACGCGACCGATTTGCAAGGAAAAGGCATTGAAGCTACCTGTAATGGTGCAACCCGTTGATCGATTCGTCAAAGTTTAAGAGACAGCTTAAGCAGGTAGATTGTCAAATCACTGCCAAACTATTTTCCCATTAGCGATGTTTGTAGCCAAGGCTATAGTAGTCAGCTTAGGATGATGAGCATTTCCCCTTCCACTGCCACCTCTTTGACATTGCTTGTGGAGAAATCTCTGGCCATTTGGAGAAATCCCGCTATTCAACATATTTGATAGCAACGGTTAATTCGATTCCATCCCCTATTCACGCCTGGTTTTTTTAATGTGTATGGTTGCTATTTAACATATCTTGAGGAGTAATATTATGACATGCTGGTTAATAGCTTTGTAAATCTGTCTAAAAAACAGTAATGATAAACCAGAAAAGCATAAAGTTGGCTTGAATGAAGTTGCTACAACATATAAAGCGAGCAAAGTTTACGCAGAAAAAGAAGATGCATAAATTTGATCTAATGCGAAGAGATTGCGATCAAACGCAGCACCTGTTATTTAATCGTCTATGTAAATTTGTTAAATATTGTCCTAGACTAGCGCTAAAAGTGTTTAGATAAGAGCAATCCTCATCCATACATTAATGAAATCGAAAAAATACTTTTACTTCATGATACTAGGCATATCCGTCACGGCTTTAACACAACACAGGGGAAATTCGGAATTCTATCGACATTATAATTCTTATTTAGTGACAATATCAAGTGCTTTCAGTTATACCAAGGACCATGCACAAATACGTAACATTAAATATAATGTTGAAAAATATGATAGCGAACAGGGAGTATCGTCCTTTTAACTATAGTTGGCTTGTTCTCCAGAAAACCGTATCAACATGAATAAATAATTGAGTTAGGTTGAAAAAGTGCTTTGAACAATTGTTTCTTAACGCAGGACAGCTTCTGCGAAAACCTCCACGTGAAACGGAAAGTATCGAATCATTTTGTTTGCTACTAAAAATTAGTATGAAAAACGCTGCCTAGATTCCTCGATAAACTCAACCCAGGCTCCAAAAGGTAACAGTTGTTTTAAGTATTTATTTGAACATGCTTGTTGCAGTCTATTCAGTTAGTGAGAAATCCGAGGATACAGTGATTTTTGTTTTATAAAAACATGAAATCTGTAAAACCTTTGTAATACAAGGGGGAAAATGACGCATTAATTGGAAAATTAACGGCTTTTCTCTCCCAAAATTGCAAAGAAAACGGCGTTTTCAAATTTTGAAATGCGAAAGGTTTCAAAACTGCATGAAAAAGCGAAGATATCATTTAGCTACGTGTCAAATTTTGAAGTGCGAGAGAACTCGTTTGTAGAACGAGAAGGGAATGACACTTTTAATTCGTTTGGGGCAGGATTCGAATTGATACGGTTACAACATTTCGGTAGCCATTTAGGGTAAAGACTTATAGTTGAACAGAGAGTTATAGCTATCGAGATGCCAATCTTAAATCTTAACAGAAATTGTACCTTTGATATGCAGTCTATTTTTATAGAAAGATCTTGATCTTAACAGCAACTCAAGTCCGGTTGTTACCACTAACTTGTCCATTCCATAAAATGCTCCCAAAGCACATATCCCATCCATAACAACATAAGCAACAACTTAGCGAAAATGTAGCAGCAGATTTTAGGTTATGTTAACGGGCTGGCAAACATCTCTGATGAGCAAAAGCCAGATTGGCTGCATAAATTATACAAAGACCTGCAACTTTAGCCTAGCTATGAGACCTATAAGGTGGAATTTAGCTTTAGAGTAGTTTGCAAGCAATGCGTCCAGCCCCCACTCCACTCACATTCTGGCAATAAAATACCGACAGATAATTCTAAATATAGAAATGCATTTTCCAAACCTGTGAAGTGATATAAACAAAATCACTTGAACAGCTATCTTATGATATGTCTTCCCTTCAAAACCAGTTTTATCAAATAATATAGTGTCCATACGAGTGATGCAATTAAACAAACCCTTTCCTACAGAAGCATCCAGATACATGAAGATTTGTGGCCTTATGATCCCAAATCTGTGAGATATGTTCAATACAAACGCGAGGTTTTCTCTTGAACAATTGAACAGCAACAAATTAATCATCTCCAACAAAGCAACAAATAGAATAACAACAAAGTACCGTTCCCAACTTATGTTCGTGGCCCAACTTATAATTCCCAAGACCATTAATAAATTGATGCTATATCTTGAGCAACTAAGCTAAAATCTGTTTCTTCACCAAAACGTTCCATCAGACCATTGTCGATGAGATTTTTATCCGCATTTCGATAATACCTTTCCTAGAAAATCCTCTAATCATATAACTTACTACATACGTATGCTACAAAACCTGCCTGGAGATTTAAGCATTTCGCTTACCGTACAAACTATTTGTGAACCAACTGCAAGCAACATAGAATCCTAAAGAGACATTTCATTTATACTGTTTATAAAAGAGTTTATTTACACCTTTAATGAGGACTCTTGAGTAGATAATACCGTGTTTAAATACCGTATATATGACAAAAGAATCTAAAAATTAACTAAAAACACAAATATCTAAGAACCGATAATTCAATTAAAAATGGAATTAACCAACAATCAACATAGGTGCAAGATAAAGCATTAACTCTTAAACTGTTAAGTTTCTGCTTGAAAACCTTGCGACTTTTTCTGATAAGATGAGAAGCTCTGTCCTGCTTGAGACCCAGATACAGAGAAGAAGGAGTCTCCTGCCTTGTTGCTCGATTCCAACCCAAAGGAATGCTTATTCAAGCATACTTAGTCTCATAGCAGGTACTCACCTTAAAAGCACGAGTTATAAGACTTTTTCTGCTTAAAAACATGCACGGACGATGCTTCTTTAGAAATGACATGAGAACCTAAGTCTAGTTTTCGACAGATACGAAGATGCGTGAGTTTCCAACCATGTTCCTTGAGTCCAACTCCAAGACGCACTTACTTAAAGATACTAAACAGCATAATAGCCACTCACCCTACAGCCAAATGAGCTTGTTGTCATAAACTGAGCTTTCGACTGAGTTTTATAGTCCTCCGTTTTACATCCGAATCGCACAAACAAATGGCCTACGCGTATCGTCGTGACCTGTTTGTTGATGGCTAAATTGCAAACCCATCGCAAAGGCATTTAAAGGTTTGTCTTTGTTAGTCAAAGGCATTTTGTAAATAAGACGGGAGATTAAAAGTTGGATAGAAAGGTTTACATGCATGTTTCGCAAGCATAAACCATTTGAAAAGGCCTCAAAACGGGAGCTTGCAGGAGGTCATTGAAATTGCGCTGTTTGATGTCTTCCAGCTCGAATTTGGTCTTTAGTATTCGCACCGTAGGCCTTAATAGCCGTGTTTTTGAGATTAAATTTCTGAAGAAATGCTATTTTTGGAAGATTATCAACTTTGCAATAAAAATGCTTTTAGGTAGTTGGGAATCAAAATTGACATTGTAGTTTTCAAAGTGGATCTATCTCATTTTAGGCAGACTACGTTCTAGTCACTACAGGGTGTATTGAAACCTTCGCTCAATACAAAGTAATGTGAATGAGTTGCCTCGATCATTCCCGAGAGGCATTGGCTGATGCAATCCAAGCTAAGGATGCCCTAAGAATAACATTTGTAAGCTACGTCAGAAGAACCCAATGTCACAAACTCAAAACATGCGATATAGAAAACAAAGCTTGAACAACAGCAAGGCAATAAGACGAAGGTGCGGCGACGGCGAAGGCGTTAAGATAAGACGGACTGCATCGGGTTGGTCCTATACTAAATTTTGGCAAACCAACATTAACATGAATAAAACTACTGAGCAATGACACTGGATCAATAGGAAGGATAAAACTACGCAACAAATGGGCAGAAAGAGATTTGAAAGAATTGGACTACACAATTTAAAGAAATAATGAGCAGCATCATGTCAACTAAAGTAATAAAGATGGCCAAATGATGAATTTCATAATAGGCCCACACAAACGGATCAAATATGCGACAACGCATTTAAACTTGATTTTCACCGATATCAATTAGGATGAAAGTAATGAAACCGCCAAACGAAGCGCAATCAATACTGTTTTTTCTTGATTTCACGGTTCCCGTTACAAAAAATGAATCGAATTTATTACATCCAGGTTAATCGTATTTTCTTTTGTTCACCAGGAACGAAAGGCCATATTAATCCGTTCTAGCTCTCCACATTCAAACAAAGACTTTCGGTGACATTTCTTTATTGGAGGTGAGATATTCATCCCAAGACCAATCGGTAACAGGTAATCTTAATGAGTTAATTTTAATTAATTGAAAAAAGCCCTGAGAATAACAAAGTTATAAAACTCGTTGTCGACAACACCCATTCGAAAAAGAATGTGGTCACATATGTTCGTCCTTCGAACATATCGATTACAACGTTAATGACATCAAAGACCAGACGATCATTGATCAACATCATGAATTCATAAACTGAAAGCAGAAATTTGGCAGCAACTCATAAGTCTTAAACACACTTTCCTTTACAACAAGACGAACTTTCCCTCTCTCTAAGTGTCGTTTCCAGCCAGGATGAAGTTATCCATAGCTTCCCGTCTCGGGTTCTCTTCAGCGCAACTTGCTTTGACGCTATATATCCCTTGCTTCCTGGTATTTGGGATGCAATTCATTTTTTAAGACTTCCCAAATATGTAACTTTCTGCCAGCCCGATTCATTTTATCTTCTATTTTCACTTTGATTACTAAGTTCTCCAAAAACGAACTAAACAACGCCAAAACATAAATTAGACCAGTTCTAGGGCGACCTTTACTGACGGCATCTTCTGGGCAGAAAGCTGCATTTAGCACTGCATCTACATTATAAAGTGTAAGAAGAAACTTCCAACACTTTCTTGCACGTTGTAAGTTTGTACAAGTCCTATTCTTGCTTGGCTCTTCTAAAAGGTAGTATTTTTCAAAAGGACATAGAACGGGTGATTCACTAGTTTTTGTGACCAATTATTCGATATACAATACCCATAATGAATGTGATTTGGCTGTAAGGCAACATCTTCTGGACAGTCCATATCGGACCAAAAAATACACTGACGACAGTGATCGATCATTAGGCCTATTTAGGAGTTATGGAATATGTCTATGTAAAAACTCAAAGTCTTGAATTGAGTAGACGGGAGCAATTGGTTTACTCGCGAGGCATCAATGGGCGTAGACGAGTCCAAATAAATATCACTACCTCCATACCTTTCACAAAGACATAGGGGTACTGGCGAGAATCACTATCATTAAGAGGCAGTCTACACTGCAATACCCTTGCTGACAGTATCAAAATGAACCAACACTTATGGCTTTGAAAAAGAGGATCAAAGAGGAACTGGTGATACGTGCACCTGTGAAATATGCCGATAATTGTTTTATAGAGTAAATATCATTTTATCTGTAAATAATTGGTTTCAATTAGTATTTTCTCAACTACTGTTGTATGATACAATGAAATGAAATGAAACGAAATCAAGTGAAATCGAATTAAAGAGAATTAACATGAAATGACATCAAATGAAATCAAATAGCTAATCAGGCGCCATAGCTCCTTTCTCACTTGGTGGTCGATACAAAGCTGATAATTATTTTCGTTCCCTTTTTGGGCAGTATCCGATTTTTGCATAACATAAAAAGTGTTTTCAGTATACTACTCTATGGCTCAGTTTTTTTCATGCACTTTTTATGTTTTGCATTATCAAACACCTATTCAGTTATTTGTATCGCTTTGTTTATTTGTGTTTATTTTGCCGGTAGTTTTTTCTGCACATCAAGATTTTTTTGCATTTGGAGGGAACCAATGATTATTTTAATTTCATTTAAATTCATTTAGCACGGTTCTAATCCGCCAACATCGATTTGATGCGAAAAGCTTGATAAGAACACGTGCCTCAAGATTTTCAGAAATTAAGAAAAATCAATAACAAATCAAAGTACTGTCATAACTATTTCCATTGCTTACGTGTAGACCCCCTTTTCTACACGTGGGCTACTATATCCATTGTTTTCTATCGGAAGGATTACATTAAATTTCTATTGAAGATATTGACAAAGTTGCATTGTAACTGGCTAAAGCTTCTTAGCCTGCGTCACAGACGATGAAACTCGAAATTTCGAACTTCAAAGCACTGTAGAAGCACTGTTACTAAGGACCTTTCATCTTCTACTAATGTTATCAACAACAAATACCTGTTTCATAAACATCCAATGATATTCTTATAATTTAGAGCAAATAAAGAACAATGTAGCATCAAAACAACCGTTAGAATAAAAACAGCCAGCGTGCACCTCAGTTGTACTGGTTCTTATAAAAGAATAAAATAAAATGTGTAGCATTTACCTTTCGTTTCATTTTCAATTGTTTAAACAGGTTTCATAGATATTGATAATTAAATAAATGTGTTATGAAAGAAAGAGTTTCAATGAAACACAGCCCGTACCATTCAGACAACTCTTACATCACAAAAAAATTGAGCCCTATGGTTTTGATGCCATATATTATAGGTGCAGTATAAAACATGGAAATCGATCCTGACGATTCACAAAATTTTCCTCAATTCAACAAAAATTAATGTAATAAATCATCCTTTAAATGTAATTATGATATTAGCTGTAATATTAAGTATTGGCTGTAAATTGGATGTTGATGTACATAATTTTGGTAAAGAATAGCTTTGAAGCAAACTAACTCTAAAGCTTTAAATTGTACCAAGTTATAAAAAAAAGGAGACGACAGGTTTCTCCAGTTGTTTAATAGTACTTAAATGATTGAAAACAAATTTAAATTTTCCTGTACCTGTTCTTAAAAGCAATACCACGTCGATACCATGAGCCTATCAAGTGCCACTATTTTGCCAGATCATCCGAGGTAAGTTAGAACTGTAACGGCAGTACAACCTTGATATAGTACAAGCAAAGTATCCAGGTAAATAGAATAGGTACCAAGATCTATGCAGGAAACACTAGTGTCGATCTCCAAAGCGATCATATCACACCACTGCTACATTAGACGTTATTCTAATGAAAAAAAACGTTAATCTATACTCTCAACAAGATTTCTATTGACCTCGTCAGGGCTAACCGCTAGCCTAATACTTAATTATTTTACACAGATAAGAAATGAAAATAAATAAGTTATGATGCAATTGTTAAGAGGATTACTTGAATCATTACAGTTCACGCAATAAAAACCATTGCTTTGAATGCAATACGCGCAGGTCAACATGTGTAAATCTAAGTAAGCTACTTATGTTAGTAAACTCGTATACGTGTTGATAAAACACGGACGATGGAATGCGGAGCATTGTAGCAAGGAATAACTCAAATCGGACAGCACACAGAGATTATGTGCTTGAAAATGATGAAAAGATATACCTTACGTGCAATAACTTTAACGCTTACTCGATTTTGCAAGTAGCAGAGATTCTTTGCCACAAAGCAATTCAGGCGCAAGGCTTAATAATGTTGTATATATCTCAACACCGATAAACAAGTTTGGCAGATCGTTGTTAACACAGCAAAGGAAAGAGGTAAATCGATAGCAACGGAGATAATTAAATGATGGATGTTCTGTCCAAATAAGCCCCTAGATATTTAACCGCATTTTCATTCGAGCTTGACCTTGGCATATTTTCCCTTCATCAATCATTGCTTCCATATCATTGCCCTTCATCGTTCTTAGCCAAATTGAGGCTCGGTTATTTTCAAATCGAGCCTCAGTCAAGTGTTCTCGTCCCACGGCATAAAACATGTTTTTATTCCTCAAAGTGGAGAAATGTTACAGAAACACCCTGCAAGAAAAAAATTTCTTCACCAGGCCCTGATTCTAGGACATTCAAGATTTTGTCATATTTGCTATCATTTACTTGATCAATACTTATAATTAATACTTTAAACGATGCAACATGGTTATCAAAATTATTGATGCAACCAAGCTACACGAAGGTACTTCTGCGCAATGCAAACTGACAAATAATGCTTTAGTTTTGGCATTGGTTTTACCGATAACTTATAAAAGTGATGAATGAGATTTTCAGTCCATGTTAAAAGAAAAGAGAAAATCGAATATCTAGCATTGATAAGAAAAGTTGAATGGAAACAAGCAAGAGATAGACATATGATGACATTTACGAACAGTATCAAAAGACGAACTGGAGGCACGTAGATAGCACATAAAGTATTGCAAGCATTAAAGGTTAGAATAATTTAGCCTTATATAATCGCCAAATTCGAACAACATGGCAAATAGGTAGATTGATATTGATGTGCTAGTTTCTGCTTATTCTAGCTAGCAATATTCTAGTTGATAAACCTTAAATATTTCATCAAACCTGTTTAAATGCATCAGCATGTATTGTTAGAAAATCAAAACTGATTTTTCAAAATATGAATTACTACAGAATTTTGTACATGAAAATTTTCTTATGGTCGGATGGTTTTACTGTTATGTAAAAACTGAAAAGTATTCAGCAAAGTTTGGCAAAGCGATAAAAATTGCCTTGATCTCGTAGAATACTGGCGTGTTTAAATCAAAATTTATGATATGATAATTTTTAACAGGGGCCTTGTTGATAACAATATTTTCTTGCACTGATAAGGTTACTCGGTACAAATATATATTGTTCTATCATTAACACTTTATCTACTCTGTGCTTCCCAAACATAGCTCTTGTCAAAAACAATCACAGCATGAAGTGCATGTCAAATGTAATTTTAGGTATGACAATACAATGATTGTGAAAGTCAGTCAAGGCGGCACTTTGACGCAATATTCACAAAGTCATCATTTGACAAGAATGCGCAAAAACAGACAAACTCAAGAGTTATCCAAAGCTTAAACTTGCACATTGGAAATTATTGTGGAGCAAACCTCTCCAGAAAAGATTTTTCAAGTGTGCAAAAGGCAGTCATTCGGAAGCAAAAACCAAATATCAAAAGAGATCAAAGTAGGATTGAAAGAACCTTGAACGACTAGGAAAAGTTTAAGCGACGGCAAATTTGACTGCAAACTTAGAATGGTGTCTTCCAAGCATTGTTTAATTTTTTATTGCAAGAAAATGCGGATAAATTGACAACAGATGAAATTCAGCTAAGGGTACATTTTTACCACGACTTTATGTCTTAAATATTTAAACAATGTCTAATATAAACACATTCAAAGTTACCTTACCTGTATTTTTCAAACGAATGATTCACTACCACGCTTCCTTTACAACGAGTTAAAGAAGCTTCTTGTTAAGGATAATTTAGACAATCTGCAAGAAGCCCGACAGTAGATTAGAAGAAATTTTCATTAGAAAGTATAGCGTTTCCTAGATACAGTTTAAGACTTATTGTTTACAGGTTGAGCTAAAGATTTCCATCGATGGCTGATTGACTGTATGTTGATACCTAGATTATCAATATATATTTGAACACAAAGGCTGCCTTTATAATATACAGCCACATTTATGTCCAGTTTAATTTACTTTAGGCGACAAAAAGTCCACACACAATGAAAATTCACATTATACGCTGCTTTTTTCCCTTGAGTTTGTGATCTTCAGATCTTCAGCGCGCTAAAACAAAGCAACCAACACGTTTATGGCAGTCTGCGTTAGCTACTTTTGCTGTGCAGGGCCGTCGTTCCTGGGGTGGGGGCGTCACATCCCCCTGAAAAAGGCTCTGTCGGCAGTATCAATCTTAGGCTGTAGTCTGTTGTTGTCGGTAGATATCTTGTTCTGTTATCCTGCTCATTTAATATTACTTAGGTTTGCCTTGGCCAATTTCAAACAAAATCGCAATCTGTGAACAAAACCTTCGATGGTTCTAGGGCCACACCCTATAGATCATGCCACGCCCACCTTGTCGGCAAATTCCTCATCTTGCACCCCTCCTAGTGACATTGGGTTACGACGTAGAAAAATATTAGGGAAAAACACCAGTGTCAATTTAGTAGGTAACGTTTTGTTAAGTCATTGAGTGATTAAGTGATCAAGCCTTTTTTGATTAAAATGAATTAAAAGCGAAAAAAGCTCAAATGTGTAAAACATCATCGCATTTTGGTTTATCTATGCAAGACTTTTTTATTTTGTTGTTAATCTTCTTCTTGTGTATTTGTTTTGTTGTTCATTGTTTTTGTTGGCTACAGGAGATGTGTACTTGATCACACTTCTTGTGGTCTCGTCCTGTCAATAGTCTTGTAGTGTAGTGTAGTTGGGAATTGCCGATTGTTTTTAAAAGAATTTTGTAATTATGTAGCTCTACCGTGTTGTGGCTATAGTTACTGTCAAGGGGTGGCGCCAGAGGGGGCAGTGGGGGCTGTAAAAATTCTAAGCCTGTCGGGGATTTTTTTACGAAAAATTGTGTTCTTATGCTCAGAAGATAACCTCTATTCGGATATATAGCCCCCTGTCGCGGAACCTAGCCTCCGTCAGGCAAACCCTTGCGCCACCACTGCATATTGTAAATATTTCTTGAAATATTAAAGAAGACTTGTCCAATTCTGAAATTCACATAATTTCATTTCATAGATACGTAATAATTAGATTTTAGGCTTTTAAAGGGCGATATTTCAAATAACTTTTGTAAATTGTGAAATATCGCCCTTTTAAAAGCTTAAAATCTAAATATCAAGTATCTAGGAAACATATTTCAATGCTATACATCCACATGGACCTAATTACAAGACTAAAAATAATCATTTTAGATGACAGCTTCTCCCTTGCCTCTCAATTGAAATTCATCTCAAATCAAACGAGGCAGCATAATGGTGACAGTTTACTTGTTGAGACTTGAGTATGCTGGAGGCGGACTTCATCGCGGTGGGTTATCAAAAAGATAGCCAGGATAACAGAGACTTGAATAAAGAAATGTTAGAAGAAATGCTTATCTAAATTATCAAAAGGTTCCGACGTCGTGTTTACTTAAAGATACCCTGGGAACAGAAGCATAAAAAGATAACGACCGCGCGCAAGAAAACAACCGTAAAAGGGGAATATGCGAAATAAAACAAACGGGAAGCTCCAATAACCATGATCTCCCTCTTTTCTTCCTATAACATTGTTAACCGATCTTGACAGCTATCAGTGGAAACGTTCAAGTGGGAAACTTCTGTATTCAGTATATGTTCGGTGAGATTCCTCGCTAAGCCGGAAAACTCGGACCCGTGTAAAAGGGCCCTGAGTTTAGCGTGATAAAAGCACAGTCTTATGACGAAAGCCTTTAACAGTTGGTTGTTTCACAGATCCATAATCTCATGCAGATTACAGCTGAAATATTGTTTGGCTAATGAACGTTACTAAAACTCAAGACTAAGAGAAGACATAATAGTAGAACACCAATAAAAACATGGAATTAGAATAAATATAGAAAATGTAGCTAGCACGTCATTGCCTCTGCTTATCCAGACGTATTTCCGAATTGTATCCGTCTTATGCTTAAAGCCTCCTAGACTATACATCGTCACAGTGATTACCTTAGAAAGCGTTCACGTCATCTGACATTAGATTTAAAGAACACTTTCTTCTAGCAGAAGGATTTGCTTAAACAAAAATATCCAATCAGGGCGAGGTTTTGAACGCACGCAAGAAAGCAACCATTATTATTTCAATATTATAGTTAACATCATAACAGTTTGGATTGAAAATGGCTACCAATACCAAAATTATGGAGGTGTAGATTTCGAACCCTAAACCCTACAGCTGATAACTGAGCTTTTCAAAATGTGAGCTGGTCTTTTACAGTAGATGCTACCCCTAAAGACTAATAAACTAATAAACGAATGGTTTACAAACAATGAAATAGTTGCTAACCTAAAAAAATTCCAACTAATGCTCCTTGGTTTGAAAGGGCAGAGAAGACTTCGACTTAATATCAATGAGAACAAATTATCGGCAACAGATCAAGTGAAATTGCTAGAGATTGAAATTGATAACAAATTAAGGTTTAGCAATCACTTCAAAACGTTATGTTCAAAACTCGATAAAAAACATCAGTGCCTTTTCTAGGCTAAATAGGTATATTTCTAGAGACCCGGCATTAACAATTTGCAACGCGATTATCTTGTCGAACTTCAATTATTGCCCGTTTATCTAGCTATTCTGCAACAAAGGTGCATACATATCTATTGCCAATACCAACTTCAAATATGCAATTAAATGAAAATAAAATAGAAAAAATAAAAATAAACAATATAAATAACTTGTACCATAGGTTATATGTTTCGCTTGCTGCTTCTAAAGTAAATCTGGTTTCGCAGTATCTTTTATCTCTGTTCGTTGGAAAATATGCCACATAGATAATAGATTTTCCAATGATACACTTGCAAATTTCTAGCATTAGATTTCACAGACTTTTAGTACAAAACCTAGCATCAGTTGTGGAATGGGCATACCTAATCCTCTCCATATTTGAAGTCGTTCTGCGACTTGCATTACAGGACACTCTAGATTAATGGCATGCTTTTGCTGAGGTAAAATTTCAAAGTTGATGACCATAAGAAGGTTGCGAATAATTCCACTTAATAAATCATAAATATTCTAAAGTTCAATCCTGTCTCTCCTTGGCGGAGATATGGAACAGCGCAAAGCGGTAGGAGTGCACAGCAAAATATAACCAGATGATAATTAAAATACATTAATATTTAAGATTGTTATTAGAACATTTAAGCATGTTAAATGAGTAGACAACCTATAGCTTAGCAAGTTATAGGGACCAAACCGTTCTCGGTCAATATTAATCATGAAACTTGATCAATAAGGAAGAATTCATAAATCTTTAAAGAAACTCTTTGCAAGTCTAGAATTTTCTTTGTCACTAAGTGCCGTTTCAGACAGGGATTTAAGTGTGGGTTTTCAATTGCGGAGTACTAGGGCTATGTAAATAGCAGGCGCCAGGATTGTCATCTTATAATATTATTGGCGGAGCCTTCTTTGATCACATGAAATATCTCACGTGTTAGAGTAGAAGAGTATTCTGCGAAGCTAGAGTGGCCTATTTCAGACGTTTTCTTGGAACAGGTAACTGAATTAAAGCGAACAATGCCTTTTTATCATAAAAATGCGCCATTTTACTACTCAGTTCCCAGTGTTTGGCCTATGCTCTGTCATGAGGCTCCTTTGTATTCTTCGAGTGTTCTTAACTATGAATTAGTGCTTTGATGAAACATGCAGACATTTAAACAAGAATTAGCAATTCATTTCACGGCATTATCGCAATTGTGTTGAAGGTCCTAAGGAGATTATCTGGACTTTTTTCCTCGCCTAATCCCTGATTCAAGCTGGTTGAATAAGAAAACAGTTTGACATGCAACGTCTAATGATTAAGATAAAATGAAAATTGATTTGGCATATCAGATATATTCTGAATTGAACGTTGCGGTAGATTTGCAAGAGCGACAAGAAGATAAATTGGATTAATCTAACAGAATAACAGCCAAGAAGAAGGACGATCAACAACTATCAACACTGGTGCCCAGTGTGGGAATTCAAACGTAATTAAGTTAACATTGATATCATTAGCAAACATGTGCCAACAACAAGTAAGACAGATTCTAATTTTACAAATCTTGAAATTACATTTTGGGACAGTCTAATGGGAACATCCTGGGATTTGCAAAAAAAGTAAAGACATGCTTTGAAAAACAAAACATGTATTGAGAATCCCATCTTTTGTTAGGAAATAGCTGTTAGCCCAGCAGCAATGAGAACAAGGTTAATAAACAAAAGTCCAATAAAAAGGATAGATTGCTCCAGAAAGTAAATTCCGTTTAGCACTTTTGATATGCAAAAAGTAGCACATAGCAAAATTTGCGACCATCATTTTAATGATGAATAACATTTCCGGTTTGAATTTGCGACGGTGAGTAAAGATTGTGCTGGAAGTGTAAACTTTGCGTTTCTTATGCTCAAAGGGATGGATTCGAATTCAAATATATTTAAGGTAACACTCTGTCAATAAGTCACAATAAAAATGAGCAATCAAAAGTTGCGCAGCTTAGGTAAAAATAAAGGCTTATGTGGAAATGTTTTGCAAAGTAATACTTCTTAATGACTAACTTAAAAGTTCTGCTATGGATAGCCTGCGCAAATACGGTGAAAGTACCAAAACGCCTTCTGTAGATACAATTGAGATTCCATATTCTGGAAAGTTGACAGATACCAGAATTGATCCAATCAATCTGACTGGCCGCTTTTATGGTTATCCCAATAGATTTCTTTCATTTACAGATAAACTAACCAATCAGCGACAGAAGTTATTTCGACTGTAACTATGAAAAATCATTAAGGATATTAACTACTAGTTTCCCCATACGGTATTTGGAAAATCTCACTTTCTCTGGGGCAAGTTAAAGTATGGTTGGCTGGAAAATTGTTTACATAATTATCTTTGTTCCATTTTAATATCAATAGGATTAGTCTGTTGTCTGAAAGTCGAAAGCTTCTTGTTTCTATCTATTTCTATGTGCAGTTTCAAATGCATCAAAAAAACGTTCCACCGCTATCCTTTTTCCCTGATATTCGGTCCTATAATTGTTCCACTTGGGTTTGTACCCTTGCTCATGCGACCATAACAGCACAGTAGTATTAGAAAAACAGATTTTGAAGGATCACCTGCACGAAGCAGTTTGGTTGTATTTACTCCATTAATGCAGCCCTTTTGGATACAACGGCTACATTACTTTTGAAAACAGTAGAGGGTCAATTACAGTGTTTAACAGCCGTTTAAAACATGATGAAACTTCATTCTCAAGTCCCAACCATAAACGTTCGTTAAATGTAAAGACTTTAAGAAAACGCTGATTTGCTAGCTAACTGTTGGTATGTTAACCCTTTCACCCCCGGACGGGCCATATGGCCTAATGACAAACACCGTAAAAGATAATTTTTAAGGGGGGAAAGTAAAAAACATTGTAAATGATCTCATGGCAGTTTTCTATAATAGTTTATGCTTTCATCTAATTTACTTGACAATGCTACCCCCTGAAAAGTGTAGATTTATATGGGTTTTTATAGTTAAATGAAAATAAATCCAGGTGTGATAATTGCATGATACGTGGCTTGATTACAGGATAACAGATTAAACCATATCCAAGAGACAAAAATAATGATAAAAGTAACTGTATCTCACCAGGGAAATTCTGTTTACTAAGATAAAGCTTCTGTCAAGAGAAAATATAAAGAGTGCAGTATAATGAAATTTAAATAACCCTCAAAGTGCAATTTAAAGTTTAATCCTTAAAATGGTCCCTGAAAGCATTTTGATCATTCAAAATGAAAAGGCTAGATATCAATCAGTATTCTAATTTCCTCATTGCACAAAATAGCACATTGGACGTTCTTCATTTACTGAAATGTAAGAAAAGAGAGTTGAAGTATTCAAAATTGTGGCTTCCAGACCAAAAATATGCCTTTTCACTCTTCAAATTTAGGATCCAATTAATTAAGAGGCGTTTGCCTAACATGAATTCTGAAAAGCCGAGATAAGTTTGTGTTCTGATGATACTCAGAACTAAGGATCTTGAAACTTAATGCACCCAAAAAGCTACCGAAAAGAATTGACTCAAACCTCGAGTTTTGTTATTGCTCTCCATATAGATCTATGGTTAATTCCTAGGTTGAATTGTATTGAGCTGCAAGCAATGCAATTCAATACTGGAATTACGATCCAATGTACGAACATAGTGGTACAATGAGGATGGAAACTAATAGAGTTCTTGGGATTATTAACTGCTCTAAGAAATATCTTCCATCTGGTATAGGTAATAAATAGGAAAAGATAATCGTTGAGTAAGTCCAATTTGAGCTACTTTTGGTAAAATGGAGGTACCTGTGATGAATCCAAGACCAGTCAGTACCTTGTACAAATTAAAAGGAGGGAAAAGCTACAATAAATTTTTATGAGAAATTATAGTGTGTATAATAATGTAAATGATGGAAAAAGGCTTCGGAACTAGTTGCCAACTGATCGAACGATTCCGATACAAAGAAAACGTACATTGGGCAATAAGGTTGTCCCTACTGTAGGGTGAAACTGTGGAAAGACAAGAAAGAGAAACTGGCACTTGCCTTGAAAATCTTCAAGAAACAATCCTTAAATTCCATCCTTCCGTCACTCTCCATAGACTTAATATTGTCTATTTTAATTAGATAGTGTGTTTCCTCCTAACTGTTATATCATTTTAAATAAGTGTGTTTGTAAAACTACTCGCACCGACAAAATATACTTAATAGTTTTTTTATGCAGCATTCCTTAATCCCTAGACAGATTTTAACTTTTCAATTGAAAATGCTTTCGGGGTGATTTTAGGCATCAATCGTAAACTTCTACGATTAATGAAGAAAGGTAAATAAATTAGGATTCTAATAAGAGGGTGACTGACGGGGGTCTACAAAAAAAATATAAGCTGAGTTGTTATATAGGTTACGCTCTTAAATTCTACATTTACTGGGTCATGAATGACTCAAAATGAACATGCAAAAGTCAAATAGTTGTAAATTATAACCGTACCACGATTACAGAGAGGGGCATCATTACTAACACGCGGGGGTGGTACATTTATCTATTTCGAATTTCTCGAATGACATTAATATAGCAGTTGAGAGTATAATTAGCTTAAAAGCTTACGATGTTGAGCAGGATAAAACTTGATGCCTTGAACACATGAAAAAGAGATGAATAAATTACAGCTGTCAGATTAACTTTTGAGCTCCTTCGTGTTGGACAAACCCACGTGTACGTCAGTTCAAAATAACGTTACGTAGTAACCTTTGAACCTCAAGAATCAACACGCACAACTGCAAGTCGATTTTCTTAATAAATTTCAAAGCTCAGAAAAGATTTGCTGGATTACTTAGATGATTCCTCTAATGCAGTTCTTAAATGCTCAGTATAGAACAACTAAGACATGAAAGCACAAACCGACAAAGTATGGGAAATTCTTTCACGTTTTGTGAAATTCTTCGGAGAATCCGCTTGAGCATAAAGAAACTCGAACACAATGAGAAAAAACTGGTTACCAATCAGGGTATCAATAAGAAATTTATCTACATCATAGCCTTATACACGGCGAAATTTAATAAAGCGCCTTCAAGCTAAATTTGTTTTTTCATCAAAGAATGATTATAAATATGCCACAAGGACCACACATTATTCTATACTGTACCTTATATCTTAAATTGATCGGGTGAGAGAGATGTAATATTGGTGACAGAGGTTGTTAACCGAGAGAGGCACTAAATAGCACCTTTTAATTACGTTATGCACTTGCAAAAAAACCAAGGGATATTCCTACTGCTCCTAGCTCCCAATCCCCCACTTCAGTAGAGGGGAAGACATATTAGCAGTATACTGGAACTGGGCATGTTTGAGAAGTAAAATCCCCAATTTCATGCAGCAGAAGTCCATTTTTGAATTATGAATGACTCATTTGACATTCCAAGTGCACATCAGCAGTCATATTGGCCCTACTGAATGTGAAACATTCGAACGTAGGCTTAAGGGTCCCAGCATCACCCTCCAGTGATGCCCTTGCCAAACAACTGACAAACATGAGCATTAGTCTATGCAAATTTGGCTTAAAATTGCATTTTACTTTGGTAAGTCTATCAAATAATAACAACACCGAAAAATTTAAATTGACATACCATTCTTTCTGTAATAAGTAACAGGAAATATCTCCCTTTTTTCTCCGCATTGCAATGCCTTTCGTACATCTGAAATAGAGTCAGGGTCTGTTTCTGGTCCACAAAGAAACTCTAAAGCACAACCTCTTTGCACAAAATCTGCCTTTTCATAACCAGTAAGTTCACAGATGCCATTTGTGCAATATATGGTTGGAATTCCATCCGCCTGAGCATTTCCAATAACAAAATTTTGCCCAGCTATAAAAGAAAATTTGAAATAGACTGTGAAATGAAAACCCAGCTTTGGTACAAAATTTAAAGTTGGTAACTGATTGATTAATTGACTAATTAATTGAGTGGGTGAGTGAGTGATTGATTGATAGATTGATTGATTGATTGATTGATTGATTGATTGATTGATTGATTGATTGATTGATTGATTGATTGATTGATTGATTGATTGATTGATTGATTGATTGATTGATTGATTGATTGATTGATTGAATTACTACAGAATAGTTCAATGGGATTTTCATTCTTTTAAGGAAGAAAATGGCCTTCAATTCAAATTCAGTTGACTTTTAAGATGTTTCATATATGTGTACATTTCTCATTGCTTTTCTTGCAAACCTTGATGTTTAATATCAAACATATTCATTAGGCAAGTCAGTATGATGTAAATTGAAAACATGCATCAAAAAGCATATCTTTTTTTAATTCACTATTCATTATTCAAATTCAACAAAAAATCCAACCACAACTTTAGTTAGATTTATTAACGCATTCATTAATTCATAAATAGAACTATAAGGCACCAGTAAACATGCACCTGAAATTTTGAATAACAAATGGTGATAATTTGATGCTTAACTCCTCCTTCCTAATTGATCCGAAATTAAACTAAATAGTATATTGCCTCCATTTTAAGTTGGAGATGTAAAGAGTAGCTGCTCCCTTTATTCAAACACCTTTTTCTCTCATAGAAAATATTAAGGCAGGCAAAGGGTACCTGTCATGAGGAAAAAACATTACCTTTTAGGGCTCCTTCAGTTGATACTCGTTATGGATTAGAAATGACAACAAGATCTTAAGATCAGGCATCATAGCAGGCAGGTGTAATTTAAAGAGTATTTGTAAAGAGATGCACCATTTGTAGCTTGTCTAACTGCTTTAATTCATACTTATCATTCTGATGGCTTGATATCAAAATATCAAAACAGGTTCAAAAAGTTTCCTTGATTAATGATCACCTGTTGATTCTATTTTAATTTATATAAACGTTTTAGATTTCATGAAAGCAATTAACAGAAAAAAATATTCTTAATTATATGTTTTTTGGATTCTTTGCTGCATCAATTGATAAACACTTCAAAGATAAATCATTTTCAGACACCTTTGATACATTTTCATTTAATGCATATGCAACATATCATAAAATAATAACATCAGTTTTCCAAGAACTCATTTAGGCTTATAGTTGAACCCAGTCCTGCAGTTACTTCACTGACAGGTTTGTTTAATATGCTAGGTAAGGGTCAATTTAAGCAAAAATGTTGTTCATTCCATTTGTCAGTGGATAGTGAATATCGGTGGGAAATTTAAAAAAAGTGAAACAAGCATTATCTTTCTTCGTGCATAACTTTCTCACAAATTTAGAACTTTCATGCTTTTCATCATAACCTGAAGTTAAATCAAAGATGACTCCAAGTTACAAAACAAAAAGGGCCTGATTATTTAATATTTTCAGTTTTCTAAATTCAATAAGATGTTTACTTTTTTTCGTCTATGTGCCTGAGGGATAATTTTCATATAATGAATTAACTAATTAATTCAATATTCATATAGGAATATGAATAGATAAAGACTTCCAGACTGAAGTTGTTTTGTCTCTTTATGTGTATCATACTATAATTTTCGTTGCTTAATTGACTAATAATTACAATCTAAAATTACAATCAGCATCAATCAAATTAAAATTTTTTGAGAATTCTACAAACATCATGTCTTTCAAATCATTCCAGATAGCAAGGGAAAAATAGCTAATTTCCATCAAGAAAGTAGTAAGAAGTATCGGTTTTAAGACCCTGTAATTGTCTACTGTTAAGGAATTTGAGCACTGGGGTGTTTGAACTTTCTTATACGAAATTTTACCGATTTTCATTCATGGGATCACCCTAGAAATCGCCAGTTCTTAAAAAATTCGCTTGACCGAAAGTTCCATTCCTATCATAAACGAGAATTTCCGCCAATAGAAATATTCATAATTTGCGCCCGTTTTATTCTCAGCACAGATCCTTAGGCATACGAGATAGGATCTTTAGGCGAACCAGATGGTAGGCTACTGATCACAAATTACAGAAAAGGCGATTTGATGCCACAGATAGATTTCTGAAAACTTAAGCGACCAGGTGACTAATATGCTTAGGCTAGGTATCGCAAAAAAATATTAAGAGTTTATTTATAAATCGTCAGATTATATGGAATAGCCTGCAACAGACAACTGCCGCTGCGTCAACTTGCAAGTTGTGATGTGACTTGAAAGTAAAAGTCCTGGCCCGTCTGCGTGACAGGTACCGTACATCGACTGGTGTTGATAGCAACTTCCTAAATAAAATCATTCAAAAACACTTACGGTAGTTCTCAATTACTTTCAAAATCGTTTCATTGCAAGAAAACTGACTGTTTAACCTTCCACGTTTGACTGGCATCTTTATTTTTGCAGCTACTCGCCAAATGAAAACATTGATCACGACCTCGTTTTCACATCGTATCAGATTACCTTAGTTCTAATCTCCATTTCATTACATGTAATAAATTTATATTTTTCTTTTAGGCCCTGCATGGACCGCAAGCGGACACAGGTCACAATGAATCACTCAGTAAGCCTCACTGGTACATACAAATCAACGTTACGTTCGCGCTTTTTAACCACATTTTATCTCAATTTCAGGAAATGGGAGTATTTTCTAAGTTTGGAGCCTTCACAATCTTGACCATGATTTTGAATGCGGCTTGAGGATTCGCGATAATTCTTGGCGGATTATGGATATTTCAGGAGATTTTAAAACTGCGGCTGCTTTAAATTTGGTTACTGCAGATTATGATTTTCTGTTTCGCTTTACGTGGAGCTGAGTGCATTGCCCCTCCCACTATAGAATGCCTCCTAAAACTAGGCATCTCAAGTACCCTTGCTGACGTCATCCCGGTGGGTCAATTCTCATGTCAGGTGTAAGCACCCACGTCCGAGGTTCTTGAAAATGGACCCTTTTCGCTATTTTTTAACTCAAATTTTACCCCCTTTTTCTCTGAAACCAAAGAACATATTGTTTTTAATACGATGAGTTGGACCTAATAAATCCCTTTTTCTTAAATTTTTTTACTCATTCCAAAAAATACCCCTTTTCTTCAGTTTCTATGGCCTTGGTTTGAGATGAAATTGAAGCCCTTTATCAGAGATTTTAAAGATACGGGTACTTACACTTGATAATGAAAGTTGACCCACCGGGGTTGAATGATTAAGTAATAAATTTTTAGGGATTAATGACAGCAGTTACAGATGTTATTGTAAAGACAGTTTTATTATTGGAAAGTTAGCTAGTACTTATGAGTAATGATCATAAATCGAAATTTTTTTATCACTGCTAGTCATGCTACCTGGTAAATTGGTTTTCCCTTCAGACCTTAATACTTTGTTATTTATAGGTTGTTAGACTTATGATGAATGATAGGGAGGATTAGTTCATTATAATTTTCAAATGCTTGCAGGGAACTTCTATCCCAAATTTTACATCATATATTGACACATCATACGTACTACAAAAGAGAAAATTCATCGACACTGCGCCTTCCAAATTAAGAGTCGTTTATGTTTCAAGGTCCTTCTTGCTACAACGAAGTCCCAATTAACATTCGAAAATTAAACTCATTAGTTCTGTTTAAGCATCAGTTAAAGGAACATTTATTGAACAACTAGGCCATATCAATGAACATTTTAAACTATTCTAAACGATTTTAACTTTTGCTTTACATTTCTAAATTTAGGATTTTGAATCTTAATATATAGTACTTAGCTTAACTTATGATGAATACTTTTGTTCGCAACAGGACCCTTGTTGATAACAGTGCCTTTTTGGCACTGAAAAGGTTTTAACCTGTATAAACATTTCTATTATTATTGTTATCATTATTATTATTATCATGATCATGATGATGATGATGATGATGATGATGATGATGATGATGATGATGATGATGATGATGATGATGATGATGATGATGATGATGATGATGATGATGATGATGATGATGATGATGATGATGATGATGATGATGATGATGATGATGATGATGATGATGATGATGATGATGATGATGATGATCTTAATGATTATATGATCTTGATGAATGCTGATCTTCTTAATGATAATGATAAAATTGATCTTGAAGATGATTATGATAATACTGTATGTACTTCCAAATTAAAGAACCGCCATTGTTAATCAGTAATTGTCGCACGATGTCTTGCACGAAAACTTTTATCAGTTATAAAGGATCTTGTCGAAATCTTCCTAAAAGTCTTTTTGTTGTGGCCATTTAGACTAATTTGTTATGAGCTTGGTTTATGGCAATATTTAATGTCTGCATAAACATGATATGCTTACAGCCCTTACGGAAAATACACGCAGGCCTTTGGCTTTTAGCGCAAAACGTTTGTTTAGCTGTTATCCCGAGAGTAAGGATATACGCATGTGTTTACTGAGATTATTTCCTTGCTGCTCCGCTCTTGGTTTTAATGCCTGCACTTTAAACTAGAGTCTGCCGAATAAGCTTCAAAGATCTTAGCAACTTTTAATGCAGTTATATTTCACAATAGGATAAGCATCATTATTATTGGTCGCAAATCTTACTATCTGAAACTTCACCTATTATTCTAAGTTACCTTTAAGGTTTTTACGATTGATAAAATTCTTTCCTGTACCTGCCCCAGGGCCCAAGCCTGGTCTCAACGGGCTTGCAAGTAGGCTGCCTAAAATGCAGAGATGTTGCGAGTCCCAGGAAATAAATATGGAAATGACTTCCCTTTTATGATGTGGTGACTATATTCTCGTACCACAATCCTTTAATTATCAACCTCCAATTATCGTCATATGTCCCAATTCCAGACCCCAACTTTGGGCATATTCACCCCTGGTCCTACATTCAAATCAATAAAGCCTCCCCTCCCCCATGGGTTTTGTTGCACAAATTTTCATACATCTATTAAGATGGCATTTATTCTAAAATTAAGATTTTCAAGACCAATAAATTAGCATCATTAATGCCTTCATTAGTTTTCTTTTAGTAGTCTTCATTAGGCTGCTTTGCAAAGCTATTGTAATCATCTCCGTTGTTGCCAGAACACTGAATCCAGCGAGTATTAGGGTTACTAACGCATCCATTCTAGTACAGCCTGGTTTCCATATAACCAAGTATGTACATTGTCGCTGAGTGTCGAAGAGCGTTACGGCGCATCAACATTAAAAAAGGTTGCCCAGTGATGCAGAATGTCGCAATGATTTGCAAATGGCGGTTTTGATTGTTTAAATGTGTCACAGAGTATCGTAAGGTGTCGTAGAGTGTCTCAAGCAATACGGTTTTGCGACACATTGGACGCCGCTTTATTATATTCTCACGGCACTTTGCAACACCTGGTGTTAGTTTTTGCAACAACACATCGCATAAGTTATCATTATACGCTCATTTCTCAATACTATTTTTGAAAATTTATTATTGTAAGTAATTTATCAAGTACTATAATCGAGATTGAGTGACTCTTAATTTCAGTTGATTATGTTGTGAAAATCGACTGCAATTTTTGAATAGCTTCATTTTATAACAATTTTCAAACAAAGTTTTGATATGCAATTTTCATCTCACTAGTTCAAGCTTACACTAAACTTTCGTCATTGAAGGACGTCGGGAAAATCTGCCGTGGCACCTCGACAAATCTTTTCCAATTTTCCCTGTATTCCGTCTCTCTAACTATTCTAGCAATACTACTCAGGGCGAGGAATGGTAATTTACTTTTATTTCTTGAGAATGATCTTAGCAAATTAATAGAAATGTAAGAATAGTAAATTGAATTTTTATACTGGATGTATCTATCAATGCAAGAATAAGATGTTATCATTAGAGTCCTGTTCAAATTGATGATTGTGTCTTTTTTCTTTGTTACTTCTCTCTTACCGCAACCTGTGATACAGTAAGATAAAGTATCCGCCGTTTTGGTGACATGACACTCCTTAAAATTTCCCAGATTTTTTCCACATTTTGCCTATAGTCAATTTAGCTACTTCGGCCTTGGCCAAAATGTCCTATTGCCAAGAATAAAGTATATGGATAAAAGACCACATTTTTGGGATTCATTCAATAGTATTATGGAAGGGTAAATTGCTTCAAAAAGTTCAACTGATCTTGTAACCGTCTTTTGAATTTATCGCAAAATTTCCCAAATAGCTGGTAAATTCTGAAAAGAACACGAGTTTACTAGCAAATTTGTTTGGAGAATTTGGCTATTTTTCACATATGGGCGACACTTAAACACCATGAATTTCTGCTGGTGTAGATGTTACATAAGACTAAGTCTTGAAAACCAGATTTTAAAAAATATTGAGTAATACAAGACTAAACCATTAACTTCGACGAATAACTTAAAGGTGCATAATGTCTGACCTAATGTCTGACCAAATAGTTAACATGATTGCCCAAATATTGATTTTAAAAGTAATATGGAGCAACTGCAGACTAAACTAAGCTTATGCTTAGCTGCATTAGTTGAAATATTTAAATAGAATCAAAATAATATTCATTTAGATCATACAAAACTATGAAGCTGAACTGCATTAATATTCAATTATATAACAAAACCTTCAAGCCATAACTAAATGGCTGTCGATTTACATCAGACCATACACAGTTAAACAAAACTCGATTAATATTGTGTTACATCAGATCAAGTCTAAAATCCAATCTAGATTAATACTTTGCTATATCAAACCAAAACTTAAAGCCATTGCCAAGCAAACATTAAATTACATCGGACTAAACGCTAAGGCCAGAACTCGATTAAAATTGAACGTTAACATGAAACTAGATTAATATTAATCTAAAACTGACATAAACGTGAAACAATTTTTAACACAAGATAGAATTAGAAATGGGCAATTTTTAAAGCATAACTAAGCCAATAATGGTGTATATCAGACCAGACGAAAAGACGAACCATGTTTAGTTTCATAGCAGATCAGACGAGACGCCTAAGGCAAAACTAGATGAAAGCCGCAGTATTTCAGACCAAACTATAAAGCCCGAAGGGGTAACAACAAGCCATGCTTTGACAAATTGGTTATTGGCAGTATCATTAACAGCTTTATTTTGCATTAGTCTCACCTTGAAGCGTGTATTCTTTGTGTTTACAACAACAACTTCGAAATTCTCTGCAGTGTCCTAGTTTCATCATGTTGCCAGGTCTTCTTCTATGATACGCCAAGACGTAAGAATTTATTCTTCACTAACTGAAACAGATTAACGAAACAGAGCGTTTTAGAGGATTCAGCTCTTAGGAAACTCAGTACAGAGAACCAGACTTTGAAGCATGCATTCGTCTTATGATAATGGATGAAGTATACTAGCAAGCCAGTTGTAAGTGATTTAATGATAAGAAAATTCGAGAGCAGGTGCTTTCCCCTTTTGTATATCGTCTCATGATCAACTTAAGAGAGCTCTGTGTACAAACCAGAAGAATCTAGCATTATTCTCTCGATGGCGATGATGAATAATTCAAACAGCAATAACGTTGTGATCGACGACAGCTGCAAATCTATAACAGATCTCCTTCTAAATACTACGAGTCGCAAAAATGCACTGCTATAAGGAGTTACAGCGATGTCCTAGTACTGACAATTCTACAACAGACGGCCGCATCTGAGCGTTTTTAACTTCTTAATAGTTCATTGGCCTTTTTCTTTGGAGCAGGTACGTTAAGGGTATCAAAAAATCTCTGAAGCTACGAAATAATTAAAGGCTTTAGAAATTAACAGGTCATGTTTAAAAAAGCAGTGGAAATAGAATTTGAATACCTCAGACCATAACATGGCTTAATTGTCCCACAACCCCCGTGATCAAGAGATCTAGAGTGCAAGCATTTTTGGTAAGAAAGTACTCAATTTGAAGCGCAGTGCAGAAATGGGCAAACTCGCAAGGAATTCGAATACTGGATTGGTTAGCTAGTTTGTTTTTTGAAGATGCTTCTTAGTGGAGTAAACACATCTGCCGGATGGAAGCGATAATTTCACAGATGAATGATACGAGCGAATATTATAATCGTAAAAGGGATGTTTCGCATTCACCCAAGAACTTTTCTTAACAACTAACTAAAAAAATTAACAGCACTAATTACTTGTTGTTTTAAATACAAATTAATATATTCTATCACTGGAACAATGCTATTATCAGTGGAAAACAATGTCTTCTCAAATATGGCGTAAAACAGAAAATGTGAGCAAAATACTATATGTAACTATTGGAAACATGAGGAAATAATGCAAAACTGCAAATTAATAATTAAAGAAGGATGTTTGTTGTGTGACTGAAAGACAGGCTAATCAGAAAACCAAGTTTTGAGGATAAAATGCATAGCTTGGAAAAGTCTATTTTTATCGCGATCATAGAGAAATCCCCATCTCCATACAATCTTATCTTAACAGGACAATGCTAGGTGGGTCGTACACAATAGTAAGGTGGAGCTTTAGTACATTTCATGAAAGAGGCTGATACATTTTAAGAACGCATAGAAAGACAAGCATTACTTTTGTCATGAGTAACATTGTGGGCAACTTTCAAATTGCCTGGTTATTTTAGTTACACTGAATGAAGCAGCATATCATTTGTTCATTGTCTTTGAAATCCGGTTTGTTGATAGATAGAGGTAGAATTAGCTATACAATGGCTAAATAACCCTTGGAAGTACAGGGCATGTACTTTTGCAGGGAAAAGGTAACTGGGCAGTTCTTCGAGTAAAACATTTACGGGTCAAGAGATTTCTTGCAGTAACTCTTTAACTGACCATGTATGAAACTAGATGTCATCATGTCTTTATAAAATGTTAAGCTTTCAGACTTGTATCCTGTCATGGGCCTTAATTCTGGCTTTCAGCTGTGTTCTTGATAATTATCAATGTAACTGGTTACGTGCAACGCTACAAAAAAGTTATGTAAGAATATTGCATATTGTCTGGAGGATCCTTAAGCAATAATTTTATCTCTGGTTTGGTTTAGTAATTAAATCGTCAATCTTTTTCTGCAGAAAAAGCCATTCAGATAATACCCAGCGATTTCGTCAAATCTTTTAGATTTAGAATGAGATTGCCGTGGCTATTGATCCCTTATCTTAAATTTTCCTTCTCTTTATTGTGTAATGTGCATTAATTATTGAGCAAGCAATGCAATTTTTGCTGTGTTTGACATTCGATCATGTCGTGTCAAGACGTACTATGCCATATAGTGCCCTTGCCTTGTGTAATGCTATGGCAAACAATCTGCTTCATTTTTATATCGTGTCCTGTTGCTCTGCTTCTAGTTTTATCAAATAATTCCAAGGTCTTATTCTCATTTCTTTTCTCTACCCGTGTAATATTATGTTGTGCATGATACAAGCTAACTACATTCCTTTTTGGCGTCATTTTCCTTTTTCTATTGCCGTGTTAGTGTTGCATAGTGTTCTGCATGATTCAATCATATGTCTTCCCCACGATACGTCTTTCTTCTTGTTTTATCGTGCCAAATTTGGAATTCGTTATGCCTACTTTGCTTTGCCATGTAATGAGTAGTACGTTTTGCATGAACTCGGTACCAAATCTTAGGTGTTGTATTAATATCGTTTTCTGTATAAATATGTGTAAAGGTGCTGTATAAATATTGTACCAAATCTCGGTACCAAATCGTTTTGCGTGAGCAGTGTCTTCGCCAATTCGTACCTTGCCATCTCATGTCTCGTCATGTATCACTATGGCACTTTTCCATTTTCTTGACATTTCCATGTAATTTTATGCATTGCCTGGGCAAAATCTCAAGTATCACCTTGGTGTGTCATGGAATGTCATCTCATCATGTTCCCATCATGGGCAGCACTTTTATTGCTTAAGATACTTATGCATACTGCACTGGCCTTGTCTCATGATCTATCGTGGTGCATCGTGCTATGCCGTGTCCTCTCGTGCCTTTTCTATGATTGGTATGAGTTGAATCATTCGTCGCATGTCTTCACTTGTCAAGAAATGACGTCATTTTAATTAATTTCGTTGCTATGTAGGTGGCACTTTGGATAGGTTTTTTAGGTATTGCCCTAATCAGAAATCTTACAGTGATCATCATAATTATAATGACATGACATGTTAATTGACGTGATTCTAGGTATAAAACAATACAACATTATTCGAGACAGATCACAACCAGGCAAGTGACACCGTATTTAAACTGGGCCTTGTCTTGGCCTGTCCTTAGATGTCGTGTCATCTCTTGATGTCCCATATCGCATCAAGAATGGATCCATATGACTTGAAAGTTTTCACGCTTTGCATTTGCATAACTTATGCATAAATATTTCTAAAACAAAGAGTAGCTACGAAAAATGGTTTAACTAAAATGGAGGCTTTTAGGGTGGAGTTGAATGAAATAGAGGCTTTTGAAATTAAATGAAATTGTAATGAATTCACCTTTAAAATTGCTTTCAAGGCGAATAATGTATGTTAAAATAAAATTGAGCGCTTTGTCTTTGCTGCCTATAAAAAACTTGAATTTGCATCGAAAATCACATCATAGAGCTCTGGAAATCAAATAGACAGACAGATTTGTCTACACGAGTGAAAGAACTTCGATTGAAAAGATTGCCACATGAAGAGCTAAAAACCAAGATAATGGAATATTGCACTAGGTTTGGTTGCAGCTGATTAAATAGAACGAGCGAAATTGTATCAGAAAGAAAGATTACATTTTCAGATGTTAAAATTAGACTAAAACACCCGCTCTTTAATCCCAAACACGTAAAAAAATCATAGGTGGTTTCTCGCAAGTTTTCATGCACTCTACCCTTACTTTTATTCTTTAAACGTTTGAATTAGCAGTCTGGCGGCGAGGAAAACATCAAGAATGCCGTAGATGGTTGACGCCTCTCCACGTTGACGAGTCCGGGTAGAAAATCAAATTCCAACGGTCAGTGGCGGAGCCACAGCGGGAAATGGGTGCGCAGCCCCCCCCCCCCACTTTCCATAAAGATGCAAAAATTTGGAGAGGGGTAAAGGACTTGCTTAAATTGCATAACATTCATTTAACAATCAATAAAAATTATGCTTCGATCATCAAAACTCTAAAAGTGTGATACGATTTGCAATTTTTTCGCTTTGTTTTACCTGAAACAAACCAGAGCTTTCATAAAAAGAGGTGGCTCGGCCGCAACCTATAGTCTCCTTGATTTTGCGTGTACCTTGCAATGGTATTATAGTAATTCTCTTCAGATTGTAAGTAAAAAATACAAAGCGATTTCCCTTTGTAACTACTAGTTGATTTTTATCACCGTAAAAATCGATGAAGGCACTTACAGTAAACCTCTTGTAGCGCCTTATCCTGACAATGAGCTATTCATCGCATCGGGGTGCGGTGGGAGGGATGTGGAAATGTGGCATTAAACTTGTTCCATCGTTAAGTTGCCCACAAGATTCAAACAGCAATCAGACAAATCTAACGCATAGATGTGAGGAGAAAATGTACTCCAGTTTTAAAACTCGCTACAACAAGCGTCCGTTCTAACCTTAAAGTTGGAAGGTTATTTTGCATACAGCTTAGATAGGAAATGCGCATGCGTATGTGATCCCTTGCCACGTCATCTCGTTGCTAACCAAATTCAATTTGATCAATTTTTGTCTCTTCGTGGCAAGTCAAGAATAAAACAACACCTCATTTACCTCCAATAACTTAATCTTGTTAATTAGGTTACGTAGCGCCTACCCATTAGCCTGTGATAAACGTGCTTAAATTAATATTGTTGCCATATTGCGACTGGTATTGTCAGGCACTGTAATTTGAAAAACCCACTGACAACTGAGTTGTGCGTCACTTGCTCTTCAATGTTTACGTTCCACATGAAATTACCGGCTGCTCGTTGCATGGTTCCTGCGCTTTGTCGTTTATGCCTTAATCCTTTCACCCTAGTGATTACACAGCTGTACAATAATATTTGAGACGTATGTTTCGATTGCAAGGGGGTACAAGAATCGATAATATTGGAGCGAAAAATCTTTTTGAATGTTTAGAATCAAGTGTGTCTAGATATTGAAAGGATTGCCCCCCACCCCCCTTCTACGAATTAACCAATATTTACTGAAGGCCATTAGGTTAAGTCGTCTGTGGATGAGAGTGGTTCCACGAGTATGATAGTCCTTGTTTGTATTGTTATGCTTTGTTAATGTTCATAATGGATGTTGGGCAAGGACTGAAGATTGACAACGAATTTATCAAGCATCTTCCCTCAAAATGTTCATTGATAAATATTTTATCAATCATATCTTCAAATAAAACTAGATTTATACAAAGAAAATCCGGTCTCGTTTACACTGTATCTTGCGGATTAAATTGTTATTTGCGGAAATGTTTGTTGCTACCTTCATTTGAATTTTGTAATTACTACCGTGGAAACACAATATATTTTACCCCCTCAAGTCCTGGTCTCTATCCAATAAACCCTATCGAGAGACTATTATGCTCAATATGATCAGTTTTTTGTTTAAAATGAAGAAAATATTTTTCATGTTCAGAACCTGCAGATGCTCATGTTTTAAATATATAAATCTCTTTTACATCGAAACCCTTCTTTCTTATTGGAATTATGTACAAGAAAAGAAATAAATTACAAATTGAGAATTAAGACATTCTCACACTTTTTATCAACAACGGTACAAACTCGATATCATATAGGGGGTAACACGCTTTGAAACAGTAAAACTGATGTGATTAGTATACAGAATACACAGACCAGACATACAGCCTTTACTTTGATCAAAAACAATAAAAACTGATCTGGTGAAGTTTGCAATTGTAGTATTTGTATATGAACTTATAACATTGTAAAACTCTATCATAGTTTTCTGTCAGTTGACATTAATTAGTTTTACTCTTCAGTATAAACTATAACGTCACCTAACGGTAAATAAAATGTGTTATCAAAATTAACATAAATAGAAATGGATCCTGCGAACCATAAGATCAAACATAGAAGCTTTCACCAGGAGTCTATGTGCTTTTAATTCATTTGTATCCAAGATTTCCTAAACAGTTCCACAGTTACAACGTCACTGGCAAAGTTGGCTTGATATGTCAACATAGAATAAACCTGCATTGAAATGTGTTCCAAACGAAAAACAGTTTCCACCTCCTCCAAAGATGATGATCTCTTTGCCGTTTCGAACAAAAGACACATGGTTATGCAACATCAACGGTCCAGGTTCTATCGAGCACTGGCTGGCCTAAAAACGAGAAAGTTTATGAAATATGTTAAAATTTTTAGGACTGCCAACGAAAAAGACAGGAACTGGTGAAAGCCATCTAGATGCAACTGAGCAAAGCATTTTTAAATGAAGTATATACCACTTAAATTAAAAGCAATATACTCAAATATAAAGAGTCTCAAAGACCTGTAGTTTCCTATGGTTCGATTTTCAACCGTGTCTTCGAGAGTTTAAAGGTTTGAGAATTATGACTTCAATATCTACTCCAAACCTTTGGTAACTCAAAAAATTAAAATTTGCATCTTGAATTCGCATCAGGTTTAGTAATAGATCTAAAATCACAAACGACGTTACTACATCAAATTTGTGAATTTCTATGACTTGTCCCCACTGAAAGTGAACATTATGTTGAATACGTTAATTGTTAAAGAATCTTTGGAAAATACGTTTTTTTCAATCGTGGCTGTCGCAGGATTTCGCTTCTAATATACATCAAATTTGTGAATTTCTATGACTTGTCCCCACTGAAAGTGATCAAAAATACATTGTAAATCCTAGCAATGATTTTAGACTTTACCCTAACCCTTGAAGCTAAGCCTAAAATTAAAGCGTTGTTAAACAAAGACATTTTATGAAAATTAGTACGTGTACAAACAAGAGTTCATTGAACTTAGAGACGATATTGTTCATGGGAATCATTTATTTGCATGTAGACGATAATAAAAAGATGTGAGGATATGCTACCAACATTTTGAGCTATTCTAATCATTTTACAAAAAAGATTAATTCATTATTAATGATGGAAAGGATTTTTGCATCAAAATGGCTAATTCTCTTTTCCTTACCACTTCGTAAATATTTAATGATTTGTGAAATTTAATCCTACACGTGAAACATGGAAAAACAGCAAAGCGTCTGTGATGCCAAAGGACTTCTGTAGGCCACTATCCCTGGGAGAGGCACTTGAGATGGTTGGTTTAAAGGGTGGTTCAAACCTTTCCTCTAAATATCGTCCTCTAGCAGAGCAAAAACAGGTGCCACAGGACAGATATTTGCTACAACATGAGCAATTTTCACAGCAGGGCAAAGAGCGACTTTTTCCAAGGCAAAAGTGTTAGCATTCTCCAACACAGAGCACGAAGTAACGCCCCTGGCTATCCTTCTATCATCAGTTTTCATATATTGAACTTATAATTCATGGCTCCAAAAAGGTTCCTTTTTGCAGGTTTCTACATTTGAGTTTACTCAATCATTATTCGAACTGTTCATGCAATTAATTTTGAATGGAAAATGCTGCGCATTGAAGTGCTCCTTTCAATCGTCAAAATGATAATAATAATGGAGCAATTGACAAGCATCTGAATTCATCTTATTTCGTGTAAACATAACTCATTTCACTCTGAGTAATTTTGAAGCTTGCGGTCTTAACAAGTATGCAAAGTACCCCTTATCAGATATGTGTCCCTTACTTGAAATCTGCTTAGAAAGGCTCTGCGCTTTACAGAGACGTAGTCAGGAGATTTTAAGGGGGAAGCCAATTTTGAAGTTTCAAGTTAAAATAGTTCTGTCTCTGCAAACAGAACGAAAACGTGAAGAAGACTGCAAATTAAAGAATGAGGTGGTTTTGGAAACGACGCAATGACGGTGGATTATGTGTTTTAACTATTTTGCTATTGTTAGTGCTAAAAACTGTTGGTAAAGAAACAATAATATTTGTTTCGCTTTTCCCCCTGCCTACATCTCTGGCGCTTTTTGCTTAGCTACGGCAATGTAACAAGGTACGGACCCACGTATCTACTTCACTACTGGTTGTCATTGAGAAACTGTAATGCTTCATCGTCATATATCGTCAATACCTATGGCATTGCAATTAATCAACTGAAAAATTGGCCTAAACAGAAACACAATAAAACATTGCATACCATAATGCTGCGCAACAGCGTTACTTCAAGGCAGTGTGATATCTTACTGCCATTTTGCTTGCTTATATGGCTGGCAGTGGCTAATGTTCTAATGCTTCGTAAATCTGTTTGTCTTGAAATTTCAAATTGCTTCACACCCTAGATAATATTGTACAGGCTATGCAATAAGAATATAAGAATAAGTGGGCCAAAAATCTTCAGAATCAAAGCAGCTGGGTCAATAGGCATAGCCCTAAAGAGGTCATAGACTTTTAAGGTTCGTATGGCACCAAGTCACTAGAGAATTATAAACAAATATTCAACAATTTCCAGTATTATGTTCCAGAACGCATGCAATATCAGCCTTACAAAACGATTTTGCTTAAGGCATTTAATACCTTGTCGGTACCCGATAAGGGGTTCATTAAATCAATCACAAAACATTTCATTCTATAAAATATATTGATCAAGTCGGACCCACTGACTTTGCTCCTCTCTGGATTGGTGAAATGTAAGCAAATAACAAATAGCTGGTCGAAAATTCTCATTCTCCAGACATGCCAAAACAACATATCCCGTAGTAACAAACCCGTATAATCCGATATATTTGTAGTTTGTTTTCGCGTTCCTACCTAAACAGGGTAGAGTATACTTGGAGGTATCCGTGAAAATCAGGGCTTTTCTTTCTAAAGAAAATACAAAAAGGAGAATTCCCGTGCGTAAACCTAAAAATTGATGCCTATACAATACAAGAGAAAAAAGAGAAGGGGGACTGCTCAACGATGCGGGCAATGCTACGATAATACGGAAATCAGGCTTTTTATCACAATCTAGAATAAGACAATATTTTTTGTTCAGAGGCTAGAAATATTGGTCGAACGGTACGGAATGCTCGATATAGAGATTTTCTAAGGACTCACAAAATCATTCGACTTAACAAATGTTCGGAAGAGTATACTTTTGCAGTGCTTATCTTTTTGCGTTAACTGCATGTTAACCGGGTGGTCTTTGTCGGTGTGCGAAATGAAGAAACAGATGCTCTTTCCCAACATCAGATAAACCTTAAGTAGGAGTTGGAAAGCAACATACTTTATGCATAAAAATCATGAAGAACATGGTTCTTTATCAGGACTGACCATTAGACACGTTCCTGTAATGTTATTACTCCACAAACTCTATGTGTTTTTATACAGAAATATTTCATGACACAGTACTCTTGCCAAAAAGTTTAGGAAATCCACGATGTATTTGCTCGACATAAACAACGATGCAGGGCTGGACTTTGGAAAATAATTCAAGCAAATGATGTCTATTAAACTGGATGAAATCTTGATCAAATAATATAACGAAGTCTAAAAGTGTAAGATCATAATGTACCTGCTAAATTCTGCGGCCAAAATTATTAAACATGTGGGTTTTGACAAATGCTGAATAAAAATTTCTGAAATAAAAATTTTAGTCTAACATGCCAAATTTTTACCACGGGAAAGCAACCTTGTTGCATAGATAGTCCGAGCCTTTGTATCTGCCAGGGTTAGCGTCTGTAATACATTACAGGAAAAAAAATCTTGGTCCTGCGAATTTGGTTCACTTTACCGGATACCATCTGCATTTAAACTCTGTAAAATTTGATATAAAACGGCGTTTCACGAAGAGAGTCACCGATGGGATTCATTTAAAACTGTTTTAACTGCAAGGATAGGTAGATTGGAATGAGGGCCTATGACAAAAAGAGCTGGATTCCATCAACATTCTAAAAAGTAGATGAAAATCTCCTTACGACCTCGTGATGGAAAAAGCACACTTCTGAAACTGCTGAGTAGTGAAGAACTTGCGAAGATAATCCTTCTTTTCTAAAAACTAAGCCCATTTATTAAGACAGTAATTATTCATACACACATTAATTATGAAAAAGTTCGGAGATGTTCAAGTGCTCAAACATTCGTAGTTATAGTCGATTCCCGCTAAGTCGAACTCGCTTTTCTCATACAGATTCCCATTTACCTTCATTTTCCTGAATGACAAGGTATGGCAATTAAACTCAATATCTTGTATTCGCTTATCTCGGGTTGTTTGCTATTTTGACCGAAATTTTTTACTCTTGAAAAATAAACCCGGTTATCTCGAACAAAAAGCGACAATTTAATTTTCATCGATGAATAGCTTATAAATTATATTTATTTTATTAGTTAAAATGAACTCAGGTTGTCTAACAATGATAAACATGCAAGGGACTTGCACGTATTTGTCATCTCCAACGTTGCTGAAGAAGCAGTGATTGACTGTTTCAAAAATTCGGACATTTCATCTAGGTCCCAACTATAAGGCTCTGGGGAGTTATCAGAGATTTGAATTGGTCACAGAAATGTTTGAGACGAAAATATGTTGGGTTTCTAAACTGTTTCAAGCAAAGAACAAAGGTCATGGAACCATCCATAAGCAGCTGTAACAGTCCGTATGACGTTCAATATTCTAACTTTTAGATAGAAGCATCGGTGAGGTTTTTGTGCCTGTCTTCTGACGTCATCGTAACAGAGCAAACATCGCAAGTTGTCAAGAATTCAAGGAAAACACGTTAGAATTATTGTATCTCAACTAATATTAAGCCCTGGCAAATTTGCATTATTCGTTGTATTGTGTATAAACAATTGTGATTAACGTAAAAAAGTCCTGCTTTTGGTCTCTTTTTTTCCCCGGTTGTTCAAACTCTAGAAGATTATTGTGGCTGACATTAAGGGACAGCGCAGATTTACTTTGTTTATTGCATTGGCTCAGACGACTTTATGATGAAATTTCAACAAACTTTCCTTATCCAAAAAAGTTATAACAGTCCCTTAAAAATCAACAATTTACATTAGAAGCTACAGCTGAAACCGAGAGAAACATTGCATGCAAACATGTGGATATCCATCAGTGATCACCATGCGAAAAACATGTGCTAATCATGTTATGTCTTATTTGGCAAAGCGTAATATTACCTGCCGTCGTTTCAAGGGATTACTCTAACTTCATTAAGTATTTTTTAAACACAGTTTTAAACACAGACCAAAAACCTGTTTGATCTAACAGTTACATTAAAGGAAGATACCAGAAAAAAGCACTTAATCTACAAATTGAAAAACCGGTCCTAAAGCCCTTGCTGGCCTCAGACATAACAGTTTCAATTATTTATTCTTTATCTTTATTTATCATTTCTTGTTAGTTGGTGTTCATCTTAGTCTTCTAATGATAATCTTGTCTGCGTTATGTTTCTTAAATTGCAGTGCTGAAAACGTCTTATTTAGGAAAGGCATTTGCATTTAATAATAATTAGAAGTTTCTATACACAGTGCACCAAAAAACACTGATCGTTTATATGAGGCAAATCTCCGAAACTGCAAGTTGGTCTTTAACCTGAGCAAATATATATTAATATATATATCGATTTTGCTAAAAAAAAGGTCAAAAAAAGCAAGAATGTAGCTTATACGCATGCGCGTACATACCAAGAGTTCATTTGAGACAAGGGCTGGTGAACAAAACTAGTGATACCTTTGTCAAACGTTCAAAAATAAAATGTTGCTAATGTGATGATTAAAGTCTGTAATCAGTTGGGCCTAAGCACTTTCCACCTTAAAACAGGACTTTTATGTGGGGTAGCTTAAAAAGGAGCCAATATGATGGTGAAATCTGATTCCGATATCCAGATTTTGTGTTTTTATTCTGTAGTCCCAATATGAGCATGGCGGTCAGTCAGTCAGACAGTCAGTCTCGACTCGACTCGACTCGACTCGACTGGATCTAAACTGAACTGAACTATTAGTATGATGAGAGAAGTGTCATATTTTGAGAAATCATTGACTAAGATCTGGTCTTAGGCCGTAGCCTGAAAATCGCTCTGGGGTGTAGGAGGCTTATTGTCAAGATTTTAAACTTTACGTCAACACATCATCAACATATAGTTGAAATATCATCGGTACATCTTCAGAAAGAAGATAGTAAATTGTCAGTATATGACTGCACATCGCAGAGGTTAATTTAATCTTCCCTTTTATTAAGAACCTTTGTTGTGTTGTTTAAAATATTCTAGTTGAGGATATGGTACAATTCATTTTCTAATCAAAGGCCAACTTTTATTAAATTCAAATTGAAATTCTCGAAACGTTCTCTCTAAATTGCTCTCTAAAATACATACGACAAAAATCAAATTCGGATCTGCATGTTTAACAACTTATTATACTAATCTAGACTAAGAAAAATCGAATATCATTAGACAACCGATAAATATTGGGGAAAGGCATTCCTTACGTATCTTTTCTACCTAAAGCAGTTATGTGCCCATCAGATCATATGAAAAACAATCTAACCTGTAATTTATATTCTCTCCACTGCCAATTTCGAACGTTGATTGCTACGATTTGCGAGGAAATGCAAAGATTCACACCGCCAACAAGCCATAATTTGTCTTCAACAATGTGCGAAGTATGTGAATACCTTAAAATAATAATCATAAAAACTAAAGAATTGAAGTTTAAGTCAGGAAAATATATCAGCTCAACAGTGCACTAATCACTACAGTCCTGTTTTTTATACTCAGTGAAAAAGAATTATCTTTCAAAGAAATAAGATCACTAAAAATGTATTATATGCCTAAGGGAAAGAAACAGATATTTTAAACGTTTTTGTTGTAAAGAAAAACGATACACGAGGAGGAAGTGTTACAATATTTAGATAATGCTAAATATCAGTATGATAAAGTATGATAAATATACAAAAACAAGTGTTGCTTCTCGTCCGTTACAGTGGTACAAAAGTTGCCTTCACATTATATTCCAGTCTTAAGCTGATGAAAAGAAACATTCACAAAATTCAACAATAGATCAATCAATAGACGTAATTTTCACCGATCGCGTAAACAATGTGCATATTTAAACAATAGAAAAGACGAAATTGATGCGGTTTGGTAATCAGTTTAATAGTTGGGTGATCATCAGCATTAACAAAAATAAGCCCACCACCACTTCACTTCCCCCATGCCACCCTCAATCACACCCTGCCTCCTCTGCGATGCATCAGACATCCTCCAAACCACCTATCACATGCCAGCACCACAATTTCAAAAAACATTTGATCAAAGCTACGTATACCGAGGCGACATATTAGTTACAAAGTAAAATTATAACCTTCTCGTATTTGCTTCGAATTTCTGCCGCTGTGTGTTGCTTCTTCATATCTAACATTTTTCTCGGCAAATGCTTTTTTACTACCTACAACTCCCTATATCCGGCCTCAGTTATTATAAAAGGACATTTTATTATCAGTACTCTTGTATTCTATGTATTATGTATTGAAACTTGTATGTTGTGTGAGTTGAACACGGAAAACTGAAAACTGAAAACTGAAAACTCAACTCAACTCAACTCAACTCAACTGGATCTGAACTGAACTGAACTCAACTCAACTCAACTCAACTCAACTCAACTCAACTGAACTCAACTGAACTCAACTGAACTCAACTGAACTGAACTAAACTGAACTTAACTGAACTGAACTGGATCTGAGCTGAACTGAATTGAACTGAACTAAGTCTTCAAACGAGAATCATGTTACTGTAGACTGGGTTACCTGGCCGGTAATTCTTCGTCAAATGAAACAGTTTGGACATGAAATCCATCGCCCTAGAATAAAATTACACATTTTGAATTAAATCAACCAGTGCAAAGCTTTTGAATGCCACAAGGAGTTCGATATTGTAATGCAAACACATCAATGTAAAGCTCGCACCTAGCACACAAGCATCACAGTATCGTAACTGTATATATTAGTTTGCAATCTTTTGATAAAATATCTCCTCCTATTAGCAAACAAGTATGTTGTATTTTTCTTTCACTTCTCTAAGTGTGGTCTTCAAAAAGGCCCCAAATAAAAACATTATTCGACAGAAGGGCATCGTTAAGGGCAGAGTTGTAGGTGTCGTCTACTCTGGTTTGTTTGTCTGTTTTTGCAATTGGCAATCAATGATCAAAATCTCTCTAGGGATACGCATGCACGAAGTATACACTCGTTATACCACGTGTTCTGCGTATAATATAAAAGTTAAAAATCAATATTGAAAGAATCAGATTTCATAGTATCGAAAACCTATTAGGCAAATTATCATTAAGTAGGCATGCTTTTTATTTGCACCTGGAATCATCGCATGGATTATTCAATCTTTAAGCTATTGACGTTTCTGGTTACTTCATATGTCAGACCTAGATTTGACGACTAATTGAGCCAAAGGTAATCTAGTTGAGGCGACAATGTTCCTTACTTCACGTTTTTGCAAAGCTCTTGGTCATAAAGATTTAGTAAAGCAGTCTTTCACTTATTCTCAAAGTCCTGAATAGGATGATTTTCTCGAGGCTCATTAGCGTTAATTAACAACACTTGTCCAACAATGTTTCAATGTCATATTATGCATCAACACAAACCCATTGTAGGGAGGGGGTTAAATAGTCAGCGGGTGGAAAAGCCAAAACAAACTTTTAGATTAGTGAGAATGAAGATTATTTTAAAATAGTCTAACAGGGAGAGCAGTCAATAGGGAAAAATTGAAAATTGGGAGGATTACAGATTAGACTACCATCAGGGAGGACCAATTTAATTTGCAAAGACTTTAGGCTGGAGTATAGGGCTCTGACTTTGCCCTTATTAGCTAGGCGTTCATAAGGCTTATTCCAAGGTCTATTGCCCTGCAAGCGAGCTCAAGTGCGAGAATGAGGCTCACGGTAGAAGTCTAGGTAAACAAATCGAACAAACTTCTTGTATAAAAATAATCGAAATCACACATACGCTGATATGTAGAATCTGTATTAGATTTAAAGGCTGTGAATCCTCATTCAACCCACCAGAAATAATGATTCGTTCGTTGTCCAAGAGACACGCAGAATGGGAATGTCGCGGCTGAATTTTACCTGAATCACTTTCCAAATCAATCTAGAGAATTAAAAAAGACGTGAAAATATTGACGTTATCAAAGACATCGCACATACAGCGATAACAAAAAGAAATGATTTAGCTGAGTTGTGTTTTAACACTTCTACACCTGGAAGGAAAATATGGCCTAGTGGCTTTCAGCAAGAATTCCCCATTTCTCAGGGGGGGGGGCGAATTCGTTCAATGTCTTAAAACAACTTAAATCAAATATGAGTTAACCTTTGTTAGAAGCGGTATGTTGCAGAGTCCTAATCCAAAGGTTTGATTCATTGTAATGCTCATTGGAAAAAACTCTTATGCAACCAAAATGGTGACACAAGACCAGAAAAACTGAAGATAAATTATTATCAAATGAAAAGAAAATATATAAATAAATATGAAAATAGCAATAATATTGATACTACCTCTCTCCAGGTACGTTCAACAATGTCAAAAAGCCAGCAGTCTGAAAGGGCAAAACAATGCTCGTTTCTGCCACCAAATATCAATACATACTCTTTTTCTGGAAATAACAAAATCAAATGATAATCAGTGAACTAAGCTAACAATCGACTATCAATTGTTAATTCCAGATATATGAAAAGACATAATGATAATAACACATCAAAATATACTTTAGACAATAATATAATGAAAGTCCATAATACCTACCCTTACGTTAGCCCCTCCCCCTTTACAATATAGAAATGCGCGTTATTATTTGAATCTTATGACTTGAAATACTTTGATTAGTTTAAAAATTGTTTTATTCAATAGATATATTCGAGCGATATATTCTGACTTGTGACCTTTTTATATAAGCGTCGAGGTCAAATTTCTCATTGCTTTCAATAACAAATAGAGTTTAGTTTTAATAGGTGCCACGGTTTAGTTATAAAAATGAGCCATTATTCGAGTACAGACAATATTTGACAGGCACGTCGAAATGAAATCGATATAATAGGGGGGGGGCTGCGAGCGAAGTGAGGAGAAATTTTCAGGACCACCCTTCAGATCAGTAGAAAACGCCTCTGGAGCACAATTTGCACAAGTCAAATGATGAAAAATGATGATATTCAGATGTTTAATCCACTAGGAACTCTATCTTATGTCTTTATCAGCTTAAAGGTTGCCCTTTTACAGCAATTTTTCGATAAATTAAGGAAAAAACATATGCAATTATTGACGGGGGGCTGCAGCCCCAGTTCCGACGGACCTGTTTGATGATATTCAAAGATTTATGTTAGCTACTATTTGTTCTAGCCATTACTCTGTTGTTCGCCAATACTGTTCCATCTACCCATTTGGTCCTGTTTTAATATCAGAGATAACATGTCATCATCCAGTCTAAAAGCTGAACAGTGGGTCAAAATAATTGTGCGTATACATGTTTAATCCCAACTCTTAGTTACAAAATCATCCTACATCTCGAGTTAATTCTAGTCCCCACAACTGTATATATAAAACTCAAATTAAACAATAAAAACTTGCAAATAATAAACTTTTTTTACCAAGTTTTCAGCTCCCCGGCGTTCATAAGAAAACACGCTTGAGATGCCTTGTGACGGCTAGAGTTTTTTAAGCACAATAATTTGCTTCCCATTTAAAGAAATGTGTGTATAAGAAGCTAGAAGAGTTCAAGCTGAAAAGGAAGGGATGACCTCTTTCATATGAAAATATTCTTATTGAGCTTGCAAATGAAGTAATGATTTCTTCGAAGGAAGTTCACTTGCTTCAAAAGGCAAACAATGCCCCCAAATGGGCATATCGAACGTTTATAAAGGTAACATTGACGATCTTGTATACAAAAACAAAACTATTGAGAAATGAATTAGAAATACCTGCAATAAATATTCCAGTAGCACTGTGACGCCATCTTGGACAGGGCTTTTTCCTAACATCACCACTATGTGATGATGGATGTGATGAAAGTTCATCCCTCCAGCGATAAATCAAAATAGATTTGCCCTGACCGGTCTCTTCGCCTTCATCAGTGTTATCGTCATGGTTCATTGCATCGATTTTGAAAAAACCATAGTCTAAGCAAGGCTTGAGTGGGGATTCTCTTCCACCAAACATAAAGTATGAACCATCAAATAGTTTGACAATAGAGTGGAACAATTTGCTTCCTCAGGAAAGAAAAAAAATGGTTTCTATACAATTCAACACAAAATCAGAAGGCCAGATCAAGGTACAAAACATTGAACTGGTGTATAGTCCTAGTCCGTTTGCTAGTAAATAGCAATCATTGTCATTTCTTAGCTGCAGAGTTATTTATCAAAACATCTGGGATTTTTTATTTTTCTAGACCGTCTGCAACAAAGGAAGACAGGGGTTGTGAGATTTTAAGAGACTCGCTTGCTGGCTCGCTTGAAGACAGCGGAGAGATGGAGGTTTATAATCTTTCATGGCAAGGTACAAGAAATCATATGCTTGCACCTGGTTCGCAAGATTGTAAAATATCGTTGGCAACAGCCTCAAATATTAACAAATGATACCCTTTATTCAGCCAATTTTTCGACTACAATGTCATTCGAAGAGCAGAAGGGTAAAACAGGGCCCCGTGCACTTGAAATGCAAATCCAAGACGTCTACGTCTGTTTGGCGTACATGAAATACACTGGTAAGATCCATAATTGAAACCAAGTGCACTTTGTCGCTAGCGACAAAAGTTTTTAGTTGAAGCTGATGTTATTATGAGACGGCATGACAGAATGCATCTGTGAGAACGCGATGGAAAATACAGGACGACGGTTGATAATAAATTCAAATTAATCACGTCTTGATATCAATAAGTCTGATTCATGATTAAATTTTCCTTTCTTTTAAAAACAGTTATCTGTTATCAAGCTTTATTTTGCGGCTGAATAACATTTCTTTTCGTTCTTCTATGATATTTTCCCCAGCAATTAGCAGTCTGCCCCGATGAGAAGCGCAACAGGGTGGTATGCACCAAAACAAAGGAAGAGATGATTTTGTGCCAATGAATGGGGGTAGTTTCACCCCCTCCCCCCCCCCCGTTCGATAAATACATCTAACGACAACATAATTTCATCTCCTCATCATAATTTATGATCAAAAAAAAAGAAATGAATTAACGATACATTTCATGTCCCAGATGGAGAGGGAGAATGCATAAGTTGAAAATCATGCTAACTTACTTTCAAACAGTGGAAAGCTTTGAATTTTGCGACTTTCGTCATTATCTAAAACACGAGAAAAATCATAATAATTGTTTCAGTACCCGTACATGAAAATGTTTAAGAATGCAAATCAGATATAGATAACATTGTCAAGTTCTTTACAAATCATTGTTTAGTCTGCATCAAAGATAGGATGCCTAAGAGACAAGGATAAAATCACAAATAAAATAGACAATTTAAAACTTTTACTAATGGAAAAATGGAAAAGGTGTAAAGGACCACCATATCAGATGATAATATGCGTTAGCGATGGCTGCATTTTTAACTTTGAATTGAGTTTTTTTAACGGGACTTCTGCAAGATTACAGTTTTAGAGGAACAGTATAAACTACACTTTCAGACTGAATTTATCAGTCCTTACCTTTAAGTATAACATAATTTGCTATCTAATATAGACGAGAATCGTTGCAACAAGCACGCATTGCTCTAGTTTCCATTATCAGTCTGCATGATAATTAGGAATACAGTTCATAGGCCTTATTACCACATGTTGATTGACTCCGACGTATCTAATATTGCGCTGCATAGCTACCCCTCTTTGCTAATTGCAACATATTCCTCTATACCTGGAACATTATCGGGCGGAAGTTATATAGAAGACAATAAAAAACCTGAGGCTCAGCCTATGCAGAGGAAACTTAATGCCATGTTTGCAAAATCCCTGGCTGGTGTAAGTGTACCTTCGCAATATCTTACTGGATACAAAGAGGATTAGGCTTGGTTTTAATGTGGTTGCAAGAGTATTGAAGAGCATCAAGGGACCAAGCAAGGCAGAAAAAGCTCCATACAATGACCGAAAATTCCCAATGTATGTAAGTGGATCTCTCTATAATCTTAATGAATAATAAAAGGCATTAGATTTGGTTTCGATGTGACTGCAACGGTATTGCAGGGCGTCCAAAGATCATGTAAGGCAAAAGAGCTCCGTGCAAAGATTGTAAAATCTCTGGCAAGTGGACATTTAGCTCCAGAATATGACAATGCATTAGTCCTGGTTTCAATTTGGATACGAGAGTATTCCATAGCGTTGCGTGTCATGGGGTACAACAATAGAAAGCGTCTTCAATTTTTTGAGGTTATTGCATACAGATTTTTATGCAAAATTGTGATTTCTTTATCAATAAAAATAATTATTATTCATGGCTAGCTTCTAAAAACTGTGTAGCTCATTTAAAGTTAATTAAGATCTTTTTCCTTTGGCAGTGTCGGTCATTATCCGCCTATGAAGAAGATACTTTCGAGACTCAAATTGTCAAAGAAATTGTTTCTCTCTTTGCTCCATTCTACGACGAGGGGTACAAGTTTTCCTTGAAAATTAGATGAGTGTATTCATTTTCTTCTTTCTTCTTTCAATTTCTCAATTTCTTTAAAGTTCTTTGTACAACACGCTCCTTCGCTCTAAACGCGTCCTGGAGAGAGGCTCATTAAAGCCTTTCACCCCCGGTTTTGCCAAAATTGCACAGGAGCAGCTTATACTTTGGGTTAGATTGCACGATGTTGAATAAGAAATATATGAAGCAATTGAAGAATTGACCAATCCTCCTAAGAGGGAACTAATTCTTACTGGAGATCAAAGAATCATATAACCCTCTAGGGATGAAAGGATTAATGTTAGAATAGATTAGTTGATAAATTACGTTATACTGGCAAAGGAAACTGTTAACTTAATTGAGGTTTACCTTGTGCAAAATTGATGACAACACCATCTTGCAGTCTTTGGTGCTTATTTGCTGAACATCCAAATCCACATGTCAGCAATACTTCATTTACATTCAAGTGAACAAGATCATGGCCAAAGCTAGAATTACAATAAAAGTGAAAGAAATATCATTCTAAACAACTTGGTGATGGCGTCATAGAATCAACTATATTCGCCTTTTTTTAATACTAATTTGCGTTATTCCACGTTTATTTTCTCAAATCATTGCATTAAAACACAATATTTTGTTTATTCAAGAGAAATCTGTCGTTTCGACGAAACCATCAAAAAAAAATAGAGAAAGAAAGAAAGAAAGAAAGAAAGAAAGAAAGAAAGAAAGAAAGAAAGAAAGAAAGAAAGAAAGAAAGAAAGAAAGAAAGAAAGAAAGAAAGAAAGAAAGAAAGAAAGAAAGAAAGAAAGAAAGAAAGAAAGAAAGAAAGAAAGAAAGAAAGAAAGAAAGAAAGAAAGAAAGAAAGAAAAAAATTTTCGACTGCAAAAGATTATGTCATTGATATCAACACAACATAGATATTTCATCAAAAGTTTTGATTTCAAATCCAGGGCATTGTTTCGCACAATTGCGTCAGTGACCAAAATTCGATTTGCTCATTTATCCAAGGTAAAATTTCTAAGAGCCGCAGGTGACTAACAATTTTTCTTGTATGGAGGAGCAAAACTTTCGAACGATCAAAACAATGAAATCTTTGCCCAGTTCAAGAAGTCATTGAAATTTGACCGGTCATAATAATTTCCTGACTTTCTTTTTACTTTGGACATTTCTAGATTATATAAATAAATACTCTTTAAACATATTGCTAAGTCTTGGTTTTTTTTATTTGTGAACAGGGCAAATTACAAATCTATCATACTCGTATCTTACACTGCAGAAAGAACTTGAAAATGTAAAATGAAATGAAATTAAATTAAAATTTGCAGGCGGGCGCTAGACAGGAACAACTGGCAGCTAACCCCTGCGGGTGCCTCAGCGCGTCAAAAGAGATCCTTCGATTCTCAGTGATGATAAAATGCTTGAAAGAGGTGGAATGAAGTCATTTATTTGTATTAAAATTTCTTCGTTTTTAAAAGTTTTTTGTGCTATTCCTGTGTACAGTTTATTAATGCGGTGTCTGCCGACTCAATCAAGACTTGATGATTGTTGATTATTTTTAAATCATCATTTGTATAAACTTCTTTGAGGCTGAATTTTACAATAAGAAGTAACAAAAATTGCCAATCGGATCAACTATTCAAAAGGAGAAAAAATCTAAAATAACATTTATAAAGTATGTTGTCTCCAAAATTACACAATTTCTAATGAAGGGATTTTCGATACTGCTATTCTTAGGAGAAATTATACACCTGTTTCTACCACCCTTTCATTCTTTGTTGATTTCTTTCGTCATTCTAAACGACTGCGCATGTTTTTTGCAAGAATTTTCCATATTAAAACTGATTTAAAAAGAAATCACTGTTTGTGGGCTCTACAGAGGCTTCGTGTTGAAGAAATAGCAAAAGCATAGTATGCGTTGTCGTTCAAAGTAAGGCAATGCCTTTGATGAAGACGCAAAGTGATGTAGGGCAGCGTTGATCGATTATACATCATAGCAAAGATTGCGGCAGGAGTGACCCATTGCTTTGTGACAAAACTGATGCCGTGCTGACTTATCAATACTGCTGTTGAGCCTTGGTTGAGTGCATGATGGCCGTTGACTTAAGTTGAAGAAAATGCAGCTTATCATATAATGATGGCCATTTTCCGATAATTGCAGGCCTGTTTAAACTGTTCGATCACGCCCAAAGGACCGTGCCCTATCGTCGAGTTCCCCGACGTCCCGGCATGGAACACCCAAGGTTGACTTGACGTTTTGTAATATTTTCAAATAGAATTGCAAATTTTTCACAAAGAAGATCCGTTTTCTTTCTTTGATTCTTCAACCAGGAGGTGCGTGAAGTGGACACCGATTTGCTGACAAAATGCCCATTGTTTTCAACACTGTCACAATGATAATAAGCATAATTTTTTCAAATACCCTGTTCTCCCACCAAGTGTACAAAACTCTAATATATAACGTCTTTTCCGCCCATCAAGGAATTGCAGTTATTTCTACAACATTTTTTCATTGTAACCAAAAGCAGCTAGGTTACCTTGTTTTTAAATGGTGGAAAAGTTTGGAGTATTTCTATGGCACTATTTTCTTATTGCCGTTTTTACCCTTCTTCAACTGTTAAATATTGTGAGAAACAATGATGAGCAAACGTAAATACGAAAAACAAAACTTTTATTCATCAAATTGATCCAACATTGTAATGAGAAATTACCGTTTCAGTTTTTCTTCTGCCACGTTTGTGCATCTCCAAGGCAATAACAACATTTTCTCGTTCTCTGCTTTTTCACTCTCTTTTTTCTTCTCTGCAAATACAATGCCTTTAATTATACTGCTACAGCAAGCAAGGGGGAAAGCAATTTTTATTTGTTAATGCAGGCTGGATTTTGGCAGTTATCAAGCTGATGTGGACCTGGGGTACTAAGGCCTGAGTAGCCCTTTAACAACCCTCAAGTTAGCTAACGTGAAGGCAGTGGAGAATGAAGAAATGCGCTTTAAAAGTGAAGAACAATATACCAGGCTGCCAAATAGATTCGACTATCGTGGTTTGGTTCGCATTAATAAGAAGAATTTATACAGCAATGTTGACTATGGTTTGTAATCAAACATTGATTAATTAATTAATTCATTCATTCATTCATTCATTCATTCATTTATTCATTCATTCATTCATTGTTTTGTACACAAATCATTATTGAATATAAGCCCAAAGGGCGGTTGCAATAGATATTAAAGCGCAGCTTTCCTGTGAGTAACCAGTAAACTAAGAAAGGGAGATTGAATTATGAAGATTATGCGGAAATCTACTGACGAAAAGACGTCATGATGTTTATCTTATCTTGAAAGACATGAAAGAATATTTGGTTTTTCATCAAGTAGTTTCGCGTGAAATGAAAATGGTATCTAAATATTGCCTCTGACCTTACGTGCATTTTTTGAGTATTGTTTGCGCATATGAAACGAACCATTCTGCAAAATTACTCTGTTACCCAATTAAGAAAGAAATGTTATCATAAAAAACTCAATGTTTCAAAGGGCCGATCACTATTTTTTCTTAAAAGCTACTGTAAATGCAGATGATTATGACAATCATTGTGATGGTGATGATGATCATAAATAATGATTATACCGATGATATCTTGGATGCAGCCACCACAACGAACATTTCCATGACATTTGAACCCTGCTGTTAAAAAGTAGATCATTTTTACCATTAATTTTTTCCTATTTTTATTTCCTTTGGCAGGAGAGGCTAAAACAGGTGCCGACTGCCCTTCCTAGATCAGCTGAAGTGCTGGAGATCTTGGAAAAAAATACTGATCCATTATTCGAATTGATTTGCCAAGTTATAGCGTAGGCTCGGCAGAGAGAAAGAGACAACAATAAACCACCAGCGAGTGTGCGATTCTCATTCTGAATCAAAGCATGGCTTTACACCGCATGGCATTAAAACACTCACATGGCATACCATTTTAGCTCACATGATGCATAATGTAAGGTCATACAAGAAACAATTATGATAATAATAATAATCATTACAGATTGTAGAGTCCCCTAGAAATCTAAATACTTGCGTTCTTACGAAACAGATACTAAAAGGTTTAGGGTAACTGCGTTAATGTTGTAGCCCTTTGAGGTACCCAAGCGTTCATACTTGTAGCCATAACCCCTCTAAAAAACATTGAGATCTTACATTTTTCCGAAATTTTTACGCAAATTTTGCGGAAAATGGTTTGTTTGACGCCTTTCGCATTCTTGTGCAATGGGTCGGGCTCCGGTTTTTGAACACAATCTTTTTTTCATCTCCACCATCTAGGCCCCCCCCCTCTCCTGAATAATGTAGCATGTTTGTTATATGCGTTTTTGCTGGTCAATTACAATTTACTCCGTAAAAGTGAAAAAAAAATCTTTCTCTGACTAAAATGCAATGCTGAACCTGCTTTGGTTGCCCTATGAAACTGTTGCTATGTTATGCTAGGCTCAATCGCAGCTAAACCAAACAGTTGTTGACACAGCTTTTAAGAGGAAGTAGCCAGAACAGATTACAAAAATGGCACGCCTAAGATCTCATGAAACGTTTCCACTGAGAGCATGGGAACTGACAGTTTACATTATCATTACAATTATGGGAATCACTGGCAATTCTCTGGTCCTTGGCGTTTTAAAACAAAACAGGGAAATGCGAGAATCAGCCTTCGGTATATACATCGGTTCATTGGCAATGGCTGACATTCTTGTCTGTGCGTTATGTTTACCTGTTTACGTCACATCCACAAGTGCATTCAAAGATCACCCAACTGGTCTATCCGGAGATATTTTATGCAAGCTTTGGACTGGCTATTTTGCATTATTCTATTTTGCTGTTATCTCTGTGTACACCCTTGTCGCTTTATCACTTGAGAGATACTATGCTATTTGCCATCCAGTCAAGGCGAGAATCAATTCAACACCTTCAAGGGCTAAGAAAATAGTCGCTGTTATTTGGATGTGCTCATTTATCCCTAATTTTGCATTGATTGCTGGCCTAAAATCGACAGAGCCCGAATCTGGCAGTTTCGGTGCCCACTGCACTGCAATTGCATTTAAGTACGATGTTGTTTGGACTGTCTTCTACGTTGCTGTGTTTACAATGCAATATATTATACCCATAGCATGTATGATGGTATGCTTTGCTAAAATCAAAACAGCTCTTCATGCAGGTACAATAAATGCATTAACATCACTTCCAAATTGTCATGATGGGCAGCTTGCTAGGTTACGAATGAGACGAAGAACAGTTCGTACGCTCATGATAATGATCCTTGCTTATTTTGCTTGTTGGTCACTAAATCAAGCCTTGTACTTTCTATTAAACCTTGGTTATGGTTTGGCATGGAATGGAAACTGGATGCAGCTCAGTGTTGTATTATGCTTTTTCTCATCATGTCTCAATCCCATAATTTACGCATTCAGAACACAACATTTCAGAGATGGATTTACCAATATCCTTTGCTGCTACTATTGTGAGTAAAACCAGGGCTGTACACTGTATTTTATAAAAATGCCGAATTTTTCTTGAGACTCAATGATTTTAATTTGTTCTTTAGTGAGGCTAAGATTATTCTTAAATTTTTCTTAGACGACACTAGGTAAGTTCGCCTGAAAATAAGAGATGAAATATGGATACTCCACAAAATACAAAAAAGTAAACAAATTGCATTATAGTGTAAATAGGGATATATACGTCTATTTCAAACATGTAGCTTGTAACTGGCATTTATTTGCTTTCCAACCAACTCATATAAAAATCATATTCAATGAAGCTTGAGCCCAGGCGCGGATCCAGAAAGTATGGTGACCGGGTTTTTTTTGGGATCTGAAAATTTTTTGGACCATGCCCTTTTCCCGTTTGGGCGACGCCCTTTTTCTTTAGGAAGTGCTCTTCTTCGCGTGGTCACAGCCTTATTCATCAGGGACCGTAGAACGATCTTAAAGTGGAGAGGGGGGCTAAAATTGGGCGAAGGGTAAAATTGGGGTCTGGGGTCTTCTGTCCAGAAAAATTTTTGAGTCACGCTTCTTTCAAAAGCAAGGAAATGGCTATTTTGGAAGCCATAGTCATGTTCATCCTATATTAGAGGCTAAAAGTTCCCAGTTTTTTCCCACTCATGAAAAATGCGGGGGGGGGGGGGCTATAGCCCCCAGCCCCCCTGAAATTAGTGGGATATAATCAGCGTCAAGAATTTGTTTGCATTTAGCAATGTATAGAGACTGCAAATTTTATTGAGTTTTTCTTGGCCCAGAAAGCTTATTGGACGGAGGGAGAGAGAGAAATTTGATAGGAAAGAATAAAACTTTGGACTTAGGTTTTAAATTACATTAGGCCCATACCTTTTAGCGGTAAGAGAGACTGGGTGCGATAATTCTCCAGGACTGCTAGCTTAGCCTGTAAATCTTTTTGTCTCCCTTCAAAATTAGGTCAAAAACCCCCCTGCTCCTCTTTTTAATAACGTCCGATGCAAGGTAGCCTTTCTTCACCTTCCATTGTATTCTCTCCAAAAGGATAAAAGTTATCGCCTAACATACAGCACAGTCAAGCAGTTATGAGCAGTGTTATGAGTATTGCGCAACGTTAACAGGTTTCCGACTTTTTTCTGACTGGTTTCCGACTCCCCTACGACACGGAGAACAATAAAGTGACCGGTTTCGGACTCGTCGACGAGAGGTTTCAGACTTTTTCTGAAAAGATGTAATTGTGCAATCCAACAGATAATGACGCAAATGGATAATTTTCCATTGTTCAAGAGAGAACTGATCTCATCCGACTCCTTTTGTTTTCGCGTAACAAGCGAAAGGGCAAAACAATAGTTCGTTGCCAGGGAGTCGCTCAACAGGAAACAGATATTTGCTTCCCCGTTGGCAGTATGTCCATAACAATGCACCATCGAAATCACGAAGAAATCATTGGAGTGAAAAATGCTACATACATTAAGGAAAGGGGGTCTACTTCTAAAATTATCTGACCGGGTTTTTGAAACCTTTAAGCCCGGTCTGGATCCGCTCCTGGAGCCTTTCATTATTCTTAAATATTCACAAATTTCAGTTGTTGATTTAAGTTGTCACAATTAAGGGGCCCTTCTGTTATATCATTCAGTTAACTTGCAGTGGATTTAATTGCATATTTTCTAATCATATCTAGTATGTACTGTGAGGTGCCTAATTACTGGCTGTCGGAATGGGCGGGGAATTTGAAATGAACTCTGAATCTAATAATAAACGGGTGGACTGAACACGGTTGGAAATTACCAACTATTTCAACGTGCCAGGGTCTAAATGTCTAAATGAATTCATGAAAATTTATCTATGCACAATTTGATTCATAAAGTTTTTAATGCACCTATGAGACCTATGGAGATATACCACAATTTCAGTCCTCTTTTATTATTTTGTTTATTAAATGTCAACTCAAAATCGTAGATCTTAGATGTTTTGGAATAGTCTCTGTGAATGGGGGCATCAAGCAGATGCCAAGAGACTCACATGTCCTTGAACCAGGTGACTAGGAACCAAGATCAAATCTAAATATTCTAGCTTTCCTAATAAAGCAGTCTTCTGTACATACTGGACACAAATGTGTATCCCTATGCAGAGTTCTTAAAAATGCTTATGAAAGCGCACCGAGGCGTCCCTCAGATTTTAAAGTTTTTGTTTTTGTGCAGTTGTATCCATAGTGCAGTGGTGCACCACACGATTTTTGTATGGTTTTGGCGCACCCGCACCTGAGGTGCAGTACTGTTGGCACACCCAAGATCTTGTCATGATCGACCATACTTTGCAAACTGGGCTCCCAATGCACTAACAATTGAGATTGCAGTTACTTTCCACGTATTCACTTATCGTGCAAGTTCATCCGTTAATGCTTGGTACTTATTTATCTCTTCTATTTCCTTCCCGCATACTCTTGCATCACCGGGTATCGCAATATAAATAAATCTAACTTCCCTTATGCACTTTTGTCTGGTCGGCGAGCTTGAATCTCTTAATCATACTGGATCATGTCATTCTACAAAATCTTGTGATCATCATTCTCATTTATTCTCACTCATCATGAGGTTTGTGTTCGTACCATTGGTCAGTGTTGTGAAGTTTGTATTTTTTGCATAAGCGCCAGTTTATATACCTTGCAAAATTATCATGTCTTCGCTTTTTTTCTTCCTATTCTATTTACACTACATTTACTAGCGATGTGTGAAATTGTTTCATCTTTACTGCTGCACATCCTACAAAGTGGCAAATTGATTTTATCGATGTTAAATTTGAAAAAAAATTTTCCCCAGTTATTGAATACGTGGAAAGAAACTGTAATACAAATTGTTAGTGCACTGGGAGCGATATCAAAAACGATTGGCTTCGATAACTTCCTAGCACAGCTCCCTAACTCGTTTTTTTATTATCAGTTGAGTAGCGAGAATGGAAATGGCATCAACTCTTGCACAAGCTTTTATTTGCAACAGTGATACCATCTCGCAACTTTTCTGCAAAGAAAGTTTATATAACACATGATATAAACGGTGTAAACATAATGTTATTGTAGACCAAGCAAGCAAGCCAGCAATCTTTATTTGTTAAGCCAGGCCAGCCAAGCAAGGTTCTGGCAGCTTCGTGTTGGCTGCTATGGCCTGTGCCCTCAGAATTTCTCCTGTGTACCCAATCACCGACCTCAGAAGGATGGAAAGCTGGGTTGGCTGAACGGATTTGTGGAGAGAGAGTTCGGCCGTGGTCCCGAGCCCAGAGCCTCTAGAGTCCTAGGATAGCAGACCTGTGCCTTACCAACTCGTCCACACCACCGTCAGATGGCTTTTTTGTAACAGTTTGGGCATTTATTGACCCTAAAATACTAAAATGCTCAACGTCAAAACAATAGGGCAAAATTTGGTCCTGGAATAAAGAAATCAGCTAAGAAACTTTAAGTACTAAATGCCAAAACTTTGATTGCAGATTAAGAAACTTTTATCTAAGGGCTGATCCAAAGTTCTTAAAGAAAAGTGAATGGGCACGACCAGCTTTGTTAGTGAAGCTTCGCCCCTGGTTCCACGTGCTATTTTGATTTTTTCATCTACTTCTCTGAGGTATCGTCCATGCATTTTATTGTCCTTCCGGTTATTTATCCTTCCGTTCTGTCTGAGCGTTTTGAATTCTATTGGTTTCATTGATCTGTCACAATTTGACGAAGTGTTACTCCCTCTTACTGCAATAAGACATGGCTCAGCATTGTACATCAAATACCAATCAAGGCTGTTTTCTTCTGTAATAACGCAACTCTTGCAATCTATGAGGCCTTTACTTATTGCTAAAGATAATCGATCAACATCGCTTTTGAGATGAAACTCCTTTATTTCAGGTCATAAATTTCCTTGTCTTCCGATCCATCTTATCAAGTTCAGCTACAGTCCATCTAACAATACCAGCTCCATATGTCATTAACAACCTTGCCCATATGTTCATTGCTTTAATTTTATTATTTCAATTTAGTCTACTTTTCATGTGTTTTATCGTACTCTCTTTGATTATATCAAACGAAGTTATTCCAAGGTATGTATATCCATTTTCTCCAAACAAATTTGCCACATTTCTTTGTCCCAAAGTCCATGCCTATATCACTTGAAAATAGATTTACAGCAGATACCAATCCATTTACTTCACGCTCGTTCTTCCAAAAAATTTTAAGATCAGCCATGAATAGCAAATGGTTGGTATAGCCCATTAGAACTTTCCTTAGTATTTTTATAAGGGGTATCATGCTAATAACAAGTTAAAGAGGGGAAATACTGTCTCCTTGGAAAATCTTTCTTCTGATATAAATCTTTCCCAAAAATTTCCCACAGATCATCAAATCTACATTCAAACCCTTCTTTAATTTCGATATAAATTCAACAACATTTTCTGCCACTTTTGCTAACTCCAGACTTGTATCCAGGAATGCGGGACCATATCATAGGCCTTCTTATGGTCAATCCACTTCTTCCCCAGATTGGTTTGTCTCCTTATACAGTCATTCAACACTGTCTTATCATACGACACCGGGGCCTTTTTGGGGGCTACAACTGGGTGAGACAGGGAATTCTTTTCCAAAAGCAGACGAATTGCTTCAAATTTGAGCAATTATTAGCTCGACACATTTTGATTTTTGAGGACACGCAACATGTTGTGATAGCTAAACAACTTCCTCAACCTATTAGCATTTTATGTTGTAAGCACGTCCTACACAGCCTCGCTTTCACACGCTATAAATTGTAGACACGCCTGTTTATCATAACACACATTTAACAAGTTGACCTGAGTTGAGTAACGAGTCAAGAGTTTATGCTTAAAACTTTATCACATGTAAATAGTTGTTTATGTTTATACGAATACAAGAAATACAGTTCAAACTCATCATTTTGCCAACATCTTCGATATCTTCATAACAAGCATCATTGTAAGATGTACTTATCAACAATAAGCCTTACCTGCAAAAATCATTTTCTCCAAATGACAGCATGATCCTGAAAAAGCACCGACAAGAGTATAGTGGGCGCACTTCAAATGCCATTCCTAAGCACAGAAAAAAAGGGGTCCGATAACAACATAGAAACAGGAGGTTATCAACATAGAAATTGCTAATCAACAACCAGCACATTCAAAACGAATTTCCCGCGAAATTTTTGCCCACTTGTTGCTACCATTTTCGTTCCGCATGCATTGGCTATATCACGTGATGCTGCCAGCGTTCCAGGCCTCCTATTTCTTTGGATAACAATTTTTGTCCCACAATATATGAAGATTCACTAATAAGGTACTTAAAAGTGCAGCGCGGCTAGGGGAGAAGTTCTTCTGAAACAAAGTTGTCTGCCCTTTGTGGTTAGGTTTTAAGCCCAATCGGATACACCTCTATTTCCTATGGGTACAGGGCCCAAGATACTATAGTCTTTATTAAGGTTCTTGCTGTTGTAGCATGATTTGCACAAAGTACTAAAGACAAAGCAAGTAAACAGATTTTAAAAGTTTGGAATGAAATAGAAATTTAAAAATAGAAAACGCTAACCTTGACACTAAAGTAAGGACATGGTTCAGTGAATGAGATGATTGAATCAAAAGATAAGATAGATCAGAACAAGAAAGCTTAAAAATGACGAAATGGCAATCAAAGAGAGTGAAGCTTCTTCTAAGGGGATGATGGAAATACAAAGATACGATGTATTAAAAGAAGATGGCTCTAGTGTGACTAAGTTAGCAATCTAGTAAAGCGGAGCCCCTTTTAAGTTAAATCACTATAAAGATAAAATACATCAAATGAAGATGGCGTATAAGAAATAAAAAAGAGGCAAAGGATCTCCACTCTCTTTGAAAGGAGATGGCATCAATGAATGTCTGGCTGAACAATCTAATTCGCGTGTAGGGTACATTAAACGCGAGCCGGAAGGCAACTTTTTTGAGTGGGCGAAATTTTTTTTTTATTGCGAGAAAAAAACCAGCTATGCAAAGCCCTAAAGATGAACTAGTGCACTTTTATCTCAGAAAGCTCACTATCGCTGCACAATTCAGGCTAGCCTCTGCCAACAATGCCAGAGAATTTAACCCGTTCACTCCAAGTGATAATTCAGTTATAAAAGTGCATCTAATCCATTTGGTAAGACTTCAAGGAGGTAATTTAATTGACAATGCTTTACACATGTTGAACTATCGATA